>OZ018393.1:24972517-26172517 GCA_963969525.1 Ontholestes murinus | reverse complement strand
GTGGTCGCAAACATTAGCATGCCTGATTCGTACTGGAAACGATTAGATTCAGTTGATACCGCCAATGACTAAGTTCTACATCTGTTTGGATTCAGTGGGTACCGCCAATGACAGTTGGCAAGGTCGGCGCTATTTTATTTGTAATGTCACGTTAAGTAAACATCATTTGTAATTAAATCGTTTCACACGGGCGGAAGTTGCTAAGTTCGCAAATGGGCGCGACAATGATTTTTGCATATCCAATTCGTGCTGATGACTAAATTTTAACCTCCATAAAATAGGCTATGCAAATATAGTTGAAGTATTTCTGGACGAAGTAATCATTTTTAGAGTATTTGTTTCGAATCTGAGATAAATATTTTTTATTTATCAAAAGCTGAAATAATTTTAGTAGCAAATAAAGTTTTTTGTTCTAAAAAAATAAAGCATATTTGGTTCGTAAAACATTTCATGTTGACTTGATTTTTATTGAGAATTGTATGAATTGCACTTACCGCTTCAATTTATAAACAAATGAAATCTAGAATAGTATACTTTAGGTAATAAATAGGTCAATTAGTCACTAATAAACCCTTCATATTATCACTATGATGAAATTTAAAAAAATGTGAAAATCTGACAGGCTCGTTATCGTAATTTTAATAAGTTTATTTTAAAGATTCGCCATTACTATGATTTTAAAATTTAATTTAAAAATATAATCCATAAATAAAGTAAGAAGCTTATGTACACACACAAATACACAAATTACATGACGGAAGGTCTACGTGGTCGATAGCTAAACACCACTATTACGCTTTTTTACATTGTTGCAAATAGATAACTTAAAATTCACATGATTTTTTTATACTGAATTACGAAAACATAAATTACCAGTAAATATAATTATTGTAAAAATTATATCATATCATATTTTTTTTAATCTTTATAAAAATAATGAGCCGAGAAATGTTATGCTTAATTATACCTTATTAAAGCATAGCATAATATAATTACAACTTATATTAGCTAATCGAAATGGAAATTATACAATTAGAAACGAGCAAATTAATATTTTACGTTAATCAATATTTTTTACGGTTCTTTTTTTAAACATCCGTAACAAATAAATTTCATGGACCAGAAGTGATTAGATAACTTGACTAACTGCATGGAATATTTAAAGAAATTGATAATTCTTGACTATTTATTGCTATCAACGCATGCAATCAAACGGTTACTGTAATAAACCCTTATTTACAGTATGTCACCATTTATATTTATTTTATAAATATTTAAACGAACTTATCATTACATTACATCCATTAGTTAAATTAATATCTTACTTTAATTTTGAAATATTGGGTAATCTAGATATGATAAAAGATAAGATATTGTACACACATTGCGCTTTAACATGCAGAGCAGATAATAAATAACTTTGAAATAAAATCATTATGTACTAAAAATTTATAAAATATAAAACATTAAGTTAATCTCTATTCTCTTTACTTTGCATTCAATTTCCTAATGAGATATACCATAGACAATTAGGAAATTGTCAACATTGGAAATTATTAACAATAATGTTAAAATATTAAATTAAGTTTTGATCTATTTGGGTCTCATCAGAGTAGTAACACCGCTGATGATAAGAAAACTCAAGGTGACTACAGAGTTTTAAACTCCTATTAAATATTTTTTACTTTCCCTATATAGTATATATAGGGGAAGTATTGTTTTCGTGCGAGAAAATGTCTGTGGGCGCTGTATCTCAAAAACGAATGATCCGATTGAGATGAAATTTTAAACTTAAGGTTTTATCGTTAAAAACTGGAACTGAAAAGCTTTTGGTGAACATTCATAGACCGGAAGTGGTTGTTTACTCGAGGCCGTTTTTTGTTTTTACGTGATGTTTTTCTAAATATGAAAAATTTTAAAAAACGGTTCAAACAAAAGTTAAAGGGAATGAAAAACTGAATAAATTTTATTCGAATATATTTTTCATAAAATTCTTAACTTTCGAGAAAAAAAATAAAAATTGAAAATTTTGAGATTTTTTGCCAATTGCTATTAAACTATTGGAGCTACATAAAATTTATATAACAAATAATTGTAGATAATTCAAAATTAAACAAATTACTAAGAATAGCCTTTTTGCGTAAACCTCATAGTTTTCGAGAAAAATATAGGGAAAGTACTATGATGGGCACATCACCATTTTTTATTTTTGTATTTTAACCGTTTTTTTTACACTTAATATTTTAAAATAGTAAGGAGCCTTCTTATTATAAAATCTTACTACAAATAGGGTGAATGCTAGGTTAATCCTAAGGTGTTCTTTTCAAATAATGTGCACTTAGTAGATACAGTAGATTCAATTAACATAGATGAACAGGAGAATATTAGAATCACATAATCGGCAAAATTTTCTAAACTGGATTGGAAAAGCAATGTTAACAAAACAGAAAATAAACTGAACGTTATTTTATTTCAGAGCAACGTACTAGTCAGACCATTTAAGGAAATCAATTCATATAAATATTAATGAAACATTGTCATCTAAAGAAATGGTAAAATTGAAAATTTCTAGACACTATCAACGACGTCAATTTATATTTTGATTTTTTTTCATTATTGCTAATGCTATCGATAATATTTCATTTGAAACACATTAATAACAATCGGTCCAAAAATAACTGGTTCAGTAACGACTTAAAAATAATACGTGAAAACATTAACATGATAAGAGATTTTAACAAGTTTCCAAATTTAAATCTGTCATTAAGATTAGCAAATATGAAAAATATGTATAAAAGTGAGATTGTAAGAGGTAAGCTTAAGGCAAATGAAAACAATATAGATCGCCGCTAAAATAAATCTAAAAGCATGTGGACCATTATAAACAAAATGGTAAGAAATTGACCTCAAATAAATGCAAAATTAATCCTGAAAAATTCAATAGTCACTTCGTCGAAAGCGCAAATAAAACTTTAGAAACTTTGCCTCAAGTGGCAACAAACTTCAGAGCTTTCTGCTAAATAACTCAGCGGAATACAATAAATTGGTTTAAATGAAGTTTTCTATAAAGATACTACTGATGCTTACGGTATTAACAGTCGTATAATGAAGTGCATTATCAACATAATCATATATCCATTAACAAAACTGATTAATAGCAATAGCCTCCTCAAATGTTTTTCCGGATGTCTTGATAATGTCTCGGGTAGTTCCTATTTTCAAAAAAGGTGATCCAACCTCATTAGTATTACAACAATTGTGGGTAAAATAATTGAAATTTATGCAAGAAACCAAATTAATTAATCATTTCGAAAATAATAATCTTTTCAGCGAATCCCCAAACGACTTTAGTACAAATAAAGGTACTACCGCCATTTTGGTCCATGGCATTAAGAGCTTACTATTAGATCTAACATTTTCTGTTGAAGTTTTTCTACTTTCTAATTTTAGTTAAATAAATGATTTAAATATGTTTGTAAATACGTTAAATTAATTTGTGAGTGAATGAAATAATACGTGTTTTAACTAACAATCGAAGTATTTGTAAATATATTGCTACTTTTCATTTTCACGATTGGAATTTTTGTTTGGCAAAATAAACTATTATTATTATTACATTTATATATGATAGTATTTTCTGAATTTGTTATTGCATATAAAATAATAAATATAAATATAAATATTTACTTACATATAGATATAGTAACATTTTTGGGACATACCTGAAAAAACAAAAATCGATTAGTATATATTAATTATATTAAGTTTTTAATCTTTAATTCGAAATATAATATAAAAGTCGAACATTGTCTACAATAGTTCTATGTGGGCTGTTTTTTCTATCGAATATTTATTTTTGCCTAGAGTAATTATGTGATAATTTGACAACCATATAGAAAGAGTCACCACCATCATCTTCAATAACACTGCATTCGTATCCATATGTGATGACAATTCCGAATACGAAGATCATTCATCCATTCAGAATGTTCGTGTTATATTATGAAAGGGGAAATCTGAGATAAAGAAAATACAATACAGCAATACCTAGCGCACTAAAAAATTGGTAAGAAATTTTAGAGTAGTTGCGATGGAACTTGTTCAAGACTGATGAATAGAAATGGCTGAAAGATTGATAAAGTATAGCCTAATAGTGAAAAAGATCAAACTTTTGGGAAAGGATTCTATTATTCTATTTAAAAAGAAATCGTCACAGCAAAAGAGTTTGTTTCTTGAAAACCATGTTCCTCATTTTACCAACATAACTAATTTTAACCTCTGAATGCAAACTAGTGGGGCGCTTTTTGGTTGTGGTATGTTCAAAAAGTTCTTCAACATTTTTAGTATAATTATTTGAAACCTCTGTATCTAATAAGTTAAATTCTGTAGAGGTTGCATAGTTGGGTGAATGTGAGAATATATGTAGAAGTTCATCGATTTCTGAAATAACGTTTTCTTCCGTAGACATTATGTTAAATTTTTCTATAAATTTATTATGCCCTATAACATGTTCCCTGGAGTTTATCTCGATATGTTCCAATTTAGTATGTTGCTTAAGTTTGCTGGAAATTTCTTCATGCGATGTAAATTCTTCAGGTGATTTTGAAATAAGTTTTAATTCATTTTTTAAGGTGTGTTCATTTCCTTGAATCTCCAATGTTGAAAATCGAAAATTTTCTTTAAATTTTGTGGTATGTATATTTCATATTTGGTCGAACATGAAAGTAGTATCGGTTTAATGGAATTTATGATTATGGTTTAGATTTTATTTTTTCAGAGAAATCATTTCTTTTGGAATTTTAAACTCAAAAAACAAAAGAAAATCTTGGATAATATAATGTCAAAGTTTGTTTCAAACCCCATAGCAAATTAAGAATGACAATTTTCAACTATAAAACGGAAATAGACATAATGAATACATCTAGAATTTATAAACTAATAACTTGTACTCAATGTTAAAGCGTGTACATCGGCCAAAATGGTCGTAAATTCAAAATTAGATTAAACGAGCATGAAAAATCATTTTGTCATAAAAATAATAATTCAACATTTGCAAACCATTTACTGGAAACAGGGTGTTTTGTTCGGAAATGATGTGCTTTCGGTAATCCATTTAACAGATAAGGATTTACTAGAAGCGATTGAAATTTTTAAAACCGAGACTAACCCGGGAATTTTGGCGTAATGTACACGTCTCTATTTAACTGCTTTGTATAAAGAGGTTAGATTACGTAATTTAAAAAAAACACTTTGTTTGATAATGACTAGCTGTTAGTCGAAACTAGAGTCACGAATAATTTTAAATAAAGTGGTAAAACAAAATCATCGTTTTTAAAAATTAAGAAAACTTATAACATTTTTATACCACTTTTTTAATGATTACCGTGTAATCAAAACTAGTCACGAAAAGTGTAATAAAATGTTGTATAAAAATAAGTTTTCTTTATTTTTAAAAATTGAAAATGTACCACGAAGTAAACGTCGAGAAGATTTAAGAATCAAAGTCATCGTGTCTCCTTTTATTTAGTTTATATACTTTTTACAAAAATGTTTATCCAATTATAATGTATATATTACTATAGGATATTGCAATAGTTAACAGTCAGAAAATGTGGTGAAATGTGGTGTTGTCATGTAAAGAAGAGCTATGATAGCAATATAATAATACTTGTATTGCTTTGTTAGTAGATTTTAACTACTATATAGAACCATGATTTAAATTCTTACTTAACCCGTGGTAAAACATTTTTATCTTAATTAGAAGATCAATTAAAATACTTGAAAGCTGAGATAGTAATAAAAAACTGCACATTAAAGTCTTGTGTTCCAAATTTCAAATATACGTTTTATTTTGTATGTATATTTTTTAATAAGACTTGAAAAGCAAATAAACTAATGAAAAGTAAACAATACAGGGAAGGCAAAGATACAACGTAGCGTACCACCGTTGTCGATACAAGTTCTTGCTCACTGGATTTTACATAAGTTAACCTTAGTCAGAATGAGAATTGAAACTCTCAACTTCTCTTCCAACTCTAATTACGATTTTTACATGTATGCTTCTGATTAACAAAAGGTATTCAAATTACCTCGTATGCACCACTTTGGGCAAAGTTAATAATTAGTGTGTACTAATCTGAGATGATCTAAATTGACACTAGGTGTAATATTGTTCTCGCGCACACTCTCACGGACAGCAGCGATATTTTCGTACGATCGGGCGTTTCGTCGACGTGTCAGTGTTGGCTGGTTGTTTACTGAACCAGTCGACTCGAATTTGCCCACCAATCGACGGATAGTCGACTCTACAGGCCGATCATCGCGACCGTAAAATGGGCGAAGTGCGCGGAACGTTGCTCGAACTGATGACCCATTTTCGTAAAACAATTTAATAATTTGCACGTGCTGCTCGACACTCAAACTTGCCATGGTGATTTGGGGTTATATACTGAACAAATGACAGCAACTTTGACAGCTCTACCTCGAACAACATGGCCGCACCCTTCCGGCAAACTTCGCGCGTCCCTATTGGCGGACCCTTTATATATACAGGGTGTCCCGTTAATGCGGGGAAATGGCTGTACCATAGATTCCTGAGGTCAAAATATGACGATTTAACGCAACTTATCTATATCCAAAAATTTACGGTTAAGCCGGAATTTGGCTTCAAAGTTTAATTTTTTTTATTATTTTGTTTATAACAATTGAACGCTTTATTTGATTTGAATGAAATTTATTTTTAATAACTACCATAATATAATACACCATTTCAGTTATTATGATTATTATTGGTTAACAAGAAGTATAAGAAACCGTATTACCACCACCCTAAAATTAAAATATTTTTATTGGTGGGTCTAATAAAAACTAAAAAAATACTGCTTGAAAGACTGTTTAATTTAAAAACTTTTTCATCTCTTAATAATATTTGATATCTTTTACGGTTTTCTCACAAAAAAATAAAATATATATTTTTTATCTAGTAAAAACAAAATCTAGTTTTTCATCGAATCGAAAATAAATGTTTTTCGTGGCCGTCTTTGTTTAAAAAATGTAAATTATGTATAATAATTATTATTTAGCGTCTTTTAACAATTAATTTTTAACTTTATTTTAGTTCATAAATATTCATATTTGGAACAAACAGCTATCTTGTTTGTATTAGGATTTTGCAAAGAAAATTGTTTGAAAAGTATTAGATGTTGTTTTGATTTATTTTATTAATTGATATTATTTAATTTTTATTCAATTGAGTAAGTTTATTTACTTATTAATGAGTGCATAATGAGTATACTATATTCATAGTTTATTTTTTTGTACAAAAACCGTACAAGATATCAAAAACTAGTAAGAGTCAAAAAAGTTTTTAAATCTAATGCCCTTTCAAATATATTTTTTTGGATTTTATTGGATGCACCAATAAAAAAATATTTTAGTTTTTAAGTGGTGGTTATACTGTTTTTTCTACTTCCTGTCAATCACTAATGTTCACAATAACTGAAATGATGTATAATATTATGGTACTTATTAATAATAAATTTCATTCAAATCAAATAAAGCGTTCAATTGTTATAAACAAAAGAAATAAAAAATTTTGAAACTTTGAAGCCAAATTCCGGCTTAATCGTAAATTTTTGGATATAGATAAGTTGCGTTAAATCATCATATTTTGACCCCAGGAATCTATGATCCAGCCATTTCCCCGCATTAACCGGACACCCTGTATATATATATATAATTTTAACACCATGCTGAGGGGAGGAGTTCACACTTGCATATAATCATCCACTCAAACCAATATCCTCTCCTTTATTGTTTATATAACACAGCTCCAGATACATATATTTAGCATTTAGATGCTTATTTTCCCTTTATTGGGCGATAAACTAAAATTTTGTCAATTTGACACTTCCTTCGATTACTAGTGCTCTCACTTGGCAAAGGTGTCACTGTCAATGAGACAGAGTTCCGAGATAACTCATTTGAAATGCGTTTTCCTCAATTCCATCTTAACCACAACAAGAATAAAACCGACAATAATTACTGTTGTTTTATTATTGTCGATTTTATTCTTATTGTGGTATTGAAATGAAATAAAAGTGGTATAAAAGAAGATAGGTGTTTTTTGATAGTTGGAAAAAATTGTGTGTACCAAAAAACAAAATTTAGATAGCTGTAGAAATAAAAATTAAGGATTTATTAATATTTAGGTACAGGATGGGCAAAAAATAATTTTGAGATTTAAAAATATCATATCCCTTTTGTTTGTGAATATTTTTGGCAATTTTTGTTTTTGTTGCAGACAATAAACTTGAGATATTGTAATATGGAACAATTGCACAGTGCACAATAGTAGTTTTATTAGTTTTGGAAAACTCCCGGTCTGTAATTGCCACTCAACGTGCATACCGGCAATTTTATTGAGTTCGCACTGCACCAACATCTCCCACTATTCGTGCTATGGCGGTTAAATTTGAGCGATATGGAAACGTTGGAGATATGAGACATGCTGGCAGACCTCATTCTAGACGTTCGGCCGAAAATATCGAGCTCGTTAGACAAAGTGTTGCAGAAAATGCTTAAACATCAACACGACAACGTTCAACATAGTTCTTCGCCAAATTATGAAAAAGATCTCCACCCACACCCCTACAAAATCCAGTGTAATTGCCACTCAACGTGCATACCGATAATTTTATTGAGTTCGCATTGCACCAACATCTCCCACTATTCGTGCTATGATGGTTAAATTTGAGCGATATGGAAACGTTGGAGATATGAGACATGCTGGCAGACCTCATTCTAGATGTTCGTCCGAAAATATCGAGCTCGTTAGACAAAGTGTTGCAGAAAATGCTTAAACATCAACACGAAAACGTTCAACATAGTTCTTCGCCAAATTATGAAGAAGATCTCTACCCACACCCCTACAAAATCCAGTTGGTTCAATACCTCCACCCTGGTGATCTGGCATTGCGTTTGGAATACTGCAGAGCTATTTTTAATCTTGCTGAGAATGATCAAGAATTTTTGGAAAATTTAATGATGACCGACGAGGTGCACTTGCAGCTGCAAACGTAACTATGAACCATATGGTTTCAGCAAGTTGGTGCTACGGCACACACTCGCGTCATCTCGAAAGACGGAGACTTAAGCCACCGCAATGTGGTTCTACTTGAAGGAAAAAGTCTGCATCAACAAACCACGGACTTTACGGGAGCTGAAAGACAACATTGGAATTGATTCAAAGTGCAATGAAAAGAGCAGATTTGTGCGTGAATTGTAAGGTTGGGCATTTAACCGACATCATTTTCCACAGTAATGATACATGAATTAAACATTTATTTGCAATTTATTTTCTATCACTTCGTTTAAAAGTTATTACAGTTTTATAACGGAAAGGTATTTTGCCCACCCTGTAGTTGATTAAAAATTCACTTGGTTCGTTTCACTTTATTTTTTAATTTAATTTTCGAAAGAAATTCTTGATAATGGCCCAGTGCCGAAACTAGTTGGATATTAAAATAAAAAATAAAGTGAAACGAACCAATTGAATTTTTAATCAACTACCTATTATTAACATAATGTTCCACCGAGTGATTAATGCGAAACAAATACAAGATATAAGAATTTATTACTTGATTGGATGAGTAGGGAAAATGATGGTGTATTTAATTAAATTTGGATTTACAGAAGTTAGGAGAGTTATACCACACAAGAGCCATTTTGATTTGGAAGTAAATACAACCAACGTTTTTATTTTTAAAATGCTTACTTATAAACCAATATCTTTGGGCTACTTTTTCTTTTGAAACGGAGATGAGTTCGACGATCCCCTGGTTCTAGATATCGATTGCTAATCCATCCAGACAATTGTTGACCACGTTTTTAATGTTATTATGTTTGCATTTTTTGTCTGTCTAAAAATTCTACAAGTTTTGCAAAGAGGTGATAGATAGAAGACGCCAGGTCGTGGCTATAAGTTGGATTGTCGACCCTCTCTCATTAATGCTTGCATTTCGAAAGTGGTGTGTGAAAGGGCAATATCATGGAGTAACCTCACTCCACTAGTGTTTGGGCTTAGTCGATCTATATTGCAAGACGACGCTTTTTTTAATGTTTTATAATATTGACTAGCATTTATTGTTATTATTCAAGGCAAAAATTTTACACCCAACCTATTTAAGAAGGTGGTTGGCCTTACTTTGAAAGAAGAAACGTCTTCTTTGAGTTTTCTTAGTTTTATTGGATATTGAGTCATCTCGGACATTTTTTCTTTCTCCATTAAATAAATTGCACCTCTTATTCGCACCTTCCCCCAACAAGGTGCCCATGGGTTTTAGCAGGTAAAATGTTTCTTGAATTTAAAAATCGAAGCGTGAACTTTGGAATGGGCGAGATTAGATAATAGATTAGAATTAGATTTAAAAGATAGTACCAGCGGTTCCTCCTTTAAAAATTACCCTTGTATTCCAAAGTTACTTAACAAGTTCATGATATAGGATGGATAAGACAGAAAATTAATAAATGTATACAGCGAAAAAATATTTTTTTTTATGTGGTATGTACTTACTATACAATGTAAATATATATGTATTCGATTTTTCCAAGTATGACTGAATATAAATTTTATTAAAATCGCGAGTATGATTTGAAAGTACAAGTCATCAATAATTAAACACCTTAATTTTAATTACCAAGTATTTAGATATTATAAATCTGTATGAATCAAGTATAAACTTCTGGAACGACACGAACGAAATCATATGGCATGAGTAATCGAATAATTTGGAATTCTCAAGATACGAAGCGTGATAGAGAGAGAGAGAGAGGTAAACATTACAACGAGTTTAAAGGCCGCACATTTTGGTTACCAACATCCTTGCCTCGGGCCGAACCTAGTACGGTATCAAAAAAAAAAACTACAGGTGCACAGAATAACCCACCCAAATGACGTCAGGTAAATCAAGCAAAGGATCCACTCCTGACGCCACAGCCGTCGAAGAAACGAGTCTTCTGGGAAAAAATGAAATCACGTAATTCCTCTTATTACATTAATTACACAAAACCGGCATTTGTCGAAACTAAAGAAGATGGTACAGTAATCCTCATCTTATTTTTTTACTACTGTGTTTTAGATTTGATTATTCACATATTTCGTCAATTATAATAAGAAATAAAACGTTGTTGAAAATTTTATATCACAAAATTCTTTTATAGTTAGTTTTGAATTTTCTATACCCAAAATTATAATAGCATAAGCATTTTAAACATATGAAATTTATTATTAAAATTTAATTTCTTTGAAATTAAACTTAAATAACTTAAATTTAACGAAGAGACTAGAGAGTTCCATTTTAGTAATATACCATGTGAAATTTACAAATAGAATGCTTTTATTAAATCATTTAAAACAAAGTATTTTATCTTGAAATCTGTTTTAATGTTTATGGTGAACCAAGAGAAGGAAATTGTAAACTTTCATTCACCTGAAGAAGCAATAAATTTGCGAAACAATTGTAGTGAAAATAAACACACATTTTGAAAATCTTAGTTATTTACAACTTTAATATACAAATGAATATGGATTTTCAACATCTCAACGCCTTATCTATCAACCAAGAGAAGGACTTGCAAAATGAATAACGCGCCCAAAATCTTTTTAGAGTCTTAGAATATACACATATATCTTTATTTAGGTTAGTATATAGTTGCTACGAAACAAAATCAGTGATCATGTTAAAATATTGCCCATCGTTAAGTTATATCAAAATTATTTAGAAAACCAAATCAAACTTTGAAAAATTATTTAAATTTATATTTACGGCAATGGCTCCATTATTCCAAAAATGAAATTGAGGTTATCGCCCAATCTTTCTATAATACATCTTTGATTATTCCTTAAAATTGTATTGTCATTAACATAATTATACGAAACGAAGGAATCATTTAGCGTACAAACAAAATATCACGGAAACGCGACTCAATCTACATTGTTGGTCATAACGGTGGTCCGTTGTAATTGTAATCTGGATTATAGTTAGTGTTAACGGTACTGTGCGTGATAGGAGGGATGACACTGCTTTAGGTTTGCAATTATAACTGCGGACAATTAAAATAGATAATCGAAACTAATGTGGGCCAAAATTTACGGTTTGTGAAGCCAGGCGCTATTCGTGCGGCTATTGTATGTGCTTGGATTATTGGGCCAAGTTCAAAATCACCTGAATTACATCCAGATGGAATTTGTTAACATTTGGATAATTTTTCGAACATTTACAAAAGATTACAAAATTTCGCGATATAATATTTCAATTCCTTTCTTTATATAAACAAATAAGGTACTGCTTTAGTTAATGAATTCGTTATCAAATCTAAAATCTTTGCAAACGAAGTGATATATAAAAATACATAAATAAATATTGATTAATAGTTGAGGCGTTAACTTCGTGATACATCTTGGAATTTTAAACAAAACGCTTTTTGTTGATATCACACTTTTAGTTTGAAAATGTTCAGTTAATTCAGTTAATGATAGAAACTCGAACTAAAAATAAAGTAAGACATCAACATAGAAAGCGTTTAAATAAATATACAGGGTCCTGCAACAGTGCGTCAAGCTTTCCTAGCGCCTTTCTCATAAGAGATAGAAAAAAATGTTTCATATAAAAATTTATTGAATTAAAAATCTCTATGCCGTAAAATTATTTTCAAATATACAGGGTGTCTCAATTTTGCGTTATAACAAAAGCAAACATTTTTTTAAATGGAACACCCTGTATATTTTTTCATTTTATAATTTGGATAGTATTTTATAACTTAAACCTTTCTTTGGTTTTTAATTTCGATATGGCATTTCCGAGTTATTGACGTTTTTCTGAAAAAAATGTAAAAAGCGGAGGTTCACAAAAAAAAATATTCTGATGTTGTATTTAAAATTTAAGAAATTTTCTTTTTCCTATGGATGGTCATAAGTACTGTTTATGTACCAGTGTTAAAAATTTTCACTTTTGAGGAACCCTGCCTTTGTATCAGACACGCCATTTTCTAAAATTTCAAATTGTCGTAACTCTTTTTTTTTAAATGGAATCATATATTTTTTTAAATTTTATATTATTCTACATCTAATTTTCTACAAAAAATGTTAAGCATACCCTATACCTAAAAGTGATAATTTTCAAGATATAAAAGAATTTATATTTCAAACGGTCCTTGAATGCGAATTTGTTTTTGAATAGATAGCCATGACTGAAAAAAATGCATCTGTCAATTAAACAATTAGTATGACATGTAAATGGGAGGTGTGAATTACAAAAAACAAAAGAAGAAAGCCTATCATCAACGAGGAACCAAAAAGACATTGGTGAAGGAACTGGCATAAGCGAGAGGTCAGTATAAAGCATTCTGAAGAAAAATCGATATCAAGCATATCATATTCAGCTACATAAAGAACTGAGTAATACTGATTTTCAATTTCGTTCCGAATTTTGTTTCTGGGGAAGACAGAAAATACAGGATTATCTTTCGTTTTTCCAATATATTTTATTCACGGATGAGGCGTCATCCCATAACAACGGATCTGTCAATAGGTACAATTTTCACTATTATTTAACTGATAATCCGCATGTTATGAGACAAGTTGATCATCAGCATTGAATGTCTGGGGCGGAATTTTTGGAAACCATGTTGTAGGTCAACATTTCTTCGAGGGCCATCTCAGTAGGTCTATGTATTTGTACTTCTTGCAAATTGAATTACCCGGAACGTTAGCTAATGTACCCTAACTAACAAGAAACAGGGTGTGGTTTTAACAAGACGGAGCACCTGCCCAATTTTCACAAGACGTGAGGGCATTTCATTTTTCCCAACCAGTGGATTGGTAGGAATGGACCCACCAAATGACCTGCTAGATCTAAGGATCTAACAAAACCTGAAATTGTTTATAAGGAATCACCAATAGCACTGAATATCATATGCTTGATATCGATTTTTCTTCAGAATGCTTTGTACTGACCTCTCGCTTATGCCAGTTCCTTCACCAATGTCTTTTTGCTTCCTCGTTGATGATAGGCTTTCTTCTTTTGTTTTTTGTAATTCACACCTCCCATTTACATGTCAAACTAATTGTTTAATTGACAGATGCATTTTTTTCAGTCATGGCTATCTATTCAAAAACAAATTCGCATTCAAGGACCGTTTGAAATATAAATTCTTTTATATCTTGAAAATTATCACTTTTAGGTATAGGGTATGCTTAACATTTTTTGTAGAAAATTAGATGTAGAATAATATAAAATTTAAAAAAATATATGATTCCATTAAAAAAAAAAGAGTTACGACAATTTGAAATTTTAGAAAATGGCGTGTCTGATACAAAGGCAGGGTTCCTCAAAAGTGAAAATTTTCAACACTGGTACATAAACAGTACTTATGACCAACCATAGGAAAAAGAAAATTTCTTAAATTTTAAATACAACATCAGAATAATTTTTTTTGTGAACCTCCGCTTTTTACATTTTTTTCAGAAAAACGTCAATAACTCGGAAATGCCATATCGAAATTAAAAACCAAAAAAAGGTTTAAGTTATAAAATACTATCCAAATTATAAAATGAAAAAATATACAGGGTGTTCCATTTAAAAAAATGTTTGCTTTTGTTATAACGCAAAATTGGGACACCCTGTAGATTTTAAAATAATTTTACGGCATAGAGATTTTTAATTCAATAAATTTTTATATGAAACATTTTTTTCTATCTCTTACGAGAAAGGCGCTAGGAAAGCTTGACGCACTGTTGCAGGACCCTGTATAATCAAGTTTGATTGCTTCAACTTACATTAAACTGCAACCTATAATTCTTAACTTCAAGTATGATTTTCTTTGATTCTTTCTCTATTTTTCCAAATATTTCAAGATGTCAAAATAATTAACCGATATATAATGGTAATATCTAATTCCTCGAGAAAGCACTACTATTTATAGTATGTGATCAGTTGTCAATTTTTAAAATATTTATTTAAAATTATATGATTATATAATACTGTATTATTAGTCCACTCATTAGATTGGTCTCACACTTGAGATGTTCCGTATATACCAGCTGGCATCCCATTTATCTGTTAAAATGAACACATATGCTACGTTCAGAGTTTTGATTAAATGATATCATTTACAAATCAAATTATTGTAATTTCTTATTATTAACGGCGTAAACTACACTAACGATGCTGGCTACTTATATACCTTATTAATTATACAAGCACACATTCCAATTGACTATTAATTTTGGTATCTTGATTTGTAGAGTCAATAATAGAGCTAAATTTATGAAATAATGAAGATGAAGTATATATTGGATGCAGGAGTAAAATGGCATCATGTGATGAATTAGTTAAAATATAGCAATATAATACCAATTGTTAAAAAAGCCTTATATGTAGGAAGTCCGACGTGATTCAGTTAAAACCATCTTCACTTTACTCTTCTCTGTAGGCTAATGTTTGTTCTTTGAAAGTATTTTACTATGTTAATTCCAATTTAATGCTATTAAGTGTTAGTAATATTAGTCAATTGAGCTATAATATATTTTTTTCATCAAAATAAAACGTGTTGGCTAAAAAACTGTAGTTTATAACGTGTGTTTTGAATTTTGAGCGATGGCTTCTTCATGATTAAATGTTTAACCACTAAAATGGAACATTTTCTGGGCAAGAAATTTTGGCAATAAGAGATTTCCATAACCAAAATATATAATAATATACGTATGAAAGCAAAGTATGACAAAATATTTAGAACACACATGGATAATATATTGTTTAATTGTGGTACATCTTGAATAAAATGAAGACGATTACTTTGTTTTACCACTTTACTTTATTAAAACTTTATTTAAAATAACGTGGTAAGACAAAGTAATAGTATCTCCTTCTTCATTGACAACATAAATCTAAAAAATTAAGTAAGTTCTACAAAACACTGTTACTAATTGGAAGAATTATATAATTTCTATATAAATTATTTTATTTCTTTAAGATATAATTCTAAAGCTTAGTAATGTAAAGCATTCTAATTTAATACTTCTAAAAGTAGTATTTGAAGATATAAATCTTGCATTATTTCAAAATCACCTTTTTTTACTCTTAGAAGCTAAGCACTTCTATAAAGAAAATATGGCCTTTTTTATAAACTAGAAGAATTCATTAGCTGGTTAAAAAAGTAACTAAACGTGATGGTAACATAAATAGGAATTATAAGGCAAAGAATTTCCAATTTTCGATAAGAAAGGATTAATCACGATACAGTAGTTCTGTTAAAGTAGCCTATAAATCTAAGTTGATATTTTAGTATGAAATTATAGCATTGGATTCTTGTTAATATTAGATAATCGTGTATTTTTCCAAACTTGGATTAGATCACCATTGCACTGTGGCATTTCATTGAAATTTGTGAAGAGTAAAAAACTGTCATAAAGTATAAACGTTATACAAAATATTATTTGGCACAATTTTTATCAAAATCATGATGCAGAAATGCCTAGCATTTACTTACACTCTAATGGTAAAGTACATTAAATACCAATCTTTACAGAAATCTGTCCACCAATATTATTTTATATAATTCAATATCTGTCGTAGTATTAGCCAGGGCACTAGTTGTCTCAAATGATTTGTTTTGTAGTCTTAATAAGTCATTGTTGTAGATTAACGAAATATTTTCGTATTTCTAAAATTAGTAGTTAATTTTCTGCAACCAACTAAAGAGCTTTTTAATATATTCTATATTTAATATTGTTTCTGAATGCGGTTACTTCTTACCTGCTACAAGTTAAGCAATCAGTTGGGATGAGGTTGGTATAATCTTATAGAACGTTGAAAAATTGAGGCAGAGTGGAAAAATCGAACCAGGTGTAAAACGGAAGAGTCTGATATACCAAAAGCCGTGAAACATGTTGCAAATAAATGAACTGACATTTTTAATGCACATTAGTTATGTTTGACAATTAAAATGTCAGTTCATTTATTTGGCACATGAAATAATTGACCTACGTTTTTGATTCCAATAAGTATAGTGATAATAATATATTTGATTAAAGTGATTACTATTCAATACTATTCAATAGAACATGATGAAGGAAATATTAGAATTGGAATAAATGTTTACGCAAACTTTGGTAAGCATCTGAAGGAAAACATTTTTATAGAAAAACCATTTTAGGAAATAATTACTGATTAAATTTCTAAAGTCAAAATGTTAAAAACTAATTTACGGAATATTACTAAAAGTAAAAACGAATGTCATAATAGGAAGAGTGATTATAACAAAGTTGATTATAGTGATTACTATTCAATGAAAGAACACAATGAAGAAAATTTTAGAATTGGAAAATATGTTATCGCAAAGTTTTAGAAACCATCTAAAGCAAGACTTACATAGCAAAACGACTTTAAAAAATAATAATTGGTTTCTAAAAGGCAGTTTTCTTTACATAATTAAAACTAAGTTCATTAGTTCTTATGAATGATGTGGCCGTTTAGCTTTAGAGTCTCCAATATGCTATACAGAATACACAAAACTTTACGTTGACATATTCTATATTTAAGGTTTAAATTTAAGTGTAAGTTAATTTAAAGTATTCAGCTTATTTGGTAACATAGGACATGTATAGAAGGATTTTGTCTAATTACATTTTTGTTATATTAACAGCGTTTATTATCTAAGTTTTTTACGGCGTTGCTTTGATTAGGTTTACAAAATTATACGAAACCTAAAACAATTTCCGTTCAGTCCATTTTGAACAGATAATAGAGAATATCATCTACAACTTGCTAACATTGCATAAGCAAGAATATTTTTTATAGAACTTCACATTTATCTAACCAAAATGATTGATCCATGTGTAGTTGCAAGAGAAAACTGATAACAATATATACGAAGAAAGTAAAACTTCAATTAAACCGACTTAACGATAGAGCATCAATAATGCAAAATGACTTTGATTTATTGTGTAAATTATCTCAAACTTACTATTGTGGTTGATATAGAAAGAGAAACCTTTTCAAAGCTTCTCCAGTACAGCCTGGAGGTTAAATAGCACACATTTCTGAGCGATTGAAATGCCTGAAACTAGTTTATTAAACCTTCGTCATTGTGGACTGCAAGTGTCAGGAAATTATACAAGTTTATTAGGTGTGAAGTTAGCGAAAGTGTTATGTGCTTATTAGGCAATATCTTTGGGAATATAATTAAGATAGAATTAAACAAAAAGTTCTTCACCTTATGCCCAAAAAAAAATAATTCTTCACGTTATATATACGCATAATTTTGAGGATCAATTGGGGATTTTTAAAGAGAGGTATCAAAAATTGAATGAGCTTTTTGAGAAATAATTACTGGTTACGAAGTCATAATTTAAAATGTTAAAAAGGAAATTAGAATTAAAAAGGAATGACCTAATAGGGGTAGTGACTATAATTCTATAAGTGATTGCTATTCAATGAAGAAAATATTGGAATTAGAAAACATGTTATCGCAAAGTTTTAGAAAGTAACAGCCCCATCAATCAAGTATTTTAGAAAGCATCTAAAGTAAGACGTTTCATAGCAAAACTACTTAAATTCACCTTCATAATCTTTGTGGTATCCTTTGAAACCAAACTTATTTGGGCGTTGTATAACCAATTAAAAATATGAAAGAAAATAGCAAGAGATATAAAATTTAGAGATATTGTATCTTTGTATAACCGTAAGTAAAATACCAAGTCTGTTCATTTTATATTCTAAAATGTTAACGAAGTACAAACCTCAAGAATCAATACGATATATCAATTAATGTGAAGCAACTAAATTATTGTAATAAAAATACGTGAAAATAATAAGAAAGAGAGGTGCAGATCGAAAACTACATACCAATTGAGGGAAAAATAAAATCACAAAAAATTACATATAAATATGAACAATGAATAATTGTAGTCCAGTCGAAAGCAGTATTAGATTCTATGTATTTGATCTCAATGGTGTTCAACAGATTTTAGAACCTCGTGGCTTTCCTATATCTCCTCAAAAAGTTGTTAGTCTAGGGAAGAATCAATTGAGTAGTGAACCTAGGCCTCTAAAATTTATTCTCAAAAATGAATCGTAAGCAAAAGAGGTATTCAAAACTAATGCACAGGATTATTACAAGAAAATGAAAAGTGACCTTATGAAACGATGATAAAATGGAGAAAAGAATTTAGCCATAAAATTTAACAATGATGTCCCATTCATAACTATCGCGAATAAGGTTAAATTAATGTCACATATAACACTAGCAAATGGTAAAAAAAAACTAACGACTTATTATCAAAATTGTACTAAACTTAGATATCTCATGATTCAGGTAATTAGTAATGATTTTAATATAATTATTTTGACTGAATTGTATAACAATATATCTAGCGCGCAATGCATTTGGATAATTATAGCTTATATCATACTAACTGTACTGTAACTGATAGTATTCGAGGGGGAGGGAGATATTCTTATCGCCATAAAGAAATGTCATTCCAAATTTTAGAAAATTGTAGTATAAAGCACCTGTTTGCTTTGTTGAAATTAAATATCAATAAAATTGTTGTCAGTGGAGTTTATATTGCTCCCAATGTGTGACTCGATAATTATATCAATCACTGAGCAGAAATGGAACAACTTTATGTTATTTGTAACATTCATAACTCGCCATCTATTTAATAGAAAAATATTGGTGTTATTTTACATACTTTACATACAATCAAAGGTTCTGATTCTAAAGCTAAGTGCATACTCAATGGATATGATTTAAACCTGTCACAAATCAATACAACACCTAACTCCAGGAATACTTTATTTGAGAACGCCTTACTAAATTTAAGTGAATACCATGCAGCTTATGATATCGCAAAACTTTATATACATTTGCAGAACTTACATAAGTTGAAAAAATCTACTTACACCACCTTGCAGATTGTGAAATTAATGATTAATGGCGCTATAAATCATTAATTTCACTCTATAGATTGTAATGCGTGTTGAAGGGCTGAGATATCGATACAATTACAGATAGCTTTTAAAATCTAGTTAATTTTATTATTGACACTTTTATTCCTTGTAAACTTGCTTCTGTGATATATAAAACCTACCCAAATTGGGTCACAGGAGAAATGAAAAGTATGTTGCCTAATAAAACAGCTAATAAACAGTCTAAAGAGAGCGGTTCACAATATGATTATAAACATTTTTCCAATCTACAACGTGAATCCAAATCCAAGTCAGAGTCGCTCTATAATAATTATTTATCTGACATCGAAAATAAACTTATTACTAATGCTAATACGCCAGTGACTAAAGAATGGATAATATATACCTTCAATCATGGAATACCAACACACTAAAAAATCAAGTGGCAAGGACATAGTAAAACTTTTCGCTAAGTGGATTTCAAACTCTTACTCCATTGTCTGTAACTAATGTATTCTTTCCACTTCTAACCAGTGATTCAGTGAATAACTCAAATTATGTAATTTCCAAAGAAAAGGTATTTAATTTGATTTCAACTCTTAAGTATAGCATATCTCCGGGCCCGATGGTATTTCCAGCTGCCTTCTACTAAATTGCTTTTATTTGTTAAGTACATTTATTTATAAGCACATGCTGAAATCTATAGAATTAAGTATAATAAGACCGGTTAACGTGATTTGGTTGACAATTACAGGGGTGTATGCCTCGTATCTATAAAAACTAGTTGCTGATCACTTATCCTGGATGGCGGACCAAATTATTTCGAAACAACACGGTTATACGCCCAAGAGATCAACAGTTTTCAATCTGCTCTACTACAAGCAATATTTGTCAAATGTTTTGGATAAGAATCTGCAGGTTGATTAACTTTACACAGGCTTCTTAAAATAATTTGATAGGGTACATCATTAAGTTTTGTTATACAAACTAAACGCATTGGGCTTCAATAAATTGACGTTATACTGGATTGAATCGTTTTTGCAAGAAACAAATTCAAGAAGTCCGTATTTACAATATATCTGAGCCTATATTGTTAATTCAAGGGTGATACAAGGCTCCCACTGCAGTAATCCAACTGTATAAAACGACACAAATAAGAATAAAAATAACATTTATTTATTTAATACTAAATTAAGAACTTTTCAGACAAGCACTCATAAATACTATAATATGCCTTTTTTAAGAGATAAGCTTTAATTTTTGTTGTAAAGGTTATAACCGAGAGATTTTTGATATTTGGAGGTAACAGATTGTATAATTTGAGGCCATAATAAATGGTAGCAGATCGCGATTTTGATATTCGATGATATGCCGGATAGATTAAACTGTTATTCCTTGTCTAATAGCAGTGTATTTGATCATTGGTAGTGTATGAGTCAATATGATTTAGAATATATTTTAAGCATTCCAATATATAAATGGATGGAAGGGTTAGTACTCCTATATAAATAAAAAAATGCTTACAGTCATCTCTATAGATGGTTTTAAAATAGCAAGGGACCCAATATTGATCCTTGTGGTAGGACGTGTAATGTGTTTAACCTCGTTAGAGTACCAATAACTTTAACCCGTTGGCATCTTCTAGCAAGATATGATCCAATAAGACGACTGATGCTAGGTTGGAAGTTTCAGAAATAAAGCTTACGCAAAAGAATGTCATGCGACAAAATCTAAAGCCTTACTTAGATCAAAATAAGATGTCATTGTCGATTTACCAGAGCTAAAGCCCTCAAGTACATTATCCAGTAAGACGCCGACTGCATCGACTGTAAACATTCCTCTACGAAGTCCAAACTGATTTGTATTAAGTATATTATATTTCCCCAGAAACTCTTGAAAAACTCTGCCCTTCTTGACTACTGATGCATATTATGAGTACCTGTAGCAAAGCTATCAGAATGTGAGGATTTGTATGGCACATCGCTAAAAATCTCAGTATTTACTGCTTAAAGGCATTAAATTGTGTTATGATATGCTGTTATTGAGAATACGCATATATGTCGTCTAATCCTCACATACAAAATGTATCTGTAATGTCAATTCTTTGGTGCGTGTACAAAATAAATGTCCATGAATCTAGGAAATAGGAATATAATAATAAGCCACGTAATGTCAAGAATATGTTGAAAATGCATAGCCTAGAAGATTGCAGATCGTTTTTCGTCTTATGTATCTTACATGAATTAATAAATGGTTGTATTGATTACCTGTATTAAGTCAACTAGATTTTCACTTGTCATCAAATAACCGCATATTGCGAAAAACACCTTTGTTTCGAATCGAAACATTTTCTACTAATGTAAGTAGCAATAATTATATTAGTCCTATTACGAGATGTGCGAACGTTTGTAATAAGAACGATTGGTTTAATATTTGTAACAGTTCTTGTAATAGTTTTAAAGCTAATATTATAATAATTTGTTGATGTATATATTTATAGGTTAAGTTTATTATAAGTAATATCTACATATAATGTTTCCCCTTTATTGATCATAAATAAATAAATAAAAATATGTCTATCTCACCAGTTTAAGACGGTATGTTACTATAATTTTTTTAACTTTAGACCTTGTTAATATAGATTCTACATTTAAGAAGACACCTATTGAAGTGAAGATAGCAATATCGTATGACACACATAATTTCAGTAATATACGCTTTTAAACTAATAATTACATCAATTTACATTGAGTAGAAAAAATATATGGATATAAAAGTGGTCGGCTTTGTACAACATGTGTGTTTAAGTGGAGATATAAACCACCCCCATCTAAGTAAGTGCCAATCATGGGAATTTCCTTAAAATTCATTTATAATGTTATATAAAAATTTAATCGTCGATCTTAAGTTGTTTCAGATGAGCTTTAAGTATATACGTTTAGATATAAGCTTTATTATTTAATGCTTAATTAATATGTTTCAATAATTAATACGAAAAAAATAATGTTTTCTATCTTTATTGGAGAATCTTGTTAATGCGGCCAAAATATGTAACGATATAATTTCTATTTATTTAGCCTACTGTATTATAAGATAGTTAAAGAAAAACTATTTTCTTATGATGTATAAGATGTCTGTAAGTTGAATTACAAATATTAAAATTAATAACATATTAAAATTGAAAATCACATACCTTTCCAAAATACAAATAATATTTTAATCATTTTGCGACCCTTAACTATAAAGAACTAACTACTACGATAATAAAACACATAAAATAAAAAGTGTACTTAGTGTACGATACATTTGACATAACTGCATTACCATGGGTATATAGATTTAAGTGAATTATTTTGAAACAATCGTTGTACAGTGTGTGTCACAACTTTGAGGTTATTTTACCCGATGAAAACTCAAGCGTCCGCAATTGACTTTTCCGGGTTTATCTGCGTGCTTCAAATAAAAAACACCAAACGATGGGAGTGACACTGTCGACAGTATTTCTCAAGTTATTCGGCAAGAAGCAGATGCGCATACTAATGAGTAAGTGAACGTGATACGCTTCGGAGCACAGTTTTGTTTTCATTTGACATTCCTATTGATTTTTCACGAAATTTTAGTGCCATTAGCTCTCGTGCAATTAGAAAGGAGCCTGAATTTATTTATAATTGCCCAACACACTAATCTACCGCCGGTTGGGCAATCCTGAATACTCGACAGAAATGTCATTTTAATGCAGAAAGTGAATCTAAATTCAATGCTCTGGGAAACTTACTCTCGATTTCTGATGTACGAGGTCATTTTGTGCGTAGAATTTAAAGCGAAACGCGGCTAAAATAAATACTGATTTCACTTCTAAAATGTAAATATGAATGCTTAGTTTATCATGAACATTAGATTTGCTGAAATGTTCTGGATCAAAACAAATAGATATTTAAAATATTGAATTGATGAGGCGGATACATAATGAAACAACTCCACAACATTGTAATAAAAATACACAGTTGGGAGGGTTTCACATTTATTGTTAAACACTGTAACATGTTTCGACCCACAGTGGCTTCATCAGGCATCATTCAACTCCCTGATGAAGTCACTGTGTGGCGAAACATGTTAAAATGTTCAATAATAAATGTGAAACCCCATCAACTGTGTATTTTTATTTCAACTAAATATTTACTGAAGATAATTGTTTCAGTCACTAATATATTTTTAAAATTTGATCAATTAGTTTGCCTCTAGTTGTAAATGTGTAGTTTTATATTTATAAAACAAGACATTTTTTACATAACAGTTTATAGGGGCTTTATTTTATTAATCATATGTATATTTGAATAAAGAATTTTATCTGAGTGCAAATAAAATTGGATAACATTTTCATATTTTTCAGTCGGTTTGGATGCTGTTGGAAAGACAACAATTTTATACAGGTTGAAGTTAGGTGAGATCGTGTCGACGATACCGACGATTGGATTCAATGTCGAGACAGTCGAATATAAAAATATTTGTTTCACTGTTTGGGACATTGGAGGACAAGACAAAATCCGTCTCTTGTGGCGCCATTATTACCAGAATGCACAAGGACTGATATTTGTCATCGACTCTAATGACCGAGACCGGATCGAAGAGGCGCAAGTGGAGTTGCAAAACATGGTAACGTTTAATTTATTCTTTTCTTTAGGTGATGTCATAAAATGAAAAATAGTCTAGTGGCAGTACCTGCTTGTGGGATTATATTTAAAGGACTTGAATACATTTTGTGATTATATTTATATTGTTGGTACACAGTCCCACAAGGATTCATTTTTATAAAATTAATATTACTATAATTATAACCAAATACTACACCAATATAAGCATTAGAGTGCTATATTATAGAAAAAAGAATGATAAAAAGTAATGAGGCACTTATAGCACTTTTCCTGAATTTTCTTCTCAGAAAGATTTTGATATAAATTGCTCAATCTACCCGATTTAATTAAAACAGATTATTTATAGATAGGTTATTTCTTTGTGCAGATATTTTGAAGCGAATTTACGGGTTATATGATATAAACTATAGTATGATGAGGTTTTCAGCAAATAAATTATTGAAAAAAAATCGGGCAATTATAGCACTTCCTTAAAATACTGGGTTATACATAGTTTATTAATGTACAAGGACAGTAATTAAGATGGTACGAAAAAACTTTATGTCAATTGGAAAAATAGTATATTGTAAGAAAAATAATTTGTTATATTAAATATAAACGTATGCCCTGGCTCATTATAAAAATTAATTCCTGAAGCCACACTGGTTTCAACTTGAAAGGTTTGAGTATTGTTATGTATGCTGTTAGTTTGATTATGTAAATATTCAGTAATAATATATTGCCAATGGCACCCGCATTTTGTCCTTCACCTAAAAACTTCTTTGTGATGTTTTAACGCAGATTCCACCACATATGACTTCCAATGCGATCTGGCAAATGAAGTTGGATGTTAATTTTGATTCGTACACATCAAAATGAATAAAAATCGTTTAATTACATTTCAAAATTTTCTGAATTAAATAGACCTTTTTAATGAGGATTTTTTACCTGCGTGTTTCCTGGAATTTTTCGAATTGCTAAATAAGAAGGAAGTATTGTAAATAGTGGTTACTTTTATAACTCTGTAGAAAAATTAATAGAGTAGAGTAAGAATTAATAGAGAGAGTGGAGTAGAGTTTTAACCTTTTCTATAAAATAAAAAGAGTAATTTATTTAAGCGTAGTCAATAACGCCTGTTTAAATTCTTGGTAGTACTTTATGATAACGATTTTCTAAATGAAATTCTTTGTTTTACCATTATATTTTTATAAACTGTAATTATAGTTTTCGAGTTTTTTTAAAATGTTGATTATGAGTATTAGTATATAAATGGAAATGATAATAAGAGGGAACTCTCAGAGTGATATTTTTTTCACTGCACTCTCAATATAGGTAATTATAATTAGTTTTTATTGAATATAACTGCCAAATTCCCATTAATTTAATTAATTCTGATAAGTAATGAACCATTATCGTTTTCATTCGATATTGATTTTATAGTTTAGATTAATTTCGTGTTCCATATGTTAGGGTGGCATTAAATAGTAGGCATGAGTTTCAACGGCTGATGTTTCCTGTTTTATTGAACTAGGGAGAAATTAAATTAGGGGTTCAACACCTGTTCTGTAACGTAATAAATGTCATGTTGACAGAATATATACATTATTTATACATATTGAAATATTCATTAATTTAATGGAAATAGTATTTCATTAAAGTAACAAATGAGCTTAAAAGCTGAATAATAGCCGCCGGAAGAACATCAACGATGGATTCTTCGCGAGAATAGGCTGAATGGGTCAGAGTGGAAGAACATTTCGAAGAAATTAACTCCGCCCGGGTCTCTTCAATTTAAATTACAGTAATAATATTTATAATAGTATGTATTTTAGATTAATTTTTAGAAGAGAAACAAAGCAAATAATAAATAAAAATATATCTAATGGACAGTCTTACTTAAAACACGATACAATTCCAGATAATGCGTATATGAATCATTTTATCTACCTGAACATATTTTCAATGTTTTATATATTTCCTAACGTTTTTTATGTTTTTAGATTTTAGGAATTATTTCTTGAATAATTTTCTCACTTATCTCTTGGAGAAACATTACGAAATAATAGGTAAAGATTAATTGAGTAAATATAAAAAAGCAGTGTAACAAACTAAGTGTTTATCAATTCTTTACCCATTATTTAGGAATTATTTTGACTTTCCTAGATTTTGTAGCATATCAAAATTCTTCGTAGATGTTCAGTTTTTGTCTTCAATTTTAAAAATAAAAAGCGATACTGTTTGATTTTGCACCTTATTATTAATAGCTTGAGTGTGATATCAACGCAGAAATGATTTAATTAAATTTATAATTCCAATGCAACCATTAATCAAATCGATTTTCTATTTGTTGCCATTTTTATTAGTTTCTAGCTTTTAAATATAAATATAAGTAGATAAATAAACGGGGAAAACACATCATTAATGACAACGAAGAGATTTGGTCATCCCAATAATTAAAGCACTAATTTCCTGAATATATAAATATGTCGGTTTCCTTTTATTATTTAATCACTCTTGAAAATGCTGTAATAAGCGAAACTAGTTGAATATTTTATTGTAGAGGCTTTATTTTCATAAAATAAACTTATTATTGAAACTAGTTGAGTAAATATACAAAATCACAGAAACAAATCAAACATTTATCAATTTTTTGCTTATTTTTGAAAAAATTGTTTCAGTTTTCTTATATACAATTAAGTATTGGCTTAAAAGTATAATAATTATTATTAATAGTAAAAAAATATAGGATGACATTTTTCAATACCCTAGTTATTAAATATCTTGTCGTTTTAAGATTTAAAAGAATAGACATTTGGGAATAAAATAGAACTGCCCACATTTCAATTTTAAGCCATCTAAAAGAAAAAAATGTAAAACCAGATTGTCAAATTTTATACAGAGTTTTATTAGTTTAGAGACATATAAATAGTTTCCTTTGTTGTAGAACTTAAGTTTAAGCAATAAGCCACATTATATTTATAAATATAACTATAACGACATTAAATTATTTTTTATTTTTATATATATTTTTATTATTTAATTTAATTTTAATTTTACATTTCGACAAAATAGGCCATGTTTTCATTTCTTTTTTCAATGGTATTACACTTTTTACATCTATTTTCAAGCAGTTCCATATTCACGTGGCGTTGTTCCTCAAACAAAAATAAGACAAGAATTCATTTGAAAAAAGTTCGTAGACACACATAAATTTAAGCATTTTAAACAAGCAATAATATAAACTGCACAAAGTTATTGTCTTGTTAAAGTAAATGTTCAAAGCGACCGAATTATCCTTTAAACGTTCTTTAATAATGTCTGAAGAAAAGTGGTAATCTATAATACTGAATCAAACATTTCAAAAGAGTAACTTTTCAAATAATTATGGTTATTAAACCCATAATTATTTAAAAATGGTTCAAACATAGTGAGTTTTGATTGATTGTTGAGGCACTTAAGTGTTGAAAATCCATATTCACTATTTAGATAACAAAACTCTTAGATTTTCAGATTGGTTTTATTGTAAACACTACATATGTTTCGCCTCTTCGCCTGAAAAAGCCACCGCGTGGCGAAATATATGTAGTGTTTACAATAAAAACCAATTTGAAAATCTAACAATTTTGTTATCTAAATTGTGAGTTTTTTTTATTTAATTCAATTCGTACGATTTTATTTTATTTCTTAGATTCCTTTATTTCTATTTCCTTGAATTATAGTGTTTTGACTTTCTGAAAAATGTATATTTACGTTATAAGATTTTCTGAGACACATTTCGTTTATATTTCTGTATTCTAGTTTTAATATTTTATTCATAAAAAAAATAATAATGTTTTTAATTAGAAGGTTAATTAAACTCTTTTAATTAACATAAAAATGATTCATTACAGATTAAGTGAGAATTTAATTCATCGCAATAATGTTTTTATTGACACAACTTAATAAAAATTTTAAAATTATAGCTTGAAAGATTTATTAATTTGAAGGCTTCTTTGTCTCTAATAATGTTTAATCGTGTACAGTTTCTCACAAAAAAAGTAAAATGCAAACCTAAGTAAATAAACAGTAATCAGTAATGTTTGCACGATTTTATGTTTTTACTTAAATTCCCTACCCCTCTTTCTTATCTAAATAGGCTTAATTATTATTTTCAAATAAAATCAAAACAAAATTTACCGTTTTGGGGTTTGCTCCGACTCAGATTTTTCTGTACCTCAAAAACTGATATTTTTTTAACTAAATTAAAGATTTCATTCTTAACTTGAAGAGCTGAAGTGTTTTCGGTAAATATTTGTTTAGACTCTTTGTTATTATTATGTCCGATTTATGTAATATTTTTAATATTTTAGAAAAGGTTAAGTTAAACTGTTTTTTTTAATCTTACTTAATTTTGGATTGCCAGAAACTTCTGGATTGATTGGATTTTCATATATGACAATCATATGATTAATTATTATATTAATAATAATAATAATAATAATTTATTGATATTATTTATAAGATTTTCAACAATTTTGTCTGGATTTTCTAAATTACATGATTTTATTTTCAAGGCTTCGCTAAACTGTTTTTGTAGATTTATATGTCTTACTATTTGTTAATTATTTTGACAATTTGTTTATGAAGATTCACTCTATTTTTTTCTTATAATTATACTTCATATTTATATTATAAATAACGTTCGATTAAATATTTATACTTTTACATGTATTTACAATTTTTATAATTCATAGATTTAAGGTTATTTTGTTTTTATAATATATATTTTTTAATTTTTAGAGTTTATAATATATCCTTAGTTCTGTTGTTTTTGTAAATATATTAATCAAAACCCACAGAGAAAATATAATTTTAAGTTTATATAATTGCCTACGGAATTTAGTAAATTTATCGGTGTACTTGTTAGACTAAACAAATAAAGTATGTTTGATTGTAGAGGCTTACACATTGTTTAATAATTCCAATAAAATCGTGACTGCAGTTTCGGCAAATACAGCTTGCCATTGTCAAACTAACATATTAACATTAAATTTTTCATTGAAAACAAATGTAACATTATAACGCCTTAAATAGAAAAGAGAACAATAGATCCTTCTTGCCTGGAATATCTGATTTACGTTGTCTATGGCTTCTAGAATTTTTATTTCTGTGAAATGATACTTACAAAGGTACAATTTTATTGGAATTATAAAAGCATGTTTTATTACATCATCCGATTCATGCTAATTATGTTTTTGTCTATTACTTGTTGAGAATACATTTCAATATTTCATTATTGTTTAATAAGAGATACTGGCCGTTTTCGACCTATTTGGGTCTTTTTAGCACCGCACAGTTGATGCAAAGTCTAGACAATAGATGTCACCTCAATAGAACATTAATCTTAAAATATTATTATAATTATGTATAACTGGTCATTAAATTATTATTTTTGTTTGTATGCGTGAGCTGCCTACTTTCAGTCACACGATTAAATCTCACCCTATTTCACACCGGACCAAAGTTACTTTGCCTGCCCGTTACCGCAGCAATCTGATCTATTTTAAATTAATTAAACCTAGTATTTCATACGTGATTATTTTTCAGATCGAAGCCGAATATTTAAAAAACACCATAGTTTTGATATTTGCTAACAAACAGGACCTACCGCACGCCATGAGCGTATCAGAAATTACGGAAAGGTTGAAACTGAGGGAGTTACACAATCGTACCTGGCACATCCAAGCAACATGTGCGACGACAGGTGATGGCCTGTATCAAGGACTTGATTGGCTCTCCAACGAGTTGTCTAAAAAGTTTTAGGTTACAACAGCGTCCGTCGAATTCATTCTATGTTGCTCGATAACGAAATAATTTATAAGTTGATAAATGTAAATGATTTACACTAGCTTTATATTATATTTAGTTGGTATGTATCCGAAAGGTAATAATTATGTTCATGTACATATTAAGAAGCGTAATTAACAATTGTTTAAAATTTCAATGAATTGTTTATTTACTTGCATTCTTCTGTAGTCTCTAACATTCCTGGTCCATTGGTAAATGAGAAGATTCTTACCTGAAAATAAAAAAACAACAATAGATTTAAGGATAGATTTTTATAAATAAGTTAGTGATTTATATATAGTATATTTTTAATATTAGTAGTAGTAAGTGATTATCGACGACATGGTCCCTCCGCCGTATTATATAGATTTATTTTGCATAAATCAGCTTGTAACTTTAAAAGGTCAACCCTGTTCTTCTAAAGCGCTAAAAATTGTATCCCAATGGCAAATGGTACCGATCAAATTGATGACCCGGATTAATGATGCTGCTCTGTCGCTATCACCAGTTGGGCCGCAACCGTATGTACCAACCACCAGTATTATACTTCAATTACTTTTTTTTTGAAAATTTAATTTTGTATAGAACATCATTTTAAATTAGTTTCAATGATATCTATAAATATATAACAGAACTGTTAATGATGATCCAGTATCCAAGAAAATAAAATATAAACAAATTAATTTTATGTCTAGACAAATTCGACACTCCATGAAATTTTGTATTGTTATTGTTAGCTTCAATTTCAGAAACAAAAAATAAACTATTAACTCAAGAACCCATGTAATTAAGATTTCCAGGAGCTCGATCCTTGAACTCATCTGTGAACCAGAAAATTACCGTTGCCATTGATGTAGCCGCTGCAGGGGTCCATTTACAACGGCGGCATTGTCACCCTTATGACCATAAAATCGTATTAGTTCCAAGAACAAGTCGGTATTTGCCACTTCAGCTATTTCAGCACATGTGGAACAAAGCAAACAGGTTATTTTATTGCTCAAGGATAGACATCCTCTGTGTTTCGAAAAAAAAAACAATAGAAGAATTAACGCCCCATTTCTACGCCTCACCAAGAGGGTAAATACAGTCGGAAATAGGAAAATTATTTAAATTGTGACGGGATATTAATTACATGCTGCCTGTCATTTATCGATTCCACTTGCGAAACATTAGCCTAGGGGCGGAAACGGTTTTATGATCACCCAGCATCCTGTGTGAAGGAATGAAATATCCCATAAGACATGCGAACGGAATCGAATTACACCACAATCTCGGCATATTTTAGGGTAAGGTTTCATTTTGTAATCCTATATGCAATACAGTTTTGACATACTAATTATGGAATGTCATGATCACGTTGAATGAAAATATATCTAAAATAAATTCAATGATAATTATACTTATTATTACTGACGAAGGTTTAAAATTATTTACACTTGGTTTGTTCCACAATTTTTAAAGCGAAACAAGTAGAGTAAATAGAGAATAATTTAAACCTTCATCAGTAATAGTTCAAAATGTTTCAAAAGTGATAAGTGAAAAAGTCATTCAAGAAATATTATATTTATTCAATAAAATTTATTAACATAAGAATATTAAATATAATATTGATTGACTTAATTTATATTTATTGAAGAGCCCTGGGTTTCTCCGATATGCGCTTATTACCTGAACCCCTTTCTATATTTAATCCTTAAAAGTACGTTTGTGCATTATTCTTGATAATGTCCCAGTGCCGAAACTAGTATTAAAACAAAAAATAAAGTGAAACGAACCAAGTTAATCAACTACCTACCATTAAAATAATGTTTCACTAAGTGATAAATGAGAAACAACTACAAGAAATATCAATAGTTCTTAATATGTATCTTTATACATTTAAATAAACAATAACAATATAAGTATCTTAAAAATCGTTTTTGAATACTTTGAAGTAAACTGATCTATTTAACGTACATAGGGGACCAAATAATTAAACAAATACGTCAATTTACTTGCAATAAATTGCGTACAAAACAGTTTTTAACATATCAATATTTTTCGAATGCTCAACAGTTGTGCATTTCAAATTCCCAGATTCTACTAAAGTCTTTAATAAGCCTGTTAATATGTGTTCTAAGAGTTAATGTACTATCGAATATTGCGGCCAGGTCTTTCACTTCTGCGCGTTAATAATAATATCGCCAATTATATAATTATAATAGAAAATAGAGTTTTCTTTTTGGGTAAATGATAGTAAATTACATTTGGCAAAATGAATCGAAAGTTTGTTATTATTGCATAATTGAAAAATAGATCAGTAATTTTAAGCAATCCGCATCAGATTCTACAACAGTATAAATTATATACAGGGTTATTCACGCTATACGGCACGGAATATTGTGGCCAAAATACGTGACTTTCAAAAAGTTTCACTTTGGGGATATATGGGGGTCTATTAGGGCTACTTTTTAAAATTACTTTCATAATATACAGGGTGTCCCAAAAACCCTAAAAGTATCAAAGTTGTGTTTTTTTAATGAAACACCCTGTATTTTATTGCATTTTTGGATCCTTCGACCAAAATAAGTGTGTGTTTTAATAAGGTTTTTATTACTTAAACCTTAAGGTTTTTGAAATAATAAAAAGTACTAAAACGGTGCAATAAACAATATTTTGGCGTTTTCTGTAAAAACGAGAAGACTTAACATTTAAGATATAAATACCATTCGATAGGCAATTAAAACGTACATTTGCTGATAAATTAATAAATATAGCGTTCCATTTAAATAAATGAAGTTATAGCCATTTAAAGTTCTCATTTGTTTAATTCCAATTTTTTTACACCCGGTATAAGATGTCAAATTTATTATACTTGTAAAATAAAATATGATCTATTGTTACATTTCAGTGTAAATTTGGTATGCATAACTTAATTACTTTTTAAGTATTTGAAACATGAAAATTAGGTTAAATTTTTACAAAATTCAAATTATTTCAAAAACCTTAAGGTTTAAGTAATAAAAACCTTATTAAAACACACACTTATTTTGATCGAAGGATCCAAAAATGCAATAAAATACAGGGTGTTTCATTTAAAAAAAACACAACTTTGATACTTTTAGGGTTTTTGGGACACCCTGTATATTATGAAAGTAATTTTAAAAAGTAGCCCTAATAGACCCCCATATATCCACAATATTCCGTGCCGTATAGCGTGAATAACCCTGTATAACATTACTTTTGAAATATACTTGTTGATGACAGATAAAAGAAACTTAGTCATATGACATGACAGTTGAGATATAACTATTGACATTTGATAGACGACATGTGATAGTAATTTCTAAATTTTCGAAATCCAACAATTTCTGTCACAGATAAAAGAAGAACAAATTAAATGCTAAATAACATCTAAAAGGTGGTAGTTGATGTCTGATAAATGGCAGATTGTAATATACTTGTTGGTATCTGAGAGATGACAGATGTCATAGTTGACAAACCGTGCGAGTAAAATTAATAGATAATAAATAATAGCTGAGAAATGACAATTAACAGCTAATAAATAACAGATGAAAGATATCATATAACTACAAGTTAAGATTTAACTGTTGACACTTTACAGACGACAGAGACCATACGACAGCTATTTTAATATTTTCAAAATTTATTTATTTAGATGAAATATAGTAATTAAGAATTATCTAACGACTAACAAATTCTAATTGACAGGTGACATAAAAGTTAATAGCTTACATACAAAAACATTGAAGAACTGATACTTGACAGATAACAGAATGCAATAGGAACAGTAATTTCTAAATATTAAAAACCAACAAGGTTTTTCGTAAATAAAAGATAAAATGCTAATTGGTATAATAGATAATAGCTGAGAGATGACAACTGAAAGCTGATAAATAACAGATAAAAAGTGTCATATAACATACTAGTTAAGATTTAACTGTTGACGCTTTACCCTCGGCGAACTCGATAAATCCAGAGAAAAGCCAAGCCATCTATTTCTCCCAGGGCCGCTCGATACCCATTGACAACCTTACCTTCAAGGATACAACTATTCCATGGGTCGACCAGGTTAAATACCTCGGTCTACACATGGACAAAAGACTAAATTGGAATAAACACGTCCAAATGACCATCTCGAAAGTCAAACAAGCGTTCGGACAACTAAAATCACTACTGCTCGATAAAAGTCATCTTTTCCTCTCCAGTAAAGTCCATCTATACAAGGCAATCATACGGACAAAAATGACATATGGATACCCTGCATGGATTACTCTCTCCAAGTCGCAGATGAATAAGTTGGAGGCCACCCAGAGCAAGATGATCCGTAGGATCGTCAACGCACCGTGGTACATCTCTAATAATCAACTGCGCTCGGAATTAAACATTCCTAGAGTCCAGGACTTTATCATATTCATCCACGACGTCCATTGCAACTGGACGAATAATCTCCTATCACAGCAATACATTTTTTCAAAATGTTTTTGTAATTCAACAAAATTTTAAAACTATAACTCACATTAAGATATAAAATTCACATTAGTGCATTTACTCAGTCAATCCTCAGTCATTAAATCACCCAAATCAATAATCTGCTATGAAAGTTTAATAAATAAAATTTGTAAAGCAAGGGAGTGGAGTTTTGGTCAGTAAGAATCACACTACTTAGAGGATCGGCCTCTAGGTGCCTTATGTAAGTTCTCTCCACTTCCAAGAAAACAAAACCTCGTCTCCCTGATGAAGCCGCTGTGTGGCGAAATAATAAAAACAATTTTTTGAAACCGTACACCTTATCAGTGATTTTCGAAGTGATTCTAAATTCTTTGGAGAACCAGATTTCACAAGACATATACGAACATCATTACACATTTTCAGGAAGAATAGGGTTAAATATATACATTTGAGATTCACATAGTATTGTTGTACGTGTACTAATTTCAGGTACCATATAAAAACCAGACGTAAAACATTCAACAATTTAGATTGGATCACTTGAATTCACGATATGTTGTATTTCCAGATATTCTTGAATTGTTTTTATTGATATTCAATTAAATAATATGTTCTTGTTCCTCCGTTTTTTTTTTTGGTGATAACCCCTTGCTATTATACATATAATCAACCTAAAGGAAGGTAGTCTAATTCGAACTACTATGAAATCCAAAGACTTCTAAAGTGTTTGTAAAGAAACTCCAAATATTCATCAGCAGAAATACTACTTTTGCATGATCTTCTGGGTTTTTGATATCTTAATTTATATGACGACAATAGATACTTGAAGTACATTTTCTAAATACCCAGATGCCTTTAAACTTCTTGATTTATTTGATGCATACACTTCAGACGAAGGTTTTTTTTTATAGTTTTCGGAACATTACCATCAAACAAAAGGTGCATATGATTATAAAGAATCTCGCAAGCTTGATTGGCATCACTGGTACAAAATAGACCTATACCAGTGAACCAAAAATATATCTCTATAAATGTTTAAAAAGTTTGCTATATAGAAGTTGTATCACGTAATTATATACTATCTCGTTTCATAATTATTAAAACGAACAAAACCTATCACACATATCTGTTGGTAGTTTATATTTGTTAAGAAAACTAGGCGAAAATCATAACAAAAGCACTACCATAGATATGCATTATATTTTACCAAAATTTTATTTAATGGTTCAGAAAATAGAAAGTTTTCTGATTTGTTGTTATAATGTTTTGTCAAAAACGTATAAGCTAATTAAAAGCATCATATTTATGTGTTAAAAAACTAGAGGATTTTTAAAGAAGAGGAAAGAGTATCTTTTTGTTTTACTAGTTTTTTTTTTTATACAGTACCTTATGTGGTCTAATTGTTTTAAATTCTAAATACCGGTGTCAGCTTTTAAATTACATTAAATATACATTATTTCACATTACTCAACCCGAAATTTAGTACATTACGTTTCACAATACATGTATATTTATAAGATTATAATTGTTGCTTTTCTTTTAATTATTGTGTTGGTTTTTCCATTTTTCTTTCCATTATTTTTTGTTTCTGGTTAGTTTTTTTAACTAATCCCATCGAATCCCTCGTATCTCGGCTGCTTTCAAATTGGGAGAAGTAAAACTCTTGTTATGTTACATTTCTTTACTTTCAGTTACTTCTCCCAATTTAACAAGTTATGAGTCAAGCTACTATCTTAAGAACAACACTCGCGACGCCATTGCCAACTTACCGATTGATATGCTGCGAAGAGTAGAGATGAACTATAAAAATCGACTTAATCAGTGCATGTGCACTGGGGATCGCCATTTAACCGATGTAATTTTCAAAACTGTATGAAAAAATAAAACTTGGGATATTGTGTTCTCAAATAAAAAAAGAATTAAAACAATAACTGAAGTACTTTTATTTTTATTGACCTTTCAAATAAGTAAGTTTCTCTGACGCACCCTGTATAACTGCATTTTTATAGTGCTTAAAAGAAAGTGCACGCATTATTTTCCACTACAACTTGTGTAGAATAATTACTTATTCTTTATAATAATCAACCATCTGTGCGTGCGTATATCAACGTTAAATAATTTTAATATATGTATGAACATTATTATATATGATTTATGATTAATCGAGCAAAATTGTATTATTATTATTGCACAATTAGTGCATTTGAGCGTGCATAAATTAATACCAGATGGTAGCAAAAGGAAGCATACTTTCTTCCTCCATTTAATTACTACCGTTTCACGTTTTGTAGGACCTACATATTGTTTATCAATGGCGTGTCTTCTTCTATCATTAAATCACAAATATGAATGAAAGCTGGAGAAGCTGTATCAATGAACTTTTAATTTCTCGCATGCAAATTATAATTACCGCTAATTATAATCAATTCATTAGCGGAAATTATTCACCGACTTGTTTGAATATGTTAGTGCTAATAAAGAGGATATGCGAAATAAAATTGCACGCCACAATATCTCCGCCAACGCTGTGATAAAAAGCACAATGCACCGTGTTTTCTTATCAAGGAACTTGTTCTCTTGTTACATTCTCTCAGGGTTTTAAGAGCCTCGTAAACAGTTTCTTCTTTCTGATTTGTTTTATTTGAGTGGCTGGTGCTAACGGTTTCATTGTGATTACAAAACAGTTTTTTTATTACATGTTTAGCTTATAACATAATACGCCATTTGATAACGGTTGTACCGTTCCTAAGGATTTTAATTATGTATACAACGCTGTATCATATTTAAGTAGATAATAAGTGATTCATTAAGTCAAAATTCAATTTGCAAGATATATTACCAACTATTACTACATTGTACAAATTTAGATTAAGCTTAAATAGCTATTTCATTAGATTATTATAGGAATGTAAACCGGAAATTTAAATTGTAGCCAAGAAAAATAAGGTAAACTATTAAAATTAGTGGAATAAAATGTGTAAGAATTTTATGAACTTAAAAATGAAAACTGAGAGATTATCGTTAAACGTTGCCGATAAACATAGAACTAGTTTTCAAGAAGCAAAATAATTCACCTGAAATATTTTTTTTAAATTGTGGGACCCACATTTCTAAATCCACTAGTTACTTTCATATTAATACGAAAACATATAAATATAATTAAATTAGGGCATTTGATTTTAACTGGATTGTACTTTTCACTTTAATGATAGGGATCGATGTATTTTCCTTATTTCCAGAGAGATGGAAATCTCTTGGCCAATTCTCTCATTGTTTCAAAAGTAAGGCAGCGAATCGGTAATTACTACATGATTAAAAACTCATCAGATACATTCGAATACATCCTCTTTGCAAACAAGATGAAAACACGTTGGCCCAGTTATTAACAATTGTCAGATTAGTGAAAGAATGCTTCTTTTATCCTGTTGGATTTCTCTCAGTAATTCCATCGTACACAAGATTGTATTAATATTTACAATTAATAAATTAATTAATACTCAGCAAATATTCATTAAATTACATTTCAAATTAATCTGAATGTTAAAAATTTTACACCAAATACTTGAATATGATATAATAAATTATTACAACCTTGAAATTTTTAATTATTACCATTATCGAATTCCGTTAATACCAAACAAAGAGAATTACAGAAATCCCGATTCAAATCACCACGAATAAGTAACTGCTTGACATACTTTAATAACAATAAATAAATTACACAATTGGCAATATTCTATTCAACAATAAACTACTTTAGATTGTTCTCATCGTCATCAATTTGCAGAAAAACGCGTTTTACGGTTTACCTTATTAACCCAATAGAAATCAGTTCTCACTGCAATGGCGAATTTAGTGCATGCAATTTATTATTATGCGCATTCGTATTTTCACACAGCGCACAGAAAATGGACACTGTTCAGCACATGAACGTACCTGTCTAGAAAAGGCATTTCTGCACCGCGAAGCAAGATTAATTGAATCTTTTCCACTTAGTCATGAGTCATTATTAAGCGACTCCGTCGGCCACAACTGTCTAATGGTATTAAACGTGATTACCTAAGACTTCAGCAATGTGCTTAACAACAAAGGATATATCGATGCACTCGCGGAAGACTTAAAGGTACATGTTTCAACTATTTTTTACATTCCATTAGAAATTGTCAGTCTCTTCAATTAAGCATTTGCCACTTTCGTTTCTACAAAATATTCCATTTTAATGCATTCTATAATTTATATAGAAATACATTAAAATTTCGTATTTAAATACCAAGTTTGATATCCAGTCCTCCCAGAAAGAATAATACGATTGATGCGATATTTTGTGAAAATAATTGTCTATTCGTTGGTACAAAAAGATGAAACTATCAAAAGAAAAAAAACTTTAACAGAAAATTAATAATGAGTTACATCGCCTCGCACAGCAATGCAATAATTTACCCTTCTAGGCATACTTAGAATAAAATGGTCTATATCTACTTGTGGCATCTCATTCCACGCAACTTCTAACTGAAGTCTCGATCATCTAAGTGGTTAGGAGGTCTGGGTATGTTGCGACCTCTTTTACCCTTTATGTGCCAGATATGATCTTTGGGATTTAAGTCCAAGAAACCCTTGCCGTGTGGCATCTAGCGTTATCTTGCTGGAAAATCCCATTAGGTAGCGTCTGCATAAATGGCACCGCAAAGGGATCCAAGACATTAACAATGTATCGACGAGCGTTTAATGTACCTGGAACGAACACCAAAGGTGATTTTCTTCCCAAACTAATTGCATCCCACACCATGACACCCGTTGTTAAAGCTGTATGGCGACATTCAACAAATTCTAAATTTCTCCGTTCTCCTCGATATCGAGAGATATCGCACCCTTCTATGTTCGTCATTCTTATTTATTCTTCCATAAACAAAACCTGTATTCATCACTAAACGCGATGTTGTTCTATTCTTCAATCTTCTTGACTCCAAGCCAGACAAGCAGCTTTCTGATGTAGGGTTAGTGGAAGGCTAAAGGACACGTCGATAAATGGTCGCCATTGAAATATGGCGATTTACAGCTTTTACCCAATCTATGGCAACAGACCTAGTTTTGGAAATCGGTTCTGTTTCAGAAGCCGACCGCGGAAGGTATTTGCATAATGATATTTTAGAAAAATATTGAATAAGGCAAATTTTTAAAGGATTGAGCCTCCAGAGCCTTTTTATTTTTAATTTCCTTCATAAAGTATTCATTTCTACCACTGTTATATTTCCTTTGTCTCCTTGAAATACCTAGGTATAATTCAAGATCTAGAACATACATTAATTACCGAAGTTACAAAATTGATCTAGATAGAAATCATCTGACCAATAGTCAAAGATGTATTAACTAACTCAGTTATCATGAATTAGATTTTAGTTACAACGATATTCAATGTATAATAAAAAAAATTACATAGAAAGAAATACTTTTGGAGCCAATGAAAGCCATTGCAATATTCAATAAATAAAGAAGTGATTACCTTATATATTTAAGGATTTTAACAGAAATTATTAACAGATAAAATATTTTTCTTAGTAAAAATGAAAGATGCCGAAGAAGATGTACAATATTGATAAAATCAGATGGGTGACCGATACCCTTTGCTATTGGGATAAAATTAATGGTGGCGAAATTTTGAAGTAAAAAGCTCACTTATACATACATAAATACACAAATAACACAGTGAAAGGACCACGTGGTCTATGGCCTAGTGTTTAGCTATCTATTATTACTACTACTACTAGATATAATATTAACGGGCCTCTCCCATAATTTGTTGCATCAATTCTTTGTCTGAAGAAACCAAAGTGGTGAAGCAATTGTAGCAAGTAGCTTAATAAAATTATTTGTTATCCAGTCAGATGTGTTTCATCGGTAAAACTCTTCGCCAATTTTATTTAAGAAATAAGAAATCGAGACTTTCTTAAAAAAAAAACTCCATAACAAATGAAGATAACAAACTGGGTATTTTGGATTGAGCAAATCGTTGTATTTTAGTTCAATATTACATACGCATCCATTTAGAGGATTTTAAAAGTATAGAAGCTGCGCCTATATGCAACTCATTTGTACTAAGGTTTACTTGCAAGAGAATTTGATCTCGTCTAACAATTGTTGCAACTTTATAGGAAATAGGAATGTTGCCTTATATCTGATAATTAGATGAATCCCGTTTTTAGACCAATGGCATCAATAATATCAATTTTTGTTCTAAATTCTGCCAAGAAAACCAATTTTGAAACAATTTGAGATAAGAATGTGTAAAATCCGTTTCGCATCCGTAATGTTGAACTTGAACCGAATATTTCTGGTAGATGATTAGGTAATTAAATTAAGATCATAAGGCTTTTCAAAAGTTTAACATTTTTTCTTTCCTTCACTTTTCATCATACACCAACTTTGCTTCGTATACTTATAGGACGAACAAATTCTGATCGATATTACTTTATTTTTGGAAAACGATAACCATTCATAGCGCAAAATTGTGGAACATTGAAATGACGTCGATACACACAAAGAGGGCGACTGTGAGTCAATAAGCATCACGCACTCAAAAAAGTAGAAAATAGCTCAATTGCTACATAATAAGGATATTGTTTTTGTTGATAGTCATATGAATAAAAATCGTGACAACTATTACAAGATACCAGTGTTACTTGAACAACTATTATATGTGGTACTTAATCGAAGCCACAAAACCTTTAACTAAAGACATGAAAATTAAGAACTGTAATAGGAAAACCTGCCACTATTATCGAAGAAATCAAGTTTATAATTACCATAAGCAACACTAACTTATTATTTATTTATTTAACAGAAGCCATTTCAAAAATACACAAAATACAATTGTTATTAAAATATTAAAATACATATATACACTAATAAATACTTAAGATAAAATTAAATAAATATACAGGGTGTCCCGTTAATGCGGGGAAATGGCTGGACCATAGATTCCTGGGGTCAAAATATGATGATCTAACGCAACTTATCTATGTCCAAAAATTTACGGTTAAGCCGGAATTTGGCTTCAAAGTTTCAAATTTTTTTATTTATTTTGTTTATAACAATTGAACCCTTTATTTGATTTGAATGAAATTTATTATTAATAAGTACCATAATATCATACATCATTTCAGTGAATGGGGACATTAGTGATTGACAGGAAGTATAAAAAACAGTAGTACCACCACTTAAAAACTAAAATATTTTTTATTGGTGCATCCAATAAAATCCAAAAAAACCTAATTGAAAGGGCATTAGATTTAAAAACTTTTTTGACTCTTACTTGGTTTTGATATCTTGTACGGTTTTTGCACAAAAAAAATAAAATATGAATATAGTATACTCATTATGCACTCATTAATAAGTAAATAAACTTACTCAATTGAAAAAAAATTAAATAATATCAATTAATAAAATAAATTAAAACAACATCTAACACTTTTCAAACAATTTTCTTTGCAAAATCCTAATACAAACAAGATATCTGTTAGTTCCAAATATGAATATTTATGAACTATAATAAAGTTAAAAATTAATTGTCAAAAGACAATAAATAATTATTATTATACATAATTTACATTTTTTAAAGAAAGACGGCCACGAAAAACATTTATTTTCGATTCGATAAAAAACTAGATTTTGTTTTTACTAGATAAAAAATATATATTTTATTTTTTTGTGAGAAAACCGTAAAAGATATCAAATATTATTAAGAGATAAAAAAGTTTTTAAATTAAATGGTCTTTCAAGCAGTATTTTTTTAATTTTTATTAGATCCACCAATAAAAAAATATTTTAGTTTGCAAGTGGTGGTACTACTGTTTCTTTTACTTCTTGTTAACCAATAATAATCATAATAACTGAAATGGTGTATTATATTATGGTAGTTATTAAAAATAAATTTCATTCAAATCAAATAAAGCGTTCAATGGTTATAAACAAAAGAAATTAAAAAAATTTAAACTTTGAAGCCAAATTACGGCTTAACCGTAAATTTTTGGATATAGATAAGTTGCGTTAAATCATCATATGTTGACCTCAGGAATCTATGGTCCAGCCATTTCCCCGCATTAACGGGACACCCTGTATATATACTAATCAAGACATTACAAAACAGATTCAAAATTTATTTTAGCAACCTATGCAATTTATTGAGCGAATCCATAACATAATCAAACTCCGGATCCGAGAAGTAGCCACGAAGTACTGAGCATAATCTATTTTTTGAAAAGGTACGTGGAAGATAATATTACTACTCAGGGAATGAGAAGGAACATGTATACCTATCAGGCCAGTCAATAACACTATTAAGCAATTTATAAACAAATATGATATCTGAATTTACGCGTCGAGTATCGAGACTTACAATATTAAAAATTGATAATAAGTCAGTGTAACTGCCAACTAAGTTGCACTTAATTGCTAAAAAACGCACGATTTTTGTTTTAGTTTGTTCGATACTTTCCTTGCCTACACTAATGAAAGGAGACCATACATTTGAAAAATACTCTAGATGTGGGCGAACTAGGACGTTCAATAGAAGAATTATTGTGCGATAATCCCGAAAATCTTTCGCGTGACGTTTAATGAATACCAAGAGCTGGAGGGATGTAGCCACTATGTTGTATTTATGTGTGGTGAACATTAAATTAGAATTAAATATACTGGTCAGATCTTTTATGGATTCTACCCGTTATTATTGTTCGCCCAGTAAATAGTAATCATGTGTTATAGTGGATGCCCGCCTAGCGAAGGTAATTAATTTCCAATTTTTTTAGATTTATAGAGAGCTTGTTATCTCGGTACCAAACACAGTACCCTAGCATCCTCCACCGATCGTATTTTTATGAAAATCTTCATAGCCTCAGTAAATATTTCGCATTAGAAAAGCAGGTTACAGCATCATTTATAAAAATGTTAAATCAGAAGGGACCTAGATGGAACCCTTGGGGAACACCAGAAGATACGACAATAGGATGAGATAGATTTTGACCAATTCATACAAGTTGAATTCTATCGGATAAATGATCCAATGTAAAAGAGTGCCTTTAACTTCAAAACCGGGTAATTTATTAATTAAAAGTTTGTGATCGACAGTATCAAATGCATTCGAGAAGTCAGTATAGATAGAATCTACCTGACTTAAGTCCGTGAAGGCATCAAAAATATATGATTCATACACTAAGAGATTAGTTGCTGTCGATTTGCTAGCTCTGAAACCATGTTGGCAAGTTGAGATTGAAGGTTGTAACATTATTATTAGATATATGGTAAGTTATTTTTCAAATATTGGCCACCACCAACATGGATATGGATAGTATTTTACTTGATTTTTAACTCCGGATTTGTGTATTGGAGTAATAAAAAGCACTCTTCTAACAATTGGGAAAAATTCATACAGACTCGACCTTTGATATTCGATGGGCGGTAAACAGATCAAAAAATTGAGCAAAGTCATTCACTATGTCTTTCGTGCCAGTGGTCAATGAGTCTCCACATGAATAAAAGTCGTCGGTTAACTTAACAAAAAATCTTACAAAATAAACCTAGAACTGAATATTCTGTCCCTTGCGCTTCTTGTCGCCGCCAAGTTCGAAGTGTTTGCACCGCTTGAGCGAAATTTGCTTACGGTATTTACATTCGAAGCACTCCATACCCAACGCGATCTTTCTCGTGGTCTTGGCCTTCTTACAGAAAATAGGCTCCTCCGAAACCCTGTTGTTTACGATCGTAACGCCTTTTGCCCTAGGACGCGTGCCGTTCCTTGGATCTTATATTGTGTAACTTTATGGGACTTGTGCACCTTGCACTTCTTGCAAAAAGTGCGCCTCTGCTTGGGTACGTTCACCATTTTGAGATCTGTGTAGCTGGCGAAAAAAAACTTTTGTCGGTATTTGATGACATGAGCGCATGGATTTGACATAGCCCCAAAAAGATTTTAGATTATTTTTGATGGAACAAACAGCCGATTAGATGTGGTTTAAATAACAATCATGTGCTAGTATTTTGCATTTATCGCGAATTCTACTGAATTTCAAATAATCAGAAGGACATGGAAATAACTTATAAGCTCTGTGAAGTTTTTTCCTTTAAACATACTAGTTGTTTAAGTTCCCTACTGAACTATTTTGGAAAATTAGGTTTTTTTGTGGGTCGTACTTATTTTTAGTATATAAAGGTCTAATTTATGAAATACTGTGGAGTAAAAACGATGGCAAGCTTCATTAATGTTACAACCCTTGAAAATGGCATTCCATCTTATATTGAGGAAGGCATCATTCAAGGATGCTTAAAGTCGTAGGCTAGTTCTTCATTATCGTCTATGCGTTCACATATGTATTGCCAAACTGCAAGGTTAAATCTAAGGTAGGGATAATAGTTCACATAAGATGAAAATGGATTGATACTCAAAATGGACACAATAAATATCAAATACTACCAATTAAACCTTAATAATGGAATCGTGCAAGTTCCATATAAATTATTGGTAATGGTAATTTATAGGATATCTTGGTTTAGAAGTATATATCTTTAAACCGGTCATCGATGATCAGAATGGAGGAGGAGGCACAGTCATCGAGAAAATCCTTGATTGTACTGATAATGACTTACTAATTCGAATAATAAATACTAATTTTTATACAGTTCAGGAAGGAAATGCTGCTAGAATGATGTTCACCAACAAATAATTAAACAAATAAGAGAATTAAACAAAAATTTGACCAGCTAAATGTGATGAATTAAAATTGTTAATAATAAAATACCAGGATATAACACTGGACAAAAAGAGTGCAAGCAATATGTAACGATTTTGCAATGAAAAAGGCAAAGAAGTCCTAAGAAAAAGGACAAACATCGCATATTTACTACATATTTTTTTTTGTTTGTTAATGAGCATATTTATAAAAATAAGTGCGAAGTAGTAGTTGACACCAGTGCTACTAGGACAATTATGAAACATGATTTTTCATCGAAACCAAACAACTTTTGATACGGAAATTACGAACTGCAACAGGGAAATCTGCTACTATACACACAGAAACGTGACATTCATTAAGTCAAAAAAACTTTGGCATAGAGATTTCAAACTGCAACGAAAAAAATCTGCTACTATTTAAGTCTAGAATTAACATAGGCATCATTTAACTACAAATTATTATAGCTCACACAGAAGATTAATTATTATTTGGAATGGATGCAATAAACACGAAAGGCTCCCAATTAGACCTTGTTTAATTTGCAGAAAATCTTGGATCACATACTATAACTTGGAACCAGACATTTATGATCAAAATGGTGGACGATAAATAACCATAGGCAAAATCCTTTTCACATTGATAAAACCGTACTAGTTAGAATAATAAATACTCATGTAATCTGTAAAATTTACATAAGAAATGCTGTTAGGATATTGTTCTCCAGCAGACCACAGCAAATAATTAAAGAAAAAATGAATTACCAAGAATTAGCAAAATTGATCCAGTGATACATTAAAGTAGTCAATCATAAAATACTAGGACGCTTTATACACTGACTAAAATGATGGACCAATATCGTTCAATATAAAATTATTACTGAAAATACTCGACCGATTAGACAGACAGCGCCACTGGCGAAGAGGGAGGAAACGAATAGTATAATACATGAAAATCATAAGGATGGTGGCGACCGTTACTTCATGGTAATTCATGATAAACACTTATTAGTGTTTATAATACATGAAATGAAGAGCGAGAACATTATAGAACCATTCAATCATGTTGGTTAAAAAAATCATCGTGTTGCTTAGGAGGTAGGACAAATTAACTAAATTTTATGTTGATTTTCGCAAATTTAATGTTAAAAGAAGGACAGTTATCCGTTAGCCAGAATCGATGACACTTAACACACACTGGTTGATTCAATCCACTATTGCCCCAAAAGCGGATATTGGCTAAACTACATTCCGGTGATGAGATCCAAAATTGACCGAAACTGGTCCGTGACTCTTGTTGACAGGGAATAATAATTAATAGGTAATTAATTAAAAACACTTGGTTTGTTTCACTAAATTTTATATTCACTCGACTAGTTTCGCTTTTTCCACAATGTTTCACCACGAGGTAAATGAGAAAATCATTCGTGAAATAATAATAATTAATGTTTACATTATTATTGTTATAATTGACGCTATTGGTAGTTTCCTTGATTTGTCGGTGGTTATCCACTCAAACAGGAATCTAGTGCAAAGCTTAGACTATAGATGGCACTTTTATGGTAATATCTTGATTGACGGTTTACCCGTAGAGTTAAACACTCCAAAATAAAACTCCTTTCCCTGTCTCCAACTGCGCTACGCGGATGAAATGCAAAATAAATCGAAAACTGTCCGTAGCTGTTGTTGGCAGAGAACAATAATTAAAATAATTAATTTGATCGGTATTAATAGGTCTATCCTGGAAAACTTATTTGTGAACCTCGATGAATAAAGATGCTGATGGTGTCTGTTCCTACGTGGTAGTTCATTTTAATAGAAAAATAGATAGGCTTTTTAATATTTTATAGCAAAATGTATACATTTTTCAATGTTTTATGAAAAATGTTCAACTTGATGATATAATTGTGATGGGAAAAATATTCGAGGACCATATAGAGAACTTTGAAAGGGAGCTCCTGATTAAAAATAATTAACTTTTCTGGGTTATTGTCATTTTATCAAGAAGAAAGTACAGTACCTAGGCCACATAGTTTTGAGTGAAGGATGTTGCAATAAAGCGCAAAAGATATCAACAGTACGAAAATGGTCGTTATCTAAATATTTATGTCAACTTCGAAGTTTTCTCAGATCATACCTATTATCGACGGTACATGGTGGGATTTTCTACGGGCCAACATATCTTGCCGAAGGAAAAAAAAAGATTTCAATGGAATAAGGAATTTGAAACACAAAAGAAAGCACGAGGGAATGGTGAGGTTAAGTGATCCTTCCTGAACGCGCTGGAAGAAATACACAGGCTTCAATAAGGATCGACCGACAACATATGTGGGCAAGTAAAAGTAAGCGATAGATCGTGTTAATAAATAAACTCACATAAATAATCGTTGCACAAAAATAATATATTACTTTTAAATTGAATTTGAACATTTTGGAATTTTGTTTTCATTTGTCATTTCTAAAGAATGAGTCGCATGGATGTATATTGCCCTCATTCATGACTTATTAAGTCCTGGCCATTTTGTCCTAACTGCAAATATTCCAACTTATTTAAATAGTAATATATTTTGTCAAGCATGGCTTAGAAGCTGGCAAAATTATAAAGGTCATCAAAAATTAGGCCTAAATGTGCTAGAAATGACCAAAATATTGCTTCACTGGTTACAATCGCCTTATCATCAGTTAAGACGTGTATTTGGTCGAATTGAAGAACACCAGAAACTGAGAACTCCGCCTTCAAGATCTATGCTCTAAATTTCAAAGTGATTTAATATTTATTTATATATTTTTCTGTTATTTTTCTAATAGATCTTGTTAAGTGAATGAACTAATAAAAATGTATTAAAGTTGTAGAAAATTAACTAATAATTAGAAAAAACCCAAAAACATTTCGTAAATCTACTTTTTTTTTGTTTTTTTATAATTATTTGAATGAACTAAACTAGACTAGATGATACTTTTTTTTAGTATGGGTACAACTAGTATTATATTTTAAACAACAGTTTTTTACAACAGTAATATTAAAACATTTTCCATTTTTCTCAATTTTATTCCTTCCTACATTTATAAGTAAGTGAATGATCAATTGCTACAAGACGTATTTTATTCATTCTATAGTTTTTATGATATTGTGTAATGAAATTTTCTACCGGAGCATGTAATTGACGTCCGTATGCGGAAGGAAACTTGTGCAGTTGTAATTATATTAATTTTCCTGTTTGCTGTTCTCATTAGAACCAGGTAACCTCTATGAAGATGAGCATCTGAATCACGAAGACATAATTTCTTTTCATTCTAAGAATTGTACGAATGAAGATGTGATATCAAAATAATATGCAATGCAAATGTAATACATTAAAAATATAAATTATATATTAAAATTAACGGAATCATACCAAAAATTACTTCGATTAATATTACCAAAAAATATCTTAATCAGTTCTCGCGTTATGCAGAAAATATATTGATAAGCTTCAGTTATTTTTATAGCGATGAAATAAACGTAGTTTATAGTTATAGCAAACATTAAATATTCAACATATTGTTTAATTTAATCCACCTGAATCATATTAGAAAAATATTGTAATTCACACGCCGGTGTTGTGGCCGAACTAGCGTTAGGGAGAGTGCAGCAACGTTAGTTCAGGTCAGCAGTTGGATGGGTGACCGGTACCATTCACCATTGGGATACAATTAATGGTGCTTTAGAGTGACGGGGCAATCCTTTAAAGTAACAAGCTCATTTACACACACACAAAAATAACACTGTGGAAGGACCAAGTGGTTGATAGCCAAACAAACTACTACTACTATTGTAATTCAATATTGCACAATAGTCTAGAAAAAAGTAAATAAAGTGAAAAATAAATCTAAAAATTAATTTAATCTGCAGGAATAAATTAAATTATAAAAACATTGCAATAGAACATTATACAATAATCTAGAAAAAAATCGAAACATAATGAAAAATAAAAACTAAGGAAAATACATGTTATGCATGCTTAGTTTTTCAGGTCTGCTGGCTCCAATAAAGATTTTCTTGATTTATTCTTTCGATAAGATATGCAATACTGTTCCTTCTAAAAATAAACTAAAAAAAATAAACAAACATTTTTATGATATATACATTATGTATGAAAATATTTGATTGATTATAATTTACTCTCATTGATCCTGTTAACCGAATAAAGACCTCAGGCCTTTCCGGCGATAAACAATTTGCATACCATTTGAATTGGTCGTTAATTTTTTTTTATTGTAAACTACGTCGAAATTATAACTTATCATTCCATAAAGAAGATGTTATCATAATATAATGGTATATATTAAAATTCCGATTAATTAACCAAGAATGAAATAATTTGGAATTTAAACAAAACTTAATAATTGAATGGTATTAGGTTACACAAGCAAAATATAAATATACAAGAGCCCTTATTCGTTACCCTACTGGCACCTAAAATGGTTTTAAATCAAAACTATTTTTTATAATTGTTTGACACTGTAGGCTTTTACATTTTTAAATTATAAATATTATAATTATTTTCCTTTGTTATTACCACAACGATGTGATATTAACAAAAATAGTATTTTATTTTGTTTACTCTTTTTTACTTTATGAGATAATACAAGCGGGCTTAAAACTGGCATTAATGTTGCATTCATGTCGGGCCCCATTTAAGGGGTGCATGCAATATTCGGGGTAGTCTAGCATGACGGTGACCCGAAGGTTGGGTGAAGGCATGTAACTTCCCATCCTACACCTGCTTCCTTTCCATGTGTCTGCAACCGTGTCGCCTACATGATAAATTATGCCGAAAGTGGCCCTAATTTAAGCGCTCAAATTGGTATCCGCACAAAACAAAATACACGTATTGAAATAAGAAACCATAGTCATTGTTGTTGAGACTGTAGGTTCGTATGTTATACATATAGACCGTCATTTAAAGTTATGCCAATGAAATTACATATTCATTTGCAAAATAAAAACTGTTCTTAACTGTAAAGTTATAATATATTAATAAATTACTTATTTAGAAATATACCACAAATGACAAATAGTTTGCTGAGAGAGCTATTTCCGCCTTGTAACGCCAGTCCGTAGTGCTATGTTTCTAAATCAGTAATTTCTTTGATAGAAAATTTGGCTCAAATCATTACGTACGAGTTATTAGATACTTATTTTGTAAAACAGTTTTTTAACCTTAACATTATCGCAGCATTATAAATATCATTAATATGACCAATGAAAATATTAAAGAGTATGGATCCTAGATGAGAACCTTGAGGAATTTCCTATGTTACATCCAATAGGACTAGTAACACGGTTCTCAATACGAACATATTCAAATAGATTCAAGGTAACAACGGCTTTCGAGAAGTCAGTGTAGATAGATTATTCCTGATATTTATCTTCGTAAGCATTTACAATATAAGATCTATAAACCGCAAGATTAGTCGAAGTGGATTTTTCCGTTCTAAATGCGTATTGATGCATGCATATTGGAGTTCGATAAACTGCTCTTAAGTAAGAATGAAAGCAACTTTGAAAATATTTTGCGTACCACCAGATAGTAAAGATATAGGCCTATAATTATCAACATGTTTTTGATCGCCAGATTTCTAAATTGGTGTAATCAACGCGCTCTTCCATCATTTATGAAGTGTTCCTGTCTAAAGAGATAAATAAAAAGGTTATATACTAGCCAAAAGAGACGCCTAAGCGCAAAAGCACAATTATAAACAAAAAATGCGTATAGCCCATTATGACCAAGGTACCTATTATGTCTTAAAGAACGAAATTAATTCAGGACATACGATATTTCTAAAATGGGAAGATTGCACTAGTTAATAATAGTGTACGAAATCAAACTATAAGTTACTTTATAAGTGATAGTTGGAGGTCGGTACCTATACCCCTGGAAATAAGGCTTTACTTTAGGTTAGTTGCTAAACCCAGATGGGTAGGAAATTAGTTAAAGGCCAGAGAGACATAGGGCAGATGATTTTTTTAAATGAAATTCATATTCACAAGTAAGGAAAGGTTGCAATGTTTATGAAACATATTAATTACTCTAAAATGCAAAAGATAAACAAAATGGTTCGTACAAAATTGCTCTATCAAAATACAAAGTGCTAAAAGGTTATTTTCAGCAAAACGTTTATTTTTTGGACTTTACTTTATCAAGGTATAAATCTAACAATCTAGCAATCTTGGGCTATACAAAAATAGAGTAACTGAATGAATTTTGGGAAATATTTTGGCAATATATAGGGATAAATCAAGTTTGACAAATTTAGCAGATGGTAAATTTATTGATTGGCTTTCGTTGAGTTCCAAAAGGAACTTGATTATTGACTTATGTTTATAGTTACTTGATTATTAGAGTATGATATGAGATATGTATTGTCATGACAGTTAAGTAAACAGCGGTTTAATTCAGATTCCAATCCGCAATTAGCAATAAGCCAAATAGTAATAACGAGAACGAGCAGAATACATTGGAAACCAGGATTAACAACATGGAACATCGCTCACAGGAAAATATATAGAAGTAACGGTAGAAATGGAGGCAATGAAGGTGCATATAATAGGTGTAAGTAAAACCAAAAAAAACAGGAATGGGACACATTAAACTAAATAAAAAAATATAGCCTTTACAACTCAGGGGTGGAACATGGACAAAGAGCAAACGAATGCGTAGGAATAGTAGTGGATAGAAATTCAGAGGCAAGAACAAGTACAGTATCTTCAAGCATCATTAGTGCCAAAACAAAACTAAATTAAAAAATAGAACTAATACAAATATATGGACAAACGGAAGGAACTTAAGAAGAGGCAGTAAAAGAATTCTATAATGAACTACAGAAAACAATAAGCAATAAATATATAATGGATGCAAGTTACGGCATTTCGAAGCAGCCTCGATGATGCATAATTATGGGTTTGTGTGGAAGATCCTTCGAAGAAAACAAATTGAGTATATTTTCTTATTTTGTAATATTTTGTTTGTTAAAAAGGAGTGCAAAGAAGTAATAAATAATTAAATAATTAAATAAAACATAAAATAAGAAATAACTGTGACAAAGTAATAATAATAGGAGATTGGAAGGCAAGAGTAGAAAAAAGATGTAAATAGAGGACTAGGATGTATAGGACCGCAGGGAGAAGATATAATAAATAAATATAGCATCAAAATGCTACAATTCTGTCAAATGAATGACCTGTTATTAGGAAACACATTTTGAGAGCAGAAAATTGAAGATTAGGACACATTTGCAGCGGAGGAGAGAAACGCGAGACGTTTGAAAAACCATACAGTATTCACGAAAAACATGTCAAAAATGCCAAAACTGAAAAAGAGCCGGAATTATCAACGCCGCAGAGGATGGTAACAGCGAAACTAAAAGCTAAAAATAGAAGAGGTACACAGAAAATAGTCCAAAAGTGAACTAACATAAAATGGGAATAGTACCGGAAGAATATAGAAAGATGACGGACTAAAGATTTAAAGAACATCAAAACCAGATAAAGATAAAGCACATTTAAATACATAATAAAAAGCACAGCAACATAAATATGTGGAATCAAAAACTGATGGAAAAAAGGACAAGATCATTAAATGAAGAAGTGAAAACCAAAATATATAAGAAGAAAGTGGCATGAAAAAAATAACTCCCAAACAGGAGAAGAAGATAAATAAGAGTACTATAAACAAAGGCGAATAGTAAAATATAAAATAAGAAATGAAAAGAGAAAGACATGGGAAGAGTTTTGAAAGGAAAACTATGTAACAAATAATACACTATTCTGGACAAAATTAAGGAATATAAGGGGAGGAAAGCGAAAAGAAATTGCAGTAATTAGGGATAAAGAAGGTCAAATCCAAACGAAACCCAAACAAATAGCGAAAGTATGGAAAGAGTACTACCAGAGAAAATTCAGCACAGAAACAAAAGAGAATAACAATAAAACATATCAAGAAGAAGGTAATGTGTAGGGGAGAAGAAGGTTCAAACTGGTTATGGGAAATATATAGAGAGGCATGTGAAAGACAGGAAATCCCAAAAGATAAGCAAAATGATTTAATTGTGCCAATATCCAAAAAAGGTGAACAAGTAATCTGCAAAAATTACAAAGCGATATGTCTATCATCACTGTGCTAGAAAAAGAACTAGCAGAACAAGCAGCTTTCAGACTAGGAAAACAAACGAAGGTGAAGGTGCCTAGAAAACCAATAAAAATAGTAAAAAGTGTCTATACAAACATCAGGAGAAAGATCGAAGTAATCGAATGAAGGAAATGCATCAAGCAAGGAGACAGTCTTAGACCGCTACTGTTCCTAATAGTTATGAATGAAGATTTAAGGAACGCAAGAACAAGAGCAGACTAATCACAAACAGTAATAGGATACCACTGACTATAACCAGTAAAAATTGAAGCACTAATGTATGCGAACGATTTTCTTCTGTGTATCTACTATTAATAATGAATACTATATTATTAATAGTAGATACACAGAAGAAAATGCAAAAATTAGTCAATATATGAATGGAACAAATAGAAGAACTAAAAATAGAAATCAACACAGAAAAGGTAAAATGATGCTTATAAACGCAAAAGAAAGCATCACCTCATTATAAAATGCAAGGAAAAAAGCTGGAAACAGTCTCAACACATGAATACCTGGGAACCATTAAAACAAATAACGGAAAATTGATCTAAAACTGAATAGAGCAAATACAAGCAAAAAAATAATATTATGCACTATCTGTAGTATTAGGAAAGAAAGAAATTAGTAAACATACAAAGGTAAGAATATATAATACAATAATAGTACCGACAATACTGGAAAACTGGAGAATACAGAAGTAAGGTTACAACAAAATAAATACAATAGAGATGAGACACCTAAGAAGCAGAGCAGGGAGGATAAAATAGGATAGTTAATATAATAATAATAGTAAACTATTGATGATTTTCAACTTTTTATTTTACTCACTACAATTGTTTCGCTACACTGTAGCTTCTTCAGGTGAAGAAATATAATACAAAGTTGAAAATCATCAATAGTTTACTATTATTATTATTATATTAGGTGATAATGTATTTTCAAAATATAAGTACCTCAACAATCAACGAGAAAATAGGATAGACTTACCAAGGTAAAAATCATATAATCAATTAAGTAGCAACTGATAATAAGAAAAATAATAAAGATGCAAATAAACTGGTATGGGCACATGATGAGAATGCAAACGAACAGGTTAACACAATCAATTTTCGATGCAAATTGTATAAAAAAAGAAGGAAGACCAAACAAAAATTGAGTACAGCAAATAGTAGAAGCAGGGAAAACAAGAGGGAAAACGATGGATGAGAGAAAATGATGACTAGTAATAGAAAAAAAAAATGGAAAAGATGGATGAATGAAAACCCATAGAACACAAATTCGATGTTCAAAAGGGCAAATTTTAAAGGATGTCTAAAAGAAACTGAACTATGTTCGACTATGTTGAAATGTTGAAACTATAGTCACAATATTAATCTTGTGTACGGTATCAACAAAGTGCCGTTTCTTTTGAAGTTCCTGATTCCAAGATGTCTCACAAAGTAATGGCTTCCACCATCTAACTAAGTTTTGAGTTTTAGTTTTAACAGATGTTGGGGAACAGCGCTCATGAATAGATAAATACACAAAACCATTGTTTTCTAAAAATTGTAAAAAGTGGTGTTTATGAACGTCGGAACGAATATTCTGTTGAAAAAGTCTTTCAAAAAATGATCTCAAGGAAAGGAAAATAATGTACTCAATTTTCATTAAAAAAAAACTAAAACTAACGACATATATTTATAAGTATTAATTTCTTTAAAAGACAAGAGATAAATACAAATAGATTCGCTGAAAAACGGCTTTTTCAAATGGGATTTGTTCTTTAAGCAACTTTTGGAAATTATTAGTTCTCATGGCAGTCAAAAAAACCTTTCAAAAATTGGGTAATCAGATATGTTAATTTATTTTATATTAATTATAAGTTTTTTACTTTTACCTCTTCGTTCAAGAAAGAACTAGTAGTATAATAATTTAAGAACTGGGTTCTTCAAAAATTAGTAAAAAATTCGAATTTCGTAATATAATAAATAAATAAGCATCTAAATGCTAAACAAAATAAGTATACATGGCTTAATTGTTTGGAACAGCGGAGGAAATGAGATATGGGTTTGAATGGAAAAACATTTAATACAAATGAATTCCGCCCTTCAGCACGCTGACAAAATTGTGAATTTTTTTATATGTAGATACCTTCTTGTACCATTTTTGTGAATATTTTTTTTATAGAAGCATGTATGATAAAGACAAATATAATAAAATAAATTTCTCCCGTTAAAAAAATATATTTGAATAAGGACAATTTTAACTATATTTAATTTTGTTTACAATTTTTCGTTTCCTCTTGTTTTCAGATCGCATGTTGTAGCCTTAAGGTTTCTACCATTTTATATATAAGCAGGAATGTAAATAGGATTTTGTTACATCCAATTTGAGAGTTGTACTGAAATAATAATTTATTTGAGTAAGCTAAAATGCACAATTTTTCATTTTCTCTTCTTTTTGGATTGAATGTCATAGCCTTAAGTTTTCTACTGTTATGTAGGTGGGAATGTTCTAGATCACTTATTTTTACATTCCCTATAAGAACTAAATATTTTAAACTCAATTTTGAAACTTAAAGTTGTATTCATTATTAAAAGATCTTAAATCTTTTGGCGTAATTTTGCACACCAAAAGTGGTCATTTGTTTAAGGTCCATTTGTGTTTTTTCGTTTAAATATACGGAAAATTGAACAAAATTTTTTAAACGGAAATTAAAAATATTTAAAAAAAATTGTCCTTAGAGAAAGAAATAATTTTATTCACAAACTATAAGTTGCATGAAAATTGTATTATACTTATACTTTTATGTATAAAATGTAATTGTTATCACACGACTAAACATTTAATGAATCGTAAGTTGAATTACAAGATAAAAATATTCAAGTATGATCAGAATCCCACAACGAATGACAACTTACAAATTCAATCCTTTAAATCATTCCTTTAAACGAAATACTAATTTACAACTGTCGCAATTTATTACAAAATGGTAATGTGGTCAACCAAGCAGTAAATTAGAACACATGTTGTGATATCATTTATTTCTGTTCACCTTCATTTGCAAATAGTGACTGCAATTATGCGTTCAAAATAACGGCACCACTTCCTAGACATCCTCCGCGCATAAAAACGTGTAGCAATAGTTTATTTGAGCAATTATTGCTCGCATCCATTCATTAATATATCAGCCTACTATCAGTATGTAAATGTTGTTAGCCCCTAGTTTGTGTAATGTCTACAGGCTGTGTTTACACACGTCTTCAGTTACCTTATCTACGTTACATAAGATACTGCAAGATGATTTAACAATCTCTTGCGTTTCTTGAAGTATTTAATGTGTGAGATAATTTTGTTGTATATGTGATATTTAAAATGTTTCCATATAAGTGTAATTAAAACTTCATTATGAAATATGTTGATGTCATGTTTTATTTTTCTTGTAAACCCTTCGTCCTCTGCATAAAGTTTGTGATGAAAATTAGTCAAAAAATTTCGTGAAACTATGGTGTTTAGATAAAATATGAAAATTTTGTGAACATTTTTTTGTAAAACTTTTTCGGTTTTCATGAAACTAAAAAATAAAACCCAGAAGAAAAAAATGGATCAACTACTTTCTTCCTCGTTTTAATAAAATTTAATCATTTCTTTGAAAATAACGTTATTTCTACTGAATAAAAACGCAAAATAATGTTGTCTATTTAATCCATATCTAGGTTACATGCAATATTGTGTGGAGATAAAATTATTTGAGCATAAAGCTTTAATTTACGACCGCGGTTATCATAAAAATCAAGACACAGTGGTGTGAATAAATTCCAACAGTTTTTTTTTAATTAATTATCTTTAGTACATTTTACTTTGCCGCACTTTCCCACATAATAATGAAGATACAATTTTAGATTACCGCAAAACATAAAAATTTCATTATGAATCATCACGCCACTTTAATTGTAATATCGGTGCCTGTAAAAGATAAAGACCATCACAAATTGCAATTTGCACAATTAATTTCAAAACGCATATGTGACCAGTTTAGATCGACATTCCGATAATCACTGACATATTCATTTCTGCTCGGCGCTGTACTTAAGTAACCTTTGTTAATAAAGGCACAGGCAATTCCGAGAACAAGTCATCTAATTCATTCACGTACACATAGAATAGATGACAATACGTGAACCGTTATCGAAACGCTGCTCATGACGAAGTTGCCCAATCAGAAATTCCTGCGCGCAGTTACGCAAGCACTTCGACCTCTTTCACTTTTATTCGGTCCCAAAACGAAGATCAAGGCTAATTAGCCTTCGAACCATTTCATAATTATTCACGAATAACGAAGCCTCTTGGATTCTAGTAAATCACTAGTTCGTTGACTTAATTTTCCCACGTATCTTTTGGCGGACGTTAAAGAGATGAACGAGCTATTTGTTTTGAATAATAAAAAAAAGATGCCTATTGTTTATTGGAAATACCGAAGGTGTATGATTTCGAGCTATTGTTTTAAAACCAATGTTTACTTTAAAAGCACGCGGAAACATGGTTACACACAATAAGCGAATTTACACGAAGGCGAAAATAAAAATTTTAAATACCATAAGACCATAACTCTAACTGTATACACTATACATGCATAGATTTTGTTACCTTGAGAATGGAAAATGTGTATTATTGATTTGTCTACCTCAAACCATAATACAGAATTTACAAAAAATATTTTCAAACATGTACAGTCAGAAAAGTAGTACGATCCAATAGTCACACGTCATTATTATCCACCAAAAATTGCATGTGTAAAAGAAATAAAATATTCTTTTAATTTATTGGAACATAAACAGCATACTATTCATATAAAAAATATTCTTTCGTTATAAAGTAGCCAAAAATATAAATGAGTTGTTTTATAAGAAAATATTCAGCTTGTGCTGTATCCAAATTCCAGAAATGAAAAATATTATTTTCAAAAAAACATTAAAGTATCGAGAGGTAATCGCAATGATTGTTTTTCTCTTGTTTTTAGATTAAAGTTTTAGATTTTCTACTGTTTTTCAGGCGAAAATTTTGATAATTTAGAGCATTTATTTTTACTTTTGCTCTACGAACTCAATGCGAACTGTACTGCTAAATATCTAATATGTAGACGTCAGAATTATTATTTATATTACAATGATCTTTAGTGTTATTGATGAATTTATATAGTGTAGGGATTTGAAGGCGGTTACTATATTGAATGACTGAAGTTTTTTTTACTACTTATAAGGGATGGCTTCCCATTGTATGTCAGAGAACAAAACTGATTATCTAAATTATTTGAAAATTTATTAGGGTATACTAATGAAAGAGCTATTTGTTTGTTTTTTTGTCTAATATATCTATAATAAACTTTTCTGGAAAACCGTTACTATTAATTTAAATTGCGTTTAATTCTTTATTAATATTTGTTTTATATAAAAGCACACTTAATAACCGATATTTCATAGAGTTGTATGCTGCTAACTTTTGAGACTTTGGGTAAAAAGAATTTTTGTGGATGGTTGTCAAGACTTGAGTTTAACATCTTTCATAAACCGAGGTTTATGAAAGATAATTTTCTACAAAAAACTATAGGATTTTAACATTTTTATGTTAAACTCAAACCTTAATTAGATATGTGAAATGGTGAGATTAGATAAATCAATTGATTTGTAGGATTCTAATTCCATTGTTAAAACAATATTCAAATGAAAGAAATTAGAGAAGGTGAAAAATTCTCTAATTGTGCCAGTAAAGCACAAGATAATGTCACATTAAAAAGAGGGTGTTGGCTCATTGTTTTTTTCTAGCGAATTCATAAATCCTTTGTTTTTGATAAAGAAGGAATTATCAAACTGTAAATAATAGTCCTAAAGAGGGTCAAAAACAGTGTATTTGCTTAAATACATTATAAGTATAGAATTCAGAAGTTGTAGGCATGTTTTCCTGGACAGTGGATGGATATATATAGTTTGAGTGGAAGATCATTAGAAACCAGTGAATTTCGCTCGTGATTCTTGCTGATTAAATTTGTTGTACGTGTATATTTAATTTATGTATTCTTTTGTAAATATATTATAAACAAGAATAACGAAGTCATAAAGAATAAGAATTAAGGAGATTGAGAAAATCTGAGAATTAGTCTTTTGTGAGACTAATAACTCTTCAATAATAGCGACCATTAAAAATTGTTTTTAAATAAGTAACCAAAGAAAAACTAATTAATAACGTGATATATCTGCTTACTGGTGAGATTATATTTATTTCATTACAAAAAAGACTTCAAATATTGGATTGATGCGGCCGTTACTTGTCGAAACTCTATAATAACACTTAAAGAAATACTGACACAGTATATGGTTTCTGAATGTTTTTAATTTTGTACTACAACAATGTTTTACCACACAGTGGCTTCATCAGGTAGATGAAAATTAAAAACATTCAGAAACCCTATACTGTGTCAGTATTTCTTTAAGTGTTCAAAAAGAGTTCAATTATCATCAATAAAGGTAAACCTTAAAGACTCGAAATGTTCCCAAAAAAGCAAACCTTACAAAAAGTTTGCGTCAATATCCAACCCATTGTTGTTTCCTATTTTACAAAAGTTTCATCACATTACTGACCTTAAATGTCCCCATCAAGTAAACCTTACAAATATTATTATTAGATTTATCCGCTTAAGTTCTAAAGAGTACACCTTACAAAAGTTTTGCACTAATGCTCAAATCAGATATCAAACTAATTCGATTGTCTCCTATTTTATGAAAGTAATTTTAAATATTATTAAATATTTGAAAATAAGTAACAACATTAAAACCAACTTTGAACACACAATATTCCACTGTAAAACAATCTATGGTAATATATACATTCTTTAAATTACGTGGTGCTAATTATTACTTTACATACAATCATAGTAGGAAACTTTGTCCTCAATTTGATTTATCGCCAACATAAGTATTAATTCTGCTAAATAATCTACGATACAACAGCAAAAAATATTTTTTTCACTGGCAGTTTGATATCTTAGATAATTTTCCAAAATGCTATTTTGTAAAATTAGATCTAAGAGGATCTTATATAAAAAATATATTTACTAAAATTTTTAAACTAAACGGATCTATTACTTTGAATTATTAGCGCCCTCTTTCGTAATCGTTTTAGATATCGCAAAATTGTGCATACAAGGTTAATTAATTATACCGCAACTTTAAATGAAACTTATTTTTGTTTATATCCCATACTTGCTGTCTAAGTTTATTTGTAATTCCTTATACATTTGATGGCCTTGTAAAGGTTAAAACTGTAGTCACAAAATTAATCGTGTGTATGAAATCTATTAAGGTCTATTGAAGCCAATAAAATGTTTGTTTTTTTCCACTCAAAAATTTCTCTTTAATTGACACATGGTTACCCTTTTGTTTTAAAAGTCATTGACATACAATTTGCTTTTTAAGTTACTATGACATCAATTTGTCGTTTTTTAGACACACTTTGTGAAATGTGTGACTTGAATTGCACAACTTCCTTAATTTAAGACGTGCGTCTTGTGATTAATGTAAAAGTAATTGTTTCTACCATCAATCATATAATTCATTCTTCGTTAAAGAAACAATCTTTAAAATTACTGCAATTGTAAAATATGCTCTATATTAGATATTAGTTTGGTTATTCTTCATTCCTTTACAATGTTATTTACATATTTTTTTAATTCTCTGTATTTAAAAGCAAAGTTCAATCTTGAGCACATGGATATTTATATTAAAGATGTTTTAAATAAGGAATAGAATTCACTTTATTTTACACTTTTGAAATTCCCTATATGAAGAAATGAACATATTTGATTTTTTTTTAACGGAGTTATCCGATTTGGGTCCTCTGATACGATTCCGATAATTTCTGTGAAAAATATTTTTCTGTCTCTGTGTCTGTCGGTGGGAACTTTAAACTTAAGATTTTGTCGTTAAAAACTGGAACTGAAAAGCTTTTGGTGAGCATTCATACACCGGATGATAAGTATTTTCCCGATAATTTTCTAAATATGAAAAATATTACATAACTTTTCAAACAAAATGTAATGAGAACCTGAATAAGTTTTTTTAAAACACAAAACATAATGTTCTTGTTTTGCAAGAAAAGGAATTAAATTTGAAAGTTTTAACTTTTTTCGCAGATTATTAATAAACTATATGAGTTACATGAAATTTATATGACAAATAATTGTAAAGAATTCAAAATGAGCAATTTATAAAGAATAATCTTTTTGCGCAAATCTCATAATTTTCATAAAAACTCAAGTCAAACTAAATTTGTGTTTCAATTTTACCGTATTTTTATTATAACTTCAGTTGGTAGTTGTTACAGACTTCTTCCTGGCGCGCTTTTGTTGTCGAGAAAAATTTAGAGAAAGTACTATGATGGCCACATCACCATTTTTTATTTTCTGTAGTCACTAGTTACAACATAACACATACAACACTGGAAATTATAAGAAAACTTTTTTAAAGCAATAAAGAAGTAATTAACTTTAAAGAAACATTTTCTCTACAAGAAGAAATATTTAATTTTAATGTTAAGAAGGTTTCTTTTATAAACTTTTAATCCCAATTTATTTTAAATATGGCAATTATTTTTAATACGTGACATTGCTTGAATTTTGCATCATGATGTTTAAGAGTAAATGTCATAAGTATAAACCCACTTTCTTATTAAAAACAAACCCAGGAGACCTGTAATAGATATATAGTTTGAAGGGAATGTTTCAAATCCATTTAATTATTTAATAAGTATTTAGTACTCTAGCCTACACAAGTTCTATGACCAATTATAAAAATAAGAAATGAACAAACTAGTCAATTAAAATTCTTATATTTAGAGGAAATGTACCAAGCAAAACTGCCAAGTACCTGCATTTGTCAGAACCAGTAGATATTAATTCTGTGATGTATAGTTATATTTTCTAAGAGGGCAGTAGATAGGAAAATTTTAATTGGCCCAGAGGGGTGAAGAACGATATGATTGCAGAGTCTTAAATTAAGAAATTGTGCAATCAAAGTCACACATTTCACAAAGTGTGTCTGATAAATACGACAACTGGAGAAATAGAAAATTGATGTCATAGTACCTTGAAAAGCAAATTGTATGTCAATGGCATTTAAAACAAAAGGGTAACCATGTTCCATTAATCGTAAATTTTTAAGTACAAAAAACAAAAATGATATTAGCTTCATTGAAGATTCCGTTCTGAAAACAAAATATATACAAAATCGAACGATTAAGATAGATACTAATCTTTTTAAAACTTTAGTATTGGTCAAGTATTGGTAATACACAAGGGGATAAGTTCATTGACAAATGAGAGTCAACTTTAAATTTTTAAATGGCTGTATATACTTTTCTTATTCTTTTAAATTAGACATTATTTTTCTGAATCCAATGATGCTCAATATGTTGATATATATTTAATATTTATGTCAGAAAAAAAAAATCTTATTCATTTGATGATTTGCCAATAAATGAACAAATGTCATTTGTTGTAAAACACAGACTAATAACAAATGGTTGACATTAATTTATAACAAATGACATTTGTTTGTTTCGATTTTTTTTTTCAAAGCATACTACATTCGTTGGACAATATCATATGAATAAGATTTATTATTTTAGTTATGGCGTTGGGCGTCTTTTATCGGACACCCGATATATACATTTTATATATATTCTATATATATTTTTAAATTGTATTGATCTGCCTGATGAAGCCACTATGTGATGAAACATGTTGCAGTGTTCAACAAAAAATTTGAAACCCTCTCAACTGTGTTGTTTCATTTCAATGCGTTCTTAAACAGATGATCAATAATAAATGACCTCATAAATTACATAAAAACAGGACTAGATGGGAAAAACAGTAACAGCATTATACATAGACATGAAGAAGGCATTCGACACCATCTCAAAACCAAAACTTCTCGAAAAACTGAAGGCAGTAGGAGTAAGAGGTAAAGAACAAAACCTAATAAAAACATACCTATCAAGCAACGAAGGTAGACGGTGCAGAAAGTCAACCAGAAGAAGCAGAATATGAAATACCATAAGGAGGAAACCTACCACCTATACTATATCTCATATATAGAAATGATATAATGGCACTAAAGGAAAACCTTACATATACGCGGATGACATCTGCATAGTATACACAAGAAATACACAGAAAGACGTAGATACAAATATTAATACAGACATAAAAATATTCGAAACCTGTTATTATAAAAACCTAATAACAATAAATGAAAACAAAACAGAATTCATAATTTTTAACGACAAAAAGCAATCAACCAAACTAACAATCAACATCAAAGGAACAACTATAAAACAAATAAAGAAAGTCAACTACTTGGGATTAACAATGCAAGGTAACCTCAAATGGAATGAACACATAAATCAACTTAATAAATGTCTGGGGTGATACAAACAAAAAAATTATAGCTAAACTCCAAATACAACAAAACAAAGTTTTAACAATTTTGTATAAATTGGGCAAAAAACTAGAACAACAATGATAAAACAGAGTAACTTACTACTGATATACAAAATGAAAAATAATATAATAAAAACAAATATTCCACTAAAAATTAACAAACAGGTTCATGAATACAAAACAAGAAGAAAATCTGACATACGAACAGAAAAATTCCAGACATCTAAATTTTCACAAACTTTAACAACAGAATCCATTAAACAGTTTCATTATAAATATAATGAAATATAATAATAACTAAATATATAATAATATTTATGTTTCATTACATTTATTTTAGTAAATGTTTTTATTTGTGTTTAAAATCAATTTTATAATAAAGCTGTACTGAAGAGAGCGAAAGTTCGAAACACGTGCCTGCAGATGATTATAAACTTGAATGCTAGATTTTTTAATTGCTTTTGCTAATTTAATTTAATAAAATCAGTTCAAATTCAATTTTGTTCATAATTTTTCATGTTATAGTCACATTTAAACAATCTAAAATACAATTTATTCATTTATTAGTTTATTCAACAGAAATAATTTCATTCAAATTAGTGTTGCTTTGATAGTTGTACTAGTCGTAACACGCAAATTAATTTTGTTTTATTCAATGTCTGTCGAGGTTTTAGCAAGATAAGTAGTTGTTTCAAAATTAATTTGTTTTGTAATCTTAGTAAGACTCATTGTTGTAGATTCAAGTGTTTTCGTATTTTTAAATTATTATTTAATTTTCTACAACGAACTAAAGGATTTTAATACATTTTACTTCTCTCTATTACAAAAGGTCACATCTACTTCTATTAAGATATTTTCTCAATACAATTATGCATATTAAATACTAAACTGGTCTTTATATTAAAAAATAATATGAACTTTAAATTTTAGATTTCATATACAGAATGTTGTTTATTTTATTTCAATAAAATTTTCAATAACTTGTTGGTATACAAAAAGTATGTTTAATTTATTTTGTAAATCGAATATTTATCCATTTGCAAAGGAATTGCAAAAATAAACACATAGTTTTGAAAATCAAAGGGTTATTCGGAATCTTATTCATACAAAGTGAATATGGATTTTTAATACCTTAACCGAACGATGCGATTCAATGACATAACTTGATCAAATCACATTTCTTCACTATTTTATTTGTACAGTATAAAGCCAGTTATAATGGTCCCTTTGTGTCCGAAATGTACATCTGGTAACAAATAAAATTGTGAAGGAAGGTTTTTAAGTGTTTTAATCAAGTTCAATGATATTGGTAAGAAATGATATTTTTTTTCTTTAAAAACTTCACTACATTTAAGTTGATCAGATGTTGCTATTAATGTAATTCAAATTTGAATTAACTGTGGAAGCGTAAGAATTTGTATTTTATATTGTAGGCCCACTACTAAGCCAAAGTAGCCCAATTGATAGAGCACTGGACTAGCAATCCAGAGGTTGTAGGTTCACCTCCTGCTTCAACTACATTTTAAAATTTGGTGTAAATTTAAAAATGTATCAGTTAAATAGCCAATTACATTGTTTTATTTATGTCTAAATGGAATAAATCTTGCTTAAATACAGTACTAATAGATGCCATCTTCATGATAGGAGTCAGTGTGAATTCATCCTGATCAAAATATATTACTCTATATAAAGTAAAATGTATTTACATTAGAAATTTGGAAATAAGATATGTACAGCTACAAAATAATAGTCACCCACCCATATCAAATGATTGCATTTAATAACACATATAGGGCGAGTCTCTAACTTCGAATAAATTCAGTAAATCATAGTAAGTTTATTTTTTGAAAATATGCTCGGATATGTCAATTAGTATTTTAAATTGCGCTCTTTTTGATGTAATAAAATTTTATACAGCATTTCTCAAATATGAGATATTTTTTAATGGCAACCCTATTTTTTATAATAAGTATATCAAGTTTCACATTGAATAATTACATGATCGAGCAACGCCTAGAAATTGTGAAAATTCATTACAGAAATAGTGAAAATTTTGCAGAGACGGTTCGAACAGTCCGCACGTCTTTTGGTCATCATAACACACCATCTCGCAATACTGTGGTGCATTTAATATAAAAAATTGAGGTTAGAGATTCAATTCTAACCTCGAAAAGCAGTGGCCGTCTCGTACCGGTCGGTCGATTGAAAACATAGCCGCAGTGAGTGCGAATGATGATGACGAATGTCCTTCCACCTCGATTAAGAAGCTTCAAGAAGCTCTGTGCAGCAAATTTTGACTAACCCGCAACCAGCAGACCATGCACAGCGCCGTACATTCGCCAATTGGATAGAGGAGCTTCAACAAATCGATGGTGATTTTTCGGAGAAAATCATCTTCAGCGATGAGGCGCATTTTCAACTTACTGGCTACGTAAATAAACAAACCTGTCGAATCACCTAAAGTGATCCAACAGCTTCCCATGCATCCACCACGAAACACTGTTTGGTGCGGATTTTAGGTTGGAGGAGTGATTGGGCTGTACTTTTTCGAGAATGCTGCGGGAAATGCGGTTAGTGTCAATAGTGTTCGTTATCGTAACATGATAACCAACTTTTTATAGAATGAATTAAACGGCATGGACTTCGCAGACATATCCTTTCAACAAGATGGTGCAACCTCCCACACTGCGAACGAAACAATGCAGTTATTGCAGACAAAGTTCCATGGTCGTGTTAGATCGTGCGATCTGACGCAATTAGACTTCTTTCTTTGGGATTTTCTGAAAGGAAATGTGTATACCAATAATCCACAGACTATTCCGGAGCTCAAGGAAGAAATTAGACACATCATTAATGAAATTAGTCCGCAATTATGCCAAAATGTAATTGAAAATTGTCAAAAGAATGACAATTTTCAAACATGGTCGAGGCGCCCATTTATCGGATATTGTAATAATAACCTCCATGTTTGTACCTTATATTAAAATAAAAACATTCGTAGTTTTCCAATAATATAATATGTTTTATTAATAAATTAAAATGTCACTTCATTTTGATAACACTTGTTATTCTTGTAACGTCAGCTTCCTGTCATTATTAAACAGTTAATATTAATTGTAACAGGATTTATTGAAGAAGTGATACTAAAACGTTATTTGTTTAATTTTAATTTTATGAGAAATAATAATAATCTTATGATTTATAATTACGAATATTGTGTGGAGAATTATTTCACTATTTTACTTTATGAATGAAATAAAATCCCTGAACAAAATAATATCATCCATGAGAACGTTCCACGAACGAATTAAATGAAAACACCAAAATCAACAAGTTTAATGTATGCAAATAACCTCCATGATATGTGTAATTGTGAAAGATCAGTCACCTGCTGGATAGTTTCATAACAGCGGTTATTATTTATGTTTGTGTTTGTGTGGCACAGAAAGTGAGCATATAATCGAGTTTTAATCAAAACGACAGGTATACCATAAATTAAAATAACTCTAATTGGACAAAACACGCTTATGTAAGGGCAATTACACGTGTACCGGCCATTATTTGCCTTGCATTAAATGGCTAGGTGGTATCAATTTACAGTAGTTTTGTAATGGTGGAAGTAGTTTTTCTGGTTTGATCCGCAAGGCAAGATCGGCTATTTGAATGTATCTCGGTTTGTAGGTTCCTTATTTGTTTGCCTTTTAGAAAGCTGTAAATATTGTAATAATTACGTATTTAAGGAAATTATGTATCATTTTGATCTGTTACGGTTATAGACTTATATCAGTAAAACATACTTAATTGCAATTATATAAGGAAATTAATATAAAAATAGTTTTAATAAGGAACTATAACATAACAGAAAATTAAGAGAAATAACTGAACGATACAAATAAGATCAATAGGAATAATTTATTATAGTCCTTGACTTAAAGAGGAAATTCTCATAAACGTTTTAACCATTTATCTACATTAAAGGAATTTTTCGTAATTCATATATATTTGAAACTTTCTTATGAATGAATATGCGTGTCTCCATTTTGATGTTTATATATAGAAACAGATTATTTTACGGTTTGATAGAGAAGTTAAAAAATACATTAATAAGTTAGTATTTAAGTAAACTTAAAATTGTATATCTTTAAGAACTTTAAGAATCAATAATAGTGTTTATCTTTATTAATTCACTGTTCTGTGGCTTGAGAATATTGTGTAATAGAAGTGTTTTAATGTTTACACAAGTAATTAACTATTACATACCCTATTTTGTATGTGTACTGTTTTTTACATTAGGACAAAATGTGCTTGGCATTATTTATTCTTTATAACTTAGTTCTTCCTGCTTATAATATATTTACAAAAGAATACATAAATTAATGATACACATACAACCAATTTAGTCAACAAGAATCATGGGCGGAGTTCACTGGTTTCCAATGATCTTTCACTCAACCCCATATCCATTCACAGTCCAGTAAAACAAGCTGGCAGCTTCCTTTTTGTTAAAGAAAAATGCGAGATTATATGAATTAAAATAAAATAATAAATCAAGTGTAAATAAATACATATATTTAGTGCTCTTTCCACACATTTTATTATTGGTGTATAAATTGTGCATAGTACACCTTTCGAAATACGTTATTATAATTATATACGTACGGCGCATGAATTTAAAAAATCTAACGCTTCAAAGGGGAAGATCCACACGTAAAAAATATTCTTCAGAGGGAACAAAGACATGACAGCCTCATGAATAACCTTATTAATGCCGGCATACAAATCAGGCTCTAAAATGAACAACGGCCTGGTATGAATATCTTAATAGTGTACGTATCATGCGGACATAATACATTCTTAGGCAAATATCTGCTTGCGCAACATATTACCAAAGTTAAAGATATGCATGAGTAATGTATAATATATCACGATACCTTCATTTATGTGCTATGTGTAAAGGTTTTGTACAGTTTATTTAAATAATTTTCTTGCTAATATATATTTTTGAAGTATTTATTTGATTTGATTACATAAACAATCCAATTCATGAGGTATTTTATTAAATTAACTTACTAATATTGTTATACTAGAAATGATACATATCATGTAGTAGATTCCCTTTACTTTCATTTAAAGAATGAAACTGACTCCACCAAAATAATTGGAGTAGCTGTTAACTTTTAATGGTAATAATGGCTAGAAATTTGAATAAATAAATGCGATAACATAATCAATAAAATAAGATTAAATACATACTTTTCACATACTTAGCTACAATAAATAAGTAACAGACCCTAAGACAAATAGTTTTTAAATTGCAAATATAAAATGAATTGATTGATATACCTGGTATTAGGCAGAAGAGCTGGACAAACCCAAATACTCAAAAGTTCAGCAGATTTACTGTACTGGCAATCTTAAAATATTGATTTACATTAATATTATAAGAAATAATTATGCTGAGGAAATATATATACTTCGAACTTTTTTTGTAATATAATAATCACAAACTAAGAAGATGAAAAGGAATGCAATATTCTAGATTCACTTAAAGAAATACTGACACAGTATAGGGTTTCTGAATGTTTTTGATATTGTACTACTGTGTCAGTATTTCTTTAAGTGTTATTATGGAGTTTCGACAAGTAACAGCCGCATCAATCCAATATTCTGGATTCAAGTTCGAGGTTTCCCATCGCCATTTACTTTAAAAGAAACGGCAGGACTATCGGAAATAATTGCGAGTAAGCTGATCATCGAAGATCCAGAACATACCAAATTAAATTAAAAATATAGCGGTGGAGAGAAAAGACAGAGTCATACAAAGTTATATGTGAGTGTTATGACATATTATCAGAAGTTGGTGGTAGCTCTTGGGAGAGGAGGTTAATGTATTGAAAATGTATATTTGAGGATTTATCATTAAAACTGAAGTCTGTGGCCGCGATGAGGGTGGTTGAGTTTAATTTAAGGTACATTTTAGAGACTTCTGAAAGGAATCAAACGATTGCTAATAAAAATACTTAAATTTAAGGGTGAGATATTTAGCCGAAAGAAAATATTATGATCCAGACGAAATTCTCTTCAGAAACAACATTCTAGGCAAAGGCTCTTTAGTTTTTTAATTCTCCACTAATGCTTCTAGGTATAAAGGCAAGGATATCGAAAGAACGTTGGAAAAAAAATCAGATACTCCAATAAGAGTCTAAAGGCTTCTAGAATGATAAGAACGATTGTATAATGTTTTGGTGATCATATTTAGTATTAGTTTTAAGCTCAAATAATATATTAATAAACACCGCTACTTTTCTCTGTCTCTCCGCTCGTCCTGTTTTATTGCTTTATCTTTCATTATGAATCTGATACCATCCTTCCAGGAGATTGTTGGTCTTTCTTTTTTCCTTTTATTTTGTGGTATATATGTTAGTGCTACTTTTGCCAACTTTAATCGTCAATTCTCTGCACGTGCCCGTACTATATAAGTAGTCTGAATAGGATATAATGCTCACACTCTTTTTGTTCTTCTCCTTATGGCTTTATTCCGAACATGTTCTATCCTTAACCAACGACATGCCTTTCGTAAGTAGTTCATTTCTACCGTCCCTATACTTTTTTTGTCATTCTTTGTCATTTGCCAGGATTCGGTATCGTACGTTAAGATGGGCTCCACCATCGCTTTGTATATTCTGATTTTAGTGTCCAATCTCATACTTTTGGACCATGGCAGAGAGTTAAGAGTCTTTGTGGTGATTTTTATTCTTCTTTTTAATATGCGACCGTACAACATCCACATCGCACTAATAACCGTTATGCCTCTGTAGTTCTGACATAGTTTCTTATCTCCTTTTTTGTATAAAGAACTAATGTATCCTAAGTTCCATTCATCAGGAATTTTACCACCAGTCATGCATTTATTTAATAATTCCCTTATCAGTTCCAATACTGATTCAGGTACATTTTTATTAGCTCTATAGGAATGTTTCCAGGTCCGGTGGCTCTCTTATTTTTTTTATTGTTTAAGGGCTTCCTTTATTTCTGTTACTGTAATTTATGTTTACATCCCCCATTTGGAAGTGCATCCTATTTTCTGTCGTATGTTTTGTAGTATTTTTGCCATGTTTCCATGTCTATTAATTTTCCCTTGTACCCTTCCGAACATTTCTTATTACTTTCCATGCTTCTAATACTTTAGTGGCACTCATAAATCTACTCACTTCCTCACATTTTCTCGTGTATCGTTTTTACTTATTTCTAATTGTTTTTTGGCTTCTTTATTCAGACGTGTTATTCTAACTTCTGCTTTTTGCGAGTTGATCCATTTCTGTTATGTCTACTTTTTTAGATCAGTTTATCTGTCTGTTCCGCCCACCATTCTAAGTGTATCAACTGTTTGATCTATTTCCTAAGGCTTCTTCTGCCACTTCATGTATGTATTTTTAAGCTCTCTGTAGAGAACTCTTGCCATTTGTTATTTTTTTTACTAATTTTACTTTGGTTGCCAACCTTAACCTATACAGGAATCGCGTGGATTCAATACGGAAGCTTTCTAAGTTGTACATGCTTTCATCTAGCATTTCATTGCCATTTCTATAGAAATATTAAAAAATATTAAAAAATAATCAGTCAACAAAGGAAACTCAAAATATAAACTTCCATTGAAAATTTAATTCATTAGTATTATTATTATTTTATTAATTATTGTTCCAGCGGCACAGAGATCTGAACAGTGATATTTTCGCCTATTTAGGCGAAAGGTCTTGAAAAACATATGAATGGATTATAAAGATTTTAGGATCATCCAGAACCTATACTGGAATCAGCCAGATACTATCAAGATGAATGCGAAGCAGCAAATCTGTTCTTCCATTCACAGGATATTAGGTGCAAAGTCACAGCATCGGCATCGATATCAAAATTAAACTTCTTCGATGCTATATTATCTCGATACTTTTCTATGGAATGGAATAACCGAAGCAACACAAAGAAGTCTCTAGGCTATCGATATGTGCAGTAGACGAAGCGATGAAACGAATAAAGAATAACTTGGAAGTAGTGAAAATCATCAAGAGAAGAAAACTAGAATACCTTGGACACATTATGAAAAACGAGACCGCCTTCTAAAATCTGTTCTCCGCGGAAAAAATCTTTGGTAAAAGAGGACAGGAAGAAGAAGAATATCATGGCTTAAAAAATTAAGCACATGGTTCTCAAAAATTACAACGGAACTATTCAGAGTAGCTATGAACCATGTGATCATATCTAGGATGGTCGCCAATATTCGGGACCAATACCAATAAGCACCTGAAGAAGAAGAAATTAATTTAAACCTGAATCAAAATGACGAAAGGAATTAATTTTACAAACAATATTCTAAATATGTGGAAGACAGAGACAGAGTAACTAAAAGTTCAGGTTATCCAGACCTCAAAAATATTACATAAACTTATTCAATACGCTTGGATGAACCAAAAAATAGATCAAAAACGTAGATATCTGATGCAAATATGCGGATAACGTTTTTTTGTAATTTTAGAGGCTCAGAAAGGCAATTCGACTTATTTATACAGAAATTAAGTAGAATTCAAGACGTACAATTTACAATGGAAGAGAATGGAACAATATATGTTTGGATTTGTCAGGTAACACAAATCAAAACTAATTACAATATTTCATGTAGAGAAAAACAACAACTAACGATACAATTATTCCAACAGACTTATAGCAATCAACTAAAATTAAACATTAATCCTTCATTTACGAAGTCTCGTGATGCTTCTGAAGACAAAAGAGACTTAATTGAAGGAATTAAGTAAAATCGATGACACCACTATTAGAAATGTTGACAGCAAATAACTACTCAAGAATAAGAAATTGAGAAATGACACAATTCAGATTTCCAGAAAAAAGTTATTATGAACGGTGATAATCTCCATAACAATCAACATCCATTAATTGCATGCCAATAACACGAAAATATAATGAGCGCAATTTAATCCCTAATAATGCTTATTGAGCAAAATAAAGTGATAATGGCAATTGACAGTCTGCAAGTATGATCAACTAAAGATCTTAAAATGCAGCATTAGGATAGACTGGAAGAACATTCTGTCGAGTGAACTGCCCCCCTAATCTCTTACGACAAAATTATAAGTACATATTTGTATCTATTTTATTTGTAATCAACTTATTTATTACAAAAGGTTCAAAGTATTAAGTACAAATACATCATAATTGAGAGAATATATAAAGTTGCAAAACTATTTTTGGTCTGAAGAAGATCAATGTGACTAGGTGAAAACATTCCAAAACAATTAAATCTTGCAATTAGAACAATAAAAAGTTACTCGTAATCATGCACAAAAATACTCTTCGCTAAACTATTTGTACCAATATTATTATAATCTATGGTAACGACACCATGCACCACATCAAGAATTTCGAACAATTAAAGCATAAACGTGCTAAAGTAATGAATGATCTTACTCAGAAAAGGAGTCGCGAAAACAACATCAAGTTTTCCAACGATTGCAGCTTAATGAAGACCAAAACGTTGCAAAAACGTTATTTCTAGAACCATTAAAACTTGCAAATTCAAAGAATAAAGCCGACTCACAAATATAAAATAAAATTGCGTGAAGTTTGTTTTTTTATTGTGTTTACATATTTACAAAAATATTTACACTCGTCAAACAAAAAGAAAAATTACACGTTAGTGTGGTTAATGTGGTTAAAACTCATCTTTAGAAAACAAACCTATTTCCTGTTTAGTACCTTAGTAGGGTAGAGTATATCTAATTTTTAAGGAATTCGAAAGTGAACTATTTAACAAATAAATTTATGCTTGAATGGTATTATTTATCCCTAAATGTAATAAACTAAGTATACATAAAATAAGTTTAATAAATAATTACCTCGATCAGATTCCATCATTGACTCACAGTAATTATGCTGATGTGTTAGAATTATAACTGACGTATATTTTCAAATTATGTAATTTGGTAAACATTTTTGAATTCATCTAACCAAATAATTAAACTAAAGCCAGTAAGAAACATTTTGAATTGTATATCTCTTTGTCTGTTTCTCCATTTCATCTTCCTATCACTTCCTGCCTTTCTCTATATCTTTGAAATATATGAAGAAAATCAGAGGGACGATTTTTACTCCTAATAACCTCCCTTAATCCTCTTACTCTCACCCCTCTTTTTTTGTCTCTCTACCTCTCTCTTTTGTGTGTAAGTGTATATGTTTCTCCATCTCTTTGGAAGATGCAGATAGAATTATTTTATTTTGCCTTTAATTTATTACATCTACATTTCTCTCTTTCCTCTACATTTCTGAAAGATGTGAAGATAAGCAAAGAGGGCGATTTTAAATGCAATAAATGTTATTATAAAGATAAAAAATGTAAACAAACTAAAAAAGGTTAAATGAAAATAATTTTTAAGTTTTTATACCACTATTTATTGTATAATATACATAAACAACGTTTACAATTTATTATCAATTTTGACACAACTATAGTTTCGACCTTTACAGGTCATTATCAAGTGTTGAATGAAGAAGAATACAGGGTGTTAACAATTTATAGGTGAGGTATAAATTTTTAATGAACCTAATTAGGACTGAGACGATTATAATGGATTAACTAAATATGATTAAGTGCGGTATTGTGGTGCAGAGCGGATTAAGGTGCGGTGTTTTTAGAAGAGGTATATGTCATTATAAGAGCTTAAATAATGGCGAAGAAATTAAAACCGTCTGCTCATTAAGTAGGTTAGAATTAATATTCTTGCTTGGGCAGTATATCTCTAATGACTTCAAAAGATTAAGCCTTTGGCCTTTATTGCAAAAATTTTAAAGTTTTAAATTATCCATATGTGGAAATAAATGATTACACTCTAAGATATGATTTGAAAAAGAACTTGTTGTGTGACTAAGTCTGAATTCTCTATAATGTTCATTGTATCTCTTTTCAAAACTCCTACATGTCTGTCCTACATATGTGCTGTTACATTCGGAACATGAAATTTGGTACACTCCTGATTTTTTAATTTTGTCTTTCGCGTTAAAAAGTACATTTGAAAGTTTGCTCGTTGGTTTAAATGAAATTTGATGATTTTGTTTTTTTGAAAATATTTGATATTTTATGTGTTACGTGCCCAAAATACAAATATAAATACAACAAATAAAATATCAAATATTTTCAAAATTTTTGCAATAGTGTCCCAAACAGAGCATCAAAGAAATGTTGATAAAGAAAACTAAATTAACCAAATTGTAATAAAACTTTATAAATTTCAGTAGAACATAATAAATTAAAATCATTATAATACTTTAATAGGAGGAGTAGTTATTTTAACAATTAGATGTTCGTTTTTGAATAATTGTTATAGATGAGATTTTCTGTTTTCATGAGATTTATGTTATGTAACAAGCAGAGGAAAATCTCCGCGAAGTGATTCATACGCTGGATAAACTGGATTTGTTAAGACGCCATCGTATACCAGCACTCGTATAAAAGGTACTTAATTAGATTTAATTGCAAACAGGTGGACGTTGTAAGAAAACGAGGACGAGTTAAGAGTGAAAACATTTCACGGCCATTCGCGGTGACGCTTCTGGTTTAGTTATTACCGCCTCTAATAAAACATAGATTTTAACGATAGGAAATAAGCCGTTTATATTAATGGTTGCCAAACAAAAAATGTCCTAATTTTAATTTACTACTACTCAATAACATCATTTACAAATACATTCGACTTAAAACACAATTTTATGTTTGTTTCTTTATTCAAAGGATAAATGGGTTATCGACATGTAGTCTATCAGCCAAACTTAATAAAACGTTAGAGCTTTTGATATTTAAGTCATCTGTTTAGAAGATGTTTGAGGAATTTGAATTTGAATGGCTTTTTTGGGTTAAATTCAAAACAATTTAACTTTAGGTATTCAAATTTTGCTTATGTGAAAGTCAATAGGGATTACCTGCTTTATTTCATATAGGAGAGTCCTTTCTATAACTTTGGACTAAATATAGGATTCAAAGGATAATTTATGAACTATTTCCAGATAAGTGCAATGTAAGTAAAAGAAAATAGGAATTATGTTTATTATAATCAGATTGTAGATATTAAAAGCATTTCGATTGAGTGGGATAAAGAGAATTCTCACTTTATCACTTCTCGGCGCATTTAATGAGGGACTGGAGTAATGAAAGAGCTGCTGGTAAAGACTTCCCATGTGCAATAAGTTAGGAGTCTTCTGCAAACTGTAACACTTAATGCTTATAATAGTTGGAATTAGAATCATAAATATATTATATTGACGAGGCAGATATGTAATGAAACTCCATAATACATTGAAATAAAAATTTGAAAGGGTTTCAGATAAATCAGAGTTCAACAATAAATGTGAAACCCTCTCAACTCTGTTGATTTATTTCAAATCATAAATATTATGGCAAAATAAGGTGAATAATAATTGAGTACGACGAGATCTTTGAGGAATACCTTGGAGTGGAATTTTCTTTTAGAAATATATCATTAACATTGGATTCTATTTAATAAAAGTCTAGTATGTTTTTATTCGCGCTTAAATGAAGATTTTTATATAAGTTGCTTTAAAATAATTATAATAAAATTTGATATACACTTTAAGATTATTGTAGCTAATAGCCTTGAAGTGGTTGCTTCTCCGACCCATATGCCTTCTAGATCTAATTACATACTCGTGAAACCAAATATTGATAAATGATTGATCAAACACTGACATTTAAAATCACAAATATAAAATCAGAAATGTGCTATTTTACATAATTATTTTACTTTTTAAGTGTACAATTGAGAAATTGAAAATAGTAAACACAAAAGTAGAAGTATGTTTTTCAACAGCATCAGAATCCAACATTTCAACCCTTATTAACTAAAATAAAAACGTCAGATTTTTTTAACATGTTTATACAGGGTGACTTTTGATCCGATTTGAATAAATAAAACATCAAATTAAATGATTTTTAAAAGACTTTAATATGAACTGTACTGATATTTTTTCTTGCATCCATTTTTTGACAAAAGACAATCACCTTTTTTTTTCAAATTGCACTGTATATATATTTTGTACTGATCCGCACGGAGATTTTTTTCTGAATCTAAATTTGTAAACGATTTTATCCATTCATCAAACCAAAGTCGAGAAATTGAGGATTAAAAAAAAATTAAAAATCAAATACCCAAAGTAAACAATATACAGAGCCTATTCCAAATGTCAAAAGTGACAGTGTCAGTCATTGGTACAATACTGCAATGATTTTTAATAATTTCATAATAAAAATGTTGCAAGATTTCAAAAACTGAAAAACGATTTCTGTAGAAGCACAAAATTCTAGTACAGTGTTTGAAATATTGCAACATTTTAATTATGAAATAATTAAAAATCGTTGCAGTATTGTATCAATGGCTGTCACTGTCACTTTTGACATTTAAAATAGGGTCTGTATATTGTTTACAATGGTCACTTGACTTTTTATTTATTTTTTTAATCCTCAATTTCTCGACTTAAGTTTGATGAATGGATAAATTTGTCTACAATTTTATATTCAGAAAAGAAATCTCCTTGCGAATCAATAAATATATATATTCAGTAAAATTAAAAAAAAAAATGTTGATCGTATTTTGTCAAAAACTGGGTGCGAGAAAAAATAACAGTTCAGATCCTATTAAAGTCTTTTAAAAATGGTTTAATTTGATGTTTTATTTATTAAAATCGGATAAAAAATAAGCGAGATACAGCACCAAAGGTTTTTCGTCAGCCACCCTGTATATATATCACTAAATTGTACATTTTTGTACATATCTCCCTGAGAAACATAAAAATTGTGAAACAAAGTGTGTAATTAACCTTCTAATTAACATTAAAATGTTCACCACGGGTTAAGTGAGAATTTAATTCATCGTATAATAAAACCGTTACATAATAAACTTTAGTAAAAATACTTGTTGTATTTGCTTTCAACCAATTGAGAAACAGATAATTTTCTCATTGGAACACTTCACAAATCATGATTAATTAAATAAACATTCAGTTTTATCAGTTAGAGTAATATTTAAGTTGCTGTAACTTTAATCATATAACAAATATGTTCGGTATCAGTATGAACTTGTATTGATAAAAAATATATATTTGAGAAATAATTATTTACGTTTTTATATTATCAAGAATAAACTAATATCCTCATTTTCATTAATTCATTCATTTTTTTCTGTTTTGTAAAATTTATTAGTTTCTTGTATTACCTGGAATTACCTTTATAAGATAAATGACAAATATCTATATTAATAGTCTAAAATTATAAGTAACATAAATACAATATATTTAATAAAATGAGTGTTAGTGTGTTAGACTACTAAATTTCAGTGCATCTCGTCAGTCTGTTTCTGATGCTAATGGATGATGTAATAATATGTATTCAATGTTGTTAATAAAGGTGTTTTGAATTTTAGATTTGCGTAAACAGTAGAGAAAGAAAGGGCATGTCGGTTGAAGGAATTTTTGAAAATTCTTGAATTAGGCATAGAACTATTACTGATAAAGGTTTAAACTAACTTACACTTGCTTTGTTTCACAATTTTTCACTACTTACTCGACTAGTTTTGCTTTTTAGGGCAATATCAAGAGTGAAAAACGCGAAACTAGTCGAGTAAATAGAGAAAAATTGTGAAACAAACTAAGTGTAATATAATTTCATCAATAATAGTTCAAAATGTTTCACCTAGTCATAAGTGAGAAAGTTATTCAAGAAATAGGTATAAAAATGTCTATTGATAGGAATAACTAAGCTAGAATCATACAAGAGTTAGTTGAAAGGGTTATGCAAAAGGTTAATGAAATGGCGTATTTGAATACTTAGATAAACATTTAGATTTGTTTAGACAAACAATAGTTAACAATTTACCAAGTCTTTTACAAATATAATAAAGAAATTGACAATTATTAGATTTATCTAGGTAAAAAGACATTAATCCGATAATTACTTAATCATTTATAAATTGTTCCTACTATTAGTATATAATTGATTATACATTTTTATATGTATGACAAATATTTTTTAAGATGATATAAATGATAATGCCAAAATATTTAGGTAACAATTTTAATTTTAGTGATTAAAGTGAAAGTGTCGCTATATAGAGCATGAAGGAGTAAATTGAGATTGAAAGATGTTACATGAAAATAGCACCAAACAATTAAATACGGAACAATGTCGAAACAACGTGCCAACACACCGGAAAAGTACATACAAAAAGTAAAACTTTTATAAACATCTTAATAATTATATTTACATACATATTTAATTATAAATATGTATATTATCTAAATATTTACGTCTTCATTTCACTTTTATAGCTCTGTTTAAAATTTTAAAATTATAGTTTATTGATAAGCAGGAATTTAGTTTTACTTTAAAATTGGTAAATATTGGTTCATCTATGTTCATTGTGGCGATTAAAAATACCACAATTAGTGAATCGCGATTCATCTGTTCATAATATTTTTGTAAGAAACGTATTATCCTCTTGACAAATGTGTTTATACCACATATAGAAGGCCATTTGATTATTACAAAATTATTATTCTTATGCTGGTTGTTCATTTTTGTTTAATTTTGTAAAATTAATAATTACAATATTGCTAGTATTATAAACAACTGCAATTGTTTTACTTTCATCTTTTTCATGGCTACCCATTTTTTATTTATAATAAAATTTAAAATGACTATAACTCACTTATTTTTAGAAATATCTATGTCGTATGTCATATTGGATGAAAGAGAAAAAAATTACCTTTTGAATGAGGCTATAGCCAACTATGGTTTCCATTTAAAAAAATGAAAGTTTGCGTCATATCTCGAAAAATGATGGCGATAAAAATTCTGATTATTTTTTATTAATCTACATAAAATTATCTAAAACTTTGTCCTTTACAGTTTTTTTCTATCTGTTATAATAACCGAGATATATTGATTTGAAAAAATTGACACTATTTACTTTTTTCAAAATATCTAGTTACCCTAGACTTTTTTGAAAACTTTGAAAGTGGAATTTTATTCGTCTCATAAATCTACACTTCTTTCCCCATTTAACCGTTTCTCTATCTCTTATAGTTTCCGAGATCCCCATAGAGAACATCTAAAAAACTCACCCTGTATAGAAATAAAACTGTTGTATCCTTTCTTCACACTATATTTTCTAATGCCTAGATATATATTTCAAGTGCTTGGTACTCATTATCAATAACAACTATTCACGAAACTCAAAAACAAACAAACGATTAGTAAATGTATGCATGTCCTTTTTTTTCGAAGAAATCTAGATATATGACTGTAACTAATTGTTTTTCAACACATGTCCGACTTATGCATTGGAAGTATGTTCTAATATAACTTGTTTTGCATGTTGCAAAAAATGCAATTGTTCAATGAGCCAATTATTTATTTATTTATTTCTACATTTACAAATTTATAAATTTACAATAGTAAATAAATATATTATATTGTAGTCAGTTCCTTCCTCCTATCTTCGCCTCAAGAAGAGCTCGTGAGCTGGTCCGTCCTGGGCTTTTTAGTTTAAATGCTGGATATGTCAGCGTCTGTATGTGTTTGTCTATGTTATTATATTGTTGTATCGTCTCCGTGGTTAGTAAGTGTGCAAACTGTTTTGATTTAAAAGGTTCTGTTCTAATGTTTGATTTTCTTTATGTTTTATAGTTGTGTTGTGTTTTTCTTTGTTATCAGCTCTGATAACTGTTATGTTAAATATGTCTGAGTTATTGTCATAAAACTATTGTAAAGCTACTTACAATGGTGATATCCATAAAACCCCAAATTCAACGTACCTGTAACAAAACAGAAAATATAATTAATATATATGTAATTTTTAAATTATATTATATAGCATCAGAAGAAATTATATTTGAGTAACCATTATAAATAATTAAAATATTTCAAATTTATTAAAACTGTATTGTCACCTTTCTTAGGGTGTATGTTTACGTTTAAACAATTAACCAAAGTAAGAAACTGATTTTACTTTACCTATGTAATGTACGGTATAGTGAAAATACTAAAAAAAACTTCGGCAGAAATATTCTCTTTGAAGTTTTTCGAATGAATAGATGTGTTTGTGTATCTAAGCGTGGGTATTATATCGCAAGAAACACTAAAGATTTTGAACTAAAATTTTACTTTTATTACTAATCTAAAAAACTTTTGTTCAATTTATAGGTTTGTAGCCTTATAGCTAGTGTTTTTAGGAACTAATATTGTTAACAAAAAAGCAAAAAGAAAATTAAGAAATATTAAATAACTAATAGTAAAGAATTTAATTATGCTAACAAAGAGCATGGAATGTAATATTATTCGTGTGAATTACTCATAACTTATATTTAGGTGTAGTAAAAAGAAATCCATTATTTTTTCAATAAATGGACTTAGTTATCTGTATCTCGCATTCTATAGGTCCGATCGGGTTCCACTAGATGGCGTTAGAAATATGAGATTTCGTTCTAAAAAAAGTTTTGTAATTAGTTGACTTAGTTTTGTTTGAGCGCGCAAAGAAGGACACTAGCAAAGAGATCACGCTATATTTTACAGTTTTTCTTCGTTAAAGGCGAAAACGCAAGCCAGACGGCTGAATATGTGAAAAGTGTTTATGGTCCTGATACTGTAACAGCTAGTCACAATGTTGATTTCGTCGATTCTGTTCCGGTAATTTCGATGTCAAAGATGTTTGGTACGCACTGGACGGCCAATGCTCGAAAATATCAATAAAATCATGGACATTGTTCGACCATCATGTAAGTACGGTTTCAATTGCCCAAGAGGTAAAGAGCACAAAACATAGTTTAGAATAAAGATGGATACAATAAAAAGCTCGATGTCACAACAAAATAAACCCATTTCTAGTGCAGTTGGTAACGGGTGATTAAAGTGGATCACTTATGACAACGTCAAGCTAAAAGGGTCGTGGTCAAATCGCGGTAAGTTAGCGGAAACGGTGGCCAAACGAGAATTGACAGCTACGAAGGTTTTGTTGTGTGTTTGCTGGGAAGGGTAAAGCTCTTAACTTGGAACTGTACTAATTGGACCGTGAAGTAAGCAATCGCCCAGAAACGGCCAGCTTTAGCCAATAGGAGAGGAATTGTGTTCAATCAGGATAATGTCTCGCTAGAAGCTCTGGGACCTTATAGTCCGGACCTGGGACCAAGTGGTTACCATCGGTTCCCGTCCATTTCAAACGAATTTGCTGGTGAAAGATTCGCTTGTTTGACCTAAATCGGATCATTCTAACTATGGTAATTAAAGCCTTCTATTTCCTGCAAAAATAATAGATTTCCACAATGTTTCACCACGAGGTAAATGAGAATATCATTCATGAAATAATAGATTTCCTTTCACTACATCTTTTATAATGTGACTGGATTTGTTCTACTAAGAAATATGTTCATTATTTCTTCTTCTTCACTATTATATGGTATTAGCCACAATAAATCATACAAAATTACAGATTTAGAGAGTCGAGTTTCAGCAAATTATCGAAATTAATTATTTTGGAAAGTGTATAGATTTGACAAACGGGGATATCTAAGAACATCAGCGTTAGAGTAAGTATAAATAAACTTCTACGCGAGGTAAATAAAATGTACTACAGTACATTAAGCCCTACATAACATATTCATAGTAATAGCTGTATCATCCTAAATAATATACGAATAGTATTAATTAATTAACCGTATAAACAAAGTATTTTATTTGTAGTGTCATAACAAGAGTTTGATGAAAAAAATATAGTTTTATTAAACTAATTAGTTAATCGATTTTAATTTTTTTTGGACCTTAGCGCATATTTCCTATAGATATGCACTTTAATTTATTTCGGAAATCAGTTCTAAGGTAGCTTCTCACTCCAATTTGGACCCGTAATGAAAGCCTTGGCTACTGGTTTGGTAAGCTTTTTCAACGTTCATAATAATGTAAGCTAATTGTTCTTGGCCACTAGATTTATAATTTATTTCAGCTATCTTTGATACAAAAAAGTACATTTCAACGAGTTATTGACTTAAATAATTTTCAGACTTGACCAGCTTAATATCTGATAGTATTGCTCTATTTGGAAAATATTTTGAAGCTACCAAATTTAGTATTCACCAATTGATAAAAACTACAATTTTATTTGGTTTTCTTTTGAAGCAACATTATATTATAGTTGTTTTCTAATAGCTTCAGACATATTGTTAGGATACTATGACGGAACATATTCTTAAAAGAGAAGATTTGGTCTCAATGATAAGAAGAAAGATAAATTAATTAAATCAATTTCTTTGAAAGTGAAATTAATTTATCAAACCAAGTTTGATATTTCACGAATAATCAAAGCTGTTAATGTGTTTATAGGGCAAGATAAAATAAAATATATTTAAACTATCAACTCTCATACTCATAATAGCGAAAGTGATTTGTACCTCAATCTCTATAAAAATACTGATCATTTTATGGATTGTCATTTTGATGTCAGTCTTTAATTTTTTATTTTATATCCTATGACGTAACACTGCCGTAACAGCCAAATAAAAACATGTTCTGTAAAGAATCACAAAGATTACAGTATTTATATTTTAGATACAAGAGGATACAAAAATTAGGTGTAGGATATTTGATTTAGGTATAATCTGACGGTCCTCCTCCAAATTGAAATTATATGTGTATGTCATTCAATATTTGTATTATAGTAATGTATAATAAGTAGGCGAAAAACGAACTAACGAAATAAATTAATTGTGATGATGTTGGGTAAAAAGCATCTTTCTATTTCCAAACACATTTGAAATGTGTTATTTTTAGTCCTGATGTTTCTTAGGTTTTAGTTAATATTACTATACCCTTTTTACGTTTTTGTATTGTTTAGGCTGTTTCTTTTCGATGTTGGATTTTCTCTGCATATTTTATTTTTATTGTTTTATTGTCAGAAATTATAAACAGGTGTAGATATTGAAATATTCTCTAGGTACATTTAAAAATAGTACCTATTTATTTATAGGGTAAAAACTAAAAGGAAATCCCAAATTTAAGATTAAGAAAATATCAATTCAAATCAAATGTTCTTTATTTGAAGGTGTCATAAAAATGATTTATAAATTAAAATAGTCTTGGGTTTCGATATTAATTTTTTCTAAGCCATAAAAATCTTTTAGGATATTCTACTTATTACAATACATTTATTTAAAAAAAAAATGAAATACTGGAAATTTATTTTTGAGTTACGTGAAGATAGATGTACATTCCGGGTACTATGCACCCTTTATCAATAGCTTATAACTATTAATCTTAGTTTTGATTTGAAAAAAAATATTAAACTCAGTTGACCACGAAGCCATGTTTTTATACAGAATTTTGTTGTTGAGTTACGTGAAGATATGATTAAAACTTGTGAAGAAAGTGTTAGTGTTTTAATCAACTCAGCAACAAATTTCTATAGCAAATCAAAACCATGTTTTTTGTAATTTATTTGTTTTGAGATGTATTTTTTAAGAAAGATGTACAAAGAATTAATAAACATAAACATATTCATAGTTATAAGCTATTGATAATTGGTGCATAGTACCCGAAATGTACATCTAGCAAAATAAAAATTAATTGTGAAGAAAGTGTTAGTGTATTAATCAAGTTTTAAATGAAATATTAAAAAATCACAATATTAAGTTAAATACACTGAAAATATAGAAGAACAAAAATACATGAAACTCAGAAAAAGCTAACAAACTTATTTAACTAATCAAAACAAAATAAAATAATTTTGATTATAAAAATAAACTACCCAAAAAAATACACCTCAGCCTTTCATATAAATCTATATTATCTATACTGATGACAGGAATTCCTAAAAGTACGACAAGTTACAATAGGTCCAGAGATAATCAGAGATGGCCACGATTGAAATATTTATATCTTTAATTATGTTGTATATAAATATCATTACAAAGAACAAAGAAAGATTTATCGAGAAAAAATCTAAAGAAATATAAATCTAATTGCTAACTTCTTAGAATTTCAATAATTATCTCTTAAATAATCATAGTTACATTAGTATGTTAGGCAAAATGAAAGCATACCTATTTTAAAAATTAACTATAGTCTGTTCGTTGGATCTTTCGTCGTACGTCACAAACTATCGCTTCAAAAAACGACGAAAGTTTTACAGTGCGTTCTTTTTCTAACGCATTTGGTTTACTTTATCAGACTGAATGTTTTTGCGTCGTTTCTCGAAGCGATAATTTGTGACGTACGACGAAAGATCCAACGAACAGACTATATTTCTGTAAATTCTAACTTCATAAATTATCAAAATACCAGAAGTGGGTTAATAGCGGTAATTCATTCCTTTCTTACCATCATTATTATTATCGATTTTAATATAAATCAATCGAAATCCTCTAAATACCGTCCCTCTCTTCAATAATATAGACTTCCAGGCTATATAATACTTTGTACGCAGAATATTCGAAACCTTATCCAGTCACCCATTTTTCAGATTATGTTTTGACTACCTTTCCATTTATCATCTTCAGACGTAACCTATCATGCAAATTTAATTTCCATACAGAGAAATAATGTTATATCCTTTTCCAAAGTAGGATAATTCTGCGCATAACTTATTAAAGATAAAATACAATTGTACAGAACCATCAATTGATGGACATATCTGTTAGTTTTCTCGATATTTCTGACACCTAAAATAATAATAACAATAATAAACCATAATATTTTTGATTTACATTATTATTGACCCAGTAACATGGATAACACTAACAATATATAATATTTTTGCTGAGCATCTATTTGAAAAAGTTTTGATCTAAGAAACAAGCAAAAGACGTTTTACAAGAGCTTTTTAGTCGAGTGACAATAAAGGCTATTACTAACCCTGGATTAATTATATAAACAGCGCCGACTGTATTAATTCGACCTATTCAATAAATCCCAAAGATTAATTCAGCAACAGCTCTAACTGTAAGTGATTGACTAAACTGATTATTATTCGTAATAAATACTATTCATAACCGACAGACATTTTTGCTCAGAACGAATAATTTAAACCTTAGAAATAGGTGATATGACATTATAGAGACATATTCTTAACTGGAGTGGAAAATAAGTAAAAGAGTATACATTACGAAAAACAAGAACCACCTTCAACTTTACTACATATATAAATAGCACTTTTGTCAAACGGCTCTCTTTAAAAACATAAGCATTTCTCTTATTCCTTCTTTTCAATTTGAATTTCTTCTCAATCATTAACTGCCCATTCTCTAGTTATTCTACGTTCAAATCACCAAACTGTCCACCTTAAAGGCAAAGCTTCAGAAAACTTTAAAGTTATTATACCAATAGTACCTCTTAAGCAACCCTTCTCATTGATTTGCACCCTTGGCAATTACGCTTCAATTGAAGTTAAAATCAAAAACTCTAGCTCTTCTTCTTTCATCCCAAAGCAAGAACTTCCCCAAGGATATTTTTCCTTATCTCTGCGATACATTTTCTGCTTTCATATTTACAATTTTAATGCAATCTTACAATGTATATGTGTTATTAAAAGTGTTTTACTCAAAATGTATATAACCAAGAACGACATAAATAAAACATGTTTAATTATACGATTTTTGCAAATTGTATGTTATACATTTAGATCATTCTTATGATAATAGTGGAACACCCTCACATCAAATCATTAATTATACATTAATATCTTATACATTCTAAACATGTAATACACAATCGTTGCGAATTGTAATCGGTTAAATATCACGCAGATTTTCACAACACGAAAGAGGTTTATAGCTTTAGTATCATTGAACAATGAACCAGTGACTCCTACAGAAAAATCGCGGAAACGCCCAGGTATGCACACATGACGCAAACGCCACTTTGTTCAAACAAATGCAACAAGCAATTGTTACTATCTTACCAACAGACAAGCCAAACGCATTTCGTTCCTTATCGACCGAAACGGTATCGGTGACTCATCATCCCATTTTTCATTTAACATTTTTCTTCTGGCATGGAAATGCCGAACAATGCGTTTTGTCACCACAATGACCATTCAACTTCGGGCTGTACAAATTAAAAATTTCAACGAACAATTTGCTGCGTTTATATTTACGTGTAAATCTGGTCATGAATATTTTATTAGCCCACACTCTACAGCCATTGTATTCACTAGTCGCATCGAAATGAACCAAAAAGTCGCTCCATTCAGGTATGCCGGCGACCATTTCGAAAAAAAGTGAGAGCCTTGGATTAAATCGAGAACGCGACAATCTGTTAATTTTGTAGGCATCGCGTGGGCATTTGCTGGCGAGATTGCGTTTTAGTTTACCGCGTCGTTGTGAAGAAATTTTTTTAAAAATCTTATGAAACATGGCCGGTGGTCGATTATATAAGTTATGAGAATAGTATTTAATTAATTGGCCACCTTATATTCAAAATACTTTCTTACTTTTACAATTTAATTGTAATACTTAAAATATGACGTGCTTCTACGTGGGTGAATCAAATATAAACCAGAATTTAGTTTTAAAAAAAAGTATAAGTGTTTTAATGTTAAAAAAAATAATGTTTTATGTTTACATAGTCTCCACTTTTATGTACATATTTTTTTCAGTGAAGCGGAAGTTTTTTGATGCCACTATCGAAGAATGTGTCTGGTAGTGTCTACAGCCAATTGCTCACAAACGATTCCACATCATGGTCCCTGTGAAAACGGCATCCTCCCATTTTTTTAAGTCACATTGTCACTTGTGATGAGACGTGGGTGAATCTAAACAAGCAAGCATGGTGTGGAGACAACTTGGAGAAGCTCCACCTCGAAAAGTGTATCCAACTATTTTTTGGGTAGAAAAGGAATAATGATTGTTGATTTCCTTCATGAGTGACGTACATCAACACTGAATATTATCGCAAGCTCCTTGATGAAGTCAAACCGGCTTATCGACAGAAAAGACGAGGAATGTCCATCCGAAGTGGGTTTCTCCTTCATGTCAACGCTCGGCCACACATAGCTGCTTTGACCTGAGAAAATTTATAGAAAATCCATTGGGAAATATTGAAACACCCGCTCTATATCCCCGACTTGTCCCCGTGTGACTTTCATATGCTTGATCCACTCAAAGATGACTGTAAGGTCGCCGTTTTCACAGTGACTAAGATATGAAATCGTTTGTGAGCAATTGTCCACATTCTTCGATGGGAAGAATTTGTACATATAAGCGTACACTATGTAGAAAAATAAAACTTATTAATTTTTGTTTTACAATACAGGTGAAGCAAAGACAATAAATAATAAAGAATAATACATACCTTTTTTTAAATTCCGGTTTATATTTGATTCACCCTCGTACAAATCATTTAATCAATTAATCTAATACATCTATTAATATGCATAAACAGGAATGAATCATTATAGTAATTAAACCTACACTAATTATCAATTAGCAAATAATGATTCATTTGTCTAAGTAAAGATAAAAACTCTTGAAAAGATAAAAATGTCGTAGGTTTCACTAAGATCAACAAAAGAATATATATTTTATCAGATTATTTCCGTATGCATCGTAAACTAGTTAAGTAATTATCTATTTCAAGGTATGTACATTTATACGGATACATTATAGTACACCCACAAAATATATTCAAATAAATACTGGAACTTACATCAATACTTATAATACAATAATATATATTACACAATATTCTACGGGACACACGCGTATTCAAATAAATGGGGAATATAATAATAGATGTTGCTTGAATTATTATACTATAAATGTGAGCAATTTTTATTTAAACGAAAATATGTTCCAATAAAATACATTAACGTAACAACCTTCGATAGCTCAGTTGGTAGAGCGGTGGACTGTAGTACGTGAACATAATAGCAGATATCCATAGGTCGCTGGTTCAAATCCGGCTCGAAGGAAATATTTTAATCTTTTTGAATGTCATAAACTGTATTTATGACTACATGAGCATACAATTTACTTCAGTTCGGTGATTTTATTTAAAATAAACGCAAATTCTGCCATTCAAACAAAAATTTACTATCCCAAATAGATTCTAATCAATATTTATTTAAATTTAATTTTTGTTATTTAAACAAAAATTTAATATCCCAAATAGATTCTAATCAATATTTTATTTAAATTTAACTATTGTAGATTGGTAACTTTTGCGCCTTAGCAGTTAAAGCAAAACTTCTCATGTTTGGGTTTAAAATACGTACTGGAAGTGTATAAATAACATAACGATTGATAATATATTCAACACATATACTAAGAACCTGTTATGTATTTTAATTAGCATACTGTCAATAATGAAACTAAATATAAATTGGACACATGCTCTAAAAATAGAGAAAATTTGGCCACAAATAAAAATGGTGAACTAAATCATCTGAAAGTAATGGGTCGAGCAGAAATTTATAGCTTCGTTTAAACAAATGTTAACTAAACAACGAAACATTGGATATATGGCCTATTATATTCTTCTTTTAAATGCAACTATTGATATATCATATTTTTTATGTTTAGTTCTTGTGTTTGTTTATGTAGTTCTAGGGTGTTTATTTTTTTATAGTGTATATACAAGGTGGGGTAAAAGTCCCACTACCATTTTGATTGCCTATAACTTTTCTCAAAGAAAAGATAAGTAAGTTTGGTTTTCATAAAAAGTTTACTTGGTCTTTACATTTTTTGTTTCGTTATGATTGGAAAATTATATCGGCTAAATGGTGACCGCGATTCGCTATGCAACTTTCGGCTCTTTCATTGACATCCTTTAACATATCGGGCTGAATTTATTGCCTTTAAGATGTCGAATCGTTTAGGGCTTATTCACAAAAGCTTTTGATTAAAAAAAAAAACCCATAAGAAAAAGTCTGCTGCTGTTAAATCCGGAGATCTGGCTGGTCATGCTAAATCGCCACCTCGCGAAATTAGTCTTCGTGGAAAACGTCATTCAATAATTGAATTGTTGAACGAGTTCTGTGTGCTGTGGCCCCATCTTGCTGAAACCACATGTCCTCTAGTCCTTGCTCTTCAATTTCAGGCACAAGAAAATTTCGAATCATGTCTTAGTACCGTTCAGCATTAACAGTAACTCCAACACCTTGGTCATTTTCAAAAAAAATAGGGACCAATGATATTTCCAGCATGAATACCACACCATACAGTTATTTTTAGCGGATGCAATGATGTTTCATGAATTAACTGAGGATTGTGTGTTCCCCAGAAACGACTGTTCTGTTTATTGACGTGGCCACTGAGAAGAAAATGGGCTTCATCGCTTATTATTAATTTAGACGAAAAATCTTCAATTTCACCAGACAGCCTTAGGTGAAATATTGTCACTATTTCTGCTTGTTCTTGTGGTGTATATTTATCCATAATAAAATTTAGACGTCTACACAACACAATGGTTAAAGAGAAACTGAGCTAAACGTCACAGAACCAAGATGGCGCGCAATCAAAATGGTAGCCCCACCTGTTAGTATTTTTAGTACTTTATTTTGTTGTATTTGTCGTTATGTTTTTCTTGGTTGGGTCTCCCTAGATGTTATTTAGGTAGGTAATTTGTGATTTTAAGAGGGCGTTATATATTTCAATATTAAGTTAACGACAATGTCTGATTTTCAAATTGGGTCTATTTTAAACACAGTGTGGCGAAACATATTTTTCTTTAAAATAAACCAATCGCTTTCTAAGGGAGTTAACTTAAACTATTTAGAAATGAATACGAAGAAATTCATGGGAAACATTTTGCTAACTGAATATGGTACTGCGTCAATTTAAGAAACTTAAATCTAGACAAACAAAGGGACCAGATAGAATTCCTGATTTTTTTTATAAAAGATACAGATGAAATAGTTGCAAAGCCATTGACATTTATTTTCAATTTAATTCTAAAAACAAAATATTTTCCAAAAATCTGGAAAAATGCGAATGTTATACCCATATTCAAGCATGGCGGCATATCTTGCATTAATAACTATCGTCCCGTCTCAATTCTTTGCAACTATAGTAAAATTTTCGAAAGTTTATTATCAGATTTCATATATTCTGAAGTATTCACAGAAATTATTAGCAGGCAGCATGGTTTTGTGAAAAATTGATCTACGCTCACAAATCTTCTAAATTTGACCCAGGATATTTCTATTAACATGGACAACAATATCTAAACTGACGTCATATACACAGACTTATCAAAGGCCTTTGATTGTTTACTCCATCTGACCATAATAGAGAAACTAAAAACATTTAATATCTGTGAGAACATCGTCTATGTTATACTATCCTATCTAGTTGACAGAACTCAATATGCTTCATATGGAGGTTACAAATCAAAAGAAGATGTCGAAAGTGTAGTTACACAGGGGTCAAATCTATTTCTGCTTTTTATAAATTCAAGCGGTGACAATTTAAACTGTGACTACCTCTTATAGACGGATGACGTTAAACTTTATAAAAGAATCATCATTGTGAGATTCTTCAAGAAGATTTGAATAAATCTAACCATTAATGTACGGAAAATGGTTTGAGTTTAAATGTAAATAAATGTTGTGTTTTAACGTACACTAGAATCACATCACCGATATTATATGATTATACCTTGTTAGGAAAAACAGTTAACCGCTCAGCTGAGACAAAAGATCTGGGTGTTATTTTCGATGACAAATTAACTTTTAAAAGTCATATTACCTCACTCGTAAGCAAATGTTTAAAATTACTGGGATTTATTTTAAGAAGTACTAAAGATTTTGCTTCTGTTGGTGTTAATATTATATTATATAAATCATTAGTCTTGTGCAAATTTGACTACCGTGCACCAGTCCGCAGAAATATCTGCAACAACAGATGAAGAATGTTCAACGCAAATTTCTGAAATATTTATATTATAAATCTACAGAAGTATATCCAGAACGTGGATACCAATATATGGATTTGTTAAAACAATTTGACATAATAAATATCATTAGTCATCATAAACTTCAATCATTACTATTTTTGCACAAAATAATACATAGTAAAGTCGACAACACTGAATTTCTCAAACACATAAAGGGTCCGCCAATAGGGACGCGCGAAGTTTGCCGGAAGGGTGCGGCCATGTTGTTCGAGGTAGAGCTGTCAAAGTTGCTGTCATTTGTTCAGTATATAACCCCAAATCACCATAGCAAGTTTGAGTGTCGAGCAGCACGTGCAAATTATTAAATTGTTTTACGAAAATGGGTCATCAGTTCGAGCAACGTTCCGCGCACTTCGCCCATTTTACGGTCGCGATGATCGGCCTGTAGAGTCGACTATCCGTCGATTGGTGGGCAAATTCGAGTCGACTGGTTCAGTAAACAACCAGCCAACACTGACACGTCGACGAAACGGCCGATCGAACGAAAATATCGTTGCTGTCCTTGAGAGTGTGCGCGAGAACCGAAGGCAGTCCATTTTTTGTCGTGCACAGGAACTTGGTCTTTCGGAGACATCAACTCGCAGAATTTTGCATCTGGATTTGGGTCTGCACCCGTACAAAATCCAATTGACCCAGGAGCTCAAGATAAACGACCACAGACAGCGTCGGGAGTTCGCTGACTGGGCTCTGGAGCAGTTGGAAGCAGACCCCCATTTTGGCCGAAAAATCATCTTCAGCGACGAGGCTTATTTCTGGATGAACGGGTATGTGAACAAGCAAAATTGCCGCATTTGGAGTGAGAACAACCCACACGAGGTCCACCAAGTGGCAATGCATCCCCAGAAAGTCACTGTTTGGTGTGGATTTTGGTCCGGCGGCATCATCGGTCCGTACTTTTTCGAGAACGAAGCTGGGGCGGCCATAACCGTCAATGGGGAGCGCTACAGGTCGATGATAACCAACTTCTTTTGGCCTAAACTGGATGATATGGATACGGACGACATGTGGTTCCAGCAGGACGGCGCCACGTGCCACACAGCTCATGCCACAATGGACATTCTGCACGAGCGATTTCCGGACATGGTCATCTCGGGCGGAGGCGATATCAACTGGCCATCGAGATCGTGCGATTTAACGCCTTTAGACTTTTTTCTATGGGGCTATCTCAAGTCGCTGGTCTACGCCACCAAGCCTCTAAACACCGATGACCTCAAAGTCAACATACGCAACGCCATCGCTCAAATTGAGGCCGATATGTGCTCCAGAGTCATCGAAAATTGGACCTCCCGAATCCGGGCTACCAAACGGAGCCGCGGTGGTCATTTGAACGATGTTATCTTCCATACTTAATGGGGTCGAATACCCTTTCGAATAAAAAATAAATTTCGTTTCTACCTCACACACAACTTGTTTTATTCAATTTTAAAGTTCACGCGCCCTTATTGGCGGACCCTATACTTTTTCATGCACCGCCAAGATTTACAAGAAATTCATTGACATTTAAATACCAGGTTCCCAGGACTGAACATCATGAAAATTCACCACTGATAAAAATGTTAGTCAATATCATAGTGTCTAGTATGGTGCAGAGATGTATTTGACTAATTCCATCGCTTTAAACAAGATTGCCTAAACTGAGTTATTACTAGCGCATTTAACCTCTCTTATGTTTTATTTATACATTATTTCATTCTCTTTATTATTTTATGTACTTTGTTCATGTTCCTTATACAGGGTGTCCCACCGAAACCCTACATCAAAAGTTTATGGACTTCTAGTGAATGTATTTTTATGAAATTTTCATGGCTTATGTAATCAATTGTGCTCTATTTAATTAAAATATTTTCAAGATTATACGACTTCCGGTTATACCGAAAGTCAACACCAACTTCCTTATTTCAAATGGAATACTATTTTTTAATACGTATTTAGATTCTACATAAACTTCTGTGAAAAAATTATTAAGTAACATAACGTCCAAATTTAAGCGTTTTCGAGATAATTGATATTTTTAAAAATGTTGTGCTTTTTCAGAGTTCACTTTAAATATACATATCTCCGACTAAAATAAAATTGAAGGATTGTAATTTTGGCTACACAAAGTCAATACCTGACGGTATCGAATGATATCGGTTATTTTTGAAAAAAAAAATATACAGGGTGTTCAAAATTTCAAACCACATTTGGTCAAATTTAAACCAATATATCTCGTTTTTCTTAAATGGAACACCCTGTATATTTTTACATATTCGGACGCAGAATTTTATTGTGCTTTTATCTATACCAGCGTTTCTACCTATCTTCTTTACTTTTAGAGTTATTAACATGTTTGTAAAGATATGTCAATATTCTGTGCAATTAAAAAATGTTAATAGTAAGTAATATTTATTTGTTGATTATTGATTTCCATAGTTTAAAAAGGTTTAGTTTGTTTTTCGAATAATTTTGTAGTGTTGTGTTTTGTTAGTTTTGTTGTGTGTTTCTTTTTGCATATCGTATGTTTCTTTTGTTATTGCATGTCTGGAATTTCTTATATGTTTTTTGTAGCTTTTGTCTTTGTTTGATTTGTTTGATAATTTCCGCGGTAATCCATGGGTTCTTTTTATTTTCTTATTTTCTTGGTTGGCTTATAATATTATTATAATTTTGTTGATAGCTGTGTAAAATTTTTTATTGTGTTGATATATATGCTTTGTATATCTTATTCTTTGAACGTGGTCAATTGTAGTTGTTTGGAAGTATAGGTATACTGATTCTTGAATTTTGGAGGCGTTTACTTCGTGGTACATTTTCGATTATTAAATAAAGAAAACACTTAACTTTTTTATACCACTTATATAAGTGGTATAAAAAAGTTAAGTGTTTTCTTTATTTAATATAGGTATACTGGTTTTGGTTTGATTTTGTCTTTTACCTTTGTTATCACCGCAAAATGGTCTGACATGCTTGATTGTTCTACTTTTTATATCTTGTATGAGTTTCGTATTGTTTGTGATGACATTATTGATTTATCGATATTACTTTATATGTTCATTAAAAAATAACAATTAATATAAATTTACAAACTACTCGTACCTAACAATTTAAAGCAGGGAATACGCGGAAGGAGTTCAGGTAAACTGAAAATTTGAAATTGAAAATAATACAATTTAAAAATCGCTTAGCAAACTACAAAATTTTGAAACTTTATCTAGCAAAAAGCAAAAGTTTAGATTAATTTAGAAGAAAAAAACAATAGAAATTTCAAACTTAATTAGAAATGGTGAGATTTACAAAACAATAATTTTAAAGACTTTAAACCTAAATCAAGGAAGGAAAAAATTAAAAAGGAATAATCTGAAAACGAATATTTCGATAATCTGCAACAATAAGTGTTTTATTAAAATAGTTATGATATTTCACAAAGAAAACAATTATTATAACAGTAAAAACTACAATAATAATAAAAATCAGTTGAAATTGTAAACATTTTTTTAGAAAACGTAAAGATATGCTAATTTAAAGCTTGGCAATTTAAAGAAATCCCCGTCATTCTAAAGCGGCGTTAATTCTATTCCAATAGCGGATGGTACCAGTGACATCTATTGGATTGAGTCTTAACCATCGACAGTCCAATTTGGATTGATAAGACTGTTACTTGGCGAAACTCCATTATGAACTTATAATGAAAAACACGATTGTTTTGAGTTTAGCTTTTATTTTTGTAGATACTGCTACAATTATTTCACCACACAGGCTTCATCAGGCAGATGAATGATGATGATGATTATTCATCTGCCTGATCTGCCATTGTGTGGTGAAATAATTGTAACAGTATCTACAAAAATAAGAGCTAAACTAAAAACAATCGTGTTTTTCATTATACAGTCCAATTATTTAACCCAAATACCATTTGACAGGAAACATTTAATTGTCATTCAAAAAGTAAGTGAATCTATTCAGTAATTGTCGTAAAGCAGGTGGAAAAGAATATCGCTGTTTTATTATTTTACTTCAGAAAAGGGAAAAACGGTCCATAAAAAGTTATGTGCTGTATACGGTAAAGAGGTAAAGCTTAACAGAACGTCAATGCCAGAATTGGTCTCCCAAAATCCGTACTGGTAATTTTAATGTTAAAGATGCATCCCGTTCAGGAAGGCCAACTGAAGCCGAACATGACAAAATAAATGCATTAATCGAACCAAAGCTTAAAACACTGCTAGAGAAGTCGCAGAAACATTAAACATTTCTCAAACGACCGTGGAAAGACATTTTCACAAGATGGGATATGTCAGCAAACTCAATTTGCATGTCACACTGACATAAACATATGAAATTATTCAAGTGGACAAAAAATTAACCTAAATACGCCAGAAAGGCAAACATATTACCTTAATAGCCACACCTGGTGAGTGTCATCACCAGCTGCGAAATATAATGAGTCGAGTGCAAGATCACAAGAAATCGTGATCTCCGCCTTCAAGATCCTTGTTCCAAATTTTAAAGCGATTTAGAGTTTATGTATGTATTTTTGTATGCTTCAAAAAAAACCTTTATTGGCATCAAAAATTATATACATACTACAACATAATAACATAATAATATTTCTTCCCTCTCCTCTTTATTTTTTCTCTCTCCTTTTTCTCATACCTCCTCTCTTCGTTTCTTTCTTTCCCACCCCAACCTTCTCAGAATAATAGATAGTAAAGATAAGTAAATAAATAAATATTTGGGTTCCACGTGAACTCAAAGAAATTAATTCATGGTTGAGGCGTTCACTTCGTGATACATCTTGAATAGTTAAATAAAGTAAAACTCACTTTAAACACTTAACTAACACACTTACTATGTTTTAACCACTAATAAGTGCGTTAGTTAAGTGTTTATCATGAATTACCACGTAGTAACGGTCACCACAATCCTTATGATTAAAACTCACTTTGTTAATATCACACTCGAAATAAATTTTATTATTTTAAATAGTGTGATATTAACAAAGTGAGTTTTACTTTATTTAAATATCAAAGAATTTAATTTAACAAAGCGCATAAACTCCGTCGACAAGTTCTTGAAAAATATAGAAACTGATCCATTTCTCAAACGTATTGTCATTGGTGATGAGAAAATGCAAGTCCGGTGAACAAGGTGCTATTACTTCGAAACAAATATCCATCAAAAAGGTTGTGCTCTCAATTTGGAGGAATTACAAAGAAATCATGTATTTTAAGATGCTACCACAGAAGCAAACCATCAATACGATTGCGTACTGTCACCAATTGGATAAATTGAATGAAGCCATCAACAAATAGAGGCCTGAATTGGCAAATCATAAGGGCGTTTCATTTTGACACCGCAAGATCACACATATGTTTAGTGACCCGCCAGAAGTTGCTGGAGATTGGATGGAATTTGATGGATCAACCAATATACTCACCAGACTTTGCGCCGTGCGACTACTATTTATTTCGATCTTTTCGAAACTTTTTGAATGGTAAACAATTCCGTTCAGACAATGGTGTCAAATTACTTCATTTTTTGCTGAGAAAGGCCAGAAGTTCTTTGAGCGTGGCATCATGATGTTACCCGAATGATGGCAAAATGTCAAAAAGTGGTCAATACATAATTGAATAAAATTATTTCTTTCTATAAAAAATAGGTTTTAATTACACAAGTATACACTGTTTTGGATTTGAGCAACTTAAAACTGTTTATAAGGTACATAGGGGGGCTGAATCCAAATCAACAACCCGTTTTTTAAATTGATAATGCATTGTTTAACTATTTTTGACCATTAATGACCATTTATTGAATTCAAAAGTATAAATCAGAATGAATGAGATTGAACTGAGTCTTATATACTGCTTGGGATCTGTTTGGCCTATTAGGGTCCAACAGTAGTCGCTCATCATGCCTTCGTCCCAAAATCCTTGGTATCTCACTTCGATTTTCGCTATATCTTGGTGTAGTCTCCTTGTTAGTCGCTCGTGTCGCCCAGTTTTGTGAGAAAAAATCAATATGTGAATGCAGAAAATGTATATTGACAGACATTTGAGTTCCAATTTTGTGATAATTTTGTAATCCGGCGACTTGTGGTTACCGAGAAAGTTGTGAATAACACGTTGAAACGATGCTCATGCTGCTGCTTCATAAGGGGTTAAACACTTTGTAAACATTGCATCAGCCATTCGTTTTCGAATATCAGGTCTGCTATGACAACATTTTTAATAAGGCCAAGTTTAATGTGAAGAGGTGAGGTGGCAATAAAACGTTCTGTGGGTTCACAAGTAGTACAGAGAACACATTTTGTTATTGCTGGCTCATAATGGGAACGACTCGGCCACACCTTGCAAAGTACTGCAAATACGCATATTTGAGTGCATTTTTCATAATTTTTCCATTTATAACATCCACAAACGTAACAAAAACACTTTGCATCGACTTTGCAACGTTGTCTCTGCATTTTCACATGTTTTAAAGCAAATTCACTGCACAAAAACAAGTTCCGAATGATGTTTAGTGCAACGTGGTCAAATATAAGAGTTAAGAATTGTTCTCATCTGCTCGGGTCCAAAAGTTGACCCAAATTTGTAAACTTGTGTTATTATAGTAAAACCTCAAAATGTCGTGGCACTCAACCCAGTACAAATCAGCGCAATAATAATCCATTAATACTTCGCAAGAATTTATCAATAGGATCCAATACTTAACTTAATACAGTTTATGAAATTGGCAATAAAATACTTTTACCAGAGAAGGCCAATATCGAAATTAGTCATTAGTAGAAGAAGATTAAAACAGGAATGTCCAAAAAATGACGAACAAATTTATGCAATTATGCTTTTCCTTTGTAATCTTAGAACAAAACTTAGAAAAAATGGATACAAGTAACAAAAAAAGCAAATTAAATTTGTAAGAAGTCAGGAATATACCCAATTAAATATTCTAACGAATTATATATAGGGCAAACAAAAGTTGTGAGATGAGATATAAACCTAACTCAAATGGGTTAGAAGAATACTGTAAATACACCGAATACAACATAAAGCAGGTAATTCCGATTAAAACCTAGAAAAAGAGGAGAAATCTTAACCTACTTTAAAGGTTAGAGATTTTAATCAGGAAACTTCTTTCCTTCGCCAAATTTATATATTTAGTTCCATCCAGAGCATCAAAAATCAACAATATTTTCAAGGCTAAAATTACATTTTTAAACTATTGGATTGACAACTAAGTAATTTCAGTAATCGCACATATATGGCCTTGCTTTATTTTTATGAATGACCGATGTTTGTGGTGTACTTTGCTCGATATCATTCGATATGAGTCACAGAGATATTTCTTTAGAAGCAGGTGAGTCAGTACTGATTATTTTTTTAATGGAGGGAAGAAATTAACATTTTCGGCATGTTTTACTGTATTATTTCCGTAAAGGAAAGACAACTGCTCAAGCGCACAAAAACATATTGAAAGTTTTATGGTGATGATTGTTTAACGGAGCGTACGTGCTTGAATTGATTTAAAATATTCGAACAATGTTCTTGTCGGCCTATAGAACTTGACGATAACCAAATCAAAACTATAGAATCGCCACCTAACTGTGAATTAAACGTCTTGGTCTTGTTAAAAAGCTCGATATTTGGGTACTGTTTAAATTGAAAGAGGTTCACTTAACACACCGAATCAACATTTGCGATATCCACCTTAAACGATCCCTTTCTGAAAAAATCATCACTGGTGACGAAAAATAGCTAATGTACAACAACATTATTCGAAAACGATCATTGTGTAAGAAGAACAAACCAGCTCAAAGCACATCGAAAGCTGAATTGCATCAGAAAAAAAAAAATCATATAAGATAGGTTTACAAAGGAATTTTATATTTTGAGGTGCTTTCAAGAAACTAAAGGATCAATTCAAATGTGTACAGCCTACACCACACAAAACTAGACGAAGTAATCAAAGAAAAACGGCAAGAATTGGTAAATCGCAAAGGGTTAGTATTCCACCATGAAAACGCCTTCGGCCATTAGTGGAGAATTACTGAAACTTTGTTGGGAAGTGCTGTTACATTCCCATATAGCCCTGAACTTGCACCTTCGGATTAACATTTATTTCGCAGTTTGCAGAATTTTTTAAATTGTAAAACTTTTACAAATGACGAAGACCTTAAATCTCACTTGGTTCAGATTTTTGCTGCAAAGAACCAGAAATTCTACGATCGCGAAATGATTAACTTGCAAGATAGTTGGCGAAGTCAACATTTGGTTGTTTAAATATTTTTATTTGTATTAAAGAAAATAGATAAATATCGAAAGTGCGCCACGAAGTAAACGCCTCCAAAATTCAAATTAAAAATATCTATACTTTAGAAATAATATCTACATATTAAGGATTTTTAATAGCATTACAAAATATGTAATATCCAAAATGAAGACTATTATACTGATAACATAAGGGTCATATTTCTAAGGCAATAAAAGTTCATAAAGGCACTTTGTTGGTAATGAAAAATATTTAAAATATATGTTGTAATCGCATTTTTATCATTATGTATTATTAGCTTACATTCAGGGTTTTATTGTAATCAATAAAAAGGAAACTACGAATATTTCTTATACTTATACGTTAATAATAATTTAAGAAATTAGTTGTAAAATACTATAAAAAACGATTCATACTCTTAAATAGCAATACTTTTCTAATAAGGAAACTAAAAACTCGTCCTGTGCGCACGGTAATAATTACAACAAAGAGTAACTGAATCAATAAAATGGGGAAGCGAAGACTAAATTTAGCCCCATTCATAAATGTAATGTGGAACAAGAAAGCAAACTAAATATAAATTACGCATTCATTTCTTTCAGAACTTTTAACCCCATTTCACCTTTCATCGATTCTAGATTGGGGTAGTTGTACTACTCTAGTTATTGCCCCGTTACATGTGATTATATTGATGTTCTATTTCTATCGAGCTAGAAGTGGTTAAATTAAGAGTAAATAATCGAATTAACCTTATTTTCGAATATAAAGTTAAAATCGTGATGATGATAATCTTTATAACATAATTCATAATTAGCCCAATAGATATTTGTTTAAGTATAACTTAGTTTTAAAATTAATCCAGTGGCATGACAAAAAGTAGAAAAAAGTGATTGAATTCAAATTAAAAAATTAGAAATATTTGATTGATTATATTTAAAAATTAAAAGTTTAATAAACACATATTATCTGAATAAATATAGATGGAAAGTAACAAATACAATACATTACTTCTTAAATTTTAAACATTTTGTTTCATCAAGAGAGTAGCATAGTAGGTATTAAATGTATTATATAAAAACTCTAGTTTAGGCTTATTTAAAAATAATTTAATTTTTATATTATCAGATAGATTAACATTTTTGTTTGTTATCAGTTAACTTTTTTGGTGAAGTCAAACCATAAAATAGCTAGAAACGTCTATTTTTACACTGTTTTGTATTTAATACTTTGATCTTCTCACAATAAATAAATTTGTTACAAGTTAGATAGATAAAAATATGTACTCCAGCCCAATGCTGCATTTTAAGATCTTCAGCTGATCTTACTTGCAGACTACTAATTGCCATTTTGGCTTTATTTTGCTTCAAAGAGCATTACTTATTTATTACTGAATTGCGCTCATTATATTTTCACTATGATGTCAAACTGACATTATATTAATTATTATTTAATATGTTTTTTTTAAATCTAATGAAATATCTCTTTTAAAATTGATCCAAAAGAGATAACTTCAGATATACATTTATGGATTATAGTTTTTACATTTGAATTGTAGATATTCATATTCTGGTTAAGTGTATAATTTTATAAAAATTCAACGCGTGGATTTTTTTTTTCATTAATCTTTGCATATAGCTTAAATATATTTTAATTATGCTAAAATCCTCTACATCCATATTACTTCAGGATACTTGTTAGAACTACATTTCCATCCAGTTATATTATATCGATAATTATCACAAAAATATACCTGATGAAATGCCGCTTGTAAATGAAAGAAGATCATACCTGAAACAAAATAAATAAATTATTTACACGCACCTGATGTGTCAAGTGAATAAATGTTAAAACATGTACTAATTTGAATTTATGAAAGTAATTATCCAGAACTTCATATATATGCCGACAGTGAACATTAATTATAATTAAATGTATACAGTGTGTATACAAAATCTATAAATCATACTATTGAATAATAATTACTAATACTTTCAACATTCACGTTAATACATAAAGGCTTTGATGGTGATTACAAAATTATTATACTCGTATTTTTTAATGCCTCGCAAGTAATAAAAAAAACCGTAGGTAATAAACAAAAATTTAACTGTATATTTAAAACCATAATCCAAGTATAATATTGAATTAAGGCTCTCTGTGAATAGGCTTAATAAAGAGATACGGTACAGCTTGTGTAGAACGCTCCCACACACAATGAAATCTACCTGTTCCTATTCACTTCCAAGTTCAATGCTGCATTACACTAAATATATAACAGTTGCACTCCCATATTTGTTTCTTTTATACCGGTGAAGATAATACCTGGCCTCAGGCTACAAACCTTGATTTCATGCCGGCGACGCCATTTAGATGCCGGTGGGACTGTTGCTGCAAACCTGAATTTTAATTACTCTCTGTGTACTATGCTAATGCGAATGCACACACTTATGAATAAGGTGATTAAATGTGAAATTAATTTAAAGGATTTTTTACTTATTACTTTCTTTGGAATATGGTAAAACCTATCGTTTCAGACGTATAACATATATTTAATTCTAGATTAAATGCAAATTTTTGTTTAAAACTTTAACAGGCGTTTATTTTAATATGTGTAACGTTTAGACAATAGATGTCACCTTAATCGTGTCTATCATAACAGAGACCTAGAGATTAGTAAACATTTTACTTCCCTGTTTTCAAATGCGTTAAACTGATGAGTCCCAAATACGTCATGTTTAACAAGAAACAATAAGAAATCATAATTCATTAAATAATAGCTTGTTTACAATTGATGCATGTAGTTAGTTTTACTTGTTTTTGTAAGGAATCTCCACAATAACTTATTCTGTACTATAATTTCACTAGATCGAATTACCTTTTGTGAGTTTTTAGAATAGGCAATATCTGTAATAAAGGAAAGAACGAAGAAATGACGAAGCCATAAAATTGGTATGTTGGATAATAGAGAAATGTTTGTACAATTGTTTACTAGATTTATAGCAAATCCTTATTTTAAAACAACTAGGCATATTGTAAAAAAAACGATCTATACATTCATCCTTATATATATACGAAGGTAGATTGAAAAGTTTCCGGAATGGGCAAGAGATGGCGCGCGTATCGTGAAATTGTTATGATGGTTGTCAAGGCTAACCTATTTTAGGTAAGCTGTCAAATTTTCAGACATGTGCGTCGTTCCGTTTTTGTTTACTAGGATATCTTGTGAAGCAAGTCAGGCACTTTTGCAAAAATGGATAAAAACGAATTTCGTGAAGTCATCAAACATTTTTGGATGGATGGGAAAAAGGCGACAGAGATACGAGACATTTTGCAAAAAGTTCATGGCACATCCACACCTTCATTTTCGACTATTAGTTTCTGGGTAAGCGAGTTCAAACGTGGCCGTACGAGCACCAAGGATGAACCACGCAGTGGACGTCCAAAAACGGCCACAAATGAAGAAATGGTCGACAAAGTCCATGATCTCGTGTTAGCCGATCGACGAGTGAAGTTGCGCGAAATAGTAGAGACCACGGGCATCTCATATGAACGTGTGCAAAATATCGTGCACGAACATTTGGGCATGAGGAAGCTGTCGGCGCGATGGGTGCCGCGTTTGCTGACTATGGACAACAAGCGAAATCGTGTGACCACTTCGAAAGAGTGTTTGGCCTTGTTAAAGCGTAATCCAACGGATTTTTTTCGCCGATTCGTGACCGTGGACGAAACATGGATCCACCACTACACACCAGAAACCAAGCAGCAGTCGAAACAGTGGATTTCTCTAGGCGAATCTGCTCCGAGGAATGCAAAGACTGTCCCATCGGCTGGAAAGGTCATGGCCACCGTTTTTTGGGATTCTCAAGGTGTGATACACATCGACTTTTTGTAGAAGGGAAGAACTATCACGGGACAATACTACAGCGATTTACTGGATCAATTCAACGGCATATTGAAGGAGAAACGGCCTCATTTGCAGCGGAAAAAATTGGGCTACGAGGTGGTGCCGCATCCCCCGTACTCTCCAAACCTGGCCTCGTGCGACTTCTTTTTGTTCACAAACATGAAGACTTGGCTCGGAGGCAAGCGCTTTACGTCAAATGAGAAGGTCATCGACGCCACTAAAGCTTATTTTGCAGAGTTCCCGAAATCATATTTTTCTGAAGGCTTAAAAAAGTTGGAGCACCGCTGGGAAAAGTGTATCGCCCTTGCAAGGGTACTATGTTGAAAAATAAAAAAAAAACCTGTTTAATTACTGCGTTTTCTTGCCCATTCCGGAAACTTTTCAATCTACCCTCGTATATATTCTTCACTTATAAATAAATGTCTTTTAAACCTCTAAATGGAAAACAATAGACATACAGCTGAAAATAATGCAGTTCAAAATCAATGCAGTAATGAAATTGGAGAATATATTATACACTAAAGTGTTTTAATAGTAATCCACATTGTGTAAAGTTGTAAAATGCTTATTAAGTGTGAAGTTATTATTTATAATCATTATTTAAAATATTGACGGTTACTTTTAATACAAAGGTTACACTGCCGAATAATTGATTTACACATCCTATGAATGATTACAGAGGTAGCTTCTACCTGGGCATGCGCAGCTATTATTTTTTTTATAGTTTTTTCTGATAGATCAAGTATTTCAGAAAATACCAAACGAATCTGCTCAAAGGATGATCTCTTCCAATCCATTGGTTGTCAAAATCACTAATTTAGAACTTAAATAAGGTCTTCCATTTTTTGAGACCACACTTTCTAAAAATACCGTTAAAATATTTGGCACAAAATAAAAGTTTAAACGAGGGTATTAAACAATACTACTCCACATGTTTACGGAGAATGTTTGCTAGTGCAAGTAAAATTTTTATTTTTGTGGAATTTTCTTATATTTGTATAAATGACGCCCGAATACATACTACCTCTGGAAACGAATAGGGAGAACATGTGGAGTGAAACCATAAGGAGAGTAGCTGCGTATGAAACGAAACTGGGGGGATTAGACGAGGGGAGTTTGGTGAAAGAGTTATGGAAGGGAGGCATGGGTGGATGAAGAGTGGAGAGGAGAAGAATGTGTGAGAGGGTGGGCATGTCAGAGGGGATCGTGAAGGAATGGCAAGGGTAAATGTGGAGGAATGGGTGCAAGAAAAGGCAAAAGAGGTGGTGAGGCAGGAGAGACAAGGGTGTATGGAGAAGAGAAGTATAAGGAATGGCAGGTACATGGGAGAAGGACAAGGTACCTGGAGGATAACCGTTTTAGAAAGGAGGAAGAGTGACCTTCGAGATGAGGGAAATGCGTGCTGTGTGAGGAAGGAAAGGATACGTGGAACCATCTCGCAAAAGAATCCAAGGGAGGAATGGAAAGAATAGATTAGAGATGATGGGACAAGAGTAAAGATTCTGACTAAATTGGGGCAGGAAAGAGAGAGGAAGAGGGAAGGAGACTAGAAGAGAGTTGTTTTGTTTCGATAGAAAGAGTTATAGTTGTTTTGTATATTTTGATTTTATGTTTTGTATTATAGAATGGCAAATAAAGGTTTTATATATTGTATAAACTTAGCGTTTATAATTAGTGCATAAAATACTGCTTCTAGTTATACCCTAAAAACATTAATTTTGCTATTGAATTGATGAGATGCATACACAATGAAACTCCATAACACATTGAAATAAAACAACACAGTTGAGAGGGTTCCACGTTTATAGTTAAACACTAGAACATGTTTACCACGCAGTGCCTCATGAAGCAACTGTGTAGTGAAACATGTTGCAGTATTCAACAATAAATGTGAAACCCTTGAACCGTGTTGTTTTAATTCAATTAATTTTGCAAACGATTTGTTAATAATATTGTAGAAGCTTTAAGAAATAAAATTATTACATGTACTTTATAAAATATTTTGTGAATTCTAATTCAAACTCAGGAGAGAAAAATCTTATTCCAGAACAATATTATTAAATAACAATGTGTTGCATCTGCGATTTGCTATTTCTTTATATAACCATAGTTGAATGAAAATAAGATAATTTTCAAATATTTACAACAACGGATCACAAACCAAATTAAAGGGATTATTATATATAAAACAATTACAAATTTTAAAACTGTAACGATTACTAGAAATGCAAATACAACCTAAAAACGGCTAACTATAAATTAATATCTTATGATTTATGTTGCATCAAGCAAGTGTGATACTTCTGGTAATTTTTTCGTTATTGGCTTCGTAATTATTCAGTTATTTTATTTTTCTAATAATAAAATCCTGTATAAGCTATTCAATTCAAAATTAGTTTATTAATAATTCAAACTTTGCATAATTCGTTTTATAATATTTCTCTTTGAAAAAGCGAGAAGAACGCAACTCTCTTTTGGAAATATGTTTATTTAGTATACTTAGTAAATAAGGTCTCTTTTCCAAGAAGTCGATTTTCAATTTCTCTGAGAATTCCAAATAAGATCCAAATTTGAAAGAAAGATAGTCACAAAATTTTTGATTTTTGTAATCTCTAAATTATGGAACAGTATCTCAAATGTGAGTGACAAAAGTTGTATAAAGCCTTACAGCAGTATTTACATTTTTAAATTCAATACTACATAGTTTAACGAATCCAAAAACTCGAAAGACCTTTGTTGTTATGGAACTTATATGATCTTGGAAGCTCCACCTATTAGAAAGTATTAGTTCCAAATATTTAACAGTAGACACCCGAGTAACCCCATTATCATTGATGAAGCAATTTCTATCTGCCATCGTTGTTTTTGAGAAAATGTGATTACATTGCATTTACCAATATTAAATCGCATGTTATTATCAGGACACCACATATTACATCTGTCCGGATCTTGTTGAAGCAATGCAGAGGAGATTGCGTCAGTGATTTAGTACATTTTCATGTCGTCGGCGAACAGGAGACATTCAGAGTGAAAAAAATCGAATAAATCATTTATAAATACGTTATTTAGCAGGAGTCTAACAAGTAACCATGTGAAGGAATGAAGTTCTCCGACGAAATAAAACTAAACATGCGAATAGCTTGTATTCTATTGGTTAATATGATCTAAGCCATTCCAAAATAATGCCATTCATGCCAGCATATTCAAGTTTCAGAAGAAGTTCATGCCAGACTTCTTCTAAAACTGTAAAGGCCTTTTAAATATCGGTGAAATCTACTTCGTACCCATCTTCCAAAGCCGATGTAATATGTTGACCGTATGAAAGTAAGTTGGACCAAGAAGCATAATTATTTCTGAAAGCATGGTTGTTTATTAGACGATAACGGAGACAGACATTCTGACAAAGAAGTAGCAGTTAGCTTTTCAAATATTTTCGAAATAAAAGTCAGGATAGAAGTGGGGCGATAATTTGTAAAATTATTCTTACTGTTGCTCTTAAAGACTGGTATTATTAAGGAATCCTTGCATAGGGAAGGAAGACACTCAGAGATCAAGAATTGGTTAAAGCGTATCCTTAATGGACGACTAAACAAGAGAGTACACTGCCCAAGTAATGTCGATGGCAATTTATCGGCCTAAAATGTTTGGAATCTTTTAGTTGTGTTTATTCATACAGAACATCTGAGATTTTGATTTAAGTGTTTATAATTTTAATGTAGCTTATTTTAGAAAAATTAAATAAAGTCCAGCACTGAACTATTTAAGAAATCAGCGTTTGGGGTTAGAATTATCTTTCTTTGCAACTTTGGAAACGTACAAATCAATAATCGAATATACAGGGTGACTGACGAAAAACCTTTGGTGCTGTATCTCGCTTATTTTTTATCCGATTTTAATAAATAAAACATCAAATTAAACCATTTTTAAAAGACTTTAATAGGATCTGAACTGTTATTTTTTCTCGCACCCAGTTTTTGACAAAATACGATCAACATTTTTTTTTTAAATTGCACTGTATATATATTTTTATTGATTCGCAAGGAGATTTTCTACTGAATATAAAATTGTAGACAAATTTATCCATACATCAAACTTAAGTCGCGAAATTGAGGATTAAAAAAATAAATAAAAAGTCAAGTATCCATTGTAAACAATATACAGACCCTATTTTAAATGTCAAAAGTGACAGTTGATACAATACTGCAACGATTTTTAATTATTTCATAATTAAAATGTTGCAATATTTCAAACACTGTACTACAATTTTGTGCTTCTACAGAAATCGTTTTTCAGTTTTTGAAATCTTGCAACATTTTTATTATGAAATTATTAAAAATCATTGCAGTATTGTACCAATAACTGACACTGTCACTTTTGACATTTGATAGGCTCTGTATATTGTTTACTATGGGTATTTGATTTTGAATTCTTTTTTAATCCTCAATTTCTCGACTTTGGTTTGATGAATGGATAAAATCGTTTACAAATTTAGATTCAGAAAAAAATCTCCTTGCGGATCAGTATAAAATATATATACAGTGCAATTTGAAAAAAAAAGTTGATCGTCTTTTGTCAAAAACTGAATGCAAGAAAAAATATCAGTACAGTTCATATTAAAGTCTTTTAAAAATCATTTAATTTGATGTTTTATTTATTCAAATCGGATCAAAAATAAGCGAGATACAGCACCAAAGGTTTTTCGTCAGTCACCCTGTATAGTTTCATAAAAACAAATCAACGTTAGCATTAATATCAAAAACAATCTATCCTAAGAGGTATTTGAAATATCTTGGCTTAGGGAAACATAATCGACATTACAAACTCGGAATTTGAATTAATTTTATTTACTCGTGGTAATTTAATATCAATTATATTAGGTGGATGATGATAATCACAAGGTAAGATATGAAATGGAGCTCTTGAAACAGTACAGTTTTTTTTAGTAAAGAAAGAGTCTAAGAATGTTTTCTATAACGTTAATCAGTTGCGAATTCAGAGTAGTGTAAGCTTGCGTGAAAATTTGCGTAGACACATTTGAAGAATTGGTAGACACCAAAGTCGGTCTTGTTCACATTCCGAAGGTTAAAGCGGCCTGTGACACATTACATTATTATAAATTAAAAATTCTTTGATTTAATATTTTATTTGACGTTTAAACTTTCAAAATTAGAAAATATTTAAAAGTTGAACGCCCAGAAGGTTTTTTGTACACATATTTTCTTTGTATAATGTTTTTCTTTGTAGTATTTACAGTATTTATAAATACGAACCCAAAGAAGTTTATAGTAACAAAAAATTAATAATTATATTAAGTTTTTTTTAATTTTTGATATATTGGAAGTATATTGATGTGAGTTTGAAAATTTCTGGACATTCTTAAGCTTTTTACATCTGATTATTTATTTTCAGCGACAGCTGATTTCTCGGGGTTTTGATTTTTAATGTGGTAGACATGTTTTTGAATCGTATAGATAAATTTCTTTATAAATGTTATCGCCTATCATTCTTTAAATACAGGTGATGGGTCTTCGATCAGCAACACACAATTTATTTCATCATGTTATAAATTATATATGTTGAAAGCAATCCAAATGAAAAATCATGATGACAAATTACTTAATATCGATTTAATCCCATTAAATATACCATTATTATAATTAATACCTGCAATTTGTCCGAAGGAACACTATTGTATATCATCTCAATAATTTCTTTACCCACGTTTTTTTCAATAATCCCTTTAGGTATAAATAAGCCATTCCCTCTGTAATCTACATTGTACTCGAAATGTATATCTAGTGAATCAAAATCAATTTGTGAAGAAAGTGTTAGTGCTTCAATGCAATTTTACTACTCCTATAAGAAATATATTTATACATCACAAAAGTGTTAAACATTAGATAATAAAAACATTTAAATTAACTAATTTCACATAATCGCGCATACGCCCATTATTTTCGACTTAATAACGCATTATTAAAATCTACACCTGCCTATTAAAATGGTGCGCCATCATCACACCGATTAAGTTCAGGTAAAATGCGAAAACGGCACGGTGGGAAATGTGGCAAGACACTTCCATTGTGTCCTACCAGTTAACGAGTCCGAAAGTGGGCCCATGGGTCGTTCGTAGTAGATAATCCTTAAGTGAGTTTCGAAATTTCGGGAAATGATTAGGCGCTGTGCAGGTACGAACAGGTGGTGCATGATAGTCGTCTGCAATCTTGGGCGCGTAGATAATAAAGTTTACTGGGAAGTAAAATGAATTCCAAGAATTTTGAATACCTTAGGTACTACCTGAGATAACTTCAGAGTTTAATTTTAAGTTCTTATAGAGTGTTAGATATTAAACAAGCTATTTAGTTAAATGGTAAATTATTATTATGACGATAAGAACATTTATACTATTTAAAGAAATTTTGGCATTTGCAATATTTCTCATTATGATTGTATTTATTATACTCATTTCAAAGAAATCTAAAATGGTATATACTTTATCTAATATTAGTAACTCTAAATTATTTTATATATATACGCGATAAATAACAGATAACTTTAAAATCAACAGTAATTCCAAGTTTCTGAGTTTGTTTCTGTCTATGAGACTATTATCAAAAATTTGTTCCTCTGTTTAACTAAAGTATTGTATATCATACATTTTATACATATAAAACAAATAATATTCTTCTGGAAAACATGTGACTGTATGCCCAAATATAATAATAATAATAATATTTTGAACGTAATTATTATTATTAGGTATAAGAGTACTATTACAATTATTATTCATAAGGGTACAATTTTCTCTGATAAATCAAACAATTATTAATAACCTTGTTTACAATACCAATTTATAAAATTATTTTTACGCATAATAATTCAACGCCATCTAGATATAACGGTTTCGATAATTGTTGTTTACATTTATGTATTTATAAGCAATCATATAATTATAATTTACACAAGGTTGAATTTAATTCCGCACCTGTTAATCACCGGTATGCCATGTTATCGCACTGGTGTGACTTTTGGGCATCCCAGAATTTTGATTAAACTGTACTCCATTCCGTATCTACTTAATCCAAACAAATTTATCTATCCAACCGAAAAATCAATGAATCACCAACCTTCTCTGCCATACTGACAATTTGCATGTTAATGAACGCGTTGATAAATATTTATTGGACGACCTTTAATTAACACAAATAGTCCTGTTTGTTTACAACATTTCGCAACGATAGTGTGAGTCTAGAAAAGAGTGCCAATGAACTTAATTAATTGATTGTATTTTTTTGTCGTTTGTGACTTTATCAGAACAAACTGTGTCACCGGTGCAAGCGTTTCACTTGATAAGGCACTTCGCCGTTTTCTCTGATTCAGTAATCGACCTTGTGATACCGTGACTGGTGTTGGCAGGCCCAAATAGAAAATGGGGGCAATTGATTAATGCTGAATGCGGGATTTGGAAACCTTAAAACTGGATATCTAATTTGATTATGGTATTATGTGATCGACTCATGTTACGCAACGAGCACATCTGCATAATACGTTTCTAAATTATATTATTATTAAATTCAAATATGCATATTTTGAATAGTTGCGTTTTCTCTTACATAAAAAAAGAATCAGAATTCATTGCTGCTGTGAAAACGACGGCAATTATAAGTATTGATATATTAGTCGTATGTAAAATGATGCAGATAATCCACGCTTTCACAATAAGTTATACATATTAGAATTTAATTGGCACAAAATATTGTTGAGAACCAGACGTACATCCGTTGAATGTGACTTATCTGATATATAGGTAATTAATTACTACCGGTGAAATGTGCATAGGCATGACCGATAAACTGTCATAGGTAATGGTATATTTATATCTGGTAAATTTAAATGAATAAAAAAATATACGATTATGTGAATTTCATACTATGTATATCAAAACTAACTTAGCAATTTTTTTTTCACTACCTTGATATTCGAAAAATAGGTTATCAATAAATTAATTTATATTTTACGATGAACTGAAAATTTAAAAAAAATATTATGTTGATGAATAATTTTCATTGGTATTAAAAGCCTTGATCCCGTTTTGGCTAATTTATTAGTGCTTAACGGTCCAATAGTTCAAGTCAGATTCGTAAATGAATAATTTTAAGTAAAGTTTATTTTGTCCAATATTCTTCTCTTTCTCTTAAAATATCACCTACGAACACATACAGACAAGCATTCAATAAATTAGTTGTAAATTTGAATTCTAAAAATTACACCTTCACAATATATTCTTCTATTTTGTACAGATAAATTTCAAACTTTATCAAAAACCTAATAAATTTCACAAACTTCCATTTTGAATTGCCTATAGTTTTATATTTTCATTGTATATTTAACAACATCCTGCATAAAACTGATGGCCACGCGATTAGTGATTTCCTCCCGAGTTTGCAGATTTTGTGTGCGATGTTCGGAATTGGGTTTGGCTTTCCCAAGGTTCACGTGCATCATTCCATCGCATGTTCATGGTATATAATTTCACGTGTTGTCATTGGAACAAATAACAGTGTCCAATGTATATTATCTAAATACGCTGCTTGGTAATTAGTTTCCTGGCGCTGTGAAATATTGATAACAATTTATCTGGTGGCGATTGTTATATCCATAATTGCCGTTAAAGTTTATCTAAATATGTCTAAAAACACAAACAATTTTTATGGGAAACGTCTCTGTTGTAATAGCCTACCAGAATATCTATGTTGATGTCAGCGAAAAAGACTTCTAACAAGCTCCTGACTATTCTCCAGTTCAATTGTTTTAATCAGCATGATAGATAAGTGATTTTAATATATTCAATACTTGATGTACTACTAATAAGTGGTTATTTAATTTTTTTGTGCGTCATAAATTTCTATGGTTTTCTCTTCATCACCAAATAAAAGATAGTCTTATATAGTTAAGAAGGATCTTGGATGAGCAGCTCATATATACTCCAAAATTTCACTCTGATACCGACACCAATTCCTCCAAACAAATCGGAAGGTACTTTAAACAGGTCCCTTTTTCTTCTAGAGTTAAACTATATGTACTCTTGTGCCTAAACATGTATTGAACCATAAATTCTTCCAAATTCGTCCTACAACAGCTCGAGCTGCATCTTTATCTTCTATTCCTTTTGGTTTTCCTCGTAGTGGTTTCTGATTTCTATAAACCACGTCGTTGATACTTTCTACAATTTGGTAGGGCTCATTTTATGACTTCTACAATTTAAAGGCCTCGATGTCGTTTTTACTTAAATAACAATAATATATACCATGCTGTTCGGTTCACTAGCCCATTAAATCATGGACCGTACTTTTTCATTAATTTCGTGCATTTTTTGCTTAAGATCACTCACGTTATATACCCTACCATTTATTTTCCTGATTGGTATCCAAACTGTCAATTAAAATGAAGGCGTAGTTTTTTTAGACTTCACCTTCTGACTTTTATTCATTCGTTCGTTCTACCATAACATCCGTATGAGGATGTATAGTTGTCGTTCTCACCTTATTTATTTTAAGGATTATGTATACCTGTTTGAAGAGATTACATTCTAAATTTATTCCTTGGTCCTAATGTATTTCTAAGAGAACTTCAAAACGACATATACTCCTTAATCAGTGCTCTGGTGATTGTTTGTGCTTCTTGGTTTGGTAATTGGTATGCGTTGACTCATTATTGAAATAGTCCATTATCAAGACGAAGGCGCATAGGAGCCTTCCTCGTGTTGTTTGCTGCACAGATTTCTTGCACCACTATTTCATGTCTTTTTTACAGTTCGCCCAAAAAATTGTTTATGTTATTTTTTCAAGGTTTTTAACATACCGAGTTGTTGATCTATTATGAACTAATTCGATCACTTCTTATAAGAACAAGAATATGGTTCCGTTCTTTTTAGCACTCTAAATGTACGTCTTTCTAGACTCCAGTTGTATACGAGATCACTATTGAGCTCAGTATTATTTCAATTTTGAAAAAAATATTTGCAATTTCTTCCAAGTTGGCTTATAATTCCCTAACTTCCATTTGATTTGTTTTAGGATGAAGCCATCTACCATTATTTTTCAGAAGCGGGTGAATTTATAGGACCGAACCCGATTTCTATATATCCCATGCAACTGGAAAGGAAATAATCCGACGCTAGCTAGCAGAGGAGCATAAAAAGGCATGACATAACCAAATCGGAATGAGGCATACGAGACTCTGCCTAAATGGTCCGGTACCTGACAGCATGCTGATGCTGTTAAGACTGAGCAGAATGAAACTAAGAAAAATCCCAGGACTAGTCACAGGGCACTGTGACTTGAATAAGCACAAATATAGGATGGGAATTGAGAAAAGCCACCTATGCCGTGGGTGTTTGGAAGGAGAGGAAACTCCCCTACACCTACTTGCGAAGCGAATAAATGAGAACGCTCGGCGAAATTCACCCTCCCCATTTTTTTCTTGATCTCATCATCTGTATTTCAGGCGCGTTCTAAAGCCTTTAAATGATCTCTTTCCTTCCAATGTTTTAGGTTTAATTTCAAAAGTAAAGCGTCTGCGTTTCTATTAATTATATTTATTGTTCAGTATGCACCAAGTTCATGAAGCAATTACAGCTATCTAGCGTCTTATCCTAGTTTCCCAAACTTAAGGAGTTATTTGAGGACAACATGGTTAGTTCTTAATAAGAATTTAATTTTAATTGCTTTATTTTACTTATAATATTTCATTCACTCGTTTTCAAAGTGATGCTACCTCTGACAAAATTTTGCGTTACACTTTAAAAAGCTTTACGCGCATAGAGTGCTGCTTTTTTAGACAATTGACCAAAGACAGAACGTGTTCGATTTACAAAGCCAAATCTGGTCCTGTTTAACCCCAATAAAACGGAGTTTTTGCATCGATTTATGACATTAGATGGAAAATGGATCCATCACTACAGCAGTTAACAGAGTGCTTAGTGTCCAATTAAGGCTTCCAAATCCCTCGAAGACTTAACAAGCAGCGGGCAAGGTTGTGAACAGTATTTTTAGTATGCATTAATTATCTTGAACATAGTAAAACCATCATATTGTTTGAGAGTTTAAGAGACCACATTTGACCAAGATTTTTTTTCACCAAGACAATGCTGCAGCGTGACAGAAAATGTTCTATTTGCCTACATAAATCAGATATCCTTAAAATTTGGTCCTAATTCACTATGGTCAATGCTGAAAAGTTGTTTACAAATTAAGGAAAATGTTCAATCATAATGATGATCGCGACTGCTACTACGTGGTAATTCATAATGAACACTGAATAAAACACTTACTATGTTTTCAACCATTATAATTATAGTGGTAAAAAACCTAGAAAATGTTCAAGTTAACAGGTATATTTTTAATTCAAATATTTGAAAAATGTCATGCTTATTTGACATTTGCAGGTTCCAAAGGTAATTGTATTCCTTAAAAGAAATAATGAACGCTATACTCCGCAAAAGAAACATGTATTAAGTAAGGAGGAGATTGGCCGATTTCTTTTGGAAGCGTCTGATGACTCCTTGTTACTTACGAAAGTTGTAATAATATTTGGAATTTTTGGTTGTTGTAGGTGTGATGAACTTCTGTCCCTAACTATGAATGATTTAGAAGATGGGTAAATATGTTGTTGTGCCATTGCGACAAATAAAAAATTTAACAACAAGAACATTCATCATTACCCATGATGGCTGTAGCTTCGAAACCTGCAAGTTGTTCAGAAAATATGTAAATCTTCGCCCTCCTGGAAAAGAAAATCTTCGTTTTTTTTTTTTATAACATACTGACATGGCACTATCCCAAAACAAATTGCAAATTATTTAGGCTTAAAAGGCGCTGATTGTTTATTGCTTATTTTTTTTTAAATTTACAGTTAGTATAATTTTTATTAATGCATGTTATATATTTTGTATTTGTATGCAATTTTAAATGTATTATTTATATTGTAAAAAGGATAATCCGTAAATAAACTAAATTCTAAAAGAACCAGAGTTATACAGAGATATACTGGGGCAGCTATGATTGCGGATGCAGGCGGATACATTTTGGGTATAAAACGTGCAGGTAGGTGGAAATCCACCGAAATTGCAACTATAGTCCATCCGTTGGATCTTCCGTCCTACGTCACAAAATATCGCTTCGAGAAACTATGCAAAAACATTCAGTCTGATAAAGTAAACCAAATGCGTTAGAAAAAGAACGCACTGTAAAACTTTTTGAAGCGATACTTTGTGACGTACGACGGAAGATCCAACGAATAGACTATAGCTACGTGGATTATTCTATTAAATCAAAAGTTGAAATGTCAAAAAAAAAACTATTTTGTAGAGCAACTTCTAGTATCATGCCGTTGACCTCCACATCAATTTCAGCCTCCAATGTTATGCCGGAACCTTCTATATCAACTTCATCAATCAAGTTCATCATTACACCGGATGGTCCAATTTCAAGTAAATCTGCAACCGTCTGCATTACTGGAACTACAAATTGCATCATGGTCTACAATATATACGACACAAATAAACTATTATCTAATCTAATTAAATAATTTTACAAATAAGTAACGGCATAGTAAAAATAGTGAAAATAGAAACTTTCTTTCTTGATTAATACAGTGTTTTGACAAATTGACGTTTACAAATGAGAGACAAATAAAATACTATTACTCGAATGAAAAGATCAGATGGAAGACACTATTTTCAGGTAAACCGATCACTAAAATACTAGCATTGAAATCTTTCGGATCGCGTATCGTTGCACTAAGTGCATTGTTTTGAATAGAGATTTTGTCAAGGAATAAAACAACTTTTTCATGGCCAATCCAAATACTTTTCAGCTAATTTAGTAATTGTTAGAATTCAGAAAGTATGAGGACAAATATAAAACCTGAATATTTTTAATAATAAAAAATAGTCTACAAGATCAATAATATTAATATTAACAGTAGAAAATAAAGTTTTAAAGACTGGTGCTTAAGCTGATTTTGAAATCGATTCTTGATTTGGTTTGTTTGTTATATACAAATTTATCGTAAAGCTTTTAAAAGCAAATTATAAACATTTCTTCCAATAAAGGTTAACAATTACCAACGACCTTGAAAAGCCCTAACTTATATAAAATTTTGAATCATCATTAATGTACATAATAGCATATTACCACAAATTAATTCATTAAGTATTGTTTTATGTTTTAGGATGTAGCTAACTTGTCCTGACTTATGCTCTGTGAATGTAGCTCTTAAATACTACTTGTAGAAATGTTTTGACCACATCGTATTGGTTTTTTCAGATGTTTTTAGCTGTAACGTTGCCTTAAAAGTGGTTCATTTGAATAACATAACTGACTTATCCGAATACATATTATAATCATCGATCAAATTAAAACTTAGTTTATTTCTTCCTTTCTCACAAGAAAGATAAAAATATGTATAATGCTACAATTTTAAAAATAAATAAAAACTACAAGCAAACGTACCACATACTTAATAGAATTAATTAAATGTTTAATTGTTGAGGCGTTTACTTTGTGGTAAATCTTGAATATACTGGAGAAAGAAAACAGGATCACTTTGTACCACTTAAAAAGTGGCAAAACAAAGTGATCCTGCTTTCTTTCTCCAGAATAAATTAACTTTAGAAGTTATAAAAGTGTACCTTTAAGTTGAAGCTTTCCATATTAATAATACAGTAATAATTAACCATTAAAATGAAGGCAATCTTCTAAGGAAGAAAGAAGAAAAAAAGAAAGGAATCTAAAAACCTTGAACTTTATTTAATGTTCCTCTTGGCATTTCAGTATAAAACATGTATATACATCAAAAATATTGTTGATCATTCTGTAACTAAAAATCCCAACTAATAAATTACAGGAATATAAATTATTTTTTTCTAAAATTATAACATATTGATGTATGTATGGTATTATCTTAAAAACACTCAAAAAGAATTATAACGACTCGTCGTAAATTGAAATGAAGATTAAAAAATTCTATCAAATTGTCAAATGTTTTTTAAACCAGATATTCTGTAAAAACTAAAAATCCGAATAAAAAACATGCAAATATAGGAATCTAAAAGATATTAAAACATCTTATAATCAGAAAGAGATAAACATCTTTATTGAAGATAGTATTACATTAATACAAAATACAATTATAAAACTTCTTTGTCCTTCTCTTTTTAGCTATCGACCATAGGTTTTTAAGCTTGTTTATAATCTAATGGCAAACTAACGTATTATACAGGGCGAGTCTCTAAATTGAAATAAATTCAGTAAAAAGAAATAAAGAAAGTTTATTTTTTGAAAATATGCTCGGATTGGTCGATTAAAATTTTAAATTGCGCTCTATTTGATGTAATAATATTTTATAAAGCGTGTCCCAAATATGAAATATGACGTCATCTACTATTTTTTTTAATGAAAATCCAAATTTTTTATCACCATTCTTAAAGAGTATATCAAGTTACACATGTGTGCCAGATTTCTAATTGGAATTAAAATCAATCATTCTTTTAAAATTTCATATTTAATAAACAAAAAATGCTGCACAACCTTGAAAGTCCTCTGAAAATAAATAAAAATATAGGATTCTTAAAATAATAAAACTTTTATGAAATTTTATCATAAATTTTTCTCTTTTTTACCATATTATCAATAATTTTAAATCGCAATAATTGAAAAATCTATATAATTGTTTATACAAATATCGAGAAAATATTGGATATAATAATAACACGATGAGTGTGTTGTAATAAAGAAAGGGATGGGATTATTATAGTATTTGTATTTTACGATCTTAGCACCTAAAGTTTTTATTTTTTCTCAGTTGAGGCCATTTTTTTTAAATCTAACAGGAATAAATGATATTAGTTAATATATATAACAATAACGATAAGAAAAATTAACTTAGAATCACTTGATTTTACTTGTATAATATTAACTATGGTTTTACTCTATATCCTACCTTGCAATAATTAATATAACTATCGTTATCTTACAATCGAGAATGTGAACATTTACTTAAAATTTGAATCAAACTTTTGAATAAAAATTTGTATATGGAGCTCCCCCCAATCCTAATAGCACCCCGAATTACAAATTCGGCTTCCTTCCAAAACAAGGATAGTGGCTCGTCCATCCTTACCTCAAAAACCCAAATAATACATCTTACAGGATAGTCAATATATTGCTTGATATTCAAAAAGCATTTGTTTTTGTTTAGCATCAAGGTTTGTTATAATATTGCTTCCGCCTTAAAATTCCTGCCCATATTATATTTATCATTAAACAGTTCCTCATAAACAAATGCCTTTAATAGTCAAAATCTTTTTTTTTTTAACACTGAATTAGGAATTCCCTCTGCCTCCACTACTCTACAACAATTTCTGCATTGACACTTACAATCTTGATTCTATTTATTTTATCTCCTATAATTTGCAGATGATATGGCACTAATTTTCTATGTTATCTCAGTTCCTAATGTTACACAATCTCTTCAGCAGCTTATTGACTTCCTGCAACACTAGATTGCAAAATGGCAAATTAAAATTATTCCTGACAAATTTCAGTTCCTAATTTCCTATCATAGTAATAATAATTCTCCACAAAATCTTTGAAATCATTTTCTTCCTATATAAATCTAAATTAGTTGAACCAAAAATATATTGTAAAAATTTTATATAACGTGTATCCACAATTATATAAATCTAAACAACACAGCACGACTCGAGTTTATCGTTATTATCAAGTGAATAAATTGATGAGATTTAAATTTTATACTATTCTATTTTTACTACACACCTGCCGGTAGTTGAGGATTATCTCGTGAGGACAGTACCAAAAGATTAGCTCGGTCTGCTCATTAAGAAGATTTATTGACGGATTACGACTCTGTTTGAAAATTTCCAATGAATCCGGGAGATTAAACTTAGTGCCCTTGTTGCAATTATACAAGATTTTTAGATTATTTATATCCTGAAATTGGTGCTTGCATTCTAAACAATAATTTGAAAAAGAAATAGAGTTTTGATTAAGACGAAATGCACGATAATATTAGGAAAATCGAGTTGATACACTTCGTCCTGTTTGACCTACACACACACTATTGCATTCTGAACAACGGATACACACCAGATTTTTTAAGAAGATCGACTTTATCTTTTGTATTGAATAGCATGTTTGGTTATTTACTAGGTGGTTTTAAAGTCTGCTTGATGATTCTGTTTTCGAAAAATATTAGCAATCTGTTCGATGTTTTTGTTTTCAAAGTATTTGAGTGGGATGAAATATATATTTAAATTAGGTATCTCGGATCTTGTGGTTTGATGACGTTTTTTATTTATTAAGTTTTGGATGAGGTCTTCTGCTAGTAGTTAAAGGAATGGAAAAAGCTTAATGAATCATCGAGTGATATGCTGTTTGTGTGACAGTGGGTGATTTGATACAGATGGGATTGTTGAGTAAATGTTAGAGGCTTTCTATACATATCAAATTCAATTTTATTGTTTTTGTGAATTAACGTTTAATCCAAAAACTATTGAATTATTGAAAAACAACCGCAACACTCGGGAACCATTATTCTGCTCTATATTTAGAAAATCACACAAAAAAAACAAATTTATAAATACTCTTTCTGCCATATTCCATGAGGAACACTACACACATTATTGAGAAAAATAGTATTAAGAATATTTGGTTGATTTACCAAAACATTTAAAATGAGCGTCCCTTTTTTATTTTGAATATTTTTAGTACGAGAAATTATATAGTTTTGCTCGATAATTAGATTATTAGAACACTTTCTTGGTAGTGATTTTTTGTAGCTTTTAAAGATTTCGCCTTGATGCTTTAGACCAGCGTTTCGCAAACTTTTTTGTGCCATGCCTCATCTAAGCCTTTCCACAATTCTTATGACCCCCCTATGTAACATATACATAATTTTTAATATTAAAAAATTGAATTGTTCACTTTAGAAACTTAAATGATAGGCTTAAGGAAGAAATCACTAGGAAATTGTTAACGAAACATTCAAATTTGAAATAATTATAATAAAGATTTTTCTATATTAATTTATTAGAGATTTTATGTTAGGTTTCAATTTGGTTAGCTTCACTCTCAAGTCTCCCCATTGTGTTGTCTCCTCGCGATTTCTTTTTTTACCAGTAAATTATTTACAGCACTAAATGCACATTCAACTAAGAAGATGGAAACGGTAACAATTGTTTTCTTGTACATTTGGTTGGATTTGGGAATTTGATTTCTCTTTCTTTCTTCTTGATACTGTATAAATGATATTTTTGACAAATCCACTAACATTGTCCGCGTTATCTATGTTGGAAAATCAATTTGTTGTAAATTAGAAAATCTTTCATTTAAATCAGGTGAATAACAAGTTTGGAGCCAATAAAACTGTTCAAAGTTTTTGTTGTTAATATATTTCTGATATAACTCAATATGGGTAATCAAACCAAATATCTTTGCTCTTGCATCGACAAGTTTTATTTATTGCTTGAAGTTGCTTATTTAATATATTTAGTTTTGCAAAGATTTAGGTTAAATAACTCACCAATGCTTTACAATCGACTGTTAACAATTCATTTCATATTTTTGGCTTAAAAAATCACTAAGAGTATCAAACAGTTCCATACATATTTTCAAGCAGTTCCTTTTGGAGAGGGAACTAAAAATCTCATATGGTCTGCATTTTGTTCATCACAAAATCGCTTGAAGAGACGCTCACTTTTGACATTAGCTTTAATAGCATTGATATACTTTATTACTGAATGTAGTACTTTTAGAACATGCGAGATGTTTTTAGTTAACAAGTTTTCCCTATGAATAACACAATGCACAAGAATAATTTCTGGATTCTCATCTTTCATCAATTTTAAACAGCCATTTTTCTTGCTTATCATATTAGGAGCACCATCTGCAGCACAAGATCTTCCATTGATATATTATTGACATCTAACTAGTTTTTAGCTTATTATATATCTTTGAAGGTAATGGTACTTTCTAATCTTGTACAGAACAACATTTCTGGAGCAAAATACCAATCAATATATCTTACGAAAGTTATCAATACTGCCTTATTGTCTCTAAAAGTTGATTCATCCATTTGCACTGAGAGTTTTCTTGTTTTCAGCTTTTCAACAAGTTGTTTTTTAATATCTTCACAAATTTCGTCTATTATTCTCCTAACAATATTGTTACTGAGTGGCATAGCTTTTACATCTATGTCATCTTTTTCAAGAACAGTTTTAAGAAATGTTGATATTGACGGTTTAATTAATTCTCTCCTATAGTATGATTTTTTATATAGAGACTTTATTGTTGTTCTCTTTTCAAAAAGTGTTTCAGTGTTTCGCCTTCAAATTCACCTCAAGACGACCTCGTTTCATTGATTCGTTGGTCAAGCATTGCTGACATAAAGGAAACCGCTCATCGTGCACAGCGGGTATGTACCCACATTTTAAATATTCCTCGGAAATTATTTCTTGCTTGCGCCACTCATTTTACTAAAGTTTGAATTAAAATTAATTTAATTTTAATTGCGAATTGACCCCCTTAACAATCAAATTGCCCCCCTGTGGGGCGTGGGCCCCACGTTGGGTAACATCGCTTTAGACTATTGTATGGTATTGAAAGCCTTTATTAAGAGTAAAAAAAGAGAGTAGTTTTGTTCTGAAAAATTTAAATTCGCAAATGTATTAGGATTTTGCCCACGAAATTGTTTGGAAGGTATGAAAGTAAATAATAAAGACATCACATTCATATTTTTTTGTGAAAACCCTACAAAATATCAATAATTATTATGAGACAAAAAAGCTTTTGAATGATTTTGGAAGTTGTATTTTTAATTTAAAAATTGTACGTTTCGATTAGTGATTTTCTGTCACTGAGAAGATTTCGTTTTAATGAGCCTCTATAAAGAAAGAGAAAATAGTAGTTTCGTTCTGAAAATATTTTTTTGGAGCTTAATTCATGTTATTGCTCTTGCCATATTAAAATGTATGTTCGATTTATTCAACCTTCCATTTAAAAAACTAAAATATTGCCTAATAGAATAATTACATCTGTCTTAAACTCCATATAAAATAATTATAAAAAAAATTTCTATAATCTATTCAATTGACTCAACATTTATTAAAACTAAAATTTAAATTGACATTAATTTTTAATATGAAGGAAAATTTGTACATTTCAGAAATGAACATAAATTTTCTACGAGAAATTGAATTACTGGACGTCTTATATTTATGTTGTATTTACGTACTTCCAGCTCTTGAGATATTTCATAAATTAAAAAAAAAAAAATTCTTGATTTTATTAATTATGATATTTTTGAATATTTTTCTCACTTATCTCTTGGTGAAACATTATGAAATATTAGGTAAAGTATTGGTAATAATACTTAAAAACAATTATATTATATATTAAAATAAAAATATAAAATGGTCCATTCGCAATCTTAAGTTACTACTTTATACTTTATGATGTAATAAAACGAAATATATATCTACTCAAAATAATACTTTAATGTGCTAAATCTTAAGTAATTGCTATGCTCTCCTACCTTCTGATTACGACTTACTCTCTATCGATTATATTTATATAACAATTAGTGTATGAATTAAACCATAAATAATACACTTATCGATACACTGCAATTTACGAAGAAAGTAAGTTCTAAACGAAAAACGCGCATTATCACTTAATTCACTTAATTGCGTATGTACGATTTGATTTTTAAATTACTCTATTATTGCTTTCCCTGCAATTGTTACACCACGCCACAGGCTGAAATAATTGTGGCGAAAGCAAAACGAGAATCAATTCGAATTTATCACATTCCATTCGTTTATAATTTATTTCTGATATTTATCACATCTATTATAAACACTACAGTATATGCTAATAAAACAGATAAATTATTGATAATAATTTATGTATAATATTGACTTTATGAAGGACGTAAAGAATCGTAACAGTTCTCTTTATGATTAATCTGCGATATTTATCAGCTTCATTCTGGGTTATGAAAAAGAACGTAAAATACTAGTCTATTACAGGTGATACGATTTATCACGACAGTGATCAAAATAATCCGTCGAATAATTACACTCTAATTGACATTTAATTAAATTGAAGCACCTCAAATGAATTGTTAATTACATAACTGAATACATGTAATTAGCAGGCGGTCGGTTGAAAAATATTAATTGTCCCATTTTGCTGCACTTAATAACCTAGCTGATAATTGACATAGAAGATGTGCCATTTCCAAGATCGGTTCATAATTGAAAAAAAATTTTATAGCGAAACGTATTTAGAAGTATAACTCATTGGTGAGGTAAGCTTATTACGCTGGAATGATTTATTTCTGATATAATTAGAGAAATAGATTGTATACTTTCTGTTTAGGTTATACATATTTTTTGCTATTTCTAAAAAAATATTTAAAAATAATTAAATTTAGATAACCACTAATGATTTTAAACTATTATTAGTTTTTGGGTATTAAAACAATCGCTATATATTAATATATCTTAATCTTACAAAATGTAGTCTAATGCAGTTAAAAGATTTAGAGATATTGAATGTCAACCTTTAAGTAGTCCAATGAGCAATTACATGAATCAAAGATTTTCTTGCTATAGATGTAAAAATTTATTCTTATGTAGATAATTTTATGTTAATATCGATCTACTGATGGCAATATCGTAATCGACAGTTACCCGGAAAGTTAAATACCCCAAAGTATATCAAGTATATCTCGATTCCCTGCGCTAAGGAGATCCAAAACAGATCGAAACCGGTCCGTGGGTGACAGGGAACAATAATTAAGTTGATAATTAAAATAAATCTTAGTTAATACACTACATACTTGCAGTTATTAAGATTTCAATGACAAATGTAATAAACTTGATATTGTGAGTCCATGCAAAGAACAGATGCTTTAATAATATATCGAATTGATCTATTCTATCTTTAGCAATCATTATTTTTTGTATGCTATTTAAAACACAATCGAAATGACAGTTATACCTATTATGTATAATTGGTATTTGCTCCTTAGATTTAATTTATCTTTGAACTGCACATAAATAAGGGATGACGAAGACCATCATTACGTGTAATCTATATTAAAATAAAAATAAAAAATACTTACTATCTTTATCACCACAATAAATGAATCGTTACTTGGCAATGACCTAAATAAAACGCTTGGCTGTGTTTCACTTGTTTAATTCCTCCTAGGATTATTACAATCAACTGATTAGCTACGGTAATTGATTATTTGTTTATAATTAAAATATCAAAATTATTCACATATACTCCATATTAAAGAAATACAGTGTTCTAATAAATTTCTGGATTTTTTGTCAAAAAAATCACTCAATAAATTTAACTATTCTTACATCGTTTAAAATTATTATCAACTAGTTCATGAACGTTACAGTAATCGATTTTTTGTTTATATATAGACAAAGGACGCGATCTAATCCATGAACAATCCCATTTCCTTTAACTGATCTGTAAATAAACGAATGTTTTAACAATGAGCAAATTGCGACAAAAGGGAAAACTTTACGACAAAATGAGTTCTAAAAATATTATAATTGCAATTGGGTTAATGAAGAAGCATTTCCTGTAAGAAAGTATACATCCGAGATATTTTATTTGTTATAGAAAGTATTCGATATAGTTGATCTTCCATAATAAATCTATATGTGTAAAAATTTTCAATAAAGAATTATGTTTTAATATTGTAATCTGTATGACGTAAACATACGTTTTCACTAGGTAGAAACAATTTTCATATTCATATCCGCATATCAAAATAATGACTAGATAACGTTGCTAAACAATATAAATATAAAACATTCTGCAATTGGATCTATATATTTTTTATAAACGTATCTCTTTTATAAAATATAAGGGTAGGGTATAGATATTTAAATCAGGTAATCATCAGAAATGGTTCAAGGTAGGATTCTAAGAACATATGCCATTGTTGTTGCAAAGAATTTATTATTATTCACAGTCTCCGCCTTATTTAGTATTCGATACGACATAAGATGAGTAATTACACGTAATTGCATTCGCCTACATAATAATACATTTAGTCACTAAATGGAACTTGTAAATATATCACCAACGTTTCTTTATATGCGTACCGCGTGTGTCATGAATTACAAACATTTATATCAGCTTTATTAATGTAAAATTCTTTTAATGAATACAAATTACTTATTACCTTGGTAGATAATTTAAACATAATCGTTAGTACCACGAAAATATATAAATAACAACACCACCATTTATCAATTCATTTCAAAATTTCTTCTTGAATCATAGGACTGACAACGACATTCACCGATAGCCAATGGAAAAACAAGATGAGAAGAAGCATATTAATTGTCTTATTATCAGATGTAACAGTATTTTTCAATCAAGATGTTTAACTCTCTCTATATATAAATAAATATATGTTAATAATAATATTAGATTTTCATTTGATATAATGTAATTTTAAAAGTAAATTTAGTTGTATTTTAAAGAAGTCAATTAAAAGTATTTATGTAGCTTATAGATGCAATTTTTAACAATCTAAACAAATATTTATTGATATACAACTTTTTAACAATGATTCGATGGCGATGCTTAATATCCCGACTGAAGATAATCATGATCAGAACGCACTCAATGTTTTTCTGACAGGAACTATGTAAAGTATAGTTACTTGAAAACCTATAAAGAAAAAACACACAATGTAAAGCTATAAAACACAATAATTCAATAATAACAACAATAATACGGCGACTAGACTTAGTACATAGTCATATCCGTGTGCACATTCTTAATATACTTAATTTTAATTAGGAAATTAAGAATCGTTAAAAACACTCTACCCTCCAACTTACAATTCTCACCTCAAAAACCCAATTAACACACATTAAAGGCAATTCTATCGCTTGATATTCAAAATTTTTTTGACTCTATCTAGCACCAAGGTTTGTTATTGTATTGCTACTGCCTTAAAATTCCTGCTCATATTATATTCATAAACAATTCCGTGCAAACAGATGCCTCTAATAGTTAAAATCATTAATTTTTGGCCAATCAGTTTAATTCTGAACAAGGTCTATCTCTAGGATCCCCTCTGTAAACACTACACTGCAACATTTTCTGCTTTGGCATTTACAATCTTTATTCTATTTAATTTATGCCTCCAAATATCTCCTACAATTTTCAGATGATATGGCACTAATTTCCAATGCAGCCACAGTTGCTAAAGTTATACAATCCCTTCAGTAGCTTATTGCCTTCCTGCAACACTGGTTTTCAAAATGGCAAATTAAAATGAATCCTCACAAATCTCAGCTATTAATTCCCTATTACATTAAAAATAATTAGGCACACAATGTGTCTATTTCGCAAACAACTGCTTCTCCTTCTACTTCCATAAAATACCTGGACATTATCATTGATCGAAAACTAAGTTTTCTAGTCATAAGAATAGTTAATTTGCTGTTTAGTTTAGTGAGTTTTAAAAACCACACAGCTTCGAACCAAACAAAAATTCGAACAAGAGCTAAATAATTCAGGATCGTAAGATACAAAAGAAATATGGATATTCATTAAAATAGCCGTAAAAATTTACATATCTTCTTGAGAATGACTAACGGTCGAAACTAGTCGGAGAGAAAATAAAAACAATAAAACAAATTTCAAAATAAATAACTCTCACTTCCTTAAAGAAGTGATACCAACAAAGTTAATTGTCATCTACTCATACTCATCTAGTAAAACAAAAACAAGTGTTTTAATCAATCAAGGTAATTTTATACAATGATTTGGGGATGCATATAAATATTCCATTCAGAAGCTAAATATTGTTGGAAGAAGCAGTACATAAATATTTTAAAAATAAACATGTTTATTATTTACTAGAATGTAATATTGAATAATAATCTGTCTCGTCTATTGTCATTTAGAGACTTGTCAAATGAATCGTACCAATAATTAACTAAACTAAAAGTCTTTGTCGTAGCCATTATTTTCTGATGGTTTAATTGCACACTCTAACTCTCCTCAAACGCTATAGCAATTAATAAATTGTCAGTCAATATGGAACCGTCAGTTGGGCCTTTAATATTGCAGGGCAGGGATGCGGGGAATGATTGGGCATTTAAGTCAAACTAGATGGACAAGTGGTCGGAGCATAGATCAGGAATTAGTGAATAAGTGGGCAAGTGTTGGATATGCATAGGATAATATCGAGGGAAGATGATTGGAATTAATTTATTATGAATGTTCGAGGTGTTTGGAATATGGTATACAATATTATTTTACATAAAAATATAAATTGGAAATCTAAAAAGGAAAAAAAAGAACAAATATAGCATAATTAAAAAAACAATAATATTCATTAAATTCACGGATAAAGTAAACATATATCAAATATCTATTAAAAAATCTGGAAATATACAAGAATTTATAATAACTAAATAAACATAAAATTTCATAACTTGATAAAAAAAATAAATTATATTCTTCAAACTTGATATATAAACAAATAAGATTGAAAAAATGCCAATTCCTCATTGATAATCTAATTTTTGGAAAGATGAAATTACATTGAATCCAAAATAAGGGAATAAAGTAAAGAACATTTTAAAAACTTACATATTAATGAATAGCTCTGATATTACGATAAAAATAAATGTAATCATACAGATAGCAAAGATACTCGATAGTAAAAATGTTAAAATACGTACGCCAATGAGTAAATCATCTATTGAAGTAAGGTACGACGTTTCCTATATGCAGAAAAAATAATATAATCAATGATAACAGCAATAGTTATTAGTTATAGGGAAGTAGCATTAAACTTATGTAAAATTAAATATTCTCCAAAAAGAGAATAAACTACTAATCAGTAAATTCAGATAATTTTAATGAAAACCTGGCAAAATTAACAAAAACTTGCTGTTGTAAATATTTTTGAAAGATTGCAATTTGATTTATTTTTATTTTCTACGACTAAATTTATTAATAACAGAATACAAACATTTGCTGAGCAATATGAGACCGATAACTAACCCCTACCTAGAGTTGCATCTTTTGTTAGCCATTTAGCAAATTCCCCAATTAATTATTATATTATATAAAGATATTTAGAAAATCTTGCATAGATTTTGCAATAACATTGAAAAGTGAAGTAATAGTTTGAGATTTTTAAAGGATCGCCCCCGTCACTCTAAAGCACCATTAATTGTATCCCAATGGTGAATGGTCACCCATCCAACTGCTGGCCCGAACTAACGTTGCTGCACTTTCACTAAATTTGAAATATTTAAAAACAACAAATATTAATTACACATTCTTCTCAAATGTATTCTCCGACGTATAAAATTCAAGAGACAGTTGTACAAAGACAACAACTTAACGGAAAAGTAAACAAACTTAGCAAAGACGTAAAGAAACTTATTTTTGATTACAAAAGAAACAAATGGGCTGCAACTTGTCAACAAATTTATGTCATGCAAGGTTAGACCTACTGGGCACAAATAAAGCCACTGACAAAATGTAAAACATTCTACAATATCAACAACATTATAGACCCAGCTGACAATTCAACAATCACTGACAATAACTTAATTAAAAAAACAATTAATAACGACAATAATTTTTACGACATTGTGATTGGTACAACTCATTTTATTTATTTATTTTATTTTACTTACTTTACAAGTTCTATTTAAAAAAGAATACATAAAAATATGTATATGTTCTGGGGTATTTAGGTCTAATTTCCGTAGACCCTATTTTATATGTTAATATAACATTTAATATTCAACTTCCAGCTCTCTTCACTCCCAATTGATGATGATTAAGTGAATATGATTACTATCAACTGTTGCATTCTGGTAAAAATACCTCCCCTGACAATGGCAACATTAATTGATCTAGCTTAAAAAAATCCCGAACATATCTACCAGTTTATTCTTAAAACCCTTAACTACTACTACCAATTTCAATACGTTCCCAGTGCATGGAAGCAAGGTATAATCATTTGCATCCACAAACCCGACAACACCCCTTCCTCTCCCACAAGCTACCGATTACCTCCTTACTGTGAAAGGTAAACTATTTGAATCCCTCCTAAGAGAAAAAATTCTAGAATCCTCTAATGCATCCATTCCTGACTACAAATTTGGCTTCATCCAGCAAAAATCCACTACACTTCCCCTTACCATCCTAACTTCCAATCTTTAAATAAAGCACACCGAAGATTACATTTCCGCTGTGGTTTTTCATGAAATAAAAAAGGTTTTTGACTTATTGTGGCATCGAGGTCTGCTTTATAAAACTTCACTCCTAAAAATCCATAGACCCATTCTCATTTTAATCCATGATTCTTTAATAATCGATCATGCTAAAAAAATAATTCTCCAGATCATTACTCCTAACAGCAACGTATACCTCAAAAATCCTCACTCTCTCCTATACTTTATAATCTTTACTGCCACGATTTATTTCATCCCGATCCAACACACTTCGATCCCATATCCTCTTCCATTTACGGATAATCGCTAATGCACCTCAACTACTACTCTCAACTCTCTACAAATCGCATTAAACTCCCTACAAAACTGGTTCCGAAAACTGCAAATTGAAGGGGTTTATTTCAATTCGCCATTTATTCCCATATTTATTCCTTTCCACAAAATTACACCATCTTCTCGCAAAATTAAAATCCATCAAACCGAAATACCACCCTCTCACACCTGCAAATACCTATGAATCCTATTTGATAATTGTATAACCTTCAAACCTCATACCCTATCCATTAAAATTAAAGTCAAAACCAGGACCCGGCATTTCAGAGCATAAAAACGTGGCCAACATTTACAAATCTATTTGCCGCCCCTTTTCGACTATGGGTCAATCCTCTTCACCCAATGCCGTCCTTCCACTCTGTATCATATCCTAGTGGCAGAAAGATCAGCACTCCGAACTATTAAAAAAATAGACACCCAAATAATTCCCATTACCCAACGTACCTTAGCCATACGTATCAATGTTGCCATTAAATCTGTCAGCCTAACCCTCCTGTATAAATACTGTATTTCCCGTAATCCCAATACCCCTTAAAATTCACACCCCACAAACACTCTTCGCTAATTCATTAGATCGGATAATCTGTACAGTTCATTTTAACCAGCTTTATTTTTCTTTTTGATAATATTTTGCATTCAGTTCAGGGCAGACAATGACGTATTAACACCAATCATACTAAATTTATGTATTATGTATATATGTAATCTTTATTGTAATAAAAATGTAGTATATTAATTACATAAAAAACAGACGAATTTGTAATTTTTACTCCAAGTATTAAACTGTTTTATTAAGATGACATAACAATGTACGTTAGTTAGTAGTGGTTTAAAGCAGTTCATTTTAAGTTTTTCGTCCTACCCTTAATAGAAACCAAAGAAAGTATGAATTCTTCTTAATCGAAGACGATTATCATTTTATTTTCAAAGAAAATAATAATACATTTTTGATTTCCCTTCGACAATTGTTCTTTCATTTCTTAGCATGTATTACTAGATTATGTTGATATAGTGATATATGTTGCCTTAAGTCCAAGTAAAAAAATGTAAGCAATATTAAAATAATGTTAAATATTTTCTAGTATATAGATTAAAAGACAAAGGGAAAATTATTCTAATTAAAGTAAACCCGTCCTCCATTATACCAAGTAACCTCTGTGGCTTAACAATATTCTAAAATCAACGTATGTAACTTTTTTGGAATCATAGCTGATTAATCATTTATAACTACAATTACACAGTTTAGATATGTTTTTATGTAATCTATCCTGAAAATCTCATATTAATAACTTTCCAGTCATTTTGATATTAAAGGTGTAAAATGCATCGCGGTATCTGCAACTGAACTGAGCTATCAACATCAACAAGACACATTGACTATACCCTGAATAAAAATAATGCATTGAATATTTTTTCTGATAGTCTTAAAATATACCGTTGAATATTTATTTTAAGATAAAATATTGTAATTCACTTCTCCAGAGTATTTTTAGTGATACATATAACGCAAGATTGTTGAAAATATTAATATAGAGAAAAATCTTCTTTGAAGCTAGCATTATGTAGTTTTAACAATAATTATTATGTTTCTTTATCTTCTTCACGGCTATCGATCGAAGGTCTTTTAGCATAAATATTAATATTTATCAGAGTTTATCGAAGTTTTACACTTAAAATTGCCATTTTTAACAGAAAGAATATCCAATTTTGACAAGATGGAAGATATGTATCTAAATGTGACGGAGTGGAATAAAATATAGTATGAGTAGAACAAAATTAATTATTATTGTTAGGGTTTGATTCGAAATTGCATAGCTGATTCAGATTTGAGTATAAAGTAATGAAAATTTACTAACTAATACAAATAATATAAAATAGTAGATAAAAACTAAAATACATGTATGTTAAATGCATATGATATGACAATATCTTGAAGAAAAAACTGCTTTTCACAAGACTACTAACCTTTAAGGATTGGATTCGTAGTTTCTTTCATACATCGTCGAACGTGTCTCAATGAAAAAAATGGACAAAAGTATTCTAAATCCAATTCTTACAATGTATTAACCGATATAATCCATGACTATGTAAATTACTTCGTCATGGGTTGGTTTGAACCTATTAAGTACCAATTCGGGACCATTAACGTTAGAGAAAAATTATATGTATTTTGGAATATATGCAAATGAATTAATAAATATATATTTTAAAACAAATATCGAAATAAGTAATTAGAAAAGGTACTCGAGTTTTTAACAAATAATCGAAATAGGTTGAGAAATGAAACACTTCATTGGTATCACGAATTTTTTACTTTTTATGGTCGCAAAATGGTGATGGCGGGCTCCGTGAAAAATGTTTCCTTAACTTCTCACCAGTTTATAAAATTTAGATAAATTTACAGAAGTGAATGATAAATTTTAATTAGATTTTTTTAACTATAACACATATTTTATCTTCGGTTCCATCACATTCACCTTTGGATAAATTATTTTATTCGTATTTTTCAGAAAATAAATATTATATTATTATTATTAACATCATTCAAAATACTGATATTATTGTTAAGTACAATACAAAAACAGTTGAATTTGATTTATAAAAGAAAACTTTATATATTAATAAAATCACAATTATAATAATATTATTATAATCATGTTTATAGAAAAAGATATAAGTGAAATTAGAACCTCAACTAATGCATAACAGAAAGTAAGAGGGAAGTAATTTGCAATATTTATTAATAAATTAATATTAATATAAATTTGTTAAATGGCAAGCGTAAATCTTAACAAGGAAATATATGGAACAAATAACAGAAAGTTTCATATTTTTTTAAATTTTAGCAATACTAGATCTTGTTTTAAACTTTCACAGCTTTAGTTTTTTTCTTCGACAATCAAGTGTTGTTTATTTGAAATTTATATTTTGCTATAATGCTTATTTTTTGGAATTGATTAATTTATTATTGTAATATTTATAAATGTGACAATATTAAAACATCATATAGAATTAATAGATGTTTGTAAGAAGAATAGTAATGTACTTTTAAAAAGTCTTCTAATGATGTGAACATCTGGTTAAAGTTTTCATTTATAAATTTTAATAATTATTTATCGTGAATTCATATAACAATAATAATAATTTATTATTGTAATATTTATAAAGGTGACAATATTAAAACATCATACAGTATTAATAGATGTTTCTAAGAAGAATAGTAATGTCTTCTAATGATGTGAACATCTGGTTAATGTTTTCATTTATACATTTTAATAATTATTTATCTTGAATTCATATAACAATAACTTCAATATGTCATTTGATGTGTTATTTATTGTTATTACTTCTGATTCTAATAAAAGCATATTACCTGCACCTGCAGTAAGTTATAATATTTTGTAAACACTGTTTTACTTGGGGGGATCAGCTGTCTGATGTAATTAAGAGGGTCGTTATTCATTAGGATGTAACAAAAAATGTACACACTAGATGTATGCTGGCCACAGAAGCAAAATATTAAACAACAGTTCTATAAAATGTTAACTTATTTACAAGTTTTCAAGTGCCGCTTAATAGGCATTGGAATTACTTTTTTATCATTGAAATTACTTCATATAATAAAAACAAGAGAAATAGAATATAATATTACTGATTCTATGAAATGATTATTAGAACTATATTATTTCATCTTCACGTAACTTACGTTTTAAGGTCCAAAAATTATGAAATTTTGAAACTACTGCAAAGTAATTGCATTGAATTGTGCAACTATAGGATTATCTTAAGCGATATATTGCACTAAGAAAATTGGAAACTGATTCTTAATCCATATTATAATATAATATTAGATGTTTTTATTCCGAATACCCCTAATTTTATCTTAAATGTTTAAATATGCCAGTCTAGGCTATATTGGAAAATAATAATATGCTCTACGAAGTTATTTGGCTTTATCTTTTAAATTATAAGCAAAGGCAATTAAATTAATAGAAAGATGGGTTAGTCGTCTTCTCTATGAAGCCACTAATATAGACATTTATATATTCAAATTATTTTTTATATTATATTAGTCTCTGTTGACTCAGTTGTATTTTTTGAAACCACAAATACATGGAACTTTGATTGACATTTCTTCACGTTAAAAATTAATAAAACAACACTTCTTTATATCATCATATAGTCATCATAGATTTAATGTAGTTACTTGAGTTACGTGAAGGTTAATATCACTTAATAAAAACACAGTTATATTCCTTTTTTAAAAGTGAAGAAAGGAATATAACTGTGTTTCAATTAGTCATCATAGGCAAATTAATATGGAAAGCTTTTAGATTGACCTACTGAAAATTTATATAAATTAGTAGATAAGGTTAATAATACATGGACATTAAATTGAAGTTCTGCTTGCTTTTTTGTTTAGTGTTTAAATCAAATTTAATAAATTTGTGTAGCATACACTTAATGAAAGCAGATATTAATATTAAGTCGAAAAGTAACACTCATTTCCATAATGTTTTTATTTCCAGTTATCTCATTCAAGTTTCGGTCAACAGATCAATCAATTATCAAGGATTTAACTAATATAAAAATAAGAAATGTACAAGCATATATAGTAGTACGAATATTATATTAATTAAATCAACCCTACGATTAAAATGCTGCCGGTCTTGATATTGCTGGAGTAAAACAAAAGAAAATATGCTTCACCTAAATAAAATGTGTCTAAAATTGATTATAATTTTACAGACCTCAAAGTATTATTAATATTTGATTTGTCTAGTCTGATGAAAATTATAATAAGATAAAAGTAAAATTATATCCCCATCACATGTAAAGCTACTAGATTTTTTCAGTACTTAATCTCAGTTCTCTCCATTCATCTAATACCTTGACCAAAACAGCGTAGCACGTTCATTTGTGTTTCCTGGGATGCAATAAACTGCGGTTATTGCACCACATTAAAAGAAAAGTAACGCATATTTTAACGCCGACTCCGATAAACCCATAAAATTACAAACAGGCCTCGTAGTTCATTGACATTCCCTTCAGCACTCACCTCCGGTAACACCGTCGTAGGTACAGGAGGGGTTCGCAAAACAAGGGTGTCCCTTCAACGGTTCCGAGTGTTTACCGCGCAATTTCCCAAAATCACAGCCCAAAATGAAAGTTGTTTACACGGAATTATCACTGGCATATTAATTAAATTAATGGTCGCCGGATTTGTAACCGCTGGCCTGCAGCGTGACCATACGAATAGGTAAGTATCTGGAGGTGGACGGGAAACCGAACCAAATTCCATTTCATTATATTTAAAATGCAAATGCAAATCGTACGTTCAGCCTCCTTATCGCTTCGCGAATTAAGTCTGAGTCACGGTAACAATCAACTGATAAAAAATAAAAGGGACACGATTAATAACGGCAAAATGTGCTTCGGCATGTAACCATGCACCATGGCAACGTAAACAAAACACTAACCTTTCCTGTAGCTTTCTTGTACCTTAGGCTCGCCTCCCTTATTAAATCCCTGACCAGCATATCACCATCACCACAAGGCACCACGACCCTAACACTCCCGAAGCACACGGTCACTTTCATATTCGTTTTCGTGATCACAACCGAACCAAAAAAATCACTCGTATTCCACTACGGCCATTCCTCGCGGATTAACAATTGTCCTCGGATTTACCAGGAAGATCAGTTGAAATAGGATAAGTCCGAAGACGCCATGCTGTACGTTTCTTATTATTATTTACTATCCGTTAATGGAATTTTATGAATCACAATTCACTCCGCACTGTGTTTTGCACGTAGTATCGGTGATTTTAATTGATGGGCGAACTGGCGTAGATAGTGCACATTGTTGTGCGGTTAGTTTAAAAAACCGACATCACGTTTATTTAGAGGTATGCTTTCGTTCGGTTAGCATTTTACAAACTAAAAATTTCAAACGAGTTTTTATCCCCACTACCCTACTAACTATGCCTACCTGTCTTTTCGCCCAATCGCAAGGACACGGCCGGTGTGCGGACGTTGCTGGAACTAAGCGAGGAATGCCGCCAATCGGAGACCGGCGCTCTCTTGTGCCCAACGATTCCCGCCAGTTTGAATTTACGTTGCGTTTGAATTCTGCGCCGCGCACCGCCCGCAACGCGTGCAGACAAATGCAGAGTTTCGTTGCGCGCTTTTCCGCCGCTCATTTATTATATTGCACTTCTTTTGTTTCAACTAAAATAACAAAAGATACCTAATCCTTTTATTATGAGTCATTCGAGACATGAGCGGTTTATTTTACGCTATAATAATTAATAAATTTAAAATTAATCAAATAGTCGTCTTATGACTTAATTAAAAACACAGTTATATTCCTTTCTTCACTTTTTATTTTTTCACAGCTAAATGTACATTTCGGGCACTATGTAGCTGTGAAAAAATAAAAAGTGAAGAGAGGTATTTAACCTTCACTCAATTTTATTAGTGTTAAAAACCTATACATTATTTTTTTTTAAATTTGTTTATTGATGTCAAAAATAAGAATTTTACGTAGATAAATTTATATATTGCGCACATTTGGACCCTAAACCAAGACGTACCTATAAAATTTGAATTTAGCGATTAAGATGTTTTAGACAGATTTACATTATCACAATATTTCTTTAAAAATTTACATATTCCTACAAATGTATTTTATATGATATATGACGTGCGGCAAAATTAAATATGTAAAATTTGAGATAACTGAGTTGTGTACTGGAATATTCAAAGCCAACTCTGAAGTATTTTATATGAAAAAAATAGGTATCTTTTTAATAAAATTGTTAAGTTAACATATAATAAATCTTTATTACGGTAAACGATATTTTGCATTTAATACAATAGGTAATATAAAGACTAACAACAACTACTTGTACATGTATAATCCTAAATATAATATAAACTAAATATAAAATAGATCATGTAAACTTAAAAAAAAGGAAAAACAATAATATAATAATGAAACTAGGTTTTAATTTTAAATGTTCTAAGCGAATGAGTAAATAATACAAAATTTGCTCAATACCTCATCATGCGGACCAATAGAGCATTGTATCAATAATTTGTTTAGTGGAAACCTATCTTGAATAATTGCAGACCTTGTCAAAATTTGTCGCGGAATATAGGATTCAAATTTTACCAGTAACGTTGAAGAATTTATATACCCGTTAAGGACTTTATGTATAAACACTAAGTCAGACATTGTAGGTCGATCATATAACGATTTAAGGTTGAGCGTGTGAAGCATAAATGCACGACTTTAATTCTCTTGACGATGCCCTAATCTAAATGAAATATACATTAAAAATTTATTTTGTAAAATATCAACGTATTATTTTATTACTTTATTCAATAGTGACGTACAGCTAAAATTAATCCCAGAGATAATTACTTCAATAAAGATATTTTAAATAAATTTACTAGCCAATTTTAAAGTCAATCCACATGCTTCAATAAGATCTGCAAGCAATGATCTTGGAATAACCCGATCATCTATTCAGCGAATTTTAAAGAAGCATAAAATGCACCCATATTCATTTATTAAAGTGCAAGCATTGAATCCAAATGACCATGTACATCGTTTATAATATTGTGAAAAGCTGTTAGTAAAACTTCAGGAAAATCCATTTTTTGCGTAATATTATTTGGACGGACGAAGCAAAATTCGAAAGAGAAGGTATTGTAAATAGTCATAATTGGCACTTTTGGGCTGATAAAAATCCACACTTTACACAACAAGGAAACTTCCAAAATGCGTTCAGTGTTAACGTATTTGCATATATGATGGATGATGTAGGATTTGAAATTTTGAATTTGAAATCAAATGGATGGCGCCCCAGCGCATTTGTCGTGTGCCGTAGATGAGGAATTAAGAAGAATGCTTGAAGATCGCTGGTTTGGACGTAATGGGCCAGAGCGATGGCCACCAAGATCGCCTGACGTAACACCCCTTGATTTTTATTTGTGGGATCGCATTAAAACTAATGTATATGACAGACCAGTTAATTCCAAAGAAGAATTAATTGAACGAATTATATCCGAATTTGGCAAATTAAACTAATTGTATGTACTACTAGAATAAGAGGATTTATTTATTTATTTATTTATTTAGTACTTTGGTCTTTTTTCATTAAAAGAATACACATAAAAACACATTTATTACAAAAATCATACTTAAAATTTTGAACTGAATATTGATTTTTCAAGGTTTTTATTAAATAATAACAAATTAAAATCTTCTACCTATGTAAATTGTCACAAAGACAGTTAAACTGTTTAAATAAACAGGAGTTGTTTTTTGTTTTCTTGGCTCGCTTAATAAATTACGTACCCATTATTTTCTTATTGCACAGAATATTGACATATTTTTACAAACATGTTAATAACTTTAAAAGTAAAGAAAATAGGTATAGGGAACGCTAGTATAGATCAAAGCACAATTACATTCTGCGGCCGAATATGTAAAAATATATAGGGTGTTCTATTTAAGAAAAACGAGATATATTGGTTTAAATTTGACCAAATTTGGTTTGAAATTTTGAACACCCTGTATATTATTGTTTCAAAACTAATTCATCATTGGATACCCTTAGGCATCGGCTATATGTAGCCTTATTACAGCCTTTCAATTTTATTTTCGTCGGAGATATGTATTTTTAAAGTAAACTTTGGAAAAGCACAAAATTTTTAAAAATATCAATTATCTCGAAAACGCTTAAATTTGGATGTTATTCAATAATTTTTTCACAGAATTTTATGTAGAATCTAAATACGTATTAAAAAATATAGAATTCTATTTGAAATAAGGAAGTTGGTTTTGACTTCCGGTATAACCGGAAGTCGTATAATCTTGAAAATATTTTAATTAAATAGAGCATACTTGATTACGTAGGTCATGAAAATTTCATAAAAATACATTCACTAGAAGTCCATAAACTTTTGATGTGCGGTTTCGGTGGGACACCCTGTATATACAGGGTGTCCCGTTAATATGGGGAAATATCTGGACCATATATTCCTGAGGTCAAAATATGATGATTTAACACAACTTATCTATATCCAAAAATTTATGGTTAAGCCGGAATTTGTCTTCAAAGTTTCGAAAAAATTTATTTCTTTTGTTTATAACAATTAAACGTTTTATACGATTTGAATGAAATTTATTATTAATAACTACCATAATATAATAAATCATTTCAGTTATTATGGTTATTAGTTATTGACAGGAAGAATAAAAAACCACCTAAAAACTAAAATATGTTTTTATTGGTGCATCCAATAAAAGCTAAAAAAAATTTCTTGAAAGACCAATTAATTTTAATCCATTGCCGATGTTAGATTTTCGAGGCGCGTTTAAAAAACGAAAATCGAACATCGGCAATGGATCAATTCTATTTGGAATTGATTCATTCTCGCGACGGCCTTTCACCAGAAAGGACGCGTGTAGTTATGACATAGCTGCACTGATGAGCTGTGATACAGCGAAACACGTGTCTGCAGATTGTCATTGCATAACATTTTTCGAGGAGCGGTTAAAAAATCGTGCCGAATATTATTTCAGACATGTAACGACAGCTAACAGTTATGTCATTCAATGCCTGGCAGTGCTTTAGTACGGGGAGTAGTTGTTTTAACTGTTAGCTGGAGTTTTTACAGTAAAATGTAAAACATAAGTGATGAAATGCTTATAAAGAAAATTTATTTTTCTCACTATTAATTATTACAAAAATATGTTATTTTTTTGTGCGAAAACCGTACAAAATATCAAATTTTAGTAAGAGCCAAAAAAGTTTTAGAATCAAATTCTCTTTTAAGCAGTATTTTTTTAGTTTTTATTGGATGCACTAATAAAAAAATATTTTAGGTTCAAAGTGGTGGTACTACTGTTTTCTATATTTCCTGTTAATCACTAAGGTACATAATAACATAAATGATGTATTATATTAAGATAGTTATTAATAATTAATTTAATTCAAATCGAATAAAGCGTTCAATTGTTATAAACAAAAGAAATAAAAAAATTTGAAACTTTGAAGACAAATTCCGGCTTAACCGTAAATTTTTGGATATAGTTAAGTTGTGTTAAATCATCATATTTTTACCCCAGGAATCTATGGTCCAGCCATTTCCCCGCATTAACGGGACACCCTGCATATATATAGATAATGATTTTTTGAAAATGATATTTAAAAATAGTTGTTATTGCTTCACAATAATTTTCATAATAGGATAATTTAGAGTTAGGAGGGTTATACAGGGTGGACCAAAAGTTTGTTTACATTTCAAATGATGATTAAAAAAAAAACTAGATATGTGAGATAAAAACTTTCTATTTATTATTAAAGTACACAAATAGGGATTTTATTTATTAAAAATTACATCATCCATATGTGATCCGTGGCTATTTTGGAGCGGAAATTTTCAATGCCGGCCTCACAAGTGTTTCGTGAAATTTTTTCTAGGGACACTGTTTAAAACTTTACTTTTAAGGTATCCCCAAAGAAAAACGTTCAATGGGGATAAGTCCAGGCTACGAGGTAGCCAGTTAATGGCACCTCTTTTGGTTATCACTTTTTAACCAAAAATTCCGCAAACAGCACTTAATGAGTCGTTGGAAGTGTGGCATGTTGCCTCATCTTACTGAAACCATGATCGTTGATTAAAACCATCGAAATCCTGTAGCGCTGGTGAAAAAAAGTTCTGTAGCATGGCAACATACCGCTCTGTATTCACTACAACAGCATTGCTTCAGCGATCTTCAAAAAAGTATGAACCAAAAATGCCATTTGCTGACAAAACTGGCCATACATTGACATTGGGTAAATGTATAGGTTTTTGATGCTTCAATTTAGGATTAGTGTCACTCCAATATCTGCAATTTTGCCTATTCACATGCCCATTTAGATAGAAGTGTGCCTCGTCTGAGGAAAAAATGTTGAACCTCTCTCAAACATTTCGTTTGCAAATTGAAGCCTGTGAGCGTGATCTTGAGGCTTTAATTACTGTACCATTTGGATTTTTGCGGATGTAAAAGTAAATCTTTGTGAAGAATACGAATCAAAGATGTTCTGGGCACACCTAAGGCGTTAGACCGCTTTCGAATAGAGAGTCATCTTTTGATGTTCTATGTCGGCCGGATCGTGGTTGATTCATTGTTGAACCTGTCTCCTCGAACTATTGTATACATTTTCGAATCAATTTAATCGATGAAGCTTTATTTTTACGCCGTATGTTGTAATGGGCGCAAAATTTTCGTTACGCTAGAGTAATAGAATTGTTGTTGCGGTAGTATTCGCGTACATAGAAGGCACGTTATTTATTGCTGAAAGACGCCATGGTACTGAATTCCCATTGACCGCTCTTGCGCTTCGTAACCCCTCCGCCACACCCCACCATCGCTGCTCGTTGCAGGTACCGATTCAAATTTAAACGGATTTTTGGTTCACCCTGTATGTTGCCCCAAAAACAAACTTATCATTAATATCAATAAACAAATGTTCGACTGTTTCAAACTTATTCAAAATCATTGAAGATTTGATTTGACAGCTATCAATTCTCCTCCTCCTTTAGATTTACTACTAGTTAAGATTGGTCTATCAAGTCTATAAATATTAAAATAAGAACCAAGACTAAGTTCAGCGTCAGTTATCGATGGATCCAGCCATGTTTCCACAATTATTATAACATCTATGGAAGTGCCTTGTATGTTAGTTATTAATTCCCTTGATTTACTACGTAATCCTCCAACGTTCTGGTAGAAAATATTTAGTTTTTTGCTTTTTGTTGTTGAGGTGAAGCCACGGAGATTTCCATTTATTTATTTTATTCTTAAATCAGGTTCTTCATTACTATTAAGTAATTGGAGCTCCTCATTAAGAAGTTTTATATGATTTCTTCGATTGATTAGGTGTCAAATTGGATTTGAACTTTATGATTCCATTATTTTGAGACTGGGTCGCTTTTAACATTTTGATTGCTAAATGTTGATCTGAAAGGGTAATTTTCACTAGTCGTGGTCGATTTGAAGATTTACCAACTCTCATAATTTTTAAAAAATGAAAGAAAAAGTAGTTCAACAATGTTTAATACTATTAAAGTATTCTTTTCCATCTTCCCCAGTGAAGTTTAGCTGTTTTCAGGTAAATTATAAACCATTATATTCTTTGATCTGCGTTGGCGATCTTTTCCATTTCCGCGAAATATCTTTTTTGGAGTAATTACATCTCTTTTCCAATTTAGACATACGATCCTTTAAATGATTAATTTCGTTATGCATAACTTGCAGCTTATTTTTTAATCCGATTTCCACATGGCATTACCTCACTTCGTTTCTCTTAATTGTTCTCCACGTTCTAATCTCCTTCTTTCAATTTGGTGAAGAAAAACGCTTATTAGGATATGTGTTCCAAGCAACTGAAAATAAAAATAATGTCATGGAATATAACAAGTGTTTTTCTTCACCCAATTTATATATCTACTTCCATCAAGAGTGTAGCTCAATAAATATTAACTCTCTCTTTCAGTTGTAACATTCTTTATCGAGACCTGAATCAGTTTCCATTATTCATCGGAATGTATTATTAAACTTATTATATTGCCAGTCTCTATATTTGTTCCTATAGTTTTCTTGATCTTCGCCCTTCCTCCTTGTGGTCGCATTTGAAGAAGGTATGTTCTGTGTTGTGTGCTCTTCTCCTGAGTATATGTAGTTGTCTTGTTTTGCTAAATGGAATCGCTTTTGGTGCATACCTGTATGCACCAAAAGCTCCGTGTTCATTGCGAAATTGATAGAGTTATGGTAATCAATTTCTCAATGTTTTCTTTAATCCACCTTCAATTATCCAGTTTGCCTTGCCTGTTTGTGTTTTCCATTTGTTTGTCCATATCTCGATGAAGGTTTGTCGCTCCTCTTCCTTATTGCGGTCATCTTTCTTTTTATATGCCAATCGCCTTTGCAGGGCCTGAAGTTCTATTGGTGGAGTTCCAGTAATTACTTGTAGTGCCTCATTTGATATGCTTGTCCTACCTTTAATAACACTCGCCTTTATGCCTTTGCAACTTTTTCCTTTTTTATCTTTAGAGACTCCTACCATAACGGAGTTCCATAGAGCCGGATCAAATGTATCATTGAGGTTAGTATGGAACTTAAGTTCCTTCAGATTAGGTATAATCCTGGCCAGGCACATGGCTGATTGTTTTGATTTGTTAGATATGTTCTTGATATCTGTTCTAGGAAATCGAGGATTTTATTCCATCTTGCAAAAGGTATTTTTAATGTTTGACTTAATAAGCAAGCATATACTTCTGTTTCTTTATACTTTCTCCGTGTTTATTGTAGCTATTGAAGACTTTTGCGAGTGCATTTATTGTACTGCTTCCCCTACTGGTTATTATCAGTAGTGCTCAATAATTATTGGACAGGTCCCCTTTCAGTAGCAGGTTTTCTTTCAGCCTACTATGACTATGAGGTGTTAAAATAATTTCTTTGCGCTGTAGATAAAGCATAATGGGCTATATGTTTCCTCATCATCAATGTCTTTGCTTAGCAACTCAAACAATATTAGTTGTGCTCTTTTCTATTCCTTTTGAGAGGCTGACATGTACAGGTATATAATTCATCATTTCCAAGTATTGTTGTGAGCAGGCTTGTCAATATTTCGTTTATAATTTCCAATGAAATCTTGCCAGAATCATATGCCCTTTTATCTTTGAGCTTTGTTTGTGCCCGTTTTAGTTCCCCAACATTGACATGGGGTGGGTTGTTAAATGGTATTTCTTTAGTCTGTGCGGTCCTTACATTTGGAAATAGATCAGCAGCGATTCTAAGATTTTCCTCTTCCTCTAGTTCATCAATCTTTCGAAGTCGGAAGGTGTGACAGGCTATCTTATATATATCTTATATATTATACTAAGGGTTAGTGTCTATATCTTTTATTACGTTGTTCCAGCATATTTCTTTAGCTGTTAAGATTTCTCTTTTTAAACACTATTTTTTTCAGTCTATGGCCACCCTCTAGGACTTCTAGTTGTTGTTGTCCTGTTTCTCTGGAGGCTCTGACTCTGGTCAAAAGTCATCTGACAGCATGCAGTTATATGCTGTACGACACGTTCAGATCGACTGCGAATGAAATAGGAACTTGGTTGTATCACACCTGGTGAATTCTTTAGACATAAGTCATCTCTCATGGGAAACAACTCTTTAGATGTTCTCCTAAAGCAACTTAAAAAAATATATTACCCATTGAGGTACGCCGAGTATTAACTACATCAGATAATCGTCCATTGGAATGACGCTGTCAAATCAAAAAGATAACATTCAAATTAGAGCTCCGAGCGGGTTCATAGAACCGTATTTACAAATGAAATGGTAAGGCTCAAAATTGCTTTCCACCGCTTAACTGGGGAAATTAAATAAACTAGGAGCTGTGTAGAGCATGTTTTCTGATAGGTTTATCCCATGTGGCTTATTTTTTATTAAAGATCGCATTAATAACTATAATTTTCTGATATAATCATTTTAAGTAATATTAATGACAAGCGTTACCGATAAATTTCCAGTTGCCCAAATCTGAATTCGGCCCCACCTTTAATTAAAAATAGTTGGATATTTCTAATATTCATTTATTTATTTATTTATTTATTATTCTTTACATGTACACTTAAAGAAATGTTTTAACAATTTGTAAAAATCTATAAATATTTAACAATTTAGATCAGGGGACATGCGGGCGGAGTTCACGTAGGTTTCTGCCACTCAGACCCATAATCCTACGAGTAGATGATGGCATCCTCACCAGTAGTAGATGATGATCATTTAGGCAATATTTTATTTATTTATTGGCACTTTATTAACAAATTAAACACAATTTTCACTTTGTTTTGTAAATATCTGTTATACAAAACAAAGTTCTTACATTTTTCAAACCCGCAATCTCACACTTATAAAATCAGGTGTTGTATGGTTCCGAATAAAACAGATAAATCGTGAAAACCTTGCGGAGTCCTCAATATAATAACTAATCCTGACCGCTATCCTCTTCCAAACATTCAAGATTTCAGGAGTAATTATGATGTTTTTTTAATCGTTTGGTTAATGCATATCATCAAATTCCTGTCGACCCTTCTCACTTATTTAGGATGCCTAACTAAGTTTATTTTACTACTATAAACGAGGTTGAATCAAATATATATACAGGAATTTAGTTAAATGTATATATTATTGTAAAAAATATTAATATGTTTTATTTTCTACATAGACTCCGCTTATATGTATACATTTTTAGCAGCGAAGTGGAATTTACTTAATGCCATTATCAAAGAATGTAGTCGGTTGTGTCATCAGCCAATTGTTCACGAACGATTTCATTTCTTGGTCGCTGTGGCTTCCTCCCAATTCGTCTTTGAGTGGACCAAGCTTTTCCCGCAGCCAGACGGGTTTTGTCTTTTTGAGATGGAGCTTCTCCAGGATACTACCACTCCATGTTTGCTGGGATGTAATAATCCACCCACGTCTTATCACAAGAGACAATATAACTTTAAAAAATCATTATATCCCCTGTTTGGTATCTCACCGAAAGCCATCCACAGATAGGAATACTGTTTGTTTTGTGATCTTATGTAAGTATTCGACGAACCCAGCTTGCCGACAATTTTCCGCGCCTAACACTTCACTGAGCGACCGATAAATAAAAAATCCGGTTTATATTTGATCCACCCTCGTGTATACAATCATATAGAATTTGTCTAAACAAATTATCTTTGTATTAAAATAACTAATCTTACCTGTAATTTCTTAATTCCTATTGATAATTTTAGCATATTACTAAATCAACATTTGTATGAACTCTTTTAATACCTTCCGATTTCAATTCGCAGTTATCCATGTTTTTCTACTTTTACACTGTCAAATATCTAAAATTATAATTGGTTTACCATAATATGATAATAATTTATTTTTGTAAATAACAAATACACGTGATATTTGTAACAGAAATGAATTTATAAGGGCTAAGAAATTCATCCCAGCGTTATTATTAATAATTAATTGATTAATTGTTGATTTTCAATATTAAGATAACGACAATTGATTTTCAAATATGTTTTATTTTAAATATTACAGGCATTGTCGTTATCTTAATATGATTAATATTTAAATTTATATTAAAATCGTCGTATATGAACAGATCGTTCTTTTCAAGTACTAGTTTTCCTAATGTATCGTCTAAAACTATAAAAAAAGTCATTAATATTAGTACTTAGGGATCGGTATATTGATAACACTACGCACGTTTTGTTTTTAAATCTAGTCTCCACTCCATAATATCACTCCGACATTTACTGTCCACATCATTACGACAATATATTGCTGTTCCACCGTTTTCTTGTTCACCTCTGCAGAAACTTGATTTATATGTAAAATTTTGAATTTCAAGTACGTTTTCCAGGGTTTGGTAACATTGTTTGAATTTTATCCACTTTATTACAAATAGATTTTTAAATTTGTTTTTAGTACCCGATGTTGGCCCGAAAATTCGAATTTTTGGGTTCCCAAAACATTTTGACCACTATATTTCGGGGCCAAAAATCATGCTTTAAAAGATTATTTTTAAAAGTTGCAAATACAGTTATCTTATTACTATAATTATTTGACTTAAATTAAGAATATTATTTTTTATAAGTGCTAAGACGTCCTTAATAAGTTGACTATGTTCAATTTCGATATGTGCATCTTTAAATAAAAATAACACACAGTTTATTCTTTACTTCACTTCACTTCACTAAACAAGTGAAGTAAGAAATGAACTAGTGTGTATTTTTGACTTTGGAATAAATGCACTGAGAGTGTTATCCTTACTTTGTTCAGTACTATATACAATATATTTTTTATTAATTCAATTTGAGACCTCATAACGTTCATTTTTAAATTCTTTTCCAATGACATCGTTTTTAAAATTCGTTGTGTTATGTGTATCACGTGAAAACTCCTTGTTTATATATTGTTTTCGTATTTCACTGGTTTTCGTATTTCACCTCCGGGTTGGCAACCGGTCGAGTGAGTTCTGAATGAATGCTGTCTCTTTTATTAACGTTGACTATGTTGCCTACCTAAGAAGCTTACTTTTCTAATTACACAGGAAAAAATGGTAACACTTTCTTTCACAAAATATTTTTTGTAAGTAAGCAGTAAGCTATTGATAATGAGTGCTTTGCACTCGAAATGTATATACATATAGCGAATAAAAAAATATGTTGTGAAAGAAAGTGTTACCATTATTTCCTATGTAAGTATCAAATCTATCTTCACGTAACTCTCAAAACCACGTTTTTGTTTCTAAGCTTGCTTTTATATTTCCAATGGTATTTGTGGTTGTTTTAATGTAGCTATTTCTTCATCCTTTTTGCAATGGTTTCCTCCAATGTTTCCATTATTTCATTGCTTTGACAATGTTCAACCACCAACATTTTGAACAAAATGAAATTTTCATTTGTAGCCTCATAACATGAAGGTTAGATGTTTCACTTTCAGCTAATACTAACCCAAAATACCGTTTTATTCTTCTCGCACAACAAAAATGGAAAAAGGTACTAGATTTGAAACAGGCAACTCCCGGACTTGGTTTTTGACATACTTTACAGGATATGGAAACAGCATCTAAGTTGAAAAAAACAAAAATGGACAAGAAGCATAGAAGATAATAAAATAGACCCAAAAAAACAAATGGAAAAGAAAATAGACACATGGAACATAAGAAGTTATGGGGGAAAAGAAGTAGAACTGATAGAGGAAATGAAAAAATCAAAAATAGAAATATTGTGAATAACGGAAACAAAAAAAGGAAAAGGAATATAAAGAATACATTGAGGTTACTGGTTCATATGGTCGGGGTAGAAAAAGCTGAAAGAGCAAGAGAAGGAGTGGGAATTATAATAGCACCAGAAAGAATACAAGTCTTAACAAAGGAAAGGTTTATCAATGAAAGAGTGATGGCTATAGAAATGAAACTAATATAATACTAATATAAGGATATATTCTACGAGAACATACAAATAGAAATAGAGGGTATAGAAAAAATAATGATTTTGGGAGATCTAAATGGAAAAGTAGGAAACCAAAACAGCGGAATAGAAGACAATTTGAGGAAAGAAGGAGAAGATACAAGAAACAATATTGGAGAAAGAATAATACAAATATGTTCTGAAAACAACCTAATAATAACAAATACCTAATTCAAACACAAGGATATCTATAAATTCATGAGAACACAGCCATTCAGAAACGAGAGATCAGTTATAGACAAAAATAACTGGAACAAGATAAAGGAAGTAAGAGTAAAAAGACAAGCAGAAATAGGGAGTAACCACCACTTACTAAGAATGGACATGAAATGGAAAGATAAACAAAGACTTAACAAAAAGTTAAAGTGAAGATAAGAGTGCATAAACTAAACAAAGAACAAATACAAGAAAAATGCCAATAGTCACTTCAAAGAAAATTTAAAGGAAAAGAAAAACGAAATAGCATAGAAGAAAAATGGAAGACATTCAAAAGAATTTTACTAGAATCATGGATAAAGTTAGGAAAAACTATGAATGAGAACTACAGAGAAAACCAAAAACTATTTTATGGAACAATAAAGCAACTTAAACAGAAAAAAACATAACATGATGAACATTAAAGACATGTACGGAAACATAATCACAAACGAAGACAAAATTATGGAAAGATGGCGGCAATACTTCGAAGATCTGACCGAACAAGAAAAGACAAATATGGCAACGATAGAGAAGATAAAAGAGGAAGAAGTAAAGGAAGCAATTAAAAAATAAAAAATAAAAAAAGGAAAGGCGTAGATGAAATAACAGCAGAAATGATACATGGGTGACAGAGGAATAGCAGAAATAACGGAATTAATGAACGAAATAGTAGAAAAGGGAAAAAACCCAAAACCATACCAAGCAAGATACTAACAAAAATATTAGAAAAAGAACGAGGGACCAATTAGAAGAAATAATAGAGGATAATCAGTGTGGATTCAAAGGAAGGAGAAGTACTCAGGATTAGATATTTATAATAAGACAAATAAGCGAGAAACTAATAAAAAAGAACAGAGATACACATATGCTTCTTAGATTTAGAAAAGGCAGGACAAAAAGAGATGACATATGGAAGGAACTAGAAGACAGAGGAACGGAAAGGACAATGATAAACCTGTTAAAAAACATGTATAGAGAGAAGAAAAATATTGTGAGAATGAACAACAAAGAATCAAAATCATTCGAAACAAAGAAAGGGGTCAAACAAGGGATGCGTGCTTAGTCCACTGCTATTTGCAATAGTACTAGATAATGCGATTAAAAGGAGCAAAAAAGATGAAAACATTAAAAAATGGATATTGGAAAATGGATATGTGACAACTAACACAGATACTATTTGCAGATGACATGGCAATATTGCAGAATTAGAGCAAGACCTGCAATACAACGTGGAAATATTATGTAATGAATTATCTAAAATTAATAAGAAAATAAACCTTGACAAAACGAAGATCATGATAATAGCATACAAGGAAAAAAAGTACAAAATAAAAATACAAGGAAAGAAGATAGAACAAATTAAACACTACAGATACCTGGGAATAATAATTGAGAACAACGGAGAAATAGATAAAGAAATAGTGGATAAAATAGGCAAAATAGCAAAACTATTTAACATGCTGAAAAATACGTTCTTTAACAGAAAAGAAATTACCAAAAGCACGAAAACACAAATTGTTAAGAAAGTTATAAGATCTACCTTGGTATATAGCAGCAAATCATGGATAATGTCAGAAAATCAAAATAAAAGAATAAATGCGATGAAAATGAGGTTCCTCAGAAAAATAAAAAATAAAACCAGAATAGACAAGATAAGGGACGAGACATACAGACAAAACCTACGGATAAGACCAATAAATGAAAAAATAACGGAGGGACAGATTGTACGGTCACATCTGCACGAGCAACAGGAAAAAACCCAAGAGGGAGACCAAGAAATGATTGGAGCAACGCAATAAGAGAAGAGGCAGAAAGAAAAGGAAATACCTGGTAAGTTAGTATTAAAACAGCGCGGGCTATGCAAACGACCTCTACCGTAGGAATGGAGGTAATCACAGTTCTCCCACCTCTCCATCTAGTGGTAGAAAAGGAGGTACTTGTGGCAGCCCTCCGACTACACCAGAGGAAGAAAACATCTTCGGAAGACTGGGTAGAATACTGCAGTAAATCGACTCGGTCCTCCTATCCAAACCAACGGACATCATGTCGTGTAAGGTATTGGTTGAAGACCCCAAAACAGCTTCGATTAGATTCAATGAGTTTAGTCGAGGAATATCAGCCTGGTACACGGATGGTGCCAATAATAATAGAGGCCAGCACTTCATGGCTCTGGGTACGACACTCATGATTCTGGAAGCAGAAGCAATTCCAGTTATCTGTGCGCCAGATAATAAGGGAATGCGTGAGTAGGCACCTAAACAGGGGTCTATAGCCACAACTCGCTGACTGTGTGGGAATGTCACAAGAAAAAATAAAGTTTTTCACACTTCGGCAGGGACCGATTATTCCACGAACTAGTGAGCAGCATCACTCGCAAGAAAGTTACCAGATCCATAAAGCATATGGGACTGCTGGTGTAGTGATTGGGTAAGGGAAAAACAATAGATCTGATATTCCGCAGTTCACTAGAGGTTAACTCACCTCACAATGACCCTATGTAACTTGTAACCTGTAGTACCATCTTGGCATCCAGTTGGAACTGATGCTGCTTTACTATTCCCTAATTTTGGCATTGCTATATAAATCATTCTCATCAGTAAATTAGCTAGCGCATATCCTTTATGAAACGAAAAGGCAACAGCAATTTAAGAGTTGGATGGAAAAAGGGCACTTCTACAAAATTGACATTTTGAGTTAGAACTATTGAAAGTATTTGAAGCATCAGAAGTTTGTCATTCTAATGTAACTTGTATTTCTTTCAATTATACTTATACAACACATGTTGGTTTTATTGAAAACTTTTTTTGAAAACATTTTATTTTTTGCCTAACATACCTAAAATCGTTAAAAATAACAGCTGAAATAGTGCCCTTTTTCCATAGATCTTAATAAATACTACAAAAAGATTAATTTTAGCAAATATTCATTATTGAACATAACTCTTGTTTAACATAAACGTAAAAAAATATTACCATCCTAAATCACTGTCACTGTTTTGTTGGTCGTTTTCTTCAGTAGATGTAGAAGGCAGGTTCACCTGTTCCTTAAACACATTTTTGTTATAGCACTCTGACTCATCTAACTCCAAAAATTTTATTGAATCTTTTAAGTTCTGCATTTTTTCAGATTTAATAAAAACTGGTGGAACCGACTTCAAATTTACTTCAAAGTTATCTTTTTTTCTTGTAATCCAAAAATCAAATGAAGTATAAGAGCCGTTATATGACTCTACTGCACTAAGAATACCTGAAGCATTATATTTTATCTGACAATACTTTCTTAAAGTAAAACTTTGTTTTTTAGTATTTACAGATTTCTTGAAAAAATCTCTTAAGCCCTTACCCCAGTCTTTAATTAGCGGCGCGCCTTCAATAACCTCAAAGTGCGTCGGTTTTTCTCTACACTGTTGCATAATTTGCAAATAAACGTTTGGAGTTTTGACCGTTTCTAGTCGTTTCAGTAACTTTCCGTACACACCAAAATTTCTATCGCAAACGCAGTAAGAATGTCCACGAACTGGAAAAATGTGCTGAATGTTAATATTTTTGTTTTTGAAAGCCATGAACAGTAGTCTAGAATATTCATATTCTTATTTTCTTCGGCGTCTGAAAAAAGTACGATAATTTTTATATTCGGGTCATGTCCCACCGCAGTTGTGACAGTGTACATTAAACACGTACAACCATAAAAGGCATTGAGAGACAATGAGTTTTGGCAAAGGCAAATTTTTTGCGTAATCAAACTCGACAACTAAAGTTGATTTATCATGTCTACAATTTTCTATTATTTCTTTTCTAATGTTTTTGTATGCTTGCACTTTTTTGTCGTGTATTGATTGTATCACTTTACAAGAATCGTTTGGTTTTAATTTAAGCTTCATTTTGTTTTCTTCACAAAAATCAAAAATGGCAGATCGTGGACTCCGGAAAGAATACTCGAAGTTTTCGCGAAACCATCGATGGAAAGTACAGTACATCATGCCTAATGTACGACCAGTTTCTTCAAAAAAATACTGCTGGAATCCTGTAAACAAATTCTTTACATTTAGAGCAGGATTTTCGAAATACTTTCTTTTGGATTTCGACCGATTATAATGAGATTCTTTGTTTGGAATCTGTGCCAAAAATTCATTTACCAAATACCAAGTTTCTGGGTTTATTTTGTGGGGCCTGTTTTCATGTTGGCTTCTTTTGTCGCTAATAGAAATATTTCCGTCTTTTAACGACTTCGCGTGGATTGTCCGTATACGTTTGTACCCAATTTGAAAAATATTCAAGAAAAAGTGATTACACACCTCAATCGAGGAACTATTTATTTTGAGAACATATTTCCAATTAGTCCTTGCTTGACATTTAGGAGCTGTAACCCTTGTTTTTGGTTGAAACGAAGACATGTAACCAAGAATTATCCTGTTCGTTCTTATCTGCCAAGATCAAAAATTTTTCAAAAAATTCTTGTTCTAGTCTGCCTGGTATAATCTCATAACACTTCTTCTTATAGCACACAAGAACTGCAGCAAAGGTTTTTGCATGCAATGTCACACCTGAAAATTTAAAATCTCTGAGTATAAAAATTATTCACCACTAATAAAATATATTACCTTTGGTAGTAGTGTACTTTTTTCCGCTATTTCTTGCTATATTTGTCCTATTTTTTGACCACTGCTCCTTGTTTATTTTTCGTTTTCAACCCAAGTTTTTTCTTTCAAGATAATCAGATTCCAAATCACAGCTACTTTCTGTATGTATAATAATATATATAACAATATTTATTACATATAATAATCTCTCCATCTTGGGGGTAAATAAATCCCCGTTGTGAGAAATCACACGCCCCGGGAATAATGTATTCACAACATTCATTGAGATTCGGGCGGTGTGGCTTGTTGCTCCGTCTTGCTGGAACATCGTGTATTCATTCTCTGGAAAGCTTGTGTTGTGAAAAAGTTCCGAATCATTGCTACGAATTGCTGCGAATTAACTCACACTGCATTTACATCCTTATCCTCGAAAAAATAAGGACCGATAATTCCATTGGCTGATATCGCACACCGTATTGTGTCTTTTTGAAAATAAAGAGGTTATTCATGAAAAAAACGAAAGTTTTCCCACGCCTAGTATCTGAAATTTTGTTTAATAACAAAACCGGACAGGTGAAAGTGTAGACACACTCGCTCATCCACAAGTTATTGAGTTCGTTGTTTTTGTCCTCCAGTCTGCCAAGCATAACCTCACAAAATCGGACACGTTGTTGAATAAGAGATTGCACAACCTGCATTTTGTAAGGGTGAAATCCAAGATCTCGATAGAGAATTCGTCTCGTCGATGTTTCTCATATTCCAAGGCGTTTGGCATGATGTATGATGGTTCAGCGACTTATTAACATTTCTTTTCGAACAACTTCAATTCAAGATTCCAAAATTCTGGGAAAAATTCATAGTATTAACATATTTCGGCAAAACAACAGATAAAATAGCTCACTTCCTTCAAACACATAATTATCAAATCGCGTTTAGAGCCAGTTGCAAATTATCAAACATTCTATTCAATTCGAAAGATAAAATCGATCCATTAATGAAATCTGGTGTTTACCAAATGATGTGTCCCGTAAGTGCAGCAATTTGTATAAAGGCCAAACTGGCCGTAGCTTAGAAAAGAGATATGAAAAACATTATCAAGCATTTAGACTAAATCAAAATTGTAGTGCCTGTTTCGAAATATTGATTCCCAGAAATTGATAAGTCAAATCCGCCGAAATTAAATAATAATTCACAAGTTAATCTCCAAAACGGACAAACAGATTTAATTTACGTGCCTCTATTCAACGCCCTATAGTTTGTAATAGTCCAATACCTGACCTGTATAAATACATCCACATTTATTTATTTGTCCCACCTAAGGACGACCGGATGCCCCCCAAAATTTTTGCGATCAATTCGCTCGAGTCCCGACTAGAGAAGACCTGTTGGTCCTGGACTAGTCAAAGAACAGAGTTCCCAGAGAAGAGGTTTTAGTCGGTAAGAGTCCGACACTACCCTATTATAAGGGTGTCCATGTAGGATTTCCTCTCCTCTTACCAAAAAAAAAAAAAATTATGCCACTTGAAATTGACCGTCAAAAGTCGTAATTTAAGTAGTGCAATTATATAAATTATTATTAATATAAATTACAATAAATAATTGTGGTACAAAACATAGTAAATGATTTAATGCCAAATCTAAATAACTTATTAATATCTCCTTCCTGCAAGATCTGGACGAATTTCTAGAACAAGACCACCGGAATCTAAAATTTTAGTTACTATTGAGTAATGTAAATATTGATTTACTATTGTTACTGATGCAAATATCAATAAACATTTAGCAATGCTTGCTGGATATATCTTTAAACCTTACATTATAAACCCAGCACGTGTTAATTATAATACTAAATCATTTTTGGGCCCCATATTTATAAATATACTCTCAGTGTTAATGCAAAAATACACATTTAAATCAGTGCACTGCCACATTACAGATAACTGTCCACAGTTGTTTGGGTTGAAGTTAATTTAAGAATTTTACTATTTTTTACACAAATTCCTCAATTTCGACTTTTGTTTAAAGTATGGATAAAATAGTTATATTTTTATATTCAAAAAAAAATCTTTTCGCGGATAGATAAAAATAAATATACAAAGCAATTTAATAAAATGATTGCAAGAAAAATAAAACAGTTCAATTCATATTGAAGTCTTTAACAAATTAATTTTATATTTTATTTATTCTAATCGGTTACAAAATAAGCGAGATACAGCACCAAAAGTTTTTCGTCAATCACCCTGTATATACAATATAAAAAATAAAATTGATTTTATTATTAAATAATTACAATCTAAATACTAATGTGACTATATAAATTATAAATAATAATAGCCCAAATTTAACGGTTTTGTGAAGAATGCGCAACCTAAAAATATAATTCTCAATTAATTATTTATTGCATCGCACTTGAAATATTTACCAAAAAATGTTATTCTTAGCCTTTTGTGATGACTCTTGAGTCATTGTTTCCTTAAATAAATATTTCTTGACGCCAAAGTGAATTATACCGACGTACTCGTCCCAGGAAATCGTTTTCGTATTAAAATTAAATTCTCTTCTATCCTTTTCCGATAATTTATTCCAAATAATGTTAATGTTATCTGTTGTAAAATTAAATTCCTTAAGAAATGGCCAAGTTTCCTCCATCTTGGCAGCCATTTGAGTGTCCAATTTAACGAATCTAAAACAATATTAGATATTGAATAATAATAACAAATAATTATAATTACTGTAATAAATGATATAAAAACTAGATTTTAACACTTTTAACAAAATGTTTTTTTGTGTGCGTGCTGAAATTAGTATTAATATATAAAACTAAATGCACAAAACCATGCTTACTTTCGTTCTCTGTTCATTAAAATAGATAATAAATCCATGAAATAAGCAGGTATACGTTGCAAAAATATTCTAAGAATTCTGAAATAAAAAAGTGATGGTTCCATAATAGACATCGGATACCATCTACACTTTCCAAATGGGGCCTTAGTATGATTTTCCATTAGTTTCCTATTAAAGTTATTCCAAGAAAGTGGATTTTCTGTGGTTGTGTAATTTATAACCCTTGTTCCTGTTTTTATCCTGTAAAATTTATTAGTAATATTATCAATCAAATATATATTCTATTTCAAAGATCTTATCTTAATATACTGAAATATAAATTTCCTTTAATTTAAATATTTCACCAATATTCCTCAGTATAAAAAATAAATAAAAAATAAAGATACAAAAAATTGGACTTTGGTACAGGAATAGTGTTAACAATGTCTGATAGTATTATATTGGTTTATTTAAGAATATTATGTGGAAATTTAAATTACCTTTGTGTACCCACATCCCATATTACTGCAATAATGGCATTTGCTACATAATCGCTAGGTACGATATTTGTGTTGGATTCTGGATGACTAACATGCACAATTCTACTGATACCTAGACCAGTTGCTGTAATCCATCCATAGGGTCCCATATTTACCTTATTAATCCAACCAGAGGCAGGTTCTTTGTAAGGTGCTGTAACTGCATAAGTAAATTAGTTATTGTATTGATGATAGAATTTTAATACATACTTATGCTAGGCCTGAATATCACTACCGGCATATGACTTTCATATGATTGTACCAAATTCTCCGCAATGTTCTTTGTGAACGTGTAAGTGTTTGACCAATCCCCTATTAAACTGGGAAGGGCATTTTTTATAATTACATTACTGGATGCTATATTTACAAGAAGTAACAAATTTTCTGGTGAAATTGAATTGGTTAGAACTGCTTCTTCTGAAAAATTGATGTGGCAGTTGACATATATAGTTGAAATGTACACGAAGCACTGAAATTAAAAGAATTAAGTAGCAAAGGTAAAGGTTTCTAAATTTAACATTTAATGAATGCGAGTGAATCAATCTGAAGACTGCGAAGGGGTCAGCAAGAATATTTGTCCAAAATGTTGTAAATGAGTAGATATGTAAGTAAGAATAACGTAGGTGATTAGGTCGGGTTAGTTATCAAGCTAAGCAAATAAGTGAAGTTAATTTATATTTTGCAAGTGCCTATAATAGACTATAATAGAGAGAAACATATTTTAAATTTGTCTTTTCGATCAATTTTAGAAATTTTAATTCTATATATCCTTTAAGATCATTTCTCTTTAATAACCCATAAATTAACAAAAACAATTCTTCGAGGTATATCCACCACCTTGTGAAATAAAGCAAGTAATTGATTTACCTGTAAATTAATTATCTCTTTACTTAATTTTAAAATATTTAATGTGCCTACAACGTTTATATTAATCGCATTGCATAATTCTTCGTTGAATTTGACTGTGGCCGCACTATGTATAACTAAATTGACTTCTTTTTGGATCGTTTGGATGTCTTCCAATTGCAACCCGCAATTATCGCTAGTAATATTTCCTTCAAGACAAATCACTTTCGATAATGACGATGGACATTCTTTACGTATAGAGTCGAAGACCTAAAAATTATATTGCGTTAATAAATGCATGCAGCGTTGCTGATCAAAGTAATAACTTCGCTGCTGAAATATTTTTCCAATCGTTCACTACTAGTCTTCCCACGTTTGCTTCTAACTAATATAAATATTTTCTTAATATTTGGAAAGTTTCGTATTAGCCTTTCAAGGAGGAAGGTGCCTAGGTACCCAGTTGATCCTGTGAGTAATATTGTCTTGTCTTTGTAAAAATCACTCACGGAGTAATAATCGATTGAAGTAGACATCTGCAAATAATGTTGTTTATTATTAATACAATAAAATACTATTATAATAACGTATTAAGGACAAAAATATCTCATATGTTGGATATTTAATAGGATACAATTTAACTGATTAAAAAATGTAGTTAAATCGATTATAAGTTGTACAATAATATTTTATACGAAAACGCCAGCGGGATAACCATGTGGCCGAGAGCTAATTACCACTACTACTAGTAGTATTTTATATAGTATAAAAATTACAATGTTAAACTATTATGCCTTAAATGCCAATACTTAGACATAAGATACGTGACGTATACAACCAAATAAACGTATCTTGAATTATAGGCAACGTTATTAACAATCATTGGAAATCCCAGCGATTTTGGCTATTATAGACTAGATATTATTTTTTAATTGAGCAATAACAAATAAAAAGTACTGACCTGAAGAGAATAACACGATGCTAGACAATATTACATATTATATATAAGTCTAAACAATAGCATGATCTTTTTAAGCTATCAAGTCATATCATTGGGAAATTTTGGTGAAACTGAAAGATTCCCAATTATTATTTGAGGAAAACAACGCCAGATAAATATGTATAAATTTGAAATGATAAATGCTGAATTAAATCTAATTAAATAGACGCACTTTTAAACTATGTTTTTCCTAATTAGAAACTGTCTTAACAATCTACTAAGCGTTATTAAGAAACATAGTTAAATTAAATGACGAGTATTCCGACCTTTAAGAAGATATCTCTAGTTTAAGGAGAAATAGTTATAAAGCATACTTTTTGTGTAAGGTAATATTAGTAAAAATGGTTTGTTATATTAATTTGATGTTTCTAATGACAATTTTATGCATAAAATATATTAAAAACACTAATTATTTTTGGAATTAATAAAGAGTAGATATATACAATATCAAATGATTTATCTTCTATTATGTACTGATATATAACAGAATTTTAATGAGATATTGTATTTACATATTGTTTCAAATGAATGTGAACAATACATCTATTAAAATATAAGATAAGATATTTATTAATTCCTTAGACTATACAGTATGGAACAGGTCGATAAAAAAAAACATAATATACATTAAATTCATAAATATCGTGATACATGTTACACATTACATTAGATATTACATTATCAGTGAAGATGCTCAGCAATTGAGTAATAGCACTTAGACTTTAAAAACATTTTTAGGTTATGTTTAAATATTTTAATTGTACTAGATTGCAGGAGCGATTCCGGTAGTTTTTGATAGCATTTTAAACCGATGCATTCCGGTGATTTCTGACCAATATTTGTTTTAAATAGTGGTGTTCTAAATTTATATTGGTTTCTAGTATTGACGTTGTGCACATCAGTATTTCTTTCGAATTTATCTTTATTGCAAAATATATATACACAGACTTCATAAATATAGATACAGGGAATAGTGAGTATGTTGAATTTTTTGTATAGTTCACGACATGGAAAATCTCTCTTTACACCCGCAATAATCCTAATAATACTTTTTTGTGTTATGAATACATCCTGTATCATGCTTGATGAACCCCAAAGAATTATGCCATAGTGTAGTCGTGATGCAATTTGGGCATAATAGAAGTTTAACAGCTGATCTGAGGTAAGAATTTCCTTTAGGGTCCTTAAGAGAAATGAAATGGAATTCATTTTTGTAACTAGGTGAGTACAATGAACCTTCCAATTAAGGTTAGAGTCAGTATAAATTCCCAAAAATTTGGTGTTTTTAGTTTTGGTTATGCTCTCTGAGTTGATTTCTAATTTGAGATCAATATCCTCAATTCTGTTACTAGCAGTGTACATAATATATGTTGTTTTAGTGGGATTTAAATAAAGGTGATTCGATTTAAGCCACTTGTAAAGATTGTTTAAGTTGCTATTACATTGCTCTTTAATTTCAGTATAAGATTTCCCGGAAAATAGCAGAGATGTATCGTCTGCGAATTTTACGGAGAATGTGTTTTGATCTAGGCAACTATCTATATCATTTATGTACAGGAGGAAGAGGACTGGCCCCAGGATGGAACCTTGCGGTACCCCTGCATTAATTATAGTGGTTGTAGAGTTCACTCTACTTCCATTTGGCGACTGCATTGTGACGTACTGACGTCTATCATTTAAAAAAGATTGTACCCACATATTCGGCTCTCCTCTGACTCCGTAAGAGTTCAATTTTTGGAGTAATGTTACAATTCAAAATGTAATGCTTTTTCTTCTTTTGATAGCTTTTATACAAAATATTAATATTTATGTTTTATTTCTAAACTGACGGTACAATTATTGCAAGCCGATATCAGGATAATTAGATAAATAGCGAGGGTAGGAAGGTAAAAGAGTGGGCGATGGAAGAGGTTTAACAGATATTAAACGGATGCACAGAAGGGGATTGGAAAGGTAAGAAAACATACGTAAGGCCACGTGGGTCTACAGAGTTTGATTACATAGTCGTTAGGGGATTTTCAATGAAATAAATGAGAAGAATGGAAGTGGAAGAAGTAATGGAATTGGTCCATTTACCACCTAAAGTGGAGATACATATTGGATAAGGAAGTGGAGCAAAAGCAAGTATGTGAGAAATTGAAGATTGGTGTAAAAGCCATTAGGGATATGAAGAACGGGCTAGAAAAGGTTTAGTGGGATGAAGTTAGATCAATGGAAGAGTTGGAGGATATCATAGTAGGTTGTGAAAGAAAAGTGAAGGGAAAACATGGGAAATGTGTACTTGGTTCGATGAGGATAATTGGCATGCAAAGAGAGAAGTAAGAACGGCAAGCACGGGTCGGTAGCAAGAAATAAGAAATAGTATATGTGAAAAAAAGCAGGCTCTGAAAGGAACGAGTGAAGAATTAAGAATGTGTAGGTGAGATGAAAAAATGTGGAATATCCTATAAAAGGGGAAAGAAAAAAATGTTGAAAAAATAGTGGATTTCTACGGAGGATAGGAGACGGTATTGTAAGGACAGTGATTTAAGATTTCACGGAGGAAGTGGTAGAAAAAGCTTTTGGTGAAGTAAAACAAGGAAAAGCAGCAGGAATTGACGGACTAAAATCTTAGATGTAGAAAGAGATAGGAAATATAGGAAATAAGAGATTTAAAGAGCTGTTAAATCAGATATGGAGGGGAGAAACCGGCATCATGAATAACGGTAATGATATCGGGCATAATATTGCCATGACCTTGGTGAAAACCCGAATAGAGAAGGACGTTGAGAATAGTAGTTTGTTACTAGAATACTAGGGAATTTTAGAAAAGAAAAAGAGGCAAGATCTTTACTATGACAAGGAAAATAGAGAGAGTGACGGAAGAGAAAGGATGTGTGCATGCTGTGTTCTTATACTTAAATGCAGCCTATGATACAATGTCTAGCGAGAGTTTGCTAGAATGTCTGAGAAGGAAAGGAGTGAATTATCTAATTGTAGTTTGGGTAAAAAGAGAATATGAAGAAACGTGGGTTGTTTCGTTAGTGGGAATGAATATATCAGATAAATTAATGACATGGATAGGTGTCAGACAAGAGTACCAGTTAAGCACTTCAATTAAATGTTAATAAATCTACAGTACTTGCAAATAAAGCTGACATGGGACTAATAACTAATTAAATAATTGAAAGAAATAAAAGAGCAAGCAATATTATTTTATTTAACGTTGCAGAAGATAGGGATAAAAATATTGATGAGCCCATAAAAAACATCATGATGACAATATCCAATGAATTTCAACCCTCAAGACAAATAATACGTCTTGGTAAAAAAAATGCAGACCAATTAAAGTAATCTTGAACTAGATTAATGAAGCTAATAATTTCTTGCGTGGATCAGGTCGTTTAAAACGAAATGAAAGTTATAAAAGCATTGTGATAAAAAGCGACCGAACTCTCTTGCAACTAGAAGAGGAAGCTGCAGTAAAAAATGAATTTCAACACGGGAGAATCAAACACCAAGCTGAAGTATGTACGAGGTGTTTTGAAGATAGTGACGGAAAACTGAGCAGTTCCCAGCAGATTACAAACCAAATTGATGTCTACTACCAAAATGTTCGCGGTCTCTTAACTAAAACAAATGTGTTTTATAATAATGTTCTTGCTAGTAGCTACGATGTGTTAATGTTTAGTGAAACATGGTTGTGGGATGATGTTAATGACTCAGAATTATTCCCCAGTAATTTTAATGTTTTCAGATGTAATAGAATTAACAAATGGGGCCATAATAGCGGTCAGAAATAATTACGCATGTTCCACAGAGAATATCTCTTTGGATATTAATATTGAAATCGTTGTTGTTAAGGTATTAATTAAAAGTAACATTATCTGCTTAGTTGTTTATATATAGCTCCTTCGGAACCTATTGATACATATAATATTGTGTTTAATGCGTTAGATCGATTATTAAGCCAATACAAAACTGTTCTAATATGCGGTGATTTTAATATTCCCAATTATCATAAATCTCTTTAAGTCGAAATCAGTGATCGGAAATTATATGAACTCAATAATCTAATAAATCTTAATGATATTATACAACACAATGTGAAATTGAATATTAATAATAGAATCCTTGACCTTATATTATCAACAACCAAAATTGACAATCATCATCCACAACTCATATCTATTATAGATCATGAGAAAAATATGTATAACATTGTTAATTCAAAGAAATATGATTTCTGTAAAGCTGATTTCAACTCATTATACAAACAAATCTCTGAATGCGAATGTTGAGGAATGATGTAGCGTGTTTTACCGCAAACTCTACTATATTTTTGATAAGCATGTACCGCGAAAATTACTGAAGAGCTGTCACCATAAGTATCCATGTTGGTTCAGTCGTGAGACAATACAGTTACTTAAAAGGAAACAACACTATAGAAAGTTATTCAAAAAGCAAAAACTCGGCATTTATAAAACAAAAATATCGCAGCTCCGCCGTGAGGCACGCATTATAATAAAAAAAGACCAACATACATTCATTAAAAATGCAGAATGTTCGGTGCGAAATGATCCTAAAAACGTATGGAATTATGTCAATTCAAAGAAAAACCAGTCCCGTATTCCAGGATTAATGAAATTTGCAAATGCCGTAATCAATGACCCAGCTTTCAAAAATATTTTTCATCCGTTTATATTCAGACAACTTTTACTGTTGATATGGATATCATACATTCTAAGTTTAACGAGTGTTTTAACATTTCCACCATCACAGATACCGACATATTTAAGGCTGCAAAACAGCTCGGTAACAAATTCACAGCCGGCACTAACGATATCCCATCATTTATTGTGGCTGATATTATCCAAAGCCTTGCCGAACCACTAGTCCACATATTTAATAGTATAATTGTTCATTCTCATTTTCCCACTATTTGGAAAATCACAAGAGTCACACCAGTATATAAATCTGGATGTAAAAACACTATCGAAAATTACCTTTCAATATCGACTCTAAACAATTTTGCTAAAATATCTGAAATGATCATAGCTGACAAGTTGTATTTCCATGTGGAGGCATATTTAACAACTAGACAACATGGATTCATGAAGAAACGATCAACTCAATCAAATCTTTTAAATATAACCGAATTCATTGCTTGTCAGCTAGATCAACATCTTCAAGTTGACGTAATCCATACCGATTTCAGCAAGGCTTTCGATACTATCGATCACAATATTCTGCTGGGCAAATTAAAACAATGGGGCTTTAGTACTAGTATGGTTTCATTCATGTGTTCCTATCTATCTAATAGACTACAATACATATAATACAAAAACTACAAATCTCATCCATACTGTCCCTTAAGTGGGGTTCCTCAAGGGTCAAACCTGAGAAACATACGATCTAAAATCCTGATATATGCCGATGATGTGAAAATATTTAACTGTATTAGATCTGTAGATGATTGCCAATCATTACAAAACGACTTGGACAAAATTATGAAATGGAGCCTCAATAATAAACTACATCTAAACAAATCTAAGTGCAAGTATATCTCATTTTTTAGATCCTTCACTCATATAGCATTTAATTACAACTTAAACAATATCGCATTGGAACGAGTAACTACTGTCAAAGATTTAGGAGTCATATTCGATAAGGACTTGTCGTTTATACCCCATTACAATAAAAAAGTTATATCAAACGTATGTGCGTCCAAAATTAGAATATTGGGCTTGTGTCTGTGCGTCGAATTACAATGTGCATATGCAAAAATTGGAGCGAGTACAAAATATATTTGTAAAATTTTTGTATTTTAAAAAACATTCGGTTTATCCTGACACTACTATCTCTTATAATGATCTGTTGTCAATGTTTGATTTAAAAGAACTGGGCTCGAGAAGTAAAATGTTACTTCTAAAATGTTTACATCAGATAATTCATAACGAAATTGATGATCCAAACTTATTGGCACTAGTAAATATATATGTTCCCAGAGCTCCTTTATATTTAAGTATGATTTTGCTTTTGAATTTCTTGAATTTCTATGACCGTTTTGTATTTTGTATTATTTTGAGCCTTGTTTATCATTTTATTTCTATATTCCTTTTGTTTACACTTAGTTTTAGTTTAAGTATTTTCTATATATTTTCCCTGTAAATGGATGTAAAATTTCTGTTGGAAAATAAATTATTATTATTATTATTATTATTAAAAATATAGGCAGGTACGTGGAATGTGTAAAATAGGTGCAAGGGAGGCAAAGTGTTGTGAGAGGAGAGATAAATTCAGGATAATACTTGTTATGCTACATTCTTGATGGGACCGGATGTATAAGTTTGATGAAGAAAATTACTTGTTATGTTCCATATTTTTATTTTTAGTTTCCTGACACGTGTTTCGAACTTTGCAGTTCATTATCTGAGGTAATACTAAATGTAAAACGATAAATTGTACAATATATGTACTAGTTGTGAAATTCTCGCAATTAGGTTGTTGACATGGATTAGTTCCTGTTGATAATTAGTAAAAATAAAAATATGTAACATAACAAGTGCTTTTCTTCATCAAACTTATACATCCGGTTCCATCAAGAATGTGACATAAAACCACAAGTGAAGTGAAACCAGCTACGTTATATAGAAAAACTACTTTAATAGTGAGTGCATGAAATTTAAACAATCCCCAAAATACATGAAAATCAGATGTAACAACAAATCGACGGAAGCAAAAAGATCAGTACAAAAAACAACACAACACTGGTTAGAATTAGAAAATAGGAAATGACGTTTATTTATATTTATATTTTATATTTATTAGACTTTAGCTTCTTTCCAAAAAAAGATACATACGAATATACAAAAATATACAAAACATACAAAAATTTTTTTTCAGCGAGAAGTCATGCACATGGATCTAACGAAGAGACTAGACAACATAACATTTGATTATTTTATATCAGACACCATGGAGAAAATACACAAAAGCACACATGCACACTACATGACCCCGAAAAAGAAAATTAACTGCCTAAAACAAAACCAAATATGCAAACAGACGAAAACGTTTAACAAACAGCCAACAAAAGACCAAAGAACGGGAAGAAAAAACCACAATAAAGAGGAAAATACCATTAAACAAGTAAGGAAAACGTGTAAAGAGGATAACCTAATACTGTGAAAAGCAGATAAAGACACTATAATTACAATCCTAGAAAACACACAATACATCGAACTTCATCAAACTGAGAGAGAAATTGTTGGTCAAGTGGCATCCAAATTTTGGGATGCATGTTTGAAGTCGATTTTAATAATGGAGTATGGAGTATGAGGAACAAGAGTGTATGGGTGCAGAGAGAGAGAGAGAGCAATGGTTTCTGAAGCATGTGCTGGAGGTTGGAAAGTCAAGCAGTAAGAGGCAATAAAGAGAATAGTGTGTTATAAAATGAAGTTGTATGGATTAGATGAGGAGAGACTGGTGAAAGGGGCATGGAAAGCGTGAGTGTATAAAGAGAATGAGAATTTATGATAAAGTGGAGTTATCGGAGGATGTAGCTAATGGATGGCTGGGTGAAAGATAAAGGGAAAGAGTGGAAATTCCTAAAAGGCAGGGATGCATTTAAAGAAGTAGATTTAATAATATCACATGTTTTAGTAATTTTAGATAGCATAACACAATAGTAATTCACCCCAATCGAGAAGATTAGAAGGAGGTTAAAAAAGATAAAGTGAAATAGGAATATTAAGATATAAATGGATAATATAAATAAAACCAACTGAGCTAACTACACTGCAAGGACTGATCGACACATTCCAAAACAGATATGCCAAGTGGAGAATATCCATTAATCCTAATAAATCCTGTCTTTTTATCATTAGCATCAACATACATGACACACGTATCACACTATTCACAACGTGTTAATAACTTGATCCTAAACCTTCCTCCAAACCCCATTCCCAAAACATTAAAAGTTAAAAATTAAAAACAGAGCTAGACACCTAACAGACAAACAAGAAGGTATATCTATAAATACAGTAGTAACAATTTACAAAATGATATGCCGATCTCTGTTGGACTATTTTTCCTAAACTCTCGTTCTCCCATTCTAAGAAACTTACTGATGAGTTTCTTAGAATTTTAACAGAACTAAAACACCCAAATAATTCCTTACATAACCCTTTCAATACACTATTTTACTAAAAAAAATCGAAGTAATCCCGATTGAAGAACGCCTTTGTTTCATTTCAGTAAATCGACCGACACATGGATTACCATGACTCAGCCATCATCATTATATGTATTAATATTTTTGTTCCGTCAAAATAAATTTCAATAAAAGTGCTTATAAAATATTTAATATGTGAAAAACAATGCAGAACAATGACTACGCAATATCACATATTGCATAGTAATGTGTTTTATTTAAAAATAATATAGAATATATTAAAAATGCAAATAATTTTTCATTACCTCTTAAACAATTGCAATTTATGTATAATATTCATCTATTAATTAACATTCACGTTTTTAATTTTATATTGTGTACCTTGGATAAAAATAGCATTTATTTATTCAAAAACAAAGATACGTGCATCGATTTTTTTAGTGTTTGATTGTGTATTACGTAAATGACTATTAAAAAATAAATAATCAGTGTTTGTAAAGAGCCAAACATTCGAGTATTTAGAATGATCAGTTAGTGTGTCTCAAGGGTCCATATTAGCGCCTCCACTTTTTTCTTATATTTCTAAATGGCTTTCCTAAATACTTAACACAAGAAAGCTTCGTATCATTCTTGGCGGATGACAATATGGGAAGTTTAGTGAAAGAAGTTGTTTCAAACATGCCGATTTCTTAAAAATTGTCAATAATTCTTACTCTAATAATGGTTCAATTCTGAATTCATCAAAAACTAAAGCTATACATTTTTTAATAACAGCAGTAACCATGCTCAATCAATATTTTTAAGAGGATTCGAATCTAAAATATAATGTATATCCTGCTAATACTTTTAATAAATCAAGTAAGGTCCTATATTTAAACTCAATTTTTGCATTGATATTTCATCAAATTGAATTTTTGTAAGGTAGAGTTAGATACAGATATTTGTTCTAATATTATTCAGACTAAAAATACTTTTAAATGCATTTATTACAAATTATTTGACACCCAATAATAATAATGTCTTAAAAATGGTTGATGGAAATATTGTTATTGTCAAAGGTGTACAATTAAACAGCGGGAAAATTCTAAAAATTAAAAACGATCGAATTTCTAAAACTACAAAACAAAGTAAAAGTATTTCATATACAAGAAACATTATAAACTTGCTACTCCAATGGTTTAATACCGAAAGAAATCAATCATCACGTTAATTAAAAAATAAAATATCTTCATTATTTAACACATCTTGCAATATCCTGATATTTTGTAACAAAGACGGCAATAAAGCTTTTAGGCCGCGCTATTCGAACGTTAATGGATTTTAAAACCTATTCTTCAACAATTAACATTATGGTCAAATATTTTTTTAAGTAAAAAATGAATGCTTTAGCAATAATAGAATTGAATATTAATATCAATCAAAATATCTCTAAACTAAACAATAGAACCAAAATATTTTTATAGCTAACACTAAATACTATATTATTAATGTACAAAATAAAAAATAATTTCTTTCAAAGGAAAATCATTCTGAAAATAAACGACATATATAAATACAAAATAAGTCAGACTTAAGAACAGAAAAAAAACACAAGGAAACTATACTCACACTACTAACAACAAACATCATAAAAAATATAACAATCTCCAGGAAGATTATTACAAATTCCTTTTAAACTAAAAATCGAAAACCATTTACATTTTTCTATACAAAAAATATACTAACACATTTAACTAAATAATCATTCATGGATTTATCAATTCCGGTATCGAGTTGAATTTTCTATAATTGCAATGCAAGGATAGAGGAAACAAAAATGGCCTAAGAAAAAAATCTACTAACATATGTTTTTAAATTTCATTGGAGTAAACAAATTATTTATTCACAAATTAAAGAACTGTTATAGAAATAGGATATAAACAAATGTTGAGTATATGTGTGATCCAATATTATAATTTTACATATAATTGTGCTATATATGATGGTGTACTACATTACACATTATAAATTTCATGAACATCTTCCAAATAGACATATTGGATACAATTTATTAGCATAGATACATTTCCATGTATATTTTGAATTAAAATAATAACGAAACCCCACAAAAACAAATAATTCACACAATTTGAATTAATAAATAAAAAATTTTTTTTTTCAATAGCGCTTACATAAATATTAATTATTAATAATTAATAGTGACAAATATAAAATAATTTTACTTACCCGTTTTGTTAAACGTATTATCTTTGTAAATATGTATATAGAGCACTTGCGAAATTCATAGGAAATAAGTGATTATGTTATTTGTTTTTTGAAGTTATGACAAAACAAATATAAAAATAAATGAGATTTTGTTTATAAGTATATATTTATAAAACTAACAAAGAATCGTTTATTTTCTGCCTTTATTATTTATTTTTAGACTTGAAGATAGTGAACATTATTTAAATATTAAGTTGAATTAATATAATTTAAGAGAATGGTTGCGACCGTTACTACATAGTAATACTTACATTGAATTGAAAAATTGATATTTTAACTATGTGGTTAAAACATAGTGAATTTTTCAATTCAATGTTGATTTAATATATAATTTAAATAAATCAGGTACTTTATATAAGTATATACACTATAAAATAAATTAATTACCTTGTTTGGCAATGAAGACTGAATAAGTTTCGGAATGGATCGGACAACAAAATACTCAGAGTAGTAACCAACAAAGTATTTACGCAAGCACCTATTGGGGACTTAAATAAATAATAATTTCTCAAGGCGAGTGTCGTTAGACGCAGGCTTTTGATTGGAGAACTTTATTTAATTAATATATCTATAAGGTCATGAGAAGCAACACACGCAAATAAAAATCACAAAAAAAACAACAAAAACAAACATAAAGATCGAAATCCACACATAAACCAACGAGTTTACGAGATAAACGAACAGGTGAATTTCGACAAGAATAGAAGAACATAAAATTCTATAAAACAGAAACAGACCACGTCATCATTGCACAATATCACCTACAAACGGGTCATTGATTTCTCTAAGTATTATTGCACCGTTATCTTACTAGAAGTATGCAAGAACTAACCATTAATATTTTAAACAAGTAGACTAACTCATATAAAATTAAGTACATTAAATATATATTCAAAATGAAAGATACCCTTGAATTGATGAGGCGTATCATCAATATTAAAGTGCCAATAACAAAGAATTGTTTGATAAAACAAAATTGGGGTACAAACAACTAGGGTAACATGGGGTAGAACCGATTGCCGAACTTTCAAACAAGACTACATGTCTGATTAGTACGAAATTTACTATGTAGGGTAGTCATGTGAAGCAAACGTTATACAGAAAATTTGAGCTGTCAGCGCCGCCATTTGCAGACGCCACAATGTTGAATGTGCTATTTAGTCGCTTATTTGTTTTGTCCCGTTTTGTTCGTGCTATAACTTGGTTAATAATTGAGATAAATTGATCCGGTAAATGGATTCCCAAGTGAAATTTCGTGCTGAACATTGTATTGTGTTCATTTTCCGAAATTTTATCATTCCAAAGCACAAAAGATTTTTTTGTGAAAAGTCGTCATTTGGGGCACTACCGATTGCTTGTTTGTAGGTGCGCGATTTTAAACGCGAGACGCCGGCAATCCACAAAGGACAAAGGATCAATCATTACAAAGTGCAGCTCGTGAGTTTGGTTTGAAGTATTTAACTATATGAGTCCCATTGCGGCGATGAATCGAAGCACATTGGTACTAGACCAAAAGTCGTGAATCAAAAATTTTTGACAGCAGCATTGAATGTAGCAAGAGGCAAAATAGATGTGACGAACTCTGAAAAACAATTCAATTTGTATAGTTGATACTGGTTGAGCTATCCTCTTGATGGAACCTGATAGTGGCAGCCGCAGCCAAATCACGAAGCGTTGGACGTGGTTGCGGTTGGGGTGGTGAAAGTGGATGTGCTGCGGATGACACACCAACTACCTCGGGTGACTTACCATCCATTTGTGGTGGTGGGCTTGGACGTGAACAAAAAGATGCTTTCGTCATCGGATAGTAATTAATTTCCTCACTTCCATATTTATTTATTAGTTTTGAGCACAAATCCATTATTTTTTCATTTTTCTACTAAAAAAAACCTTTTCAATTGATTCGAACATTATACACGCCATTTATCAGACTTAATATATCTAAACATCCTTTTCAAATGAGCAATCGGTTCTGCCCCATATTTTTTAACCTGGAAAAATGTAAGGGTTTGGTAGAAATGTTATAACTGAGCACAGAAACGAGCTATAGAAAAATGGTCGATGGTGAGAATGTAGCGAAGGAACAAGCTCTCCAATGATAATAAACACTTTCAGCTAAAGGCCAAAGTGCTTAATCAATCGGTTCCCCTAATTATAAATGAACACCGAGAAATAAATAAATCCAAACTACATTTATCTTGTAATAACAAAAAAAAAAATATGTGGAATATTATTAACTCCCATGGGAATAAACAGTCAAAGGACTCATGTATGTCCGAAGCAAACGATTTTACTAATTACTTCTCAATTATAACAAAAACAAGGGTTAGAGTGGAAGAACGTCGCAGCTGCATGAACTCCGCCCAGCTTCATCCAACCAAAATTTTTGTAGGTTTTGTTATAAATTTGTGTATATTCATATGAATTTTTTTTTGGAAGGGAAGCTATGCCAGATATAGAAAATACCCATTTTAAAGTTACTGATTTTCTATTACCTAGTATATATCTTAACCAAACTTCATATTTTGAATTTGAATCAATATCCAACATTCCTGTAAGGTCTTCTTTTATGTAATGGCAAAAATAGAGATATTTATGAATGTACTGCTAGCATAATCAACTCAGTGAAAGAGGTATTAATTCCACATCTAATACATTTATATAATTTAGCAGCACTAGATGCCATTTTACTTTCTTGCTTCAAAAAGGCATTAGTCATACCAGTTTATAAATAAAGTTCCAAAACTGATGTTAAGAATTACAGACTTATATCAAGCTCATCGCAAATGTATTTTTAGATATAATGACATATCAATTAATTAGTTTCATTAATATCACAATTAATATCAAAAATATATTGTAAGACGCTACAATTGTTTCGCCATTCTGTGGCTTCTTCAGGCGAAGAAATGGTATTAAAAAATTGTCGGGTCAGGTACATATACAATGTTTATGGGGGGTGGCTATTTCAAAAAATTGTTTGTTAAATCTGTTTGGTTATTGAGAAGATTTTATTTATATAAAGTGAAGATGAACTTTCAACATCTGCCAGCCTCATCAATCAATTAATATCAAAGAGTCAATATGGATTCAGATACGGACTTTCTACCACTAGTGCTACTTTAAAATTTGCTGAAAAATGTCTTGAAGTATTGAATAAACGGGAGGTAATACAGGCGATCTTTCTTCATTTACAAAAAGTTTCATAGCATGGATCATAAGACTCTTCTGAAAAAAACTGTCTATTCTGAAAAAAACTTCCACCATTCTAGTTGCAAGCTTATTATAAGTCTAACAAACAATAAGCAGTTAAAACTCAAAACAAACTATCATTAGAATACATCATTAACAAATGTGCATCACAGGGTTACAAACTGGACCCTCTAATATTTTTAGTGTACATTATTATTATTACTTTCCCTATATAGTATATATAGGGGAAGTATTGTTTTCGTGCGTGAAAATGTCTGTGGGCGCTGTATCTCAAAAACGAATGATCCGATTGGGATGAAACTTTAAACTTATTGTTTAATCGTTAAAAACTGAAACTGAAAAGCTTTTGGTGAACATTCAAAAACCGGAAGTGGATGTTTACTTGAGGCCGTTTTTGTTTTTTTCTGATATTTTTGTAAATATAAAAAATTTTACAAAACTTTTCAAATAAAAGTTAAAGGGAACAAGAAACTGAACAAGTTTTATTAATACATGTTTTTCGTAAAGTTCTTAATTTGTGAGAAAAAAAAATAACTTTTTAGAAAATGTTTTAGATTTTTCTTTAAATTTCAGTAATTTCTCCTCCTTACTTTTATTTTTTATTGCAACTCCCTTTCCAAAGAATTTTCATCGAGAAGTCTCGAAATTTTAGTAAAGATTTTATTCAAGAGTTTCAAAATTTTTCAGAAAATCATTATTTATATTTATTTAAAGAAATTACTTCGTGGTTTCTATACAAGATTTTGTTCAACTTTTTCTATTAGAAAATTTTCTTCTAAATTTCTATAATCTATACTTTTAGTTTTCTTACATTGAGGTTTCTAGAATTTATCACAAGATTTCATTTTAGATTTATAAAACTTTTTTTGAGGATTCTAGAAGTGTACAGTAATTTCTTTTACTTATCTAATAAATAAATAGATATTTCCAGAATTTTTAGCAAAGATTTGGAGAGCTCTAGATTATTTAGAAAGCTCTCCCAAGATTTTGTTTAACTTTACAATTTATTAGGATATTTTATTCAAAATTTCTAGAACTTATTTAGAGGCTTCTAGAAGTTTCAGGAATTCCTCCTCCATTTTTTCAGTTTTTTTATCTTCCTTTCCAAAGAATTTTGATCGAGGATTCTAGAATTTTTCACAAGTTTTCTTTGTAGATTTTTAAACCTTTTTTGGAGGATTCTAGAAGTTTACAGTAATTTTTTCTTCATATTTCCAGAATTTTAATCAAAGTTCCTATTCGGGAGTTCTTGATTTTTTAGTTCGTTTCAATATTTATAAAATTTTCTTTTAGGATTTCCAGTAATTTCTCTTCCAGATTTTAATATTGTCTTATAAATTGCAAAGAATTCCTTCAGTGCTCAAAAATTAAAAAAAAATCTCTTACAGAACTTTACACTTTTTTTCAAGAGTTCAGAAATTTCCAGTAACTTTTATTCAGATTTGGAGGCTATAGATTTTTCTAGAAAATCTGTTCCTAGAAATCTAAACTCTTTTCAGTTATTTCTCCTTCAGATATCAAGATTGTTTTTTTAAGCTGTGTTTTAAACTGCGAAGTTTTTAGAATTTCTTTTCTAGAAATGTAGAATTCGGGACATTTCCAGTAAATTGCGAAGATTTAAATGAAAGTTTTTTTAGAAAATTTGTTTTTAAAAATCTAGACTTATTAGCGAGAGTTCAGGAAATTTGAAGTAATTTCTTCTCCATATTTCAATTTTTTTCCAACTTTTAAATCGCAGAGTTTTTTGTGGCTCTTGAATTTTTAGAATTTTCTTCTGGAAATCTAGATTATTTTCTGGAAGGTCCAGGAAATTTCTAAAAATTTATTCTCCAGAGTTCAAGATTTTTAAATTGCAAAGATTTTCTTTGCGGCATTAGGATTTTCTAGATTTTTTTTTTCTAAAAGAATGGTCACACCCTCTTGTAGATTTTGTTTACCAAAATTGTCTATTATTTCAGAATTATTGATTGTAGTGTGTTCTAAAGGTAAATTGGGTAATTACTAATTTGTAAATGGAAACCAAATAATACTTTTGTGTACTCTATTCTGTACATAAAAACGAAAAAGGATGTTAAATATTACTTGTCTGAAACACATTTTAGACAATTTAATTAGTTAATGTTTTCTAATCATTTAAACGGAATATTTTGGAAATATTGCTTCGTTTTTACAAAATTCCATTCCTCGAGTATCTTGTGATTCTTGATCATTTACTATTTCCAGGAATTCTTTCCCCCCATATATTACATCATTTTGGCTGTGATATCATCTATACCTGGAGAATTTTCTTCAAGAGTTCTGTATTTTTCCGGATTTAATTTTTTATTTTTATAAACTCTTGTTTTATGTTATTCAAATTTGCTTGATTTTTTAGAAAACTTCTAGAAACTTCCATGTAATTTAACGTCCTCATTTTTAGAAACTTTGTCAAGAGTCAAATATTTTTTTTTTTAGATTTTAATTTTATAGAAAATTACCAATTCGTGAAGAAATGTTTATTAATAAAGTTTCTTAAAAATTATCGGGTGGTTATACTTTTTACACAGTTTTTCTTTTCAGCTTTTAAAATTTACTAGAAAATTTTCTTCTCACCCTAATTGAAGAATTTTCTTCAATAATTCACTGTATTTTTTTAATTTTTGAAAAATTTGCTTGTTTTCTTTAGAAAATTTCTAGAAAATTTCAATTCATCTTGCGTTCCTATTTTTACAAACTTTATCGAGACTATTTTTTTTAGATTTTAATTCGTTTAAAAAATATTAGCAATTTTCCAGAATTTCTTCCATTATAAATTCTAGAAAATCTTCAATAAACAAATAAAGCAAGAAATCCTGGAAAATATTAAGGGTCTGTAATTAAAAATTCTGGAAATTAGTAAAATTCTAAATAGGTTCCAGAATCAATGTGCAAATTCGTAGAAATTTTGCTAAGGGTTTTAAAATTTTCTGCATTTTTTTCTATCTTTTTTTTCACAATTTTTTCCAAAATTATTTTTTTGAGACATTTCAGCATTTCTTATCTCATCGTAATTGTTTAAGAGTTAATTATTTTTTTACATTAATTAATAAATAAAAAATTAATTTTCAAATAATTTTGAAACCAAATTTGGTTCAGAGTTCAGAGCCAGGCATTTGTCCCCTAAATTTCTAGAATATGTTAGTAATTTTTAGTTTTTTCTGGTAATTTCAAACATATTTTGCTATATTTCTAGAAATTTTTCGTTTAGGAATTTTCGCTTTAAATCGTAATTATTCCTCAAGAGTTTTTTTTTGCTTTACTTGCTTTATTCTATCGAAAGTGTCTAGGATTTATACAAGGATTCTTGGGATTTCAGTAATTAAAAATATTCATTTTCCAAATTCGGTCGTAGGAAGAATTGCTAGATCTTACAAATCCATGATTTTCTTAAAGGGTTCTCGAATTTTTGAGTAATTTAAAGTCCAGATTCACGGAATATTTGTCAAAATTTGTAGAATTTTTTGCAGTTTTATTTCAAGACAATTTTTAGTTCAGGGTTTTTCCCCCAAATTATAAGAATTTTCTTTGACAATGAATTTTACAGAAATTTGTGTTATCAAGCATTTATTACTTTAACTTTTCAGGTTTTCCTTCAAGGATTCTAGAAATATCCAGTAATTATCTGTCCAGATACCAAGAAATTTTTTCGTAGGTTGTGAAATTGCGAAGCAGTTTTTTTAATATAAATTTCTAGAATTTGTTAGTAATTTTTCTTTCAGAGGTTTTCATTAGGTTTTGAAAGGTTTTTCTTTTTCTAAAAATTTAAAATTTACAATTTTAGACTAAAATAAGTCCAGATTATTTGAAGTTGTTAAGGTCTCTTTTTAATTTCTTAGAAATTGCATAATTGTTTCGAGATTTTTTTTCTAGAAATATTTTCTTTTAGACTCTTTCTTTTTCTTGCTTGCTTTTTTTTTGTTGGAATTATTAAATGTTCTAAAATTTTCTAGTAAGTTTTATTCTACATTACTAGAAAATTTGTTTGAGAGTTTTAGAATTTATAAACATTTTTTATAGATATCTAAAATATCTCCGCAGTTTTATTTTTTTAATTTCTCACCAATGGTCAAGCGTTTTCTTGTAAAATTTTTCAGAATTTTTTCTTTCAGACTTTTAGATTTTTTCATCTTATTGTATGTGAAATTTACTAGGATTTTTTTAAAGGGTTATAAAATTTTCTATTAATTATAATTCTAGATTCATCAAAGTTTCTAATGTTCTAGAATTTTTATCAATTTTCCTGGCAATTAATTTTTTTTTCAAATTATTTTTATAAAATATTAGAATTTTTATTATTTTTTGGATCTCCTACTAGATTATTACTTTTTGTCGAGGATTCTAAATCCTCTATTCCACCTTCCGTTAAGTAAAAATACAAATATTTCAAAAATTATTTGAAATATTTGTATGAATGCATCAATTTGTGTTTGTTTATATTTTAGGTCTTTTGACTTTTGGTGAACACTCATAATCATGTAATTTATATTACAAGTAATTGTAAAGAATCCAAAATTGGGCAAATGTTTAAGAATAGCTTTTTTGCCTCATAGTTTTTCAGAAAAATATAGGGAAAGTACTATGATGGCCACATCACCATTTATATTTGTCTTTATCATACAAGCTTTTATAGAATATTTAAAAAAAAAATGGCACTAAATTATCTCTGTAAATACATTGACGAAGACAATACCATACTATTTACTGATGAACTTAGAAACGAATGTTCTAATATAGTCAATCAGGCTGCTAAGTGGTTATCTGCAAATAAATTCATTCTTAATAATAATGACGAAACTACAAATATACAATTTAACTTAAAAATTGTACTTGATGAAACATGGAAAACCCACACTACCAATTGTCTTAACAATAAATAAGCATATATTCTTACTTCGTCGGCTCTCATCAGTTATTGATTTTAATACTCTAAACTCATTAATAGTGCCTTATATACCATATGGTATAATCATTTAGGGACACTCCCTAGCTTTCTAAAGGTTTTTCGGCCTAACTAAATTCGAATTCTTTGTAATCTGGCTTATACCGAAGAATATAAAGACTATTTTAGGCAATTGAAATTAATTACACTTCCTTCAATATACATAATGGAATACCTTATAATAATAATAATAAACTTTATTTAGCACTGTTGCTATATAAAATATAGTTATAAAATTCATAACAAATATATATATATGAAATGTCTTATGTTATTAACTTATAATATATATAATATATTAGATATTTTCTTATTAGTAATTAATATAGCCTTCGTTTTATTTGTATTTATTTTTAGTGTATTACCTTCTAACCAGTTTTTTATATTGTTAAGGTCTGAATTAATTGCATTAGTGTTTTCCTGTATATTATTCGATGTCATGTATATAATCGTATCGTCCGCAAACAGATGATATTTGCATTGTTGTAGACATTTTCCGATATCATTCACGTACAATACAAAAAGCAGAGGTCCCAAAATACTCCCTTGTGGAACTCCAGTATCAATTGGTAAAGTATTGGACATACTGTCTTCAATTTTTACATTTTGTACTCTTTCTGTTAAATAACTACAAAACCAATTTATTACTGTTCCCGTTAAACCATATATCCTCAATTTTGCTATTAAGATGTCTCTGTTCACTGTTTCAAATGCCCTTTTGAAATCAAGAAATACAACACTAGTAATTCTTCCCTCATCTAGATGTTCTTTCCACTCACTAACCAGATATTGTAATGCACTTTCACTATTATATCCCTGCCTGAAACCTGATTGATACTCTGTAATTATATTTTCCTGCACAATATGATGTAGTAGCTGTTCATATACTACCCTTTCTAGTATTTTTGTAATTGTTGGCACTGTATTTATTGGTCTGCAGTCCTCAGCTTTATTGCTAGTTGGATCCTTTTTAATGGATACTATTGTATTACACTTAAGTTTTTTTGGCACTATTCCTGTTTCTAATGAGACATTAATTATATTAATAAGGTACGGGATTGAATGTGGTAAGCTAATTTTAATCATTTCTACAGTTATGTTGTCAGGTAAATTTAATATTACTTTTTCAAGTTCACTCTCACTTATAGTTTTAAAATCGGTCATGTAGTCATTTATTATCACAGGTTGAAGTTTATTGCTATTTTTTGGAATTGAACAAATTATATCTATTATACTATTGATAAAATAATCATTGAATTTATCATATATTATACATTTATCCGTATATGTTACTCCATTATATTCTATGTCATTATAACTATTCCCTTTCTCACTTGATATTACAGCCTTCAGTGTTTTCCACATCGTCTTCGGATCTTTTTTATTGGAGTCTACACATTTCTCAAAATATTTTGTCTTTTATTTATAAATTGTATTACATCTACTACTCTATTACGTGTATTTTTATATTCTTTCCAATCTTCTTCTCTTCTGGTGATACAAAATGTTTTGTACAAGTCATTTCTATTTCTAATTTGGATTTGGATATTTTGTCCAAACCACGGATTAGATTTATTCCTAAAAGTAATTTCTTTAATGGGTCTCAATTCGTTCAATATGGCTTGGAACTGTTCATTAAAATTATTATATTTTACATCTATATCACAATTCCTATAATTAACTTTAATATTTTGTACTCTCTCTATATATAAATTAACTTCTACTAACTTTTGCCTAATTATTTTGGTATGCTTATATTGTAATTTTTTAATATCCAATTCCACCCGTATCAGTGAATGGCTATTAAATACTGTCGATCTTAAAACATTACACTTACAATTAAAATTAGTTATGACTAGGTCTATTAATGACTGACTTCCATTTGGAGACATGTGTGCCCATTCATTTATACACTGTTTAAATCCTGTATCTTCTAATGCTTGTTTCAACTGTTTACTGTATGTATATTCTTTATTTAAGTAATTGATATTAAAATCACCTATTATTATAATATCGTGTCTGAATTTTTCAGTAATCTCTAGTAGGTATTGTTTAAGAAAATCAATAAAGATAATGTCACTACTACTTGGGGGGTGGTACACGCCTCCCAAGATAACTGTTTTATTGTCTACTACAATTTTTATTATTAGTACCCAGTAATTCATTATATGTATAGCAGTTTCAAGTTTTTGAGCTATTATATAATTTCTAACATAGAACATAACACCCCCTGTATTTCTACTTTCTGAGTCTACCCTAAAGTTGTTGTAACCTTCAATACTTAATTCCTGATCTTCAATTTCTTTTGTTACATGTGTTTCTGTTAAACATAAACATAATGGTTGATTAGTTTTTAGAAAATATTTAAATTCATCAATGTGAGCTATTAGACTTTTAGCATTGTGTAGAAGTATATAAGACTGTCCATCACTATCATTTGTTAATTGCTATTGATTTGAATTTATCTCATAGTTAATTCTTTTTTTAATTTGTTCAATTTTTCGTTTATATATATATCACAATTAATGCTAAACGCTGAGTGATTGGTATCATTTTGTATATTGAACTTATTATTAACAACAATACAATTGATATAAGAATGTTGCTGTTCTTTACATTCTTTTGTTAAATGTTTATCACTACTGCACTTACCACAAGTTGCCTTGTTTGTGCAGTTTACAGCTGTATGATTAAACCCATTACATTTGTAACAGCGCCGTACATCAATATGTTCATACACTGAGCATAATCTATAACCTATATATATAATCCGTTTTCTACTGAATCCATTATTTTGGTAAATGTTCCTGGATCACACCTGATTATTGCAAAATATGATGTTTTCATTTTCTTAATTACTGTAACTTCCAAATCACATAATTCACTGACTATCGTCTTATTTTGTTGTTTTATTAAAGCAATTAATTCTTCTTCGTTGTAATTTTCTTCAATACCTGTTACTTTAATAGCTGGTTTCCTTTTTTCTGGCACTTTGACCGTATATTTATCCCCTAGATTGTTGATAATGCTATCTTGTATCTTCTCAGCATCTTGTTTATTATTATAGTCGATCACCACATTTCCGTGTTTCAACTCCCTTACTCCATTTATTTGCACTTCTAACTCCACTGGTTTCAACTTTTGTTTTATATTCTTTTTCAATTTTGTTTGTTTGTCGTTTGTGGACGTTACAATTACAACATTTTTCGTTACCTTTTTGGCATACGTTGTAGTTTCCAAGTCACTCCGTCTGTCTGTTGTAGTCGTCTCATATTTTTCTAATTTGTTTTCAAGGTCAGTTATTCTCTTTTGCAGTAAATCTACGATTAATAGTTTGTCTTGAATGATCACTTGTTTATCGTTGTTTAATTTAATCAACAAATCTACTTTATCATTTTCTTGAGTCACATGGCTGGATGTTGAGGTTATGTCATCACAACACAAGATTTTATTTCCATCAATGTACTTTATGCCTTTTATTCTGTTCAGGCAACTACCATGATATAATCTATGACACTTCACACATATTAATATATTGCACTGTTTATTCTTACAACACTTATAATTAATTACTTTTTCTGTATTTTTTTCTGCCACTACATGTACGTCCGCCATCTTCAAACAGTTACATATATTTATAAAAACATCGACTAACCAAGAGTAACACTACCATAAAAACAAGAAATTCATATACAATCCTTTATTTATATACTCAATGACATTATAAGCGTTACACCATGAAGAAATGCCTTTTTGGAATTCAATTTTTGGCAATAGAGTCACTATATTCAGAACATACATTGATAACAATGTCAATTTGTGCTTTTTATATTTACTGCGACAAAAAAATATTGCACTTTTCCTTTAAAAAAAACTATTTATATAAGCACAGTACAGATGTTTTTAGTTTTCGTGTTTCGGTGTTAAGCTTAAGCGTCCACAATATCACCATTTTAGCGATTTTGGCCGGGGTCGAATTGTTGCTTATCGAAATGTCGGTATTTCCTATCGCGAAATTGCCCGCCGCATTAATTCCACTGCAACGACTGTAATGCGTGTGTGTCAGCTGTGGACAGTAGAAGGTAGAGGAGCAAGAAGAAGATCAATTAGTCAACCAAGGCACACTACAGAACGTCAAGTCAAATCGGTAATCAATGGTTTGGAGAAGAAGGTAGACCCGTTAGTATGCAAACCCTATATCGCCGCATTCATTCCTTTGGGCTTTCATACCATCCAAGATTAGTGCTTTCTTTGACAGCGAGACACTGTCGCCAAAGGTTGGACTGGTGCAGAGAACGGCAGCATTGAGAGGCAGAATGGCATGATGTTGTATTCAGCGATGAATCACGATTTTGTTTAGGCACGCATGATGACCGTACAAGGGTACAACGCTAACGTGGAGAACGACCTGATCTTAGGTTTGCTATTAAGAGGTATGTACACAGGACTGCTGAAGTAATGGTTTGGGGGCTATTGCTTATGGTAGTCGATCACCTCTTTTATTAAGTCGAGGCAGTATGACACCTGCGTGTTATATTGAAGACGTCATACGATCAACTTTACAGCCCAGACGTACTTTTTCAGCAAGATAACGCACGTCCCCACATTGCTCATCGAACTATGAACATTCTTCATGAAGCTGGTGTTAATGTTTGGCCGTGGCCGCCCCGTTCGCAGGATTTAAAACCTATTGAACATGTATGGGTTATCTTGGTAAGAAGACTATTCTCTTTGCACCGTCCTCCACAGACTCTAACAAAGTTGATCCATGAAATTGCACAAGAAGACATCGGCCATATCATTTTCGCCAAACACATTATTAATTTTTTTAGATTTACTAAGAATAGCCATTTTGCATCAATTATATTATTCGAGAAAAAAGGAATATACTATTTTTTTAAATTTATTTATTTATCTTTGGTCTCCTTTCTTAAAAATTACAAGTATTATGATGGCAACATCACTATTTTTATGTTTCTCTACATTTTACAACTTTCAATTAAATCTCTCGCTTATGATTTACTGATTGGAGGGTGGAATAGAGGCCACCCACCCACCTTACATATACATGATAACTTTAAATACTAATCGTTGATGATTTTTCTTCAAAAAACAATAATATATTGTATGTATTAAAAAAATAAAGAAAAATCCAAAATTTTACTTTAAATATAAATGACCTTCTATAGCTAATCTCATCTAATTCAGATTTAAAGTCTGCCTACCCATCATGCATAAAAATTTTATTAACGTACTCACTCAAGACTTTTACCTTTTGAATTTCTGTTTTATTCCAAAAGTTTAGTAATTAATTTTACTCAAAACCGCGAGACGATCAGTAATTAAAATTTATATGTATATGTAGAATGGGTCAAATGGATCAAACATTATTTGAAAAATTTCTATAAGAATTGCAATTATTTTGTGTTTATTTTGGATTGGAGGGTGGAATAGAGGTCACCCACCCACCCTACATACATGATATACATGATAACTTTCATTGCTAATCGTTGATGATTTTCCTGCTAAAATAGTCAAACACTTTATGTAATAAAAAATAAAACAAAATCAAAATTTAAGTTTAAATATAAATGACTTTTCGTAGCTAATATTAGCTAATTTATATTTAAAGTCTGCCCACCGATCATGCATAAAATTTTTACTAATTTACTCTCTCAAATATTTTAACTTTTTAATTTCTTTTATTTTCAAAAAGTTTTGTAATTAATTTCATTGGATACAGCGAGACGATCGAGGAATAAAAGTTTATATGTATATGTAGGGTGAGTGGGTGGTCTTTGTTCCACCCTCCAATCAGTAAAACATCATCAAAAATTATTTGAAAAATTTGTTTGAATAAATCTATAAAATTTTGCAATATTGTTATGTTATCTTTTACAAGATTTAATTAAACCCTCGCTTATGTTTTACTGATTGTGGGTGAGAGGCCACCCACCCACCCTACATATACATGTCGGCGCATCGATATCGGGACTGGTAGATCGCCGAAATTGGTAAACGCGCACACGGGAATTCAGGGACTTCCCCGTGTGTGAGTAGAACAAAACCGGCGGAGCAGGGGAATGACGGGACAGTCGGGCGGAAGCTAGAGAGCGGTGAACCCCGTGTTATAAACAGTTAATAGTTATTAGTTAGTTAATCGAGTTTGTTTAGTTAATAGTGGTTTTTATAAGTTTAAGTTAGTGTTAATTTGTACGTTTGAGTTGAATAAAAAGAAACAATATAAAATCCGAGAAAATGAATAGTGATTCAGCATTCGCTCCGACATCAGAAGTGGGATTACCCGAATTGGAGGAAAACGACAACGCCCCGGGGTCACCGAACTCGGTCGCCGCCCTATCTACACGCAGTCAAGGTCGTGTCGAATTATTATTACAAAAATTATTGGAACACCAGCTGCAACCTCAAGCCTCTTCAACGACAACTTCAAATAACATGTTTACACCCTCTCAAGTGCAGTTACCACAATTCAATCCATCGTCGAGATTAGCGGACCCGGAAGGATGGTGTACATTAGCCACTAATTTCATCAAAATAAACAATTTGACGGGGATTCAACTTATTACATGTTTATCCAATTCCTTACAAGGCGAGGCAGGTGATTGGCTAATTAGAAGTCGACCATTGGGGAAAACTTGGGATGAAATTCGCGAAGAATTTTTGTCAGTTTTTACAAAGCCACTTGACGTTATGAATATGTTTGAAGAGGCCGTAAATGGACGTGAACAATGCCCTGACGACAGCACTTTATTGGACGAAGGACTGTATGTAATTAGACTTGCATTACATTTAATAAAATCAAGAGAAAGCGATGAAGCTTTAGCCACGTTGTTTGCGTGCCACATGATCGGAAAACGCAATGAAACGCTTAAACGCAAACTTCAGAAGGATGTTCCGAAAGATTTGAAAAGTTTTTGTGTAGCTATGCGCGGACATTTAGGCAAACGGCCGGCGTTATTTCGTAATGATCATCATATCAATCCGAAACGCCGTGCTACGCTTAATTCATCGGAGTTCGCCAGAAGATGTCACCAGTGTGGAAGAATTGGACACAAAGCTAACCAATGGTTCAGGAAGCAACAGCAAACTACCCGTCGTGAGCCGGAAAATCTCTCCAGGAGGAAAATGGATTCAGTGACCTGCTTTGCATGTGGAAAAGTGGGCCATATTGCAACAAAGTGCCCAAAGAAAGAAAATAAATGTATTTTTGCACTAGCGAAGCTCTCCCGAAGGGACAGTTGAGATTGAAAAATGGTAAGGTTATTCCTTTTATTTTTGACTCTGGCTCAGACTGCTCACTTGTAAAGACAAGCATTTCCGTAATTATAAACGGACTGCTTGGTATCTTTGAAAGGTATTGGGGGAAACGCCATCATGTGTACTAAACAGGTTCTGACTGTGGCTCAAATCGAAAATATAAATATTGAGTTGGTTTTGCACGTAGTACCAGATGACAGTATTATTAATGATATAATAATAGGACGTGATTTAATATCCCAAAATATTTCGGTACATTTTAGTACAAGTGGTTTGGCCATAACGCGTGAAAAATGTATTCAAATCTGCAATAGCAATGTAATTGATTTTGATGAAGTAAATGCCGATTTAGAATTGAATGATAAAATAAATTTAATTAAAATGTTAACAAAATATAAGGGCAACTTTATTAACGGTGTGCCAAGTTAAAACAGGGCTTTTGGACATTCGTTTAAAAGATAGTAATAAAATGGTGCAACGACGTCCGTATCGGTTGTCAGTTAATGAGAGAGAAATAGTACGCTCAAAAATTTCCGATTTATTAAAATCAAACATTATACGTCCTAGTTGTTCACCTTTTGCAAGTCCAATTATTTTAGTCAAAAAGAAGGACGGTTCAGATCGTTTGTGTGTGGATTTTCGAGAATTGAATAATAACACGGTAGCGGATAAGTACCCCCTACATCTAATTAATGACCAAATTAATCGTCTACACGGAGCGTATTATTTCTCATCCCTCGATATGGCCTCAGGTTTTCACCAAATACCGATTCACCCTGATTCAATAGAAAAAACTGCATTTGTAACGCCTGATGGCCAATACGAATATTTGTCAATGCCGTTTGGTCTCAAAAATGCACCTTCTGTTTATCAAAGAGCTATTGATAAAGCACTAGGAAATTTACGCAACACAATTGCAGTTACATACGTGGATGACATTCTGATACCGTCATCGTCTATTTCAGAAGGACTTGAGAGACTCGAATTAGTAATAGAAACTTTAGTGAATGCCGGATTTTCATTTAATTTAAAAAAAAAATGTAGTTTCCTAAAATTAAAAACAGAATATTTAGGTTATTTAATTCAAGCAGGAGAACTACGGCCAAACCCACAGAAAATTGACGCGTTAATACATTCACCAGTACCTAAAACAACAACACAGGTACGTCAATTTTTGGGTTTGGCATCATATTTTAGACAATTTATACCGTTATTCTCTAAAATAGCTACACCATTATATCAATTAGCAGTTGGCCCAAAGAAAAAAATTGATTGGTTACCAAAACACGATGAGGCTAAAACTACTTTAATTAAATGTTTAACTACCGAACCCGTTTTAACCATTTTTGATCCTAATATGACAAATGAATTACATACTGATGCTAGCTCTGAAGGTTATGGTGCCGTTTTACTTCAAAAAGAAATGTCAAAAAAATCGCGTTGTTGCATATTACAGTAAACGTACAACAGATGTTGAATCTCGTTATCATTCATATGAACTTGAAACTCTTGCAGTTGTAAAGGCAGTGCAACATTTTAGGCACTTTTTGTACGGCAAACATTTTACTGTTGTCACAGATTGTAATTCACTAAAAGCCTCGAGAAATAAAATTGATTTAACTCCTAGAGTTCATAGATGGTGGGCATTTTTGTAAGCTTTTGATTTCGATATTCAGTACAGAGAAGGAGCCCGCATGAAACATGCTGATTTTCTATCTCGCAATGCAGTATCTTTAGTCGATATATCATCTACAAATATTCAAAGAAAAACGGTACAAATAATAAATTTAGAAAAGGATTGGTTGTGTGTTGAACAGCAAAGAGATCATGAAATTACCCAATTAATAACAAAATGGAAAGCTAATGAACTGCCCACTGATATTATAAATACGTATGATGTCAGAAACAGTATATTATTTCGTAAAATTCAAAGAAATAAAATATCCAAGTGGTTACCCGTAGTGCCCCGCATAATGTCTTGGTCAGTAATCAATCATGTTCACATTAATTTAAAACATTTAGGATGGGAAAAAACACTAGAAAAAATATACGAAATTTATTGGTTTCCAAATATGCGAAAGAATGTACGAAAATTTGTCGATAATTGTTTAATTTGTAAAGCTTCTAAAGGTAAATCTGGTCGACGACAAATTCAACTACACCAAATACCAAAAATTAATAAACCTTGGCATACCATTCATATAGATATTTCCGGAAAACTTAGTGGAAAAAGTGACAAAAAAGAGTATGTTTTGGTGATTATAGATGGTTTTTCGAAGTTTGTTTTATTATATCACATATGTTCACTAACTGCAAAACAGGCAGTTGAGTCCATTACTAGTTTTACTCATTTATTTGGCACACCACACACAATAATATCTGATCAGGGAAAATGTTTCACAAGTTCAGAATTTAAACAGTTTTGTTCACAGAATAAAATTAATTTACATTTTATTGCTCACAATGCAAGCAGAGCAAATGGACAGGTTGAACGTGTGATGCAAACATTAAAAAACATGTTAACTGTTATCGAACAAGTAGGTACGAAAACATGGCAAGAAACATTAGGGGAAGTACAACTTACATTAAACAGCACAAAACATAAAACAACCGGATTTAGCCCGGCAGAAGTACTGTTTGGTACTGACATAAGATCCCTGGCATTAAATAAAATAGCTCATGAAAGTGTAATTAATAGCGAAACTCAGATTAGCTTAGAGGAAATAAGGGAAGAGGCTAGTGCAAACATTATTAAAAATACACAAAGAGAGAGTGAAAGGTTTAAAAAAGGGAAGGCACAAGTGAAACCATTTGCAATTGGTGATTTTGTATTTTCTAAATGCAACGAACGAATGATAACAGATCGTAAATTTAGAGGTCCTTATAAGATAGTCAAAATTTTACCAAATGATAGGTACGAGGTTGTAAAAGTTGGAGGAAAAGGGAAGAGTTTACCGTGTAAGTTTGCTCACGATCAATTGAAGGAGGTACCATGAAGTCCGGTTACCGAATTTAACAGTATTGATGAAATGGGAGTCCTGGATGAGCCAGTGTCGGCGATTAATAATTTAAGTAGGATTGTTTTTGTACGATGTGATTGTTTGTTTTGAGGGCTATGATAGACACTGCGGTGGTCTGGTCATGAGCTGTGAGCTGAAGTATCGCTGAGGCGATGTGATTGTTTTGAGGGCTATGATAGACACTGTGGTGGTCTGGTCATGAGCTGTGAGCTGAAGTATCGCTGAGGCGATGTGATTGTTTGTTTTGAGGGCTATGATAGACACTGCGGTGGTCTGGTCTGGTCATGAGCCGTGAGCTGAAGGATCGCTGAGACGATGTGATTTTTTGTTTTGAGGGCTATGATAGACACTGATGTGGTCTGGTCATGAGCTGTGAACTGAAAGATCGCTGAGGCGATATGATTGTTTGTTTTGAGGGCTATGATAGACTCTGTGATAGTCTAGTCAAGAGCCGAGTTGGTAAATTTGCTGATGCAGTGCAACTATAGTCAGGATGAACGAGTGGCATAGTTTAGTCACATGATTAATTGAATTGTAATTTTGTAGTAGCAGACAGGAATGAAGACCAATAGAGAGTGGCGCACGAGGTCGTGCGACATGTCAGGAAGGCCGTGTCGGCGCATCGATATCGGGACTGGTAGATCCCCGAAATTGGTAAACGCGCTCACGGGAATTCAGGGACTTCCCCGTGTGTGAGTAGAACAAAACCGGCGGAGCAGGGGAATGACGGGACAGTCGGGCGGAAGCTAGAGAGCGGTGAACCCTGTGTTATAAACAGTTAATAGTTATTAGTTAGTTAATCGAGTTTGTTTAGTTAATAGTGGTTTTTATAAGTTTAAGTTAGTGTTAATTTGTACGTTTGAGTTGAATAAAAAGAAACAATATAAAATCCGAGAAAATGAATAGTGATTCAGCATTCGCTCCGACATACATAATAACTTTAAATACTAATTGTTGATGATTTTGTTGCTTACTAAACAATAAAATCTTGTATGTAATAAAAAATAATTTAAGTATAATTCAAATTTAAGTTTAAATACAAATGACCTTCTCTAGCTAATCTTATAATTTTTTTAAATTAATTTACACACTCATAGTGTTTACTTTGTCAATTTTCATTGATTCATAATTTGTAATTAAAGTTATTACAAACCGGGAGGCGATCAGTAATTAAAGTTAATACATATGTATAATATATATGGTGGGTGGGTAGCATCTAACTCTCCCTCAAATTAGTAAAACATAAGCGAGAGTTTAAATTAAAAGTTGTAAAACGTAATTTGAAATTTAAGAAATTTTTTCAAACAGAAGTTATAGAGAATGAAAAACTGAACAAATTTTATTCAAACATTTGTTTATAAAGTTAACTTAATAATTTTGACATTTTTTTGCCTATTGCTAATAAACTATAGCAGTTAAATGAAATTTATATAACAAGTAATTGTAAAGAATTCAAAATTGAGCTAATTAATAATTAGTTTTCGAAAAAAATATTGGGAAAGTATTATGATAGCCACATCACCATTTTTATTATTATTATTATCAAGACAATTATAAATTGATGGAATTTTCATTTTGGGGTAAGGGAATATACCTGCAGATAATTGTTTGGGGATTGTCTCGGGAGGACAGTACCAGATTAAAAAGTGGAGAAATGATTAGTTTGGTTTGCAGTTAAGAAGATTTACTGACGGATAACGGCTCTTTTTGAAATTTTCTAATGGTTCCAGGAGATTAAGCTTAGGGCCCTTGTTGCAATTATGCAATATTTTGAGATTATTTATATCCGGAAATTGGCGTTTGCATTATAAACAATGATTTGAAAAGGAGCTGGTGTCTTGGTTGAATAAAAATGCACAATGTTCGGAAAATCGAGTTGATACACCTAGTGAAGAACGGATCTCATACACACCAGCTATTTCAAATGAATCGATTTTATCTTTTGCATTCAATAACATGTTTGATAATTTTCCAGGGGGTTTAAAAGCTACTTGATGATTGTGTTTTCGAAAAATATTATCAATCTCTTCGCTGGATTATATCAGGAGTACACAGAATCACGGAAGAAAATAGGCCATCCTTCTTGAAATAACACAGACAAACAATGGCAAGATAAAAAATAAGTAGACCAAATAGAAACATATCAGTACAAAACGTACATAAAGAACTGATTTGATTTCATCAACGTAAATTTGGAAATAAAGTGGCTTATAGTGGATTTATAATTCCTCTAAAAAGTAGTGATTTTGGGTATAAAAAATTATCATATTTAATAATTTAGGCATACAAAAATATAAGACAATATAACTTTATCAAATTATTGCTCTTTATTTTATTATCAATATACATTAATTCATTATTATTTTAATATTGAAAATATTGATATTGTTGCAATTCAAGCTAATATTTGTAAAAATAAAACAGTTATTATTATATGTGTTTATATACCTCCGCAGACTGCTCTTGATACTTACAATTTGTTATTTGACATGATAGAGCAACATTTCACTTTAAATGATATCATTGTTTTGGGCGATTTTAACTTAACCAACTATGCAAACTTTGTATCTAATTCAGAATGTCAATTTTATTTCTTTAAATAATCTAAAACAGCACAATTTTATAAGAAACATTAACAATAGAATTTTAGATTTGGTCTTATCATCTAATGAATCTTGTGTTGTAGAAAAATCCTAATGTAGTTTAGTTGATGAGGATAGGCATCACCCGTCGTTACTATTAGACATTATCTTACCTCAAAAAAGTAGTTCAAATTTTTTGCCCTCTGAGCGTAACCATGATTTTTATAACTTCAGGAAGGCTAATATTCCTATTCTGTATGAAGCCATTTCTCGAATAGATTGGTCCGGAATAAAACTTCAATGTGATGCTCAAAAATGTTGCAACTTATTTTATAAAAAAAAAACTGTATAATATCTTGGATAAACATGTTCCCAAGCGGAATCACAAAGTTGGTAGGAAGCGATATCCTCTCTGGTTTAATGCGGAAATAATTGCGTTAAGCAAATTAAAAAATAAATTATTTAAACGCATTAAACACAATAATGAAACTTTGACGGAATATATATCGGTTCGTCGATTGATAAAACAAAAAATTAAATTAAGTTATTGCACATACATTTAAACTGCTGAGGAAAACATAAATAATGACCCTACTACATTTTGGAGCTACATTAATGATAATAAACATCAGTCACGAATACCTGGATGCATGAAACACCATAGCGACGTTCTAGAGACACCAAGTGATATAGTTGAAGGCTTTGCCTCACAATTTATGACCTCTTATCTGACCCATGATGATGCCGAAGACGTCAATCTACAATTGAATCAACATGTCTTGGGAATCTTCTTAATGTGTGAGGAACAAGTGCTGTGTCCGGACTCTATACCTGCATTTTTATTAAAAGACTGTGCTGTCTATTTCTTTCAACCTCTAACTTATTTATTCAATTTAATTTTATCGAGCGGCGTTTTCCGGATTGTTGGAAAAGTACACGCATAAGTCCTATTTTTAAAAAGGGTGATAAGTGTGATATAGGGAATTACCGACCTATTGTTTTAATATCTAACTTTAGTAAAGTATTTGAGTCTATATTATCTGATTATATTTATTACAAAGTGAACAACTTGCTTCATATAAGATAACATGGTTTCATGAAAAAGAGATCAACACAAACCAATTTAATAAATATCACTCAATTTATCTCTCATCATATGGATCGTGGTAATCAAGTTGACGTAATATATACTGATATGAGCAAGGTGTTCGATCGTATATCTCACAGCTTATTAATTAAATCTCTTCTTAAATATGACATTAGTGGCAATATATTGTCGGTACTTTCCTCATATTTACCAAATAGGGTTCAATTTGTCTCATACATGGGGATAAAGTCTAATACGTATATAGCTATTAGTGGTGTTCCTAATATTTATTAACAACGTATGTGATGTGCTCGACTGCGAATTTCTCATGTATGCAGATGACCTAAAGCTCTATGCAGTAATAAATAACCTGGAAGAAGCTGTCAAATTACAAATTAATCTAAACAAATTTAATGAGTGGTGTTCTGTAAATCACGTTAATATTAATATTTCTAAGTGTAATGTTATGTCTTACACCAGATCAAATGTTCCCATACTTTATAATTACGTTTTGGATAACACCATTATCTCATGTGTAAATTCTATCAAAGACCTAGATCTATTTCGATAGTAAACTGACTTTTAACATGCACGTTGAGAAACTGTCATTAACTTGCTATAAAACTCTAGGTTTCATAATCAGGAATTGCCGTGACTTTCAGTCGTTAAATATTTTGATTAAATTATATCAATCATTGATCCTTACTAAAATTACATATTGTGCAACGGTCTGGTCTCCAGGATACATAAAAAAATTAACGTTTTGGAAAAAGTTCAGAAACGGTTTCTGAAAAATTAGTTCGTGCGGCACTGTATTAACACGTGGTCCAAACAAAGTGAAAAATACACATATAAGTACATATCCAAAAAGTCCCATATATAATACTGAGTTATATATGGGATTTTTCGGAAAAATTTTTTGGGAAATCCCATATATAATTCAGTATTATATTTTTTGGATATGTATTTATTTTTTTTTATATGTAAGTACAAATACATAATAAATACCTAGATAATAAGAGATTATCTATCTGTAGGATCCCAATAGGGATAAAAATCGAAAATACCCACTTAACCTAAAACTTTGTTTACCAAATATTCCATATGTATGTTGTGTTGCTTACTACAAAATTTTCCATAGAGTAAATTTATTATCCTTTTCCGTGGCCCTCGATGTACGTCTGACAATAAGTCAACACGATAGGCCCCGTGTTGTGAAGAATTGTGTCCCTGTCAATCCTAATTAAAACTGTGTTTTTTCTCTCCCAAAATAAATAATATTACAAATAATAACTACTAAACGCGAAATGACCAAAACAAGAAAGAACGTCAACACAAAATGAAACCAAAAAATCGATACCAGCGAAAGCGAAGAAGACAGCAAATAAAGAAATCCTGAAAATAGTTAAAGAACTTCAAAAATCGCTAAAATTCATGAGCGAAAAATTTGATGAAATGCAAAAGGAGAACAAAGAACTCAAAAAAAAATATTAAAAGAAAACACAAAAAAACGAAATATTACAAGACCGCATACAAACCATAGAACAACTCCTAGAAAAAACAGAAAAAGCGAAATAAAAAATAACATAATCATAGTGGGAGTAGAAAAACAAGAAAAGAAAAAAATGAAATAACAGACGAAGTGGCAACAAAAATTATAAAAGCCCTAAATACCAACATAGAGAAAAACCAAATCATAAACGCACATAAACTGACACGAGCAACAAAATGAAAATTAGAAACCATTCAGACATAGACAGACTGAACTAAAAACATAAAGAAAGCAGCAAACACTCAAATAGACAAGCGTTCACTTTATACTTACATAATATCAGCAGCCTTCAAAATAAATTCCACGAAATAGAATTACTTCCCACAACACATAATAGCCCTAAAATAATAGCAATAACTTAAACATGGTTAACACCAACAAACGAATTAACAATTCAGAATATAACTGCCATTTATATACACAAAGACATCAAAGATAAAATACTATCTAACACAACAATTAATAAAATACAAATTATATCAATAATACTACAAGAATAAAAAGTTATAATAACATTATTAAACAAACCGCCTCACATAAACAAAAATAAACACAAGCATATGCTAACGAACACTATTATAAATAGAAGAAAACCACATATCATATTAGGAGACATAAATATAAATATACTACAAAACGACTAGAACACTAAAGAATATCAACATATTCTAACAGAAAACAACTACAAAATAATTAACAAAATAACAAAACAATCATATACAAGAGTAAATACAAATGGAAATAATTCAATATTAGACCATGTCATTACAAAAAATACTAAATTTATAGACGACATACAAATTGAACCATCAAGTATATCAGATCATAATGCCGTGATAACAAAGCTAAAAGAAACTAAACAACCAAAACCTATATATCAATATTACGAAACAACTAAAACTGCCCAAATAACAAAAGACATACAAGATATAGACATAAATACAATAAACAGTTTTGAACAACTATCAACAAAATTACAAAATATATTACAAATCAATCAAAAAATTTAGAAAATCAAAAGATCAAAAGACAATCTATGGATCAACGAGGAAATACTAAAACAAATCAAACTAAGACAAAAACTACAAAAAAAAACTTTCAAGAAATCCCCCAAACGCAATAATAAAAAAAACCTACGATGCACAAAAAATACTCACAATAAAACTAATAAAACATACTATAGAAATGAATTCCAAAAGCATAAACAAAACCCTTTTAAACTGTGGAAAAGAATACATCAACAAATAAATAAACAAAATAAAACAGAAAATAATAAAATATATAGATCAATACACAAAGAAGATGGCACTATTACAAACAACAATACAGATATTGCAAACGAATTAAACTCATACTTTACAAATATAGGAACAACAAACGATCAAATTAACAAAATAATTACCGAACTAAAAGACCATTCGGCGCCAGGTTTTGACAAAATAACAAACTCCACAATCAAACGAAACAAAACTACACTTATACCAATACTCGTCAAGATTATAAATATAGTGATAGATGAAGCCAGATATCCAGACTGCATGAAAAAGCCCAAATCAAACCAATTTACAAAAAAGGAGATAAAACCAACCCAAAAAACTACCGACCCATTGCTTTACTATCGACACTAAACAAAATTCTAGAAAAAGTAAAATACAAATCAATAACCACCTAATAAAAAACAATATCATATACAGTTAACAATATGCTTTCCAAAAACACTCAGGGACGATATCTGCAACAATTGATCTAATAAATTTCATAAAAACAGAACTCGATAAAAAACATAGATTAGCTGCATTATACATTCACATGAAAAAAGCATTTGATACCATTTCAAAACACAAACTACTGGAAAAACTCATGTCAATAGGTAAAAAAGGAAAGGAATTGAAACTAATAAATACATATTTAACCAACAGAATACAAACAACAATAGCAAACGACTCTGAAAGTAAACCAATGGAAGCAGAATACGGAATACCCCAAGGAGGAAATCTACCCCCGACACTGTATATTATATATACGAACGATTTACTAGAACTAAATCTTAAAGGAAAACCTTACATACACGCTGATGATACCTGCATTGTGTATACAGGTAACAACTATGAAACCATACAGACAGACATAAATACAGACATTAAATAACTAGAAACCTGGTACCATAAAAACCTGCTGACCATAAACAAAGAAAAAACAGAATACATTATCTTCAACAATAGACACAAAACTAAACTAACGATCAACATCGAAGGAGTAGCCATAAAACAAATAAGCGAAGTAAATTACCTAGGACTAAAAATACAAGACAACCTTAAATGGGACAAACATATACACCAACTAACAAAGAAGAACGCCAAGACAATAGCAGCACTGACAAAAATTAGAAATTACATACCAGAAACGACAAGGAAACAAATATACAGCGCTCTCTTCAAATCACAAAATACTTACCTCAAAAATATCTGGGGAGACACAACGAAGAAAAATATAACGAGACTACAAATACAACAAAACAAAATATTAAAAATACTATACAAACTAGATAAAAGAACAAATACCCTAAAACTATACCAACAGACACAGGAACTGGACATAAAAAATATGATTACACTAAACAACCTACTACTCATATATAAAATAGAAAATAACTTAATCAAGACAAATATTACTCTCAAAATAAACAAACAAGTACATGAATATAAAACAAGAAGAAAATCGGACATAAGAACAGAAAGATTTACAACAACAAAATATTCACAAGCTCTAACTACAGATACAATCATTCAATATAACAACCTACCCGAATATATAAAATCACTGAAGTACATTCCTTTTAAACTAAAAGTTAAAATTTTATTCTAAACAACAAACTTAAATAGAATAACACAAGACAACATTAGGAAAACCACAACATCCCTTAATACCGATAGCCCGAGACGGGAATAAATGCCCACTAACCTCGAGGTGAGGACGAAGGGAAGAAAAGTGCAATACATTTATATGTTTGTAAATTAATTACATTATGTAAATTATTGTAAATTTGTAAATAAATTTCACTCTCTCTAAAAAAAAATATCTATATTTCTTTAAACATGGTGTTTGTCATATTAGGCTCTACTTAATGAGTTTCAAATAGAAACAGTACACTGCAAACACAATTTTATATCCATCACTGATCTGTATAAATGTATACATAACATAACTGATAACTCTAATTTCTTGGATTTAATCAACATTAATATACCTAGATGTTCTTCACGTCACAAGCGCACATTTTATCATAAAATACCCCGTACAAATCACAATTCATTCTCACCTCTGTGCAATATGATTCGTAAAAACATTAAAAATCTGTATTACGTTATATATTAGCTTTATAATTAATTATTTAGTTTCTAATTACCTATTACCTAATTTGTACTGTAATTTAAATTATAGATTAAGTTATTTTTGTATTTTCTCTGTAATTAGGCCTTTGCCTGTTGAGAATAAATATATTATTATTATTATATTATTAATAATAAAAATATGTGCTAAAATGGTGATAATTTTGTAAATATATAAAATTATGTTCAAACTTATATGAAAAGTAAGAACTTATTGAATAGCTAGTTAACTTAATAAGTCAGTTACATAAATTATTATATAGCCATTATTTACATTGACATTTATATTTCAAAATCCTGGTAAAATCAATTTTTTTGTAGAATATAATTGTTTAACTGCGTTAAATGGATTTAAGAGCCAGTTAGTATAGTAACTTTTTCAAATACCACATAGGCAATTTTATCTGAGAAAATGAAATCAAGTTTCATGCAATTTATTTAAAAATTTAATTAATAATCATTAGACGCAGGTCTATAATTTAAACAACAGAAGTATATAATAATAATAATAATATATATATATATATATATATATATATATATATATATATGAATATATACAATATGGATTTTAATATTAAAAAATTACAAACTAAATGAAACTAACTAATAAAACATAGTAAATAAAATAGAAATGACAATAATCCCAATTTAAAGGTTTTATCAAGGAAGGACAACCTAAAAAAATAATTATCAATTAATCATTTAATGCATCACGCGTCAAATATTTACCAATAAAAGTTAATTTTAGCCTTTCGTGATGATCCTTGAGTAATTGTTTCCTTAAATAAATATTTCTTAATGCCAAAGTGAATTATTCCGACGTACTCATCCCATGAAATCATTTTCGTGTTAAAATTAAATTCTCTTTTATCTTGTTCCAATAATTTATTCCAAATAATGTTAATGTTATCTGTTGGAAAATTAAAATCTTTCAGAAATGGCCATGTTTCCTCCATCCTGGCAGCGAATTGACTGTCCCATTTAACAGATCTAAAACAATTAGATATTGAATTATAATAATTTCTGTAATAAATACTATAAACACCTAATATATTATTTGTGTGCTGAAATTGGTGTTAGTATTAACAATTTAATGTAAAAATGCATACTTACTTGCGTTCTTTGTTTACTAAAATAGATAATAAATCTATAAAATAAGCAGGTACACGTTGCAAAAATAGTCTAAGAATTCTGAAATGATAAACTGATGGTTCTATGATGGACATCGGATACCATCTACAACTTGCAAATGGGGCCATAGTATAATTTTCCATTAGTTTCATATTTAAGTTATTCCATGAAATTGGATTTTCTGTTGTAGTGTAATTTATAACCGTTGTTCCTGTTTTTCTCCTGTAAAATTTATTTTTAATATTTTTTATTTAATTAATAATAAACTATTAATAAAATATATATTCTATTATGCTAATATACTGAAGAATAATTCTGATTTAATTTAAATATTTTATAAATCTTCCTAAAGTAGATATTCTTAATTATCAAAAATTTAATACTTCATATTTTTTACTTTAAGCAACATAACACAGAGATACTAAAATTGTATTAATAATTGTATTAATATTGGTTTATTTAAGCTTATTATGTTGAAAATTAAATTACCGTTGTATACCCACATCCCATATTACTACAATAATGGCATTTGCTACATAATCGCTAGGTACGATATTTGTGTTAGCCTCTGGATGACTAATATGCACAATTCTGCTGATACCTAGACCAGTTGCTGTAATCCATCCATAGGGTCCCATATTTATCTTATTAATCCAACCCGAGGCAGGTTCTTTGTAAGGTGCTGTAACTGTATAAGTAAATTAGTTATTGTATTAACGATAGAATTTTAATATATACTTATGCCAGGCCTGAATATCACTATTGGCATATGACTTTCATAAGACTGTACCAAATTCTCCGCAATGTTCTTTGTGAATGTGTAAGAATTTGGCCAATCCCCTATTAACTGGGAAAGTGCATTTTTTATATTAGTATTATTGGATGCTAAATTTACAAATTTTAACAAATTTTCAGGTGAAATTGAATTTATATAAACTGTTTCTTCTAATAGATTGTTATGGCAGTTGACAAACATAGTTGAAACGTACATGAAGCACTGAAATTAAAAGAATTAAGTTTAGTGCAACTATTATATATCAATTTTAGAAATTTTAATACAGTTTTAATATATGTATTAATTGTCATTAGGTTTAATTATTACATGTATTTTATATGATATAAGTGGAGACTTCTTTAATATATTTTTGTAGTTAATGCCATATTCATTTTTGCCTAATTTAATAATTGTAGTTGGATGTATATAAGTTTAGGTCAAATAGTAGGATCTCATACTCTGCATTCATATTGGCTATAAGCGATAGATAGAATGACCTTAAAGATGTTTATTAATACAAAATGGCAAAGTGATGTCCAAAAGTTAATTTATATATCCTCTTTCTCTTTATGTCTATATTTATTCGCAGATAACGTATACTCAACATCTCATCAATTAAAGCAAGTAATTGATTTACCTGTAAATTATTTATACCTTTACTTAATTCCAAAATATTTAATGTGCCTACAACGTTTATATTAATCGCATTATACACTTCTTCGTTGAATTTAATTATAGCAGCACTATGTATAACTAAATTGACTTCTTTATGAATCATTTGGACGTCATTCCATTTCAATCCACAATTCTCGCTAGTAATATTTCCTTCTATACAAATCACTTTCGATAATGACGATGGACATTCTTTAAGTATAGAGTCAAAGACCTAAAAAATATATTACGTTAATAAATGCACGCAATGTGGCCGATTAAAGTAATCACTTCGCTGCTGAAATACGTTTCTAATCGTTCGCTACTAGTCTTTCCATGTTTGCTTCTAACAAGTATAAATATTTTCTTAATATCTGGTAAGTTTCGTATTAGCCTTTCAAGGAGGATGGTGCCTAGATATCCAGTTGATCCTGTTAGTAATATCGTCTTGTCTTTGTAAAAATCACTCACGGAGTAATAATCAAGTGAAGCAGACATCTGCAAAAAAAATTTGTTTATTTATACAATAAGATACTATTATAATAACGCATTTAATTAATAAGGAAAAAAAATACAATAATATAATTTTTTTGGTGAAGGACAACACTTACTTTTATTTTCAGTTTCCTGAGATCTGTTTTAATCATACACAATTTTCACAACAAGTGTGTTAGAGAAATTGTGCGAAAGATTAATCCGATTCACGCTGACAAACATGCATACACTCAGGGGAGATCAACGGAGTCGGCTCTGCACACTGTTGTAGACCGAATCGAAAGATCTCTGGACAACAAAATGTCCACCTTGGGCGTGTTCATTGACATAGAAGGTGCCTTCGATACAACGACCTTCAGAAAAATGGAAGCTGCTCTCTCCACGCATGGTGTGAACCTCACAGTTAGTGGATGGATCAAAAGCATGTTGGAGAATAGGGCAATCACAGTAAATGTAGAAAACACCACTGTCAGAAAGATCGTTGCTAAAGGCTGCCCACAGGGTGGAGTACTCTCACCACTCCTGTGGAACATAGTTGTTGACAGCTACTGTGGCGACTTAACGACAATGGCTTCCACACCATAGGATATGCAGATGACATAACCATCCTGCTAACAGGCAGATTTGAGATGATGTTATGCAGCTTGATGCAGGAAGTCCTCAAAATAATTGAACACTGGTGTAACAACCAGTCTTTGACCATAAACCCGTCAAATACTGAAATGGTCCTCTTCGCAAAGAAAAGGAAACTAGGTAAGCTAAAGCTTCGTAAGCTCCTCAACACCCAGTTGACATTATCGTCGGAAGTAAAATACCTGGGAGTGATCCTCGACGGCAAGCTGACGTGGGAGCCACATCTCAAAATGAAATGTAAAAAAGCACGTGTCTCCCTCTGTCAATGCCGGAGGGCTGTAGGGCAGACATGGGGGCTATCTCCCAAGATAGCACTTTGGCTGTACACAGCGATAGTAAGACCAATGCTAATCTATGGAGCACTGGTTTGGTGGCCCAGAGCCAGACAGAACCTCAGCAAAGCAGCTTACTCAGTTGCCTCAGCACGATCGGAGCAATGCGAACAACACCCACTGCAGCAATGGAAGCAATGCTCTGCCTTCCACTTCTCGACTTATACGTAGCAGAGGCTGTCAATAAGACACCCTTCCTTGGAAGGAAGACAGAGAATTTGCCACCCTGTTGCGCCTTCAATAGACCTATAATATATCGATAAAAAGAGGAACCGGGAGTGTAGAGGGTGGGGAAACCCTCCGAATTTACACCGATGGTTCTAAAACCAAAAGAATTTACTCGCAACAAATGGACCTATCACTAGCTATACCCCTAAAGAAGCACACAACTACTCTGCAAGCAGAGATCGTTGGTATCATCCATTGGGCGAAAAAAATCCTACACCGTGACATCAGTGATAGGAACATCCAAATCCTTACAGACAATAGGGCAGCAATACTAGCAGTGAGTGGTCACAAGATCACCTCAAGACTAGTAAAAGAATGTCACAACATCTTGAAACCAGCAGCATAATCAAACAGTATTGAGCTGCGCTGGGTCAAGGGACACAATAATGAAGAAGGCAACAGCAAGGCAGACGAGTTGGCGCGGGCTGGATCGGTTCTCAGTGATACCACGGACGGGCCCCCGATTGCGTCAACACCGAAATGCCTCACTGATATTCTCAAACAGAACACTCTCAAGATGCTACAATAACGTTGGAACAACACCTCAGGCTGCAGACAGGAAAAGGAAGCAATGCTCTCACCCAATCTGAAAACAGCTGAATACTATCTGCGACTATCCCGGGGGAATCTGCGTCTTATCACAGGTATCCTTACGGGTCACTGTCAGCTAAGGAAACACTTGTTTACTATGGGACTGGTGGAAGCCCCCATATGTAGTGCATGTGAAGAAGAGGACGAGACAGTGGAACATTTGTTAACCACCTGCCCGGCTCTCGCCCACCTTAGACTGTCCATGCTAGGGGAGCTCTGGCCGAACATAGCCAACATTAGGGATAACCCTCCAAGCGTTGTGCTGTCCTTTGCTCGTCACCTTGGGTGGCTAAATGAGTGATAGAACAACGCAGGACTGTCCCAGTCAGGGGGGCACAACGAGCCTAGTGAGGCCTAAGTGCTCTGGTCAATTATTTGATCACCCTTGGCAAACTCAATCTCTGCTCGGAGACTATCGCACGTATCCACTTGAAATTTTAACCGTAGCTTCACAGTAATGTTATCCAGTAAACTACGTACGATTTTTTGTTATCATTGCAACTTTTTTTTATAAACAATTTACTGCTCATTTTTTCGGTCAAAAAGTCCGCCATTATGCGAAAAATTTATGTAAAGCTAAAAACTTACGTACTTTACTAGCAAGTCTTATGTAGATTAAGATCCCGTTCTTTATTTTGGTTCAGATAGCACGAATTCGTAGAATCACCGTCGCCCGTAGAGGCTCTCTTGAAAAAGGTGATTCCGAAGATTGGTCCATTTTGTATCAAAATGTCAATATAAATTTTTTTTATACACTCAAATACATGTTTAATAAAGCTTAAAGAGAGAAATTTGATTCCTTTTTCCTTACTCCCAGAATAAATTGTCAAAGTTAGGCCTTTTTTGAGGGTCTAGACTGGCCTAATCCTTAACTGCCAAATACAAGAATGGTTTACCAATATTTTGACCTAAGGTGTACAACCAAATAAACTTAACTCGAATTATAGGCAACGTTATTAACAATCATCGGAAATTCCAGCGATTTTGGGTATAAAATTGTATATTAGATATTTTTCGATATAATATAATGTACTGACTTGAAGAAAATAATACGATGCTAGAAAATATTACCAAATATATATATAAGAGTAAACAATACCATGATAAAGTAAGAGCCGATCTTTTTAAAATCATCTAAGCTACCAAATTATATCTTTGAGAAATTTGGCTCAAACCGAAAGAATCCCAATTCTAATTTGAGGAAAACAAGGCAAGTTAATAATATGTAATTAATGCTGAGTTGAATTCAATTAAGCAGAAGCACTTTTAAACTATGTTTTTTCCTAATTAGCAACTGTGCGTTAATTAGTGGTAAATAAATATGCATAAAAAAGTATAATACATCTCTATAATGTTGTTGTTCCCAAGATCATGTATTTAATAATTTGTGATAACTCAATATACATCTTAATACATGCAATCTATAAATATAAAAATAATTCAATTACTATATGCACAGGTTTTATATCCATTAAGATAAAAGTTACAATTCAAAAGTTAATGCTTTTTCTTCTTTTGATAGCTTTTATATAAAATATTTATATTTTCTGTTAACAACATTTTAATTTACCTTGAAATTAGAGATTATATTTGGAATACGATATTTATGTTTTATTTCTAAAGTGACGATACAATGATTGAAAGACGACCTTAGGATAATTGGATAAATAACGAGGGTAGGAAAGTGAAGGAGTGGGCGATGGAAGATGTATGAGAGATATTGAATGGATGCACAGAAGAGGATTGGAATGGTAAGAAAACATTCATAGGGCCACAGAGATTGATACATAGTCTTTAGGGGCTTTTTAATGAAATAAGTGAAAAGAATGAAAGTGCAAGAATTAATGGAATCGGTCCATTTACCACCTAAAGTAGAGATACATATTGACAAAGATAAGGAAGTGGAACAAAAGGAAGTATGTGAGAAATTGGTGATTGGTGTAAAAGCCATTAGGGATATGAAGAACGGGCTAGAAAAGGTTCAGTGCGATGAAATGAAATGATCAATGGAACTGTTGGAGGGTATCATAGTGGGACGTGGAAGAAAAGTGAAGGAAAAACATGGGAAAATGCATACTTGGTTCGATGAGGAATATCGGCATGCAAAGAAAGAAGTGAGAAAGGCAATGAGGGAATGCATAAGGAGCAGATTAGTGGAGAGGCACGTGACAAGAGAAAAAGAAGAAGGTAGCTGGAAACCAGAAATAGTATTTGTGAAAAAAGCAAGCTCTGGAAAAAACGAGTGAATGATTAAGAATGTATAGGTGTGAAGCAGAACTGTGGAATATCCTAAAAAAAGGACAAAGAAAAAAAGTAGAGAAAACAGTGGACTACTACGGGGGATAGAAGCGGTGCAATATTATTGCTCAATAAATTAATTCGCATGTGAAATGAACTTTCTGTCATCATCTTTTCCCTTAGTAGCCATGGAAGATCTTTCTGTTAACACAGAACTGAACTAGTATTGCGCAATATTGCCAACAGACTGGCAATATTTACTAGATTGCACAATAAAAACCAAATTGTTTTTGATTGACTCAATATATTGGGCAATCTTTCAATGTGCTCTACAGACGCTCAATATTATTATTCAATGACAATTATTGTGCAATATATTGATGTAAATATTGATCGTGTAGGGGCCGCTAAGTCTTGTTAGAGCGATGAATACAAGCGGCGGGAAATCACCGATTTAGAGAGGAGGCGAGCTAGTGAGAGAACGGAGAACTACCGTACGATGTCGTCGGGCATTTATATGTATTGTTCGAGATTGGCTTTGAAGTTAAACAAAACAATCGCCACCGTCAAGACCATGGTCTCTATTGATACCAAGTATTTCCAAAGATGATCCTGGGCTTTGGCTAATAGTTTTAAGTTTTCAGTTATTGCAATATTTAATAGACAACCCACCCAAACAAGTGAGAAACCATGACTACGTGACGCTTTAAATCGAAGGTTTTCAGATTACTATTGCGATAGGCATAGAGATTGGCTACTGTATTCAGTTTCTAAAAATGCTGTCTTTTGCTTATGTTGTAAGGCCTTTGCAACAAGACATAAAAACAAATTTTATGAGGCAAACAATAAAAAATGGATTGAGTTTAATCAGTCTTTAAAAAGTAAAACCACTATTGACAGCGTGCAGCAAATACTTCTTGAAGTTGAAAATGAAAGCTGATATAATATAATTATGAGTATTATTTTTGTTTTGTTACTTGTTTTGATTTTTAAGTCCACAAAATATGGCTATTGGTTGGACGAGTAATAAATTATACGATCGAAACAATCATCTAAGACGCGTAGCAAGGGATTCAAAACTTACGAATATGGCGACTTATTTTGGAGACAAAGTTCAAAATGAAATTGTATTCATAATTGCTTAAATTTAATAGACAGGGACCCAGTTAATCGTAATTATTATACCATTGGGGTTTTCAGTATCATTCAAGAATTGTACAAGTATTTCTCAAGTTCAACTTTAAATCCATTTTCTGAGCCTAAATAGTTAAGTAGAATAGATGCCATAAAATCATTACATAATACTATACCAGAGATTTATGATATTTTTTGATCAAAAAGCAAAATATGACGCTAAATGTCTTGTAAATAAAATAGTTACGTTTTTATTTATTTGTTCAATTCGTGTATGGCATGATGTATTGGTTAAAGTTAACTTTGTTATCAAAATTCTACAATCTGCTAATATGAATATTCAAGTCGCTTTAGATACTTTATGCTTTTATTTGGAAATTTTTTTAGAGGAATCACGAACTGACAAAAATTTGAACTGCCAAATAATTAGGAATGCAAACTGTATTTGAACCCTAAAGGCGATGAAAGACAGCTTTTGGTTATGAACATGAAGACCAGACAGCTGAAATTGATCTGAAAACCACTTAAGGTTAATGTATATTTTTGCATTTTAGATCAAGCTCTAATGTTGTGTAATTTAATTTTTTATTTATGTGAATCACTTTTTAAAGGTTTTTTGACAATGATGTAAAAATTCTTGAATTTATATTTTTTTAATAATTTATCATCGCTATGTCCTAATATAACAGTATCGTTGTGAATTTTAATAACAATGCCAATTACAGTAGCAAGCTCAGAAAGATCGTTTTCAAAATTAAAATTAATAAAAAATTATTTACGAACAGCAATGGACCAGAAAATATTGTCTAATGTTCCCATCATTTACAAAATCAAAGAGGCGTTTCACTGGTTCCGCATACATGCACTGACCATGGTTGGCGTGGTACTGCTGATGTGGATAACTATAGATGAATAACGGCAATGATATCGGGTATAAAATTGCCATGATCGTGGTGAAAAAACAGCTAGAGAGAGATATTGAGAGTAGAAACTCAAGGGGTTTTTAGAAGAGAAAAAGAGGTCAGATCTTTACTCTGACAATGATAGTAGAGAAAGTGATGGAAGAGAAAGGATGTGTGCATGCAGTGTTCTTAGACTTAAATGCAGCGAATGATACAGTGCCCAGCAAGAGTTTCCTAGAATATCTGAGAAGGAAAGGAGTGGAAGATCGAACGGCAGATTGAATAACAAGAGTGTATGAATAAACGTGAGTTGTTGCGAAAGTGGGAATTAATGTCTCAGATAAATTAAGGACATGAATGGGTGTGAGACAGGAGTGTCCGTTTAGCCAGTTGCTATATAATTCATATATTAGTGAATTAGATGAAGTGCAAAGTAAGGATACTGTCATATGCGGATGATTAATATGAATGAATGAATTAATACTGTATTAATAGCGAAAGATTGGGGAGGAATAAAGAAAGTGGAAACCATGTACCTTGATAAGAGAGGACGTTGTGTGAAAGTAGGAAAGTATAGAAGAATTAGATATTAGAGTTTAAACATTCAAGTGTTTAGGATTTATTTATGAAAGTACACGCAGGTACGTGGAATATGTAAAATGGGTCAAATAAATGCAAAGAAAGCTTGGAGTGTTGCGAAAGAGAAATGGTTGTTAATCCATTTTCGAGTGACATGTAAACTATTTTCAAACGTGCTTGAAGTAGATTATAATGTATTGTAAAGAGGTTATGAGTGCGTAGAAAGAGCAATGGTTTCTGAATCATATGCTGGGGTTTGATAAGCCAACTCCAGGATACGTGAAGAGAATAGTGTGTTATGAAATGAAATTATGTGGATTAGATCAGGAGAGACTAAGTGTGTGAGTGTGTAATGAGAAAGAGAATGTATGAAAAAGTGGGGTTATCGGAGAATGTAACCAATGGATTATTGGACGAAAGATAAAGGGAAGAAGTGGAAATTCATATAAGGTAGGGATGTATTGAAAAGGGTAATACAGTAACGTGTCTAAAAGGTGGAAAGTGCACGGGAGGTTGCCAAGGTATTTGAATAACAATCAGCTCCCTATAGAGGAAAAGGTCACTTTGGTAAGAGACCTACTCTTCCTACCCTAAGGAGCAGGTACCAGGCTTTCTTCACTACGATTCTATTCACAAGAAAGGCCATTATCCTATTGCATCAATGGTGATTACGATCACTAATAGTGTTTTGATCAGGGCTTGTTCATTTCAACTGCAACTAGTATTTATGATCTCCCTAAATATTCGAAGGCTTCCTGATGATTTATTTGAAATAGGTTTTCTAAATTTTATTGCTTCAAATTTTTCGAAAGATAATTTGGTTGATTGAGTTACTTGAAGATAATAATAACTTTGATTAAACACTTAGAACCTTTCTTCAATATTTAAATATTTAAATAAATTATTGAAGAAAGGTTATAAGTGTTTTAATCAAAGTTTTCCAAAGTTGCTGCATTTATGTCCGTTTAATATAATTGCAAAATTTTCACGCATTTCCCTAACAGTGGCAATTTAGGCAACGCAAAAAGTTGTTGAGCGTTTAGTCTTCCAATAAGAACTGATGAACATTTCAAATTTGTATTAAAACGAAAACTTTTGCGTATTTTATTAATCTCAATAAAATATATAACAGATTAAATCTTTTATATGAATTCTTGGGAATTCATGCAATAAACCGTATTATAAATAAGTAAAAACTGAAAAACATAAAGACCGCCAATTGACAGATGTGCCGACGTATTTATTAGGGATATTAAGAATGTAATTTCTTATTAATACCCTAAAATTACTATGACCACCAACCGCTTTTTGACTAGTTGCATCGGCATGCAACCTACCGATTTTTTGGGCATCATCGTAAATTTAAAATCCAGTTGAAGGTTTTATGAACTATATAAAATAACTTGTAATCTCTTTCTCCGCAGTTAATTTTTATTTTGCTAAATTTTCAATAGCTGTACAAGAGTGACGGTAATCAGAAATTGCCGCTAATTTAAAGAGGGTCGATTGCCGATAAGGCAAAATGAGTGGCTTGGCTTGGCAAGAGCTAGGTGTGGGCCGCCAGGAAGAAGAGGGAGGTAGTGGTGGAGCTGCATGTGACTGTATTGAAGAAGAAGATGGTGTTGGGGTAAAGACTCTAAAGCAATTGAGGTGGGAAAAGTTAACCTATGTTACTTTTAGATAGAAGCGTACTTATGTTCTTAATCTAAAAAGTCGGTGAAGTAATTAAACGTTTGGAATGAATTGATCAAGTATTTATTGCTTTTGCACCTAGGTGTTAGAACATCGATCGGGTTGCAAGTCATACTCCCAACTTACACTTTACAACTTCCAAATTATCAGCATAAAAACCACTGATTACAATTATGGAGAAATTCCTTGAACCCCACCGCTCCACACAGGTGTACTCGTGAACAGGGAACGACTTTACTGTGTCAAATATCACCGGTTCGCGACAGTATTATTATGCCCCAATAATGTTTTTTTTGTTAGAAAAATGTTTGCTATTGATAATGGTCACTTTGTGTTCAAAATGTACACCTAGCTCAAATTAAATTTATTTGCGAAGAAAGTGTTAGTGTGTTTATTCCAAGTTTATTAACCTATAGTCTAAATAAAGCAATAAGTTAAAAATTAAAAACAGTGCTACGCATTTCAGACACCTAATAAACAAACAACAAGATGTATCTATAAATACGGCAGTAACAATTTATAAAGTGATATGTTGACCTATGTTGGACTATGCTGCAATCAACTCTCGTTCTCCCGTTCTAAGAAACTTACAGGTGAGTGATTGATCAGCCCTTCTCGTTTTAAGAAAATTAAGGCACTCAAATAATTACATACACAACCCTTTCAGTATCCACATTTCGTGCATGGTTTAATGTTGAACTAATTAATTTAACCCGTAAGAAGAAATTTGCCCATAATAATTATAAAATGTCGGGTCTTCATGCTGGCTATTTAATTTTCAGTAATTTACGAGCTGAATGCAAGAAAAAATCTACTGAGCTATATAATAATTATATAAGAAAGATTGAATCAGATATTTTGGCTAATCCTCGCGACTGGTTTTCCCAAACAAATTTTGTATTTAGATAAAGTTGGAGATGATGGACTGGAGATTGTGGATTTATTTGGATTTACCGTCCCTTTATATCCGATATTCAACAAGGCTTTCAGAGTTGCAAATCAACCACCTCTAATCTCCTTCAATTCAAACAGTTCCTGTCAAATGCCTTGGAGGAGCACATACAGGTAGATGCTATCTACACCGACTTTTCCAAAGCATCTGACCATACAATTCTACTACACAAGTTAAAATTGCTAGGCCTCAATGACGCTACGTTGTCTTGGTTAAAGTATTTTCTTACAAATCGGACTCAGCAAGTTAAAATTAATGACTCAATTTCTTTGTCTAGAACTAACGCAATCAAAGATCTTGGTATTTTATTTCATACCGCACTAACCTTCATAAATCAAATTATTTCTATTTGTCACAAAGCTACGAAAGTATTGTGTGGTATCTGTCAAAGGATCTGAGTCCAATATGCCTTAAAATATTATATTGTTCACTTGTTCATTGCCATCTCGAGTATGCTTCTCCAATTTGGTCACCATATTTACAATATAAATAGAATTGAGAGCGTGCAGAAAAAAATCTTACGATCAATTGAATTCAAAAATGACATTGAACATATACAAGGTTCGTATGCATCGTTTTCAACCGCTTTAAGGAGTAAGACTTTATTATTTATAAACAAGAATAACACGAACTTTTCGTATAATAACACTATTAGTCGTATGCTTAGATTGGCAAATGATCTAAACATTAATTCCTGGTCCAATTTGTTTAATGGTACAGGTCACCAATTTAGAAGGACATTTAAGTCTAATTTATAATATTTTAATTAATATTGTCTCTTATATTATTTAATATTCACTCTAATTTAATGATATTCATTTTATTGTAGTTGTATGTATGTATGTAAAATTATTTAGTTTATAAGTATGTATTACGTTGTGTATTATTGTAAAAAGGGGCTTCCCGATCGTGAGGCTGAATTAAAATTGAAAAATACTGGAACAAGATGGAAACAAAAAAAGACTATTACATCAAAAGGGAGTTGTTAATAAAATTAATTAAAACTTAATTTACAAATTTGACTTGCAGACAAATTAAAATAGTATACCATAATTTAATATTATACTGGCAGATTCTAAGAAAGGCGTTTAAAGTGAACCAATTTAATCAGAAAGATCAGAGACATTTCCTAAAGACTAATACGCCGTATGTATGTTGCCAAACATATTTTACAGATTAAAATTTAAACACTTCAAAATTTATCAATATTAATAAAAACCTAAGAACTGACGAGGTATATGTATATATCACAGACTAGAAATTATCACAAGCGAAGAAAGTAAATATGCGTATAAAAATAAATTTAAGTTACATAACCGAGCAACTCATATAAATTCTACTGTACTTTAAAATTCTAATGATTCAATGTTTTATAAACTACCTTCCAACCACTTAATGATATATAGTTTGCAATCCGTTGGCATCCTAACAAACTAACCCTAGAATTCGACACAATACAATTATAAATATTGCAAAAATAATGGGTTTTCAATCTGCCTCATTTAAATTTATTCAACAAAAATCTATATTTATCCAGGAGCCTAAAATCTGAACAAAGATCAATTCATATGATTAAATAATTTCTCAATTAACCCGTGGTGAATCATTTTTGAATTGATTTGATAGATGAATTCATTACTTTGACTTATTTCAGTAAATCGATAGATACATGGATTACCATGTCGCAACCATCATCATTATATGTATTAATATTTGTTTCCGACCTTAATAAAACTGCTTATAAAATATTTAATATATGAAGAACAATACATAACATTGACTAAGCAATAATGCGTATTACATATTAATATGTTTTATTTAATAATAATTATGGCCTCGAAATAATTGTTGTGGAATAATAATATAGACTATATTTCAAATGCAAATAATTCTTCATTAGCTCTTAAACAATTGTGATTTATTTAATATATTAATCAATTAATTAACATAAAGGTTTTTAATTTTATATTATGTACCTTAAATAAGCATAGCATAAAATCTACTGCTATTTATTTAAAAACAAAGATACTGCGTAGGCTTTTTTCAGATCTTTAAATCTCTGCAAAGTATTTGATTGTGTATCTTGTAAATGACTATTAAGAAAATTAAAAATATATAAATTTTAGAGGTGTTTTGTTTATACTTACACAATCGAAAACAATCAGTGTATGTAAAAATCAAACATTCGAGTATTTATAATTATTAATTGGTGTATCTGAAGGGTGCATATTACCCTTTCTTATATTTCTAAATGAATTTCCTAAACACTTAACACAAGATATCTTATCATACTTTAGGGATGACAATATGGGAAGTTCGGTAAAAGAAGTTATTAAACATGTCGATTCCTTAAAATTTGCTAATAATTGGTACTCTAATAATGGTTTAATTCTGAATACATAAAAAACTAAAGCTATACAACTTTTTAATAATAGCAGCAACCATACTCAATTGATATTTTTTAAGAGGATTCGAATCTAAAATATAATATATATCTTGATAATTACTACTTTAAATAAATCAACTAAGGCTCTATATTTAACCTCAACATTGGCATTGATATTTTATCAAATTGAAATTAACGAATGTGTTTCGTAAGGTAGAGTTAGATACAGAATATTATTCAAACTAAAAATACTTTCCAATGCATTTATTAAATTTTATTTGACACCAAAGAATAACGTCTTAAAAATGGTTATTCATATTCCAAATAGATATATTAGATACAATTTATTACCATAAATGTACCATACATTTCCATGTATATTTTGAATTAAAATAATAACGAAATGCCGCAAAAATAAATAAATCATACTATTTGAATCAATAAATAAAAAAATATTATTGTTTTTTTTCCATAGTATGAATATGAATTATTAATAATTTTACTTACTCGTAGTGTTAAACGCATTATCTTTGTAAATATATAAAGCATGTGCGAAATATGATTATGTTATTTGTTTAGTAAAGTCATGAGTAAATAAATCAGAAAAATTATTTTATAGCTATTCATAAAACAAATAAATAATTCTTGAATTTTGTCGGCGTTTACTTGGTGGTACATTTTTGATTAAAATTAAATGAAACACTTTTAACTTTGTTTTACCACAGTAGTTATTTATTAATTATCATTTGATAATGATTAGTGAATTTTTCAATTCAATGTTGAATGAATATATAATTTAAATGAATTAGGTACTTTATATAAGTATATACACTATAAAATAAATTGATTACCTTGTTAGGTAATGAAGAATGGATAAGTTTGGGGATCGATCGGACGACAAAGTACTCGCAGTAGTAGCCAACAAAGTGTATCCGTAAGTACCTAATACGTACTTATATATGTTCTCAATGCGAATATCGTTCGGCGGAGCCTTTTCATTGGAGAACTTTATTTTAATTGAAATCGTAAAGCATAAATATATAATCACCAAAGTGATTAGAATATGACCTTTCAACAACTAACAGCCTCAACTATTCAGCATAAATATATGTATATCGAACCGTTAAGGTTAATTCTACTATTTGTTAAATGTATATAATGTTTCATATTCACATGTGAAATAATGGAACGAAACAAGAACGTTAGAGATGGAGAGCTGTAAAAGCATTATAATTTTTCCAGTGCTAATATTACATACAGATTCATCAGAAAATATAAAATATAAATTAAAATAATTGTTATTTTTTAATCTTAATAATAAAATTACAAGTAGAACAATATACTATTCAATATAATGACAACGTTAAACAAAAAACTTTCTTATTCTAACAAAATTTATAATAATAATAATATATTTATTGGTGCCACAAACATAAGTTTATAAACATAGGGTCCTGTTAATATGGCTGCACCATAGATTCCTGACATCAGAATATGAAGATATTGCATAACTTCCCTATATCTGAAAGTTTTACAATTAAACAGTCAATCCAAAATGGTTTTACAATACAATGTATCAATAATGCCATAAAAAGCAAAAAGCACAATAAAACAGAATACAATCGTACGCATTCTTAGAAATCACAGAATAACAACAGCCTTTACAACAATAACAAAAATCTAAATAAATAAAAATCAAATTCCATACGAAAACCAACGAGTTTACGAGACAAACAAACAGGCGAATTTCGACAAGATTAGAAGAACATAAAATCTCTATAAAAAGAAACAGACCACGTCATCACTGCACACCTACAAATGGGTAATTAATTTCTCCAAGCATTACTGCACCGTTATCTTATAACAATTATGCAAGAACTAACCGTTAATATTTCAAACAACTAATAACTAGACTACCTTGCATAAAATTACATTGAATGCATTAAAAATGAAAGATACCCCTGAATTAGTTGATGAAGCGCAATTGTTTTATGAAGAGCCAAAAAAGAATTACTTCTTGAAAATTCAGAAAAAGAAAGAATCTAGGTCACCTCCAGTATAGAGCAGTTCTTTTAATTGAGTTCTGAGTAATGGAGAAAACGTCTATATATTGGCTTCTGTTCAACAAGAACTGCTTCAAACAAATTGTAAAAGTATAATTGTCAAGCTAATTAATCTTGAAATTAATTCTTGAAATAATTGGACGAGATATTCAAATCAAATAATTATTAATTGATCAAATATTTATCGACTTTCATTCTTAGGAAGTGAGAGAAAGGATAAAATACTTTGGGATTCTTTTCGCAAATTTTCATGAAAAGAAAAAAAACTAATAAAATATGGTATATTAAAGTTATTTGTGAACAAACTGCCTAGCCGTGAACATGTGCTCCGCAGATATCTAAGAACCCTATACTTGTTGTACAGTGAACAACATATAAGTGTCAAGTGTCAATCCAACCAGCTCTCAGAAGCGTACTGGTAAAACCTTCTGCTCTGTCGATACCTAAAGGGACATCGAAAACCAAAAAAAGGAAACGAGTCCGGCCCAAAAAGAACGAACCCGCCGAGGTCAGCAAAAAACGCCAGATCCTGCCGGCGTGTGAAATAGACGCGAGCAGCTCTTCCGACATGGAAACATCCAGAGTCCACTCGCAAAAATCAAGTAAAAGCATAAACACCACAACCATCAACTTTACTAACAACACCTACGCAACACAAACAACAACACTTTCTATATCACCACCATCACCAAACTCACACGACTCCAAATGGATTATCAACATAAATGACAAAGATGTCATTATTAAAACCAAACTGGGTTTTATTGTTAAATCAAATCTAAATATATTAACCTGCGAAAATAACCTTAAAATACTAAAAGGTAAAAACATCATTCGCACATTCGCTTTGTCAACTCCCCGCGAGCGCAATGCAGCTGCACCATCGTACTCATGCGTGATACGTTCACTGGAAATCGAAATTGAAGACGCGGTGATCAGTGCCCATTTAAACACGCTCGGAATCGAGCATAGATATTGCCGCCGAATTACCATTAACTCAAAAGCCACCGGATTAAAAGCAAATGGTTCGCATTATTACACCTCATTCACTAAACTGTTGCAACGACGTCATGTTCAGAGTATAGCCAGTAGAGGAGAGTATGACACCACAACCCCTTCCAGCGCCGTGTAATAAATATTCAAAATTCGACCACACAACAGCTGATTGTAAGAACAAAATCCATTGCGCTAAATGCGCTACCATTTTACCTCCGTCGGCCCAACTATGTGTAAAATGCACATCCTGTGGGAAAGAGGATCACGGTGCCTGATGTCCAAATCGACCACGTCAACCCATTGAAGGAATACCTAACTTAAATGTACACTGTATAAATAAAAAATCAGCTCAAATTGACGACAGGGACATTAAAGAATCATACGTTCATCTATCAATCACCCTTCACGATCACATTCTAGACACTTACACCGACCGTCAAGTTCTATTAAAAAGTTACGCGAACGATTCATCAACTCGTTCAATATCGACACTCATGCATCTTTTTCTGCTAATAGAATGTTTGTTGTTATGTTCGATCTTTCCGGCCCCACATTATTCCCACCATCCCTATCGAAGGCGTCCGCACAGCACATTCTATCGTCAACATTCACTAGCCTCAATGTGTTATATGGCAACATTAACTCGCTCGTTAACAAATCCCGAATCCTCAACCACTACCCTACACATCTTTGTATGCAATAGCTGCATCCCATCCCTCTGTTAAAATAGGCAAAGCAAAGTCATTAAATTTATATTTCATCATTTCCTTTCCCAGATTCTAAATTAATTTGTTTCTTGTATACATTCACCCTCGTTCCCCTCCATTATTATAAAATCCTCACTGTTCGATAATGCTATTATCATTGGCGACTTCAATATCAACAAACAAAAATCACGACACCTTTCATCTTTCCTATCCAACTCTAACTTTGTACGTATCCCTATACCACCCACTTTTATGATGAATAACTCGCAAGCAACCACTCCTGATGTCTTACTCTGTATACAGAACATCCAAAACCTCATACACTCTGTCAACATTGTCCCCGACCTACGCTCCGATCACCTAGCCATCCCCTTTCAAATAAAAATCCCATCTAATCTCCCACAAGAAATTTCTAACCTCATTTACAATTTTAACAAATGTGACACAAAGACAATTGCTACAGACCTGACACAATTCACCCCTTCCAAACCCAATATTAATCCTAACACCATTATCCAATTCAACCACATCCTATATAAATCGATCAAACAAAATACTCCTTAAATTAAAAAACAATTTTCTAATTATATAAATATCCTCTTTCAAATTTTATCCTTCGCATTATCAAATATAAAAGACAAATCTACAAAGACATTTATCAAATTGAACAGACAATAAATAACTAATTAGGAAATACAAGACGGACACTTTTATCAATAGTTGTAGGAAAATCAATGACTCAAGCGATAAAAAATTTTGGACATAAATTAGAAAACTTAGCAGATACAAAACGACGGACAAACTACAACAACTGTACGATCCTATTACTGAGGAGACTATAACAAACCCAGACATTATTACACGTAAATTTGCAGACCATTTCAATTCTATTTATTCAGAGACACAGGACCCTAATTTTGATCAATCAACCGTTCAACTTGTAAACGACTGGCACAATGATTTCTTTAGATTCAATAACAGTTCAAAGCCTATGGCCATTTTTACGCAAGAAGACTATTTTAACACATTATAGAAGTACAAAAATACAGCGACTGGACACGACCTAGTACATAGACACATATTAAAATCCTTACCAAACCATATACATGTCCATATCCTTAATATCCTCAATTTCATTTACCAACACCAATATTTCCCTTCCGAATGGAAACTTTTATTAATCATCTGTATCCCAAAACGTGAGCATCCTCTATCCTTAATATCCACCTAACATCGCATTACGTTACATGCCGTCCTAGGAAACCTCTACGAAACACTCCTCAAAAACAAAATACTATCCCTAATCTATGACCGTATCCAATTTGGCTTCCTTCCAAAACGATCCACTACCCTCCCACTTACCATCCTTACCTCAAACATCTAAACATCACACCTTGAAGGAAAGTCATCAGCCGTCTGTCTGGCATCAAGGTCTGTTGTACAAATGCTACCTCCTTAAAATTCATACTCATATTATTTTCATTATCAGTCAATTCGTTTCAAACAGATACCATAAAGTCAAAATCATCAACTCTTACTCCCCTCCTTTTTCATCTCACACACAACTGTTTGCCCCTTTATGTCTATAATAGGCATTACCAAAATTCAAAACCCCTTCATTCACTACATTCGAATTCATTGCATCACATTATCAATCATCATCATCATCTTCAGAGACAGACTGACAAAACACATCGACAATGACAAATCAGAGCTGAAAGACCGCTGGTCGATAGCCATTTTATTGTATCATACATGTATTATATTGAATTTATTTGTATATTTCACAAATAAAAAACTTTTTAACTTTGTTTGTATAACACGGACTTTATTTAGTGACTATAGTTTCGACAATGAAAGAATGAAATGAAGAATTATGTATAACGAAGTAGAAGCCTCCACCGTTAACTATTTGTATATTTGTTTACTAATTAAATCGTCAACATGCACAAAACAACTACTATCCTGGTCAATATTACGAAGCAATTAATTATGCAAAAGCAATTTGCCTGTTACAAATATTAAAACTATAAAAAAGAAACATTACTTTGAATGTATTCAGTGCTGGCAAATAAACTTAAAAAATTAATTAAACATACAATATACAGTTTTTGAGTGAATATGGTATGAGAAAGTATAAAAAAGAAATGAGTAGCTTCGCAATACCTAACAAGTAGCGTCAAAATTATAATTATTAGTGTTTCTTGTATATTAAATTGAAATATGACCAGAAAATATATTATTCTATATGGGAATTAAATCTTTTGTTTTATTGTGTAAACTCATAACATAAACATATTAGCCTTTCGAAACTAATTCACATTCTTTAGAATCTCTTTAATTCGACTTATATTAATATAAGTGTCAATGTAATATAATGTAATGTTTTGATTGTAAAGGAATTTGGGAATATTATTGTACTTGGCTAATCTAAATGATCTCCCTTTAATCAGAACGTTTTTTTTTAAATCTTTTTTAAGTTAAGCTATTTTGGATAACTATATGATCTATAAGATTTAATAAAGACAAACATGATTTCATTATTTAAAATTAATATAATCAATTTAGGGAAATTTAGTGCAACGCTTTTGACATTAGATGTTACCTGAATAATTTACTAATAAAATGTATTTAGTTCTTTTAGTTCGTTGTAGTTAATTATTAGTGAATAATATAGTATACTACAAAATTGTAGATATTTCAATTATATTTTACTTTTATTAATAATTATTATTCATAAATGTTGGTTAAATTAGCTAAATTTCTAAAAATACCTGAATATTTAAAACTGAATTAAATACATGAATTAATCTTGTATTTGTGTCAGCGACTCATGATTTATCCGCTGATTGAAAATTTCAAAATGTATTAAAATCCTTTAGTTCGTTGTAGAAAAACGATTTATCGCTTAAATAATTATAAAAATTTATCATTTATTAAGAAATGGCCATGCGTTCATGTACTTGTCACATTATAATCGTTACTTTTTCAAATTATTATTATTTTTCAATAAAGAAAACACTTATATTTTTTATTTCTCGTGACAAGTTTCAAGTACAAGGTAATCATTATCAAACTGCACTTAAATGAACAAAAATGCAGGTATACATAGTAAAAGGCTTCAAATAGAGGGGTGTACAACAGGTCAACCTGGTCGTTAATGACGGGAATTCTCGGATTAATTTTTGTTTTGTGTAATTCCAGAGCTTCCAGTAAATCCATCTGTTTGCCTTTATCGGCGAGATGGATTACCGAAAGTAAATCTCTGTCAAATTTATGGCCTGTTTCTAACAAATGATTTGCAAACGTTAAATTATTTTGTTTTAATTTATATGATCGTTCATGTTCTTTTAAACGTATGTTAAAATTGCAACCAGATTGCCCGATGTAGATGCCTTTACATTCTGGGCATGTTAAACTATAAACTCCTGATTTGTGCATAATGTCTAATTTCGATTTTGCGTTGAAAACTAAATTACGTAACTTATTATAGTTGTCTCAAAGATATAAGGCGTTTATGGCCTTTCGTCGTTTGACTGCCTTAATGAGTTTAGGGCCCTCGTAAAACAGAACCAATAAATATTCTCGTGCTGATCAGGACCGCATTATATAATTTTCTCTATAAAAATGTGTGCGTTGCAAAGGCTTATTACTGCATGCAAATGATCTCTTTTTTGAAGAATCCTATACAAAGAAGCAGTTACTAGAGATAATGAAAACGAAAATATTTTCATTGCACAGGAACGCGAATTTTAACTTAAAAAATAAATGAGAGTTTGCGGTCGGTTCTCCATTAAAATTAGTGAAAGTTAAATACCATAAAAGGTCATAAACGTCTTATATCTTTGAGACAACTATACTTGATTTAAAAACTATATTAATGTCTCGTTTTTTAAAAACATTCTTAATTTTTGATTTTATTGTTCAAAAAAAGTTAAAGTTTTGTAGGAATTATTTTCTATAGGACTGATTGCATATAAGTATTTACTCATTCTTTTTAATTGAAATTTATTTATTAATTTAGTTACTAATGACTCTGAATAACCATTATTAATAGCAATTGTTTTTATTTTATTTATTTCTATTTTTAAGGATTTCGGGTTAAGGGGAATATTGTATGATCGGATTATCATTAAGTAAAAACTTGCAATTTTGTGTTTAAATGGGTGACGGGATTTGTTTGGAATAATGGTGTCTGTGAAGGTGGGTTTACGACACATAGAGTTAAGTCTAAATAATTAAATTTGTTATTAGATTCTGTTTCTATTGTGAACTTAATGGATGTGTGAAGAGAGTTAAAGAATGTTAGAAATTGATTAATTTGTCGGTCAATACCTTCGATGCATGCTAAAATATCGTTTACGTATCTATAGCACCTTGGGGTTACTTTAATATTTTATTGGTGAGGTTATTCATAAAAATTTCTGCTAGCCGTGGCAGTTTGTAGAACAGTTTCAAGCCGTTGTATAATGGTGACGTTTCAGATATGTCGGCCTATGAATAGGATATGAAGAAGATACAGTATTGAGTGTAATGCCTTATATTATAGCAATGAGTCAAACCATAAGTATTGCACTTTAATATTATAAAATACAGAGACTGTAATATGTTGATTCCCAATTTCTTGAAATGATGTCTACATGATTCGTTATATCATAAATTGAAAATAGGTTATATAGGCTATAGTTAAATAGTGTTTTAGTGAGGTGTGTTAGCCTCCCGTGAACTGCGACCTAACAGATCTATTGTTTTACCCTTAACAAATCACCTCCCAAGCTGTCCCACGTCCACCATGAACCTGGTAACTTTCTTGGGGGTGATACTGCTCACTTCTTCGGGAGATAATCGGTCTTTGCTGATGTGTGAAAGACGTTTGTGAACAATCGCGACACACGTGCACAATATAATGGAGAACAAGTCTGAATTATCAGAAGATAATAATTAACGTAAACGCTGTAAATGTAACAGCTACGCGGTAACTGGTAAGAAGTGCTTTGTACCATCAATCGTGCGCTAGAAAATACATCACTTGTGCAGGTGAAAATCTAGTATGCTGTGCAAAAATCCAATCCTTAAGTGAGGCCAGTGTTCCAACAGAAGCTACAATTCATCCACTAGACCATGTCATACATAATGAGACCACCTTACATGAAGCCAGATGTCTGCATTTAATCATACACCAGAAAGATATCGTAATATCTGAACTAAGAGACAAAATTAAATTATTGTATAAAACTATATCATTGATGGAAAGCCTGCCATCTACAAACATGCATCAAAATGAAGCAGAACAGAAAACTGTACAAAATAATATAATTGAAAATTCAAATAAAAACTAAAAATTAATTGACTACCAATGCCATCTCTTTACCAATAGCTAAGACAAGCAATTCAAAAATAGTGCAATCTGAAAGAGGAACCTCTAAAGAATCTAATCAAGTTACCATAGACCACAACTTGGTCTATGGCTATTAATGTCGCAACTGCCGCAATTCCCAGCAAGATGACTCTTATAGACAAGACAAATATTGAAAGGGATTGGCAAACAGTATCACATAAAAATAAAAACAAAAGATGAAATAAAAATATTATTACTGGAATTGAAATTTAATTGGAACGAATTATTCAATGCTGTTGTTAAGGAAAAACGTGCATGGTTTCTTGTGTCCAGATACTCACTCTCAGTCACAGAAGTCCCCTAAAGAAAAATTAAATGCTAAGTACAACAGAACCGACTTCATTGTAGAAACTATGAACACGGCCCATTCGAATCCAACTTTCAACAGCTTAAGGATAGGCGCTGATTGGTCACTTCTTGCCACACTACAAGAACCACATTTCTGGGACAAATGAATCAATGTAACCCGGTACAATTTTTTACGGAAATCCCCGAGGGGCCAAAAATGAACCTAATTGTAGCAGCATCAAGAAGCAAAACAACTGGACGTATTCCTAAAAGCAACACTATTATATCAAAATGAGGATGCCGCAGACATGAGCAATACACAGACTAATACTAAACAATGGTTCCTTTGACGAATAAAGCACTAATAACCTTTTGTCACAATTTTATTTGTTACCAAATGTACATTTCGGACACAAGGTGACCATTATCAATGGATTAATTTAATGGTTCATTGCAAACAAGCTGTGTCTGAATGATGATAAAACAGAGCACCCCATGTTCTCTTAACGCAAAATACCAATACATATTACAATGACTGTGTACAACTTCTTGGTATACAAATTGATAAATTAAAGTGTTACCATCAAACACTGTATATATCTAATAAATTTAAAAATACGAAAACATTTCGTGAATCTACAACAATGAGTCTTACTAAGACTACAAAACAAATTAATTTGAAACAACTACTTCTCTAGCTAATACTTCGACAGACATTGAATAATACAAATTAATTTGCGTGTTACAAATAGTACAACTATTAAAGCAACACTAATTTGAATGAAATTATTTCTGTTGAATAAACTAATAAATGATAGAATGTACTTTAGATTGTTTAAATGTAACTATAACATGAATAATTATGAAAAATGAATTTTAAACTGATTTCATTAAATTAAATTAGCAAAAGCTATTAAAAAATCTAGCATTCAAGTTTATAATCATCTGCAGACACGTGTTTCGAACTTTCGCTCTCTTCAGTACAGCTTTATTATAAAATTGATTTTAAATACAAATAAAAACACTTACTAAAATAAATAAATATAATGAAATATGATAATAAATATAATGAAATATAAATAACTTACTCAGATATGTACGACAACTGACACAAGAATGAAATATAATCGACTGAAGGTCTGAATTTATACCTGAGGTGGATTAGTGAATTCTTCAGAAATCATTACGTTCGGGATTAAGGAAAAATACCCACTTAGAGCATAATTGAATAATAAAATGTATTAAAATCCTTTAGTTCGTTGTAGAAAATTAAATAATAAATTTAAAAATACGAAAACATTTCATGAATCTACAACAATGAGTCTTACTAAGACTACAAAACAAATTAATTTGAAACAACTACTTCTCTAGCTAATACTTTGACAGACATTGAATAATACAAATTAATTTGCGTGTTACAAATAGTACAACTATTAAAGCAACACTAATTTGAATGAAATTATTTCTGTTGAATAAACTAATAAATGATAGAATGTACTTTAGATTGTTTAGATTATTCAATGTCTGTCGAAGTATTAGCTAGAGAAGTAGTTGTTTCAAATTAATTTGTTTTGTAGTCTTAGTAAGACTCATTGTTGTAGATTCACGAAATGTTTTCGTATTTTTAAATTTATTATTTAATTTTCTACAACGAACTAAAGGATTTTAATACATTTTACTGTATATATCTAATAAAATATCCAAATATGTGTATGTAATTAGGAAGCTATGAGAACTTGGTACACTATAATTGCAATTGAATGTTTATTTTGCTTATATTCAGTCCGTAATGTCATATGGTATAATAAATTGGGACCATACGGCATCAGTGAGTAATATTTTTAAAATACAACGAAGAGTGGTTAAAATTAAGGGAGGTATTAAATACAGGGATTCTTGCAAATTAAAATACTCTGAATTAAAAATTCTTACGGTACAAAGTATTTATATTTATGAGTGTCTCAGTCCTATCAAAACACACCTTAACATGTATGAACCAAAATCAACCACCCATAATTACTCAACCAGGCACGTCCATTATATAAGACCAGTATTGAAATCAAGAGATGGTCCAAATTATTTCTCGATTAAATTATTTAATGCTCTACCACGAGAGATGCAAGAGCTAAATGATGTGCAATTTAAAGCAACACTAAAGAATATTCTATTATCGAATGCATTTTATTCATGTGATGAATTCTTTGATTATATGCCTGATGTTAATAATGTTTAACATAGGTTTTTTTTGTTTGACTTGTGTAAATATCATGTATATAATAGCACCAATAAATATATTATTATTATTATATTATTATATGTGCTCGGTCGTTTCATCTGCCGAATCACATAATCTGTAGTTTCCACTTTCCCATTTTCCACAAATGGTATAGGAGGGCACAGTACCCTGTCATGAGTCCGGTGAAAGTTCTTATCCATCTCATCCCTTGTGAGTTCAAGCACATTATGGCTGTGATCAAGTATGATGAGTCGTTTTAATTGACGTAGACCTGGTACATTGTTCCACTGCTTGCGTCTTCTGCCCTTTCCCATGTTTGCACCACCTCTCTGTGCACCATGGGGAGTCCGCAAAACGGCTCTGGTCCTATAGAAGTGGCATTTGCACCTCTTTGTGTGAGTTTATCTGCCACTTCATTGTCTTTATTATCCCCGTGCCCTGGGACCCACATGAGGGTCAACGAGTTGTTCTTCGCCAGACAATCCGTGACCCGTGACTGTAGGCCCGAACGGCCTTTAGTGCGACTTGACTGTCTGAGCAGATGTATATATGCGCGCCATTTAGGTGCCTACCCACACATTCTCTAGCGCACATATTAATTGCAATGGCTTCTGCTTGCAAAATCGTGAATGTCGTACCTAGAGCCATGAAGCTCTTGTGGTTTTGGTTAAAGCCATAAATGCCTATTCCAGTACCTCTGTTATTCTTGGCACCATACATGTACCAGGCTGATATTCCTCGACCAAACTCCTTGACTCTCATCAAAGCCGTTTTGGGGTCTTCAATCAACACCCTAACCGGTAGTTCGAATTCGAGCTTCCTGGACATGATGTCCGTCGGTTTGGACAGGAGGACCAGGTCGATTTGCCGCAGTGTCCTGTCAAGTCCCCCGGCAGTGTTTTCTTCCACTGGTATAGTCGGAGGGCCGCCACAAGTCCCTCTTTTTGTACCACTGGACGGAGCGGTTTGAGGGAAATGATTGTCTCCATTCCCGCGGTTGGGGTCGTTTGCATGGCCCCTGTAATGCTTATATGCTAAACGTTGAAGCCTACTCAGCGACATCGTTGCCTTGGCCATTATTTTATGGACATGCTGATTCCAAGTCAGTTTGGCTTCCAGAATCATACCCAGATACTTTATTTCGTTGGGGAGGTTTATCTCCATTCCATTCTGCGAAGGAGCCCTTATATGCAGCTTCCTCCTGCGCGTGAATGGAACCATGATCGTTATATTCGGGTTAACACTTCCCGAACAAACCAGTTATTGATGCTATTCAGTGCTTTTTGTATTAGGATTGTAAGAATGCCTTCATGCTTGCCCCTGATTATTACGGTGATGTTATCTGCGTAGCCTTGGGTTATAGCGCCCTTTCCATGCAGTTCATCCAGAAGTCCGTCCATCACTATTGACATTGGTGTGGGGGACAAAACTCCCCCCTGAGGACACCCTTTTGTTACAGTCATGGATACTGTGGACCCAGCTAGAAAAGCCGTTACTAGTCGGCTTTGAAGCATTTCCTCCACCCATCATATCATGGAAGGATATAGTCCTTTATTTATAGCCGCTCGTTTTATTGCAGGTGGTGTAGAGCATCAACGGTGGATTTGCCAGCTTGAAATGCGAATTGCTTGGCCTTTAAGAGTGCTCTTATAAGTAAGTCACTTTTTATGTGCTCGTCGATTATTTTCTCCATAGTCTTTAGGAGAAATGATGTTAAGCGGATGGGTCGATACGATTTAGGTTTATCTAGAGGCCTATTGCCAACTTTAGGTATAAATACCAGTTTTGACTCCCTCCACAGCCGGGGTGCATAGCTTGCTTTTATATATCTCCCTGAGTCCTGGAGCAAATCTATCCAAGCCGCGCTGCAGTAGCGCGGAGAAGATACCGTCCATTCCTGGGGATTTATATGGCTTGAAGCTGTTTATGGTCCAAGACATTTTGTGAGCCATTGGGTCGGTACTAGCCGCAATTGTGTTTTTAGTCACTACTTTTGAACCCGGAAAGTGAGGGGTGTGACTGCCGTCAGTTCGTTTTAAGATGCCGACCGCATTAGTATGATCCTTTGATAGGACCTTCCGGGGTCTATTTGCTGGGGTCAGATGGTCAATATCTTCGCAGTAGGCCATTCAGGCCTTTCGTTTAGACTCCAGTTGCTTGTTGTGTTTAGTCAGGGCCTGTATGTAGGCTGACCAGTTGCCTGTTTTCTTGGCTCTGTTGAAGGATTTCCGATGCTACGATGGTATCACTTAGGTCTAGTGAGGCCTGTTCTAGCTCCTCTATTGTCGCGATGTTATATTGGAGGCCCTGAAGTTGAAAATAAGTCTTAAAACGCATTTTTGAAGAATAAATTTAATTTGATGGTTAATCTTTGCAAAAGTGTTTTCTAATTCAATTGATTGTGCATCTTTATTTCTAGAATTTTACATTCAGATTCAAGTTTTATTCTATCAATCGCCAAATTTATTTCTTTTAATTTTGCTTTCTGAGATCTGAAATAGTAACCCTTGGGTTTTGTTGTTATTTAAGATTAACCTGTTTTCATACATCCATCTCTGAGTGATTCAATTGTTACAACATTATCAAGAATAAGAAGCGAAACTAGTCGAGTAAATATAAAAAATCAGTAAAACAAACCAAGTGTTTATCAATTCTGTACCAATTATTTCATAATGTTTCACCAAAAGTAAATTAATATTTTAATTTTATTTTAGCGTTAATATTTATTTAGACATTATGGATAATCACAATTGCGTACCTTTTTTTATTCAAGTTAATACAGTTTTATTATTAGTCACATTGATTAAATAAACTTATACAGAATATGTTTAATTATGTATATGAATATAAAGAGAAATGCACATTTCACAGCTTTGTCGAGAACATTTAACCTAGAATTATAAATAATTAGTAATATTCGGATATATAAGAATGTGCATAAAACTTACCAAAAATGTTTAACCTTAGCTTTTCGTGTCGCTTCCTCTGTCATTGGTTCCTTCAGTAAATAATATTTAATACCAATGGGTATGGAAGTGCAATAATCATCCCAAGGAATTGTTCTCGCATCAAAAGACAGTATTCTTCTATCTGCATCCGATAATTTATTCATAATATTGTAAATGTTATTAATCTCAAATTTCAAGTGCCTTATCCCTGGTTGTGATTCTTTTACACTATTAGTCAATTTAGTGTCCAACTTGACGTATCTAAAACAAACATAAAAAAACAATTTTATTGATTGATAGTTATTTGAATGTTAGTTGGTATATTTCATCGACTTACATATATGTCCAATTAAATTTTCTGTATATGTTCATAGTACTGTTTAGCGGCAGAAACCATTACAAGTTTTTATATTTGTTTAATTAAAATTATGCTAATAATAATAAAAGTATTTAGTGAATAGAACATTCAGCGACATCAACAGTTATTAGTAGAAATTTTCATTGGTCACAAATTAATTTAAATTTATTACTCTACAGTTGTGTAGCAAATAAAAATGATTTGATGGATCCAACCAAAATAAATGTTTTTTAACAAATATTTTTTTTAATTTTTACATTAATTAAACATTTCTAGGTCACAATGTCAGATTGTAATTGTTCGCCAACGAAATAATAGCCCATAATAAATTTATATTGTATGTAGATTAATATAACTTATTATCAAAATATTTTAGATAGCTAAAGTGTAATGTTATTATCAAGAAATTATCTATTTAAAAAGTGAATACTTTAGTACACTTATTTTTTTAAATACTTATCTTTTCAATAATATACAAAGCTAAATAATAAAAAGCATATGTACTTCTTTTAGATTATTATACAATAGTTTATATTAGAATATAATTCTAATCAAATGTATTTAAATACTTCTTGATGCTAAAACAATTATATCATTTTCAAGCAGTTACGAGGAATTTTCAGAAAGTTTCCCATTTGCACTATGGTGAACAAAGTAGCTGCCGGATGTGTGCTAACATGTTCAGTTCTATATCAACTGTCAAGTGTCAAGTTACGTCTCGCTAGTTTCGACTGTGGTGTTTATGTGAGTGTTTTTAATGTTCAAGAAAATAAAAAAGAATTTTTTAGATTCCCAAACACGTACTGCTTTCTTAAATAGATACTCAAAATATACTACCAAGTGAACGTTGAAAGCATTCCAGAATTAACTGTAGTTATTTTATATATAATGATTGTGTAATAGTAATGGGTATAGAAAGGGTAGAAATCAGAAACATTGAGGTAGAGAAGGTGCTAGGATCGAATCACTGGCCGATAGCTAGAGAAATATGGACGGAGGGATATGAGAGAAATGTGCAGAAACAAGACGGCTGGAAGATAGCAGATGGGAGAAGAGTATTGGAAAATATGAGACTTCAACTGGAAACGGTTGAATGGGGAGATATTGAGACCATGGAAGAGATCGAAGGGGCATTAGCTGGATGTGAGTACAGAGTGAGAAGAGGTAGTAGAGGACAATACCCATTGTTTGAGAACGAAGAACGAAGTATAGAAAAATGTGCCAAGAGAAGAAGCTGCAATCAATTAAACAAGTAGAATTGGAGATGACGAGATGCCGAAATGAGAAAGAAATGTAGACGATATTAAAGAGTGGAGGCGAAACTAGAAGCAGAGTGGGTGGGACCCTGTGAGAGGATGTGTTGCGAGCCGGTAGGGGTAGGGGAGTATCAACACATGGATGAAGTGGAGTTGTTTACGGAGGGAGAAGTAGAAAGGGCCCTTAAGGAAATTAAAAAAGGCAGGGAGCGGAACTGGATGGGCTGAAGGCCCAAATGAGGAATATAGTGGGAGTAGAAGGAAAAAGACAGTTCGTGGCCTTGTTAAACAGGATATGGAGAGGCGAGTCGGAATTCATGGCGGGTCGGGGTAATGTGCCCGGTACGCAACGGTGGATGCAAAAAAGAGTTTGGAAACTATAGGGGAATAACAATCATGTGTACCGGGTACAAGATTCACTACCGTCAAGGCTAGCGAAGAACCGGCTAGAAGAAGAGGTGGAGGAAAAGGGGATACTGTCGAAAACGCAGGGCAGATTTAGAAAGGGGAGGGGAACCCGAGATCAAATCTTTACACTTGCAAGGGTGGTTGAGAGGATGCAAGAGGATAAAAAGAGTGTGTAATTATATTACTCTGTGCCAAGAGAAAAGTTGATGGAGTGTTTAAAGAGGAGAGGTGTAAGTAGTGTAACAGTGGAATGGGTGAGGAGAGTGTATGAAGAGACATCCATGAGAGCGAAAGTAGGGAAAAATATGTCAGACAAGATTAAGGTCTGAAAGGGAGTAAGATAAGGATGCCCGTTCAGCCCTTTCTTATTTAATATGTATATGAGAGGGCTTGAGGAGGTACTGAGAAAAGGGCAGGCGGGCGGAGTAGTAATTGATAGAATGAAAGTATGGATGTTGGCGTATGCGGATGATGTAGTGTTATTGGCTGGAGAGTGGGGGCGAAATAAAATGTTGGGAAGAGTTGAGAGGTATATAAATAAACAGGTCTGTGCGTGAATGTGAAGAAAACAAAATGGATACAGTTTAGAAATAGATGAAGAGAGGAGAGAATGGAAGAGTTGAAATGTAAGGAAGAGGTGATTGAGAGAGTGAAAGAATTTAAATATCTGGGTTTTGTGTTTACGAGTGGTGGGGGATACGAGGAGCACGTCATATACCTGCATCAAAAAGCAAGGAAGGCATGGGCCTGAGAAAAAAAGGTGAGCAAACCTGATGGAAGGAAACTTCCTGATGACGTGGGATGTGTGTAAAGCTGATATTGATGTATGGTATGGATACGTGGGGTGCAAAAGAGTATGAATGCATTGAGAGACAGAGAGAGAGAGCAGACGACGTTCCTGAAGCAGCTACTGGAAGTGGAGAGATCAACTCTAAGATATATTCTGCTTCAGGAATCAAATCAATCAAAGGTATAGTATGCATGGAGGGACAAGGGATAGAGTGATTAGCTATGAGATGAATGTGAGTACGTGGAATAGGGAGAAATTAGTGGTGAAAGAGGTATGAAAAACTTGTGTGGGGGTAGGAGAGTGTAAATAGAGATTGAAAAGAAAAAGGATGTATGAAAAAGCGGGGGTGGCGGAAACGGTAGTGAATGAATGATTGGAACAGGGTGTGAATGTGGCGGTGTGGATGAGAGAAAAATAGCTGGAAGAGGAAGCGCAAGAGCGAGTGTATTGTAAGGAGTGGGTACAACCCAATGAAAGAAACTTAGCAAGTGTATAGAAGGATGCCAGAGTATCTATTAAAGACATAGTGGGCCAGGTCTAAGAAAGTTACACTGGTAAGGGCTAGGTGTGGATCGAAGGAGAGAGGAAGGAAGGTATGGGTGGAGGTGTGTGTTGTGCGAGAGTGGAAGATACACATGGAGTCATTTAGGCCAAAAGTGCAAGGAGGTGCGTGAAGAGTTGATAGGAGGAATAAAAAGGATGGGTGAATGGATGGAAGTGGATAGGGCAGGCGTAAAGATTGTGGTAAGAGGGGGGCAGGAAATAGAAATAAAAAGAAGGGTGGACTGAGATAGGGGGCTGAGAGGATCTGTAGAAAAAAGAAAATGAAAAAGAAAAAAAAATTATATGTAAAAATGAGTTGTATGCCAATAGAGGTCTTATATTTTATATTTTTCTATTTTATAGTTTTTGTTGTTTTGATATGAAAAATAATGTAAGAAAAAGCAATATATTTTTTATATAATCATGAGATATTCTTTAGAAAAATTACGGATTCCTTTTCAAATCAGACCAAAGAACAAGATTCAACAAAAATGTAATGCTCTCGAGAAAAATAATAGAGTATTTCAAGTTTAACGAAGACTATAATAAACTACACATCCACAATTAACTCACCTAAAATAATCGGAAAGAAGTTGAAATAATCATATAAACAAATTAGATTTAAATTAATAAAACATCTATTAATAACATAATTAAATTACATGATCATTTTTATGCGCCTAATGGCATTTCTAAAGTTTATGTTATTAAAACTTTAAACATTTTATTAATCGAGAAATCTATATTAAATCATTCATTATGATTAATTAAAATATATAAGCTAGATTTATATATAAATTTCAAACATTAATAACTTTATAGGAACTTTAAAAAAATAATATTATTTGATGTGTACTGACTAGAGAGCGGATAAAAAAGCTTAAAAAATGTGGAAAAAAGCACTTAAAAAGGCACAAAATTTAGAGAAAAAAAGCATTAAAAAAAGCATAAAAACAGGAAAAAGGCATAAAAATACGAAAAAAAGCACTAAAGAAAACTATATTTTCTTAATATGTTACACGTTTATCAATATGTTTTACATAGAAATTCTGTTTAAAAGTAAAATAAACATACTTTCTTTACGTAATATATAATATTGTGTAAGTATTTAAAAATTAAATTGTAATTTTGTACACATTTCAAAATAACTAAAATCTATTCATGAAAACAGAAGATCATTAAATGTTGTTCTAGGGGTTTAATTGTAAAATTATTACTTCTGTCGCTCAATAAATTTTTGAAAGTGGAAAAGCTGTTCTTTATTTTAAATTATAGCTGGATCTATTTGAAAATTGCCATTCAAAATCAAGTTTAATTTATTTAATATTAAAAATCCTTCGTTTTCACCGAATACTTCTTTCGATATTATTTTGATTTCTTGGTTAATGCGTCCAGGTATTTTCTAAATTGAATATGCTTTTATAAAGATTTGATTGTGTTGCTCATAAAATTTAAACGCGATTTTGTGTAACTAAATTGTTTTGAAGGAAGCTCTTGTTCCTTAAGACCTGTTTGACAGTCATTAATTGATTTGCTTGTCGTTTCGGGAAAGTTGTATATAACCTTATTAAATTCTTCAAAATTGTTTTCATAGTACATCGCAACATATAGATAAGTTCCCCATTTTGTTAGCACTGGTTTATGGAGCAGTGAGATATCAGGTAATGTCTCCTTGAATAATTGCACTCACAGAAGAATATAATAACTATTTTCCATATTTAATTAAATCTACAAATAGAAATTTCATTCTTATAGTTTCAGAAATTCGTTTCTATCCATGTGCTAAACTTGTACAATGCCCAAAATGCATTATTAATAAAATTTTGCTATAATGTTATTATCAGTTTTCTTCAATTCTTTTGTATATATCAAAATACTGTTGGTCGGATGTCTTCATCTTAAACTCCTATTATTAAATTAAACAAGCGTCTGTGGTTTCATCCACCCCAAACCACATATAATTATTGTTAATAATATCTTTAATATTTTGTATGGTTTTGTAAAGAAAGATTTAAATGCTTTATTTTGTAATTTTCTTAGTATTCTGCACAAATGTGAATTTAATTTAAATTTTCCATCGTTTGTTGAAGATGCTAAAGATCGTGAAATTGTCTGCTGTTTTTTTAGTTCAGCTTTGAACTTTTTCAAATGTTCCTGATGTAGTGTTGTTACTATATTTAAACATGCCTTACAAAATAATGTATTATTTTCACTTGTTAATTCTGGATAGTCTCTAATTAATTCTTGTATTGTGGTTTTCACCATTTTTGATAAATAAGCAAAGTTTTTGGAATGTCAATTCAATAGTACGGTTTATGAATGAGAGTTTGAATATGAAAATTAACTGGAACTCATCATTCCGGCCCGAGCGGCATAATATAAAGATGTTGTTTTAGTTGTGTACGAATCATTAAATAGACAAACCGCCAAATTTATGATCGAGCGTATCAAGTTACCGTTTCTTGAAATATATACGCACGGGGAATTATTTCATGAGAAATACGACATAAACAATAATATCCATTTATATTGGATTCAATCTACTAATTGTATTATATCTACCGGAATGTTTAAAAGGCTTAATAAATTGAAAATAATAGAAATTAAATATAATTAAAATTAGATTTCTTACTGTTTCGTCCTTATTTTAATGAATTACAATACAATATTATTAAAAATTGTAGTGCAAATAAGTGAACTAAAAAAGTAGTTTGAGTACATTAATTTAATGTTGAATTTTGATCATATTTTATAATAATAACAATAAAATCTTTATTTTATGGTTAGATCAGGTCAGGTTAGGTTAGGTTAGGTTTTGGTTAGGTGAGATTAGATTAGAAAAGATCAGCATATGTGAATATTAATAATAATATATTATATGGTTAGGTCAGGTCAGGTTAGGTTAGGTTAGGTTAGGTTAGGTTTAGGTTAGGTTAGATTAGATTAGATAAGATCAACATATGTGAGTATTAATAATAATAATTAACCCATTTAGACCCGTAATTCGATAAATATTATACTCCCATGTGCCCGAAACTTTTTTAAAATTATTTTGTATTTGTCATTATTTCTTATGATAAAACTAGTCAATCTAAGATGAAAATAAAAGAAAATTATTAAATGCCATTTTTATTTTTTGAATTATGGCTTAGGTCGAAAACGACCATTTGGGATAATGTGCTACAAATTAAAAATTATGTACTTTATTATAATATTGTCTATAATGTTAGAATATTGTTTGTAATAAGCAAATAGTTAAATTAAGTGTATAACAATTATAGATTTTATTTACGAAAACTATTAATTATGACAATATTAACTACTTATTATATTCTATAAAAGATTTATCATGCATATCAAGGGATATTACAATTTTCACGTGCATTTAATTTTATTTTTGCAATTTTGCATTTGGCTTACTTTGATTTCTGGCTAGGATCTGGTCTCGTCATTTTGTAACCATACGTTTGGTATACTGCTTCAACAACATGTCTAATTTATCTAATTTTGAGTCGAAACTCTTGAGATATTTACAGTTATATCGAAGGTTCAATTTAAAATGTGGTTGCTCATTTGATCTACTCCTCCCATGTATTTACTGTACATACTGATACCATAAGTGTAACTCAAACTTTTATTTACTGTAGTGAAAAGCGCGATATCTTCTTCACTGATTCTATGCCATTTTGATTAGACAACATGGTAACAGCACTGTTATCTATACAACTAATAACTTCAATACAATTATCTTTGTCAATACGGCTATAGATCGTACCGCGATCACCTCTTTTCATTACTTTACTATTGAGCAAGCTACATTTTTCGGTCCTATTTTCTCGTACTGTACCGGTAGCTTCCTTCCTTCCTTGATATATAATTCAGTTATAAGTTTTGTACTACTTACATGAATGTTTAGCGAAATATTTGATCATTGATTCGTTCACAGATATATTACTTTATATTGGAGCATACCTCAAATACTGTTATAGATTTTTATACTTATTATCCCAAACGGTCGAAAACGAACACTTCCATTTGCATCGCCATTTATCAGCATACAAACTTGTTTTTCGATTTGATTGCTAGTTGGTATTTTAATAAGTGGAGTTTTATTATATATGAGCAGAAATTATTTATATTTAAGTTAAAATTAAATTAGTTATTAACGATTATTTTCCGCCATGTTCTTGAACAATTTTACGTACGAAGTTAATCCCACAAAAACAAATAACTACTAAGTTTATTATGGGGTGATAAGTCAATATGGTAGCCTAAATATCACTTATACAGAGGGTATACCTCTTAGCACCATAAAATATACACAAGTGACTTTTAATTAATGGTATTTAGTACGGTCGTACCGTACCGTTTGGGATAGAGTGTTGTCTGGTCGTTTTTGACCGTTTGGGTCTAAATGGGTTAATATATTTAAAATTTATTTGTTAATATGTTTAGGTTAATTAATATTTCTAGATGAACTTGCAACATAATGACTTAATTAAAATGTATACAAAATAATTAACATTTATTATTAAGAAAGAATGTTTGAAATAGAAAAAAATTAGTCTTACTTCTATGATCTCAATTTTCTTGGCCGATTTTTTATAAATTAAAATAAAATAATTATTTTATCATGAAAATTTATTTTTCATGTTAATCAATTGGTAGTTAAAATTTAAATAAATTTCCGTTAACGCTTCCTAATTATCACTTATTTGTACACGTATGCTAGAAAAATTTGATTCATATTCACACGATGATGAGTTTCGCTATATCCTGCGCGCGTGCCCAATTAAGCAGTGTTTATAGACGCCGATAAAAGGCGATCGTTAATTTCGCGGCACCCCATTAATAACGATTTATTGATGTTAAAATAACTTCTTTATATTAAGCCGCTCGGGACGGTTTGATATAGTCGCAAAAATTGATACGTTTGTAGAACACCTGATTATTAGCTATCACTTAAATTTGTTTACATTTAATACTTACTGGAGCTCCTGTTTGGGCCTAGTTTAACGATGTTTACATCCGGAATATCATAGGTGTGATTTCTATGAAGCGTTCGTCTGTATTATCTGAATAATGAGACGGTCTATTATATCTACTTATTTATAAACGAATCCATTGTGAAATAGTAATTTATACTAATATTTATTAATAATAAAATTCAATATAATTATTGTATCATATTATGAAGATTTTAAACAAGTATGTTGTCAAAAGACACGAAGAAAATATGGCGACCATATCAAAGGCGACCATATCATCCTGGCCCGAGCGGCATAATATAAAGAAGTTATTTTAACATCAATAAATCGTTATTAATGGGATGCCGCGAAATTAACGAGCGTCTTTTATCGGCGTCTATAAACACTGCTCAATTGTGCACGCGCGCAGGATATGGCGAAACTCATCATCGTGAGAATATGAACAAAATTTTTCTAGCATACGTGTACAAATAAGTGATAATTAGGAAGCGTTAACGGATATTTATTTAAATTTTAACTACCAATTGATTAACATGAAAACTAAATTTTCATGATCAAATCATTAAAAATAATTATTTTATTTTAATTTATAAAAAATCGACCAAGAACATTCAGATCATAAAGTAAGACTTATTTTTTTCTATTTCAACCATTCTTTCTTAATAATAAATGTTAATTATTTTGTATACATTTTAATTAAGTCATTCTGTTGCAAGTTCATCTAGAAATATTAATTAACCTAAACATATAAACAAATAAATTTTAATTATATTAATTATTATTATTAATACTCATATATGCTGATCTTATTTTGTAATATTCGTTGTTTAAACATGGATGTTATAAAAGATTCTTGTAAAAGTTATTATGTTTATGAAAATTTCATTTATTTGAAAAATCGTGTAGTTGGCGAAACAACTTATTTCGCTTGCTACAAAAATGCACCTTAACTTAACCCTAACCTAACCTAACCTCACCTAAACCTAACCTAACCTGACCTAATCTAAAAATAAAGATATTATTATTCTTATTATAATTATTATTCACATATACATTTAATATACTTTATGAAATATAATCAAAATTCAACATTAAATGAATGTATACAAACTAAAAAATGTAAGTTCACGTATTTGCATTAAATTTTTTAATAATATTATATTGTAATTCATTAAAATAAGGAAGAAACAGTAGGAAATATAATTTTAATTATATATAATTTCCATTATTTTTAATTTATTAAGGCAGCAATTTAAACATTCCAGTAGATATAATACAATTAGTATATTAAATCCAATATAAATGGATATTATTGTTTATGTCGCATTTCACATGAAGTAATTCCCCGTGCGTATATATTTCGAAACAGTAACTTGATACGCTCGATCATAAATTTGGCGGTTTGTCTACTTAATGATTCGTAAACAACTAAAACAACATCTTTATATTATGCCGCTCGGGCCAGGATGATATGTTCCTTATCAAAGTGTCCCGAGCGGCTTAATATAAAGAAGTTATTTTAACATCAATAAATCGTTGTTAATGGGGTGCCGCGAAATTAATGATCGTCTTTTATCGGCGTCTATAAACACTGCTTAATTGTGCACGCGCGCAGGATATTGCGAAACGAGGATCCGGACATGACTCCGAAAAAGTGGAATGAGGCGGTTATAAAAAGGATGTTTTTTAACTATTTATTTAATAGCCCGCCGGCATGTAATGCCTTTGTGCGGCATCGCCGCTAAGTCGTAAATCTGTCAACGGGTGACAGCCGGCACGCGCCGTGTGCACACTCGGCGGCATCGGGTAGCCGCTCTTTTTCTATATAATCGAAATTATATTTTCGTTTGTTACAACCTTATTATATTGAATTACAATATAATATTATTAAATAATATAGTGCAAATAAATGAACTTTCAAATGTATGTGAATTTAATTAAAATATATAGTCTATTTACATTAATTTAATGTAGAATTTTAATTGCATATTTTATTGAATATATTAAACGTATATGTAATTAGTAATAATAACAATAATAATATCTTTATATTAAGGTTAGATTAGGTCAGGTTAGGTTAGGTTAGGGTTAAGTTAAGGTGCATTTTTGTAGCAAGCGAAATAAGTTGTTTCGCCAACTACACGATTTTTCAAATAAATGAAATTTTCATAAACATAATAACTTTTACAAGAATCTTTTATAACATCCATGTTTAAACAACGAATATTACAAAATAAGTGAATAACTTAATACAGTTCATTTATTTTCCACTAACAGATTGTTTCTCACGTACCGGATTCCTACGCGTTCCTCTACTACCGCTCTGTCGGCGTTTTAGGGACGGTCGTAAATCACGGTAATTTATGCTAGCAAAAAACATCCTTTTTATAACCGCCTCATTCCACTTTTTCGGAGTTTTGGCATAGACCCGCGAAACGCACCATCGTTTTATTTCCTAGCATACATAAGAGGAAGCGTTAATGGAAAAATTAAATCTTTCTAGTATACGTGTGCAAATAAATAATTTTTAAGAAGGAAGCGTTAACGGAAAAATTAAATCTTCCAAGCATACGTGTGCAAATAAATGATATTTAAGGAGAAAAATGCAATTTAATAGTAGGTGTATATTTACAATAATTTATATTTTACTATGATGATCCTGTAATTATACTTGCAAAAACTTTAAATAAAAATATACTATAATTATTGTTATTATTAATATTCACATGTGCTGACCTTATCTAATCTAATCTAACCTCACCTAAACCTAACCTAACCTGACCTAATCTAAAAATAAAGATATTATTATTCTTATTATAATTATTATTCACATATACATTTAATATACTCTGACCTTATCTAATCTAATCTAACCTCACCTAATCCTAACCTAACCTGACCTAACCATAAAATAAAGATATTGTTATTAATCACATATGTTGAACTTATCTAATCTAATCTAACCTCACCTAAACCTAACCTAACCTGACCTAATCTAAAAATAAAGATATTATTATTCTTATTATAATTATTATTCACATATACATTTAATATACTCTATGAAATATAATCAAAGTTCAACATTAAATGAATATATACAAACTAAAAAATGTAAGTTCACGTATTTGCATTAAATTTTTTAATAATATTATATTGTAATTCATTAAAATAAGGCAGAAACAGTAGGAAATATAATTTTAATTATATATAATTTCCATTATTTTTAATTTATTAAGGCAGCAATTTAAACATTCCAGTAGATATAATACAATTAGTATATTAAATCCAATATAAATGGATATTATTGTTTATGCCGCATAATTCCCCGTGCGTATATATTTCGAAACAGTAACTTGATACGCTCGATCATAAATTTGGCGGTTTGTCTACTTAATGATTCGTACACAACTAAAACAACATCTTTATATTATGCCGCTTGGGCCAGGATGATGTGTTCCAAAAATATGTAATACAAATATAATCTATAAATGATGGGATACAGATTTTTACGAAAATTCTCTATATTAGCACATTAATTTAATATCAGCGTGAAATTTGCATTAAATATTTTTAAATATTTAAGAAAATTCTCTAAATAAGCGTCAGAATCTAAAAATAAGCATGAAAATAAGCACAAAAAGTCAAAATAAGCAAAAAAAGCAAAAAAACTTAGCGCCAAGTAATCACATTCTTCAAGATTCGTATAGATATTTAGAAATTTTTTCGATGCTATTAATATTATGGATAAGCATAATGCTAGAAATCCGCTCTTTAGTACTGACATATGTATTGCTACTTATGCTAATTAGCTGTTAATTTTGCAAATTGCACATTGTTCGTGATTTTCTTCTGAAATTGAGAACAATGCCAAGAACATATTTTTTCCAATTATCTGATTTTGAACATAACCGTTTTATTATTAGCATGAGAGGGACCTGACTTTTGCTAAGGAAAATTGCTGATCGTGTAAGCCTAAATGTTACAAAGGCATTGATATGTTGGTCCAGATGGCCCGAGGAAGGGGTTCAACAAAGTCACCCTGGATCTGGACTTCCCTGAAGATCGCGAAGAACGCCGCTTAAGACTTTTGGCCACAACAGGCAGATTTAACAACTCGAACAATGCAAATGATTTAATAAGAGGTGAAAGATCCACAATGTCAATGTCATATGTTTACCACCGGATAAGGTCTTATGGGCTACGTACATATCGTCCGTTTTTATGCTTCCTTGTTACACCACATCACCGTCTACGCAGTATACCAGGGTGCGTTAAGTTACGGAATGGGGGTTAGAGGGCGCTGGGGGCGTTCGCGCAGTTTTTAAGGTATTCAGTGACTTTTTTTTAGTATATATACCATGTGTTGTCATAACGAGGTAAGTAGTTTATGAGCTATCGATATTGATATTGATATTTATTTATTTAACCATTGTGAGAATATAACAATTTCGAAAAACTTACAACTAATTCTATAAATTTTGACATGAAAAGGCTCAAGTTTACGTCCACGTATGGAAAAATTATATAAAGTTACTTACTAAGCAAAAAAAGTATTCAAACCATGTTGAAAGAGACATCATCTGTTCACGGGAATTCTTGTCCAGGAAAAACATGATATACAAGTGGCACAACCTCTTCAAGCAAAGCAGGGAATCAATTGAAGACGATTACCGTTCTGGGCGGTTTGTTAATGTCATCACTTCGGAAAAATCGAAAAATTAATATTGGGGGATGTACGTTTGAAGAAGAAACAACTTATAGAATAGGTTGGAATATCTGAAAAAACTATTTTTAAGGCCCTTCATAATAATTAGTCAGTGCAAGGTGGGTGCCTAGATTGCTCATACCGCCACAAAAACAGCAGCGAATTGAGGGTTACCGTGCGTTTTTGATTAAATGTAATAATACAAGGTTATTTTTTTTGGAGCAAATTGTTACTGGGAAAGAAACTTGGATTCATTACTATGAACCTGAATCTAAGCAAGATTCCATGAAGTGGCATAAAATGGATAAGAAATTCAAGAAGTCGCAGTCGGCGAGAAAGTTCATAGTGAGAGATTTCTGGAACACAGAAGGATTTTTTTTTTATTGATTAGTAGGAAATAGGTGTTTCTATAACCGGATAATACTACGCTTTAGAAAAGTTAAAAAAGGCTATAAGAAATAAAAGAAGATGATATTTAACCAAATGTGCATAACAATGCTCCTGTACACATGAGTCGAGTTGCGTTGGCTGCTTTGCATAAGGTGGGCTTCGATATCATTAATATCGAAACTATTAAAGCTTTCCAAATACGAAAAGAAATATTTTCACCCATGAAAAGATAAATACATTTTTTATGAAGGTGTTCACAAATTAATTCATAGACCTGAGAAATGTCTTAAGGTTACAGGTGAATATAATGAAAAAGTTAATCATTTTGTAATATTATTTCATCTCCTTCTATTCATACTCTCGTAGAATGGAGCTATAAAAGAGCTAATTGGATGCAAGAATGGCATCAAATGTGTTTAGTGTCAAGTCCTGATTTTGCTTGTATGACCACAATGGTCGTAGGAGGGTCTGGCGGATACATGGAGAACGTAAAAATACAACAATTTTCCAACAAGATAATGCGCGTCCTTATATAGCAAGGACTACAACACGTTTTTTGGAAGAAGCTATATTCCTATAGCTTGCTATACGTTTACGGTCTTCAATGGAGCCGGATCGCGTAACCCGTCATTTCAATCTTTTGAGCACCTGCAGGTAAAATGCTGTGTTGACAGTTTCTTTCAACGGTACAAACTCAAAATGATCGATTCTTCGAACGTTAAAAAAGACAAGGAGCATCTTTTTGATGCTAGACTTTTTCATTCGCACCTTCTTAGGTTGGGGGGATGATTTTGTATTCCATTCGCTGTTCTGCCTTCTCGATTCTGGCTCATACTGGAAGGCTCAAGCGAACGCCCCATTGGGCCATGTTATAAATTGAAAATTACCACATTTTTCGACCCGTTTTATCTCGCTACGATTGATAGTTGCATTACAATAATTCGCTTTACTTACATAATAGACCCTGTATGTATGTGCATGTGTTTCTATTTTTTATATATATTATAACATCATTCCATCACAATCATTATATAGTTAATATATATTAACAAATACTGCTTACCTTGTCTTTTTGAGCTGTAGTAGTGCAAATAAGTCTAGTATGTATGCGGGTAGTCGTTGTAGAAATATATTATAAATTGTAAACAGTAACATTGATTTTTCCATTGTATTCATTGGATACCAAATACAATCAACAAATGGAGCTTTGTGTACATTTTTGAGAAATTGTTTTCTAAGATCATCAAATGTCATTGTGTTTACTGTTGGGCAGTAGTTGACGATACTAACTTCCATATTTTTACTAAAGGAAATATATAATTAATAACAAGCTGTTCAATAAATTATATGTAACAGAAAATTGATAGGATTTATTAATATTATTATTATGTATCAATTTACCTTTGACTACTTCTATCCCACATTAGTGCAATAATCCCATGAGCAACGTAATCGCAAGGTATTATATTTGAATTTGCATCTGGATAACCAACATAAATAACTTTACTGAGACCCAAACCCACGGCTGTCAGATATGGGTAGGGCCCCATATATTTATTAATCCAGCCGGGAAGAGGCTCTTTGTAAGGTGCTGTAACTATACAAGAAAATTAATTAATCTTAACCTAATACATATTTCGAAACGTACTTAGGCCCGGTCTAAATATTGCAATTGGTATATCATCCCTATGTGCATAGACTAAATTTTCAGCGGCACATTTTGTAAACATGTAGGAGTTCGGCCATTTGCCAATGATAAATGGGGCAATACTTTCAAACATTTCATCATCAAGCGAATCGACTAGATCAATTAGTTTTTCAGGTGCTATTGGCTGTGGGTAGATTGTTTCATCGGTGTTTGGATTATGACAATTAACGTATAATGTTGAAATGTGAACAAAACACTGCAATTAATAATTATTCTATTAAATAACACAATATTGGATATGACTTTATAATTGACCTAAAAAGGCATTGCAGATAATTTGAAGTAATTGTTAAATTTTAGGGTATATTATAATGTTTTTTAAATACTCAAAAATCAAAATGTAAACATTTGCATAATCGGCGACTTTAACATCGATGTATTAAAATATTTTTAAGTTATCTTAGCAATTTAAGTTGCCATAAAAAAACATAAAACTAATTCTTACCTGTAAATTTTTGATTCTCTTCGATATATTTAATATATTTAACGTACCGCGTATGTTCACGTTTATAGAAACTTTCAATAATTCATTAAACTTAATTGTCGCTGCACCGTGAATGACCAAATTCACTTCATTTAGGATCATTTCAATGTCCTCAAATTGCAATCCAAAATTCTCTATCGTTGCATCGCCATCTAGACTAACAACTTTCAATAAAGATGTTGGACATTCTTTTCTTACGCGGTGAAATACCTAAATCAGAATCCGTATTATGTTGGCAGTTATCAGTTAAATAAATCCTTACTGGGCTTTCGAAGTAGGTTTCCATACGAGCTTGGCTCGTTTTCCCTCGTTTACCTCTTATAATAATGAATATTTTTTTAATACCTGGAAAACTTCGAAGTAGTTTTTCGAGTAGAATCGTTCCCAAGAAGCCAGTCGATCCTGTTATCAAAATTGTCTTGTCTTGATAAAATTGTTGTAAAGCTGAAATGTTCTGTGTTGTCGAAGACATCTGAAAATATTTTAATTTAAAAAAGTTATATAATAATTAAAAATATACACTGAAATTAGAAGTACACTATATTTTAGACATAACTTATTAATATAAAAATGTTATTTAAAATTTTAAAACAGTTATATAAATATAAAGAAGACAACTTAAGTTTTGACGTTTTATTGTCATTAGCAAGAGAATTATAAATTGATTGAAGTATTGAAATTACACTAACTATTATGGGGCGATAGCTTTAGAACAAGAAATAAAAGCATAAAGAATGATGTTTATAGTATCTGTAAAAATTAATAAAGATACTCATGAAACTTAAAACATGGATATGGGGATTCATGAAGGGAACAAAAGATGTATCTGGAGTTCAAAACCATGAAACTCGACTTCGTGCGTGTTTCACCACATGTGACTGTGGAAGCTTAGGAATCATTCTCAGCGTGTCTCGTCAGTCTGCCTCTGAGGACGATGTATAATGTGATGAAAGTATTCAAATATCGTAAATAAAAAGGTTTTGAATTTTAGGTTCTGGTTCGAATTTCTGCGCGAGCACTGCAGAGAGAGGATATGGAGGATGAAGGGATTTTTGAAAAAATATAGAGAATCAAATTGGAGGAAAGACGATTTAGTGGGCGTAATTTAGTTAATGTTTTTAGTGGAGAGTGCGAAATAGGAACATATTTATCCAGATCAGCTGCTAAAACAGTATATTTTTCTTGTAAAGTGAATAAACCAAACTAAACTAAACTAAACTTCGTAAGCAAAATGAGATATGGTATAATATTCTGGGAAAGCAACTCGCATGCAGTAAATACGTTTATATTGCAGGAAAAAGCCATTAGGGCTGTAATGAAATTGGGCTACATTCAGTTATGTCCAGGTAAATTTAAAGAAATTAACAGGCAAACACAATTTGGGTACTATATACATACATACATACAAGAAATTGACAATAAACATAATTTATACAATATTCGAACAGTAAATTTTATATATCCAAAGCAAAAACTCAAAACGACTGAACAATCAACTCATTGTATGGGAATAAAGTTATTCAATGCTCTAACAGTATTTGATCCATGATAATACCCAGGTCAGTGGTTAATTTTTTCAAATTATTTGCATTTACTATTAAAAATACAAAAGTTGATTTATTAACGAGTATTTAGATGCAAATACAGCCATGAGCATCTAGGAAATTTCACGATGTAAACAAATCACAGCTTTTGCTTTCACTGAATTCAAATATGCAAGAGTATCTATTATGAAGAATGTATTTAGTTGTTCCTTTTTTGATTAACACAATTTAAGAGTTTGGATTATATAATGAATTAAATAATAATAATTTTATATTTTCTGATGAGAATACAAATTGTAAATTCTACAATAGTAAATACCTTTTATAACATAACGCATGTAAATATAATATTTTAGAACTCCTAATAGCTGGTTTTAATCTATTAAACTGAATATACCTAAATATAATGAAAGTGATATTAGCAATCAAAATAATAAAGTTTAATATCATAGGAAATACTCACAGTAAATTATAGGATAAAAGTAGTAGAAGTGTATTACCTTAATATGAAAATTAGGAAGAAATTAGACACTTGTAAATGTTAAATGTAAGTTTGATGGTAAACTGCTGAACGAAACATTCCTTCGTTATTATTTTAACAAATATCTTATCATAGTATTATGCTAAATATATATTAGTCTCCTAATTAGCCTACTTTTAAAATTATATAATGCTGAATAATCAATTTATTTTAGAACTTTTGCGTTGGACTACGAATATTTATAAGTCCGTTTTCCATGTGCGCATGGTGTGACGTTAAAACATTTGAATTCTCCATAAAATAAATACAAATTTTACTTGATAAATTGGACCATAATTTAAAACTGCTAATTTATATTTCATGGGAGCATTTTAATTATTACGATTATTAATGTCAAGAAACTGATGTTTTTATTCTAGACAATGATTAGAAAATAAGCTGTATATATATAGTATATATATAGTAAATGAGCCTTTCCATGTGAAGTCGAAATTTTTGTATTTTTGTATACATTTGTAAGTCTCGAAATAGTTATATTCACATTGGATAAATAAATAAATATCAAATATATCAAATATCAAATATTTTGATCTTCCAAAACAGGTACATTAAGGTTTTTAGTAAATGTTATAAATAGAGGAAATAGTGTAAATATATTTTAGACTCCGAAAATATCTGGAAATGGTGTTACTTCAAAAATCGCAATCGCATTCAACTTCACCTTCTTCCACTTCATCACCGCTCTTATTATATCCCTCAATATTTTTGTTTAAAGATGGTACAGGTAATAATTATGCAACATCCGCTGAAACCATTAGATCATCATCTGGTTTTGGAGGTTGCAGGGAAGAAATGAGTGGGTGGGACGATATGATAAGATGGTTAAATACTTCTGTCATTGTTTTTATATGGGAACATTTTTTCAATAAATTTTCGGGAAAACGGCGTTTCTATTCCGGACTTCTTGGGCTTCCTCAGATAACTGACCAATTGGAAGCGATGAACCTTCCATGATGGCGTAACCGTGGATCAACACAATGTATACGAAAGGCGACATGGAATACTACGCAACATCAAGACTATAATTTTTGAATTTCTCAATATTGATGGCATACCCGCTCGATATCGCTTGTAACAAAACCTTGCTCATCGCTATAATGTTTTCATCAATACCCAATATTTCCGCAGGTATACTATTATACTACTACTATGCAAATAATATTTGAATATTATTTTGGCATTAATATTTATTTAGAAAATGGACATTATTACAATTGTGTGCAAATTAATTTTTAATTCAAGTGTAATAAATAAATCTAAGTTATACTGGTAGCAATAAGTAAAAGAACACCAAGAATTCGTCGCTCAATTTTTATGAAAATTTCTGATAATACGTAAATAATCCACACTAAGAAATGATTAAAATTCCTACAAAAAGTAATGGTAACTTTTGATCAATTTACCTTGGAGTATAAAAAAATGAAAGAAATTTTATTGTTTATTTATTTGTTAATTGGTTCCTCATTTAAATCAACGGATGCCCTGAGTTTGTTAGCGTGACGTATTTTAACAACTCAGCGATTTTGAATGCGGTAGAGTAATCGCGCTCAGAGAAGCAGGTTTGTCAATTCGTGATATTGCCCAACGAATTGGCAGAAGTATCAGTACAATATCTCGATGTTGGTGTAGATGGACCGAGGGAAAGGGACAATGGGGGAGATTAGTACCCGGACGCCCTAAAACACTACAGAACGTGAAGATCGAGCTCTTCTGCTCGTCGCTGTCCGGGATAGATTTTCAACAACAAGAGCCATTGGAGACATTCGGAGATGTTCAGATAACCAAGGAATCTTTGTTAGATCAGTTTACCGGAGAATTCGATCATTTGGTCTCAAGTCTTACCGTCTTTTTCTTTGTTTGCCCTTAACTTCTAGCCATAAGAGGTACCGTCTGGAATGGTACAATAAGATACTACAATATTTGTTTGTTTGCCTACAAGTAAGTCTCCACTTTTATCCATTCCAGGAACATTCAAACAGTTCTAGAACCAACAATAATGCCCTACATGAGAAGGTTGGAAAACCCCATTTTCCAACTGGATAATGCAAAGCCGCATACAGCTAGGGTTATTATGGAATTCCTGGAACTAACTAATGTTGATTTACTTCCAAATCCTTCTCGTTCTCCAGATCTATCACCTATTGAACACATGTGGAATACAATTTGCAGAAGACTGGGCCATCTTCAGCTACCCCCACTTTACCTGGTATTAGGATGCGAATTCAAGAAGCTCCCTTAGACTGACATTGATAATTTGATATCTAGTATTTCTAGTGCTCCAGAAATCATGGAGGAGCAAGTCATTACTAAAATTAATGAAAAAGTTACCATGATTTTTTGTTGAGATTTCAATCATTTCTTAGTGTGGATTATTTATGTATTATCTGAAATTTTCATAAAAATTGAGGGACGAATTCTTGGTGTTCTCTTACTTATGGATTCCAGTATATATTATTAGTCATATTGATTAAATAAAGTTATACAGAACATATAAAATTATGTATATGAATATAAATATAAGTACAAATTTCACAGCTATATCAAAAACACCTAACCTAAAATCATAAATAATTAGAAATATATAAATATATAAGAATATGCAGCAAATTTACCAATAATGTTTGACCTTAGCTTTCCGTGCCGCTTCCTCTGTCATTGGTTCCTTCAGTAAATACTGTTTAATTCCACTGGGCATGTAAGCGCAATAGTCTTCCCAAGGAATTGTTCTAGCATCGAATGACAATATTCTTCTATCTGCATCCGATAATTTATTCATAATATTGTAAATGTTATTAACTTCAAATTTGAAGTCCTTTAGAGCTGGCCGCATTTCTAGAAAACCCTCAGCCAGTTTAGTGTCCAACTTTACGTATCTGAAACAAAGATTTAAAAAAAAAACTTAGAATTCGAATAGGTTGGTAGCTATTTCGATTTTAGTTGGTGTATTTCATCGACTTTTGCATTTATTTGATGGATGCAACCAAAATAAATGTTACGTATTTTTATGTAAATAAATTTATTTTTATTTTTACATTACAAATCATTCTTTTTCGCGTACTGATATATGGAATAAATTTAATTAAATATTTCTAGGCCACAATGTCAGATTATAATAGAAAAAGGTATGCCAACAAAATAATAGCCTATATTAAATTTATTATTTACATATTGTTTGTAGATTAATATGACTTATCAAGTATGTAATTATTGCATTAAAAAATTTCAATTTTCAAAACAACAATGAGTATTACTAAGTCTAACTAAGTTTTGTAGTGTTAGTAAGACTCATTGTTGTAGATTCACGAAATGTTTTCGTATTTTAAAATTATTTAATTTTCTACAATGAACTAAAGGATTTTAATACATTTTATTAAAAAATTATTAATTTTTAATGCAAAATATGACTATAGAATAAAATATTTTGAAAGATAACGTGAAATATTATTAAATAAACAAATGATCTTTATTACCTTTACTTTTTTAAGTACTTACATTTTAAATAATGTACAAAGCTGATTAATAAAAAGCATAGGTAATTCTTTTAGATTATTATATAATAGTTTATAGTATATTTGATAATAAAACAATTAAATAATTTAGTAGTAAGTAGTTACGAGGGATTTCCAGAAAGTAGTTTCAGTTTGCACTGTGCAGAGCGTTGGCGAATAGAGCAGCCGTCGGATGTATATGTAACAAAAGCAGGCATCGACAGCTAATGTTGATGGTGTTAACAATGCGAGAATTACTAAGTGCAACAAGTGTAAACACAAAATAGTGGCTACCATAAGTGCATGTAGTATCCACGAGAAACAATTTCATCCTTCCTGTATGGATTTGCATTATTAGGATGTGATGAAGTCTACACGAGAGTCAAGAGCACAAGATGTCATAACAGAAGCTGATATTAATGAAGTAGTGAGTACACTTAAAATAGATAATGCTTCATTGTGCAAATTAATACTTGAAATAGAGGGAAAAAAGAAGATAGTGTGGCTACAAACCTGAACTATTGCAAACCTAATACCGTCACCAACAACAAGAGGGCGACGCAACTCAAAATCAAAATTACTGCAATCTTCCTCAAATATAATTCCAGTCATGGCAGTAGATCACTGTAACAGTGATGCATGGTACTTCGGTAACATCGTTACAAAAATGAAATCATGCAAAAGTCAAACAACTCTACAGATAATTGGAAGACTGTTCAACGGAAAAATAGGCAGCCTAGGAAGAATATCCAAGGGATTTCCAGTACCCAGTCTGCGCTAAAGGGAGTGCAAAAGCGCGCACATATTTATGTATATAAAGTGAATCCGGGGACGAAAGTTGAGAACGTAAAAGCACATCTGCAGAACATTCAAATCAAATTAATTTAATGCGAAATAAGATTCTCGCCCTCGGGAGGAGTACGCTTCTTTTAAAATAACAGTTCCCTTTAGCTGCCTTGAAAAGGTGGCCCACAGAAGTGATGTTAAGGCGTTTCTTACTCCACCCGAGGGATACTCCATTCAGTCCAAAGACTGCCCGAGAAATGATACTACTCCCCTTCATATCCAATGTATGCATAACAAACTAGATGAATTGAAAGCATTTACAGTCAATAAGAATATAATAACCAAACAAACTGTGCGACCTATAATACAGTCAGGTAAAAATGAATTTTATAATATCCTGGACTCTTTTGGAGGACATGAGTTTTTGCTTGATAGGGACACGACTTTGGCATGGCATACATTTTTAAAGTGCATAATCACTTTCTTTTTCCCAACGAACAAAAATCACTGTGAACAAGAAAAGTAATATTCACTGGTTCCGCTCTTCTGGCAGCTGCCATAAGTGCCAGGCCCCGCATCATACGCTGTTGCATGTAACCGACCCTAATATCTCCAGCCGAACAACCACGCATCCGTCTGTCTTCGCTGGTTGCGGCCGAGGCCTCGGTAGAAACATTACCCGAGTCAGAGAAAGGTCCTCTGCCCACTGCTCGCCCTTAGACGTCGTTATCCACTTCCAGGTCGCGTCTCTCCAGTTCGCAGTCCTCTGAGTCACAATGTCTATATCTTAATACCGCCGCTCACCGCCTGCTCCTTCCATGCCGCTCATCGCCCCGAGATGTGCTGCTCGCCACGGCTAGAATAATCATCTATGTTGCTACCGGCCGTACATATCACCTCCGAGCACTGCTAGACTCCGGAAGCAGCACAAGTTTCATGACCACCGAGTGTGCTAAATGTTTTCATCTGCCCTTTCTGCTGCTTAGTGGTCCAGGGAGTATCGCTTTACCATCGTTTCGAAACACCGTCACAACCTCGGTCATAAACGATGGCGATTCCCTTCACTTACCGCTGACTTTCCTCGTGGTGGAAATAGTTATTACCCGCCGAAAAGTGGGCGTCATCTTCGACACATGACGCGTGCCAATCCGGAATTTCATCGACCTAACCACGACGACGTGCAACTAGGAGCTGATGTATACCCCTTATTGCATCGTGCGGGTTATATTGACTCTAAACGTCGATCTTCTGGGGCTGTAGAGACTACCCTCAGATGGATTCTGCACGGACCATATAGAGACCCTCTGAGAGCTCGCAGTCTTCGCTTCCATCCGTCGACCATCGACCACGAAGGAAGCCGGCCTCCTACCCGGCACATTCACCATGACCCCATCATTGCTGCTTCACTTGTAGATACTGATATCTCCATGCCTCCGGAGCAACTGGTTTGGCCTTCGTTATTCGTCATGTCTTCGCCATTGGTCACCGCTTCCACCATCAATAATCACGATGCCCTTACCAAAGCGGTCACGCACTTTGGCAGCTAGATAAAGTTACCAATCAATCTCAAATGACACCAGCTGAACGGCAATGCAAAGATATGTACGTAGCCACACTCATCCGTGATCAAACCGGACGATACAACGTTGCCCTGCCACTTGTTGAGCAATACCTCGATAAATCTTAAACCGTCGCCCTTCGTTAATTTCATCCTGCTTCCTGCCGCACCTCCCCTGGAAAATCCCTTAACGACATTCTTCTCTCCGTTCCTAAACTACAATCTGACATTTCGTCGTTGGTCACCCTATTTCACCTTCCTCAAATCGTCTTCGCCATTGACATTCGTCAGATTTACCGTCGAATTATGATCTGGGAAGATCATCGAGACCTACAGCGTATCTTGTGGCGTTTTTCACCGGAAGGACCTGTCACTGCCTATCGCCTCAACACTGTTACTTATAGCGTATCTGCAGCTCCGTATCTCGCCCTTCGTACCCTCTAGCAGCTGACAACCGATGAACTCACTAAATACCCAATGGCCGCAACAGTGCTTGACACGGATATTTACGTGGATGAAATCCTAACCGGCTGTAATACCGAAACCGAAGCAATCACCCTACATGAGGAGCTTGCAACACTTCTCAAGGCGGCCGGGTTTGAACTACGTAAATGGGTGGGGAACTCACCCGCAATTTCGGAGGGACACCGCAGCCTTCCATCCACTCCATATGCACTTCAGCTTGTGGTATTCCGTGCTAAGATTTTCATCCAACGACTATGGCTGTTAAAGTTGGATTTGGATGAAGTGCCATCAGAAGACGTCGCTCGAATTTGGTATCAGTTCCAGTCAGTATTCCCAATGCTTGAAGCCATCTCTATTCCTCGCCATCTTTCTACATGCCGCTCTTCTGCAGGTATCAGCAGTGATGCTTCAGAGCTCGGGTTTGCCGCCGTCGTTTACTTGCGGATATCACAACAACATGCTCCTCATATCGCTCTCCTCGCCTCCAAATCACCTGTCGCCCCGTTGAAGAAAGCCAATCTCCCTCGCTTCGAGCTGTGCAGTGTCCATCTTCTCGCTAAACTAATGCGTTCTCTTCGTGAACAACTCTTTAACATTATCATCTCCATCATGTTTTCGCCTTCAGCGATTCCACTGTCGCTTTGTCTTGGATCGCGGGAGAAACCCATCGCTGTAAAACGTTTGTCGTCAATAGAGTAGCCTAGATTCAAGAAATTCTGCCATCTTCTCTATGGAGTCATGTCGCCTCCGAGAGTAATCCGGCTGACTGTGCTTCCCGAGGCCTGCTTTCTGGCGAATTGTGCAACCATCCCTTGTGGTGGACAGGTCCTAACTGGCTACAAAATTCCCGGGCCAATGGCCGATGGGCATATCCGTTTCTGAAGTCGTGGATGAGGAACGATCAAGAGCTTATTAGCCACTTCGACTCCTCTTGGCCTGCCAAGTGCCAATTTTCTATTCTTTCTCATCTGCAACGTGTAGTCTCCTATTGTTTTCGATTCGCTTCCAATGCTAGAACCACCCTAGACAATCGTCAATATGGCACATTGACTAGCAACGAACTCAAAACCACCCTTCGCTCTGTACTCCTACAAGTGCAGATTACCGTCCTAGCTGAAGAACGCATCGAGACCGCCAAGCCGAACACCCGTTCTTACGTGGTCCGTCGACTAGCCCTGTTCGTTGACACTGACAGTATTCTTTAAGTGGGTGGCCATCTCTCCGCCTTACTGCAACGCCACCTTGCCTTACTGTCCAAGGTACACACGTTGACGTGTATAATAATTGTTTATCAAAATATTCCCCAATCTTCGCGTGCCAAGTCACAAAAAAATATCAAGAATTGAAAGACCTTGAAATGAATGAAATTTGAAATTAAATTATGGACATCCTTATGCGATTTGTACACTTCGGATGGAGGAAGATATTTTTGTGACAAAAAAAACCCAAAATTAGCACTAGATGCTTAGCGCTTGAGGTTCGTACTTCTAAAACCAGTATCTATAAAATTATTAAAGAGGAATTACTCTGTCTATATCATATTCAACTGGTGTATGATATTTTGTTGATTTACTAAAAACAGAATAAATGAAGATGTAAATTTTTATAAGAAAATTATATTTACTGACGAGGCGAGGTGTAAAAATTGGAGGTTAATTAAATACTTGCTGTTGTTTTCTTTGAGAATGACCAACTGCCGAAAATATCATAGTCTGAGAAATATATATAAATTGTAAAACAACATCAAGTGTTTAATTAACCTCTAATTAATATAAAAATGTTTATGTGAGAATAATTTAATTGTTGTGTAACAAATTTACACAACGAACATATTTAAGCACATAAAAATCCTTAAACTTCAGCTTGATTGAATATAGCGTTCAATTGTTATAAACAAAATTAATAATAATTTTAGGAACTTCGAAATCTAATTTCCGATTAATTATAAAACTTTGGTATCGATATGTTGTGTTAAATCATCATATTTTGGCTTCCGGGATTTGTGGTTCGGTGATTTCTCTTCATTAACCGGATACCCTGTATATTAACAAATAATGCTTACCTTGGTTTTTTGAGCAGTAGTAGTGTAAATAGGTCTTGTATATATGCTGGTAGTCGTTGTAGAAATATGTTATAAATTCTAAACCATAACATTGAAGTTTTCATTATTAACATTGGATACCAAATACAGTCAACGAATGGAACTCTGTGCACATTTTTGAGAAACTCTTTTCTAACATTATCGAATGTAATTATGTTTTCTGTAGAAGAGTAGTTGACGATAACGGCTTCCATGTTTTTGCTGAAGGAAGTATATCATTAATAACAAGCTGTTCAATAAACCATATCAGAGAGAAAATTGATACAACTTATTATTATTATCACAAATAAAAAACTTTTTAACTTTGTTTGTATAACACGGACTTTATTTAGTGACTATAGTTTCGACAATTTTAGCTTGTCATTATCAAACTAGAAGTTTGATAATGACAAGCTAGTTTGATAATGACAAGCTAAAATTGTCGAAACTATAGTCACTAAATAAAGTCCGTGTTATACAAACAAAGTTAAAAAGTTTTTTATTTGTGAAGAATTATGTATAACGAAGTAGAAGCCTCCACCGTTAACAGTATTATTATTATGTATCATATTACCTTTGACTACCTCTATCCCACATTAGTGCAATTATCGCATGAGCAACATAATCGCAAGGTATTAAATTTGAATTTGAATTCGGATTACTAATATAAGCAACTCTATTTAGACCCAAACCCACGGCTGTCATCCATGGGTAGGGTCCCATATATTTATTAATCCAACCAGGAAGAGGTTCTTTGTAAGGTGCTGTAACTATAAGAAAAAAAACCAGTTAATCTTAACAAAATACATATTTTAAAACGTACTTGTGCTGGGCCTAAATATTGCAATTGGTACATAATTCCTATGTGCATAGACTAAATTTTCAGCGGCACATTTTGTAAACATGTAGGAGTTCGGCCAATTACCAACGATAAATGGAGTAATACATTTCAACATTTCACCATCAAACGAATCGACTAGATCAATTAGCTTTTTAGGTGCTATTGACTGTGGGTAGATTATTTCATCGGTAGTTGGATTTTGACAATTGATGTATAATGTTGAAATGTAAATAAAACACTGCAATTAATAATTATTCTTAACACAATATTAGAAAACACTTATACCTATAATTAAATACTAGTGAAAAATCTCCAAAGCTACGAATGATTATATAGCCATATTCTTTTATTATTATAAAGTTTATTAAATATACTCGTAAATCAAAATGTAAACTTTCTTATAATTGTTAGCTTCAACATCGATGTATTAAAATATTTATATCTTATCAATTCAAATTTCTTTAAATAAAAAATTCATTGAAGAAGAAACGTAAAACTAATCCTTACCTGTAAATTTTTGATTCTCTTCGATATATTTAATATATTTAACGTACCGCGTATGTTCACGTTTATAGAAACTTTTAATAATTCATGAAACTTAATTGTCGCTGCACCGTGAATGACCAAATTCACTTCATTTAGGATCATTTCAATCTCTTCCAATTGCAATCCAAAATTCTCCATCGTTATATCGCCATCGAGACTAACAACTTTCGATAAAGATGTAGGGCATTCTTCTCTTACGCGGTTAAATACCTAAATCAGAATAAGTATTATGTTGTCTGTTATCAGTTAAATAAATACTTACTGGGCTTTCGAAGAAGGTTTCCATACGATCTTGGCTGGTTTTACCTCGTTTGCCTCTTATAATAATGAATATTTTTTTAATTCCTGGAAAACTTCGAATTAGTTTTTCGAGTATAATCGTTCCCAAGAAGCCAGTCGATCCCGTTATTAAAATCGTCTTGTCTTGATAAAATTGCTGTAAAGCTGAAATATCCTGTGAGGTCGAAGACATCTGAAAATATTTTGATTTTAAAAAATTATATAAGAATTAAAAATATACATTGAATTGAGGAGTACAATACGTTTTAGGCATAATTTATTATTATAAAGATGTTATTTAAAATTTAAAAACAGTTACATAAATACACATAAAGAAGACAGCAACTTTAGTTTTGACGTTTTATTGTCATTAGCAAGAGAATTATAAATTGATGAAGTTTTGAATTTAAAAAAATATAAGTATGTATCATTTATATATTGTGTTGAAGCACAGAACACATATTAAATCCTTATTAGTTGAAGCCTGCAATTATTGTTCCAATATACTGAAAGAGAAATATAAATAATAATAATGATAATAAGCAGCTTTATTTGCTTACAAAATTGGGCGAAGTTTGGCCATTGAGGTTACTCTTAATCTTAATGTTATACAAGTTAATAGAAATATCCGGAATTTTTTAAGTAAGAATTAGCATGAATTTAGCCAGGATAAAAGTGTAAAAGTGCTGATACTGCTTTATTAGAGAATATTCAATTAATCGTATCAATTATTGATAATAATGTGGTGTGTGTTGTACTTCTAGATTTGTTAAAGTACGATTGATACGATTTATCATTCCAGTTTAATTATTCTTAATGACAACACCAAGCGGGCGTAGAAATTTTTTGACAACCTTGTACTTTGTATAGTATATTCGACGATTATCCAGTACCAGATCAATTGCTGATCTATTGCCCGGGCCTACATTTTTTATTTCATGAAAAAGTGCTTCAATTTTAATAGGTGTCCTATAGTAAATGGGGTGTGCTGATCATGAATCTGTGCTTAGTTTTTTGTCAGCCCGTCAGGTTTTCAGGGAAAGGGTGTTTGAAATTTTTCATAGAAACTGCCAGAAATATTGAGAAAATATTTATTGAAACTATATTCAATAGAAAATTAGACTGTAAAATTGAGTTCATTATGCAGTATAATCTACGTTAGACAATCGTTGTTTTTTTTTAAATAAAATCGTTCTCTGCGTTTTGCTGTTTTCTTTTTGTGGATTTTTGTGAGCGAATCCCTCTTCAAGGTTCAGCAGTAATCAGCCATCATTCTGATATCCCATCTTCCTTGGTAACGTCTCTCTATCTCCTTTATGTCTTGATGGAACCTCTCTTTCTCGCTGACAGCTCCAAGATTTTCGGGAAAAGAGTCAACGTGGCAATTCAGAAAATGAATGCATACAATTTCTTTGTAGTTTGGAGACTTGTTTTTTCCAAGGAAACCGTCTATGACTTCTACGATAGAACTCCAATCTTCAGATTCATTCTGGGTCATTGTATTCTGGAACAATCTCTCCGATTTTAAGGTTCAAATTTCAGAGCCTACAAAAATTCCTTCTTTAAGTTTTTTAAGCAGCCACCTTGTTTATTTAAAGTTTTGACAAACTGCTTCATCAATCCTAACATTATGTGAAGGGGAGGCAAAATAACTAATATTGGGTCAACTAATGCATTACGTAAGACATTTTTTCCCCGGTACAAGTCCTTCTCTGAGTGACCATTCTTTCTTAACGTAATGTAAATTTCGTGCTCGACTGTCCCACTCATACAAAAAAACATGGATACTTTGTGAATCCAAAATGCTGACCCAAAATCATGGATATTATTTTGAGTTCTCCACAGAGTTGCCAACAATATTCGCTATACTTTATTGGAGCTCAAGATTCTCATACGTTTCTTTGAGATGCACGGAGTGAGTAAAAGGTACCGAGGCATAAGTATTGCCATTGTGCTACAAGACACCCTTTAGACTTCAATAAACAACCTCCATGATGTGGAATCGTAATTGCCAACTCCCAGTTTCATAACTACTTCAGGAATATTATTAAAATACACCAATGAACCCTCTTGAGAGAAATATTCCGGGATTTTCTATCCACGATGCCTATACCACGAAAATGTGGTTCCTGGATCCAATAGATTTTTGTCTTTCAATCGCGATCCTAAGATTTGTATCCTTCGATAGGCCCAAGTCTAACACTAAGTCATTTAGTTCAGCTTGGATAAACTGTTGAGGTTGGTCTATATCAGGATTGAATTCGTCTTCATCGGTTTTTTCGTTTGACCTTTTATCTGATGATTGATGTTGGATGGTGTAAAGAAAAGGTGAAGGAATGGGAATTCCTGGTCCATGAAGTCGTTTAGCAGATGGTAAATCAGGATACTGCATAGTATGTTTATTTTTCGAATTGAAACCCTTGACATCGCAGGAGCAAAAGTAACAGTCGTCTTCATAGTTTTTTTGTTCCCTCCATACCATAGAAGTGCCAAAGGGTAAAGAGGTAGGTATAGCTTTTGTTCATTTTCTCAGTAGCTCAACACATTGAACGCATACTTTGTGTGGAGCCCAAGGTTTGTACGGATCACCAAGCTTTACACGGAAGTAAGTGTAATAAGCTTTCTTGATAAATTCTGTTATGTTTCGTTGAGGCTTTGCTATCGTTAAATCACCACATACGTAACAAAATATATCAGGACTGTTATTGCACTTTCTTAATGACATTATGATGCACTAAACACTCGATGCTACAAACAACTGACGCTAACTAATTATTTCGTAAACAACTGCCGATGCTATCAAGTTGACCTAGACAGATGCGAAAATAAAATAGTGTTGTTATTGAAATGAAATACACATAATATTATACTAAAATATTTAAAAAAGGTTAAATGAAAATAATTTTTAAGTTTTTATACCACTATTTATTGTATAATATACACAAACAAAGTTTACAATATATTGTTGAATTCAACACTTGATAATGACCTGCAAAGGTCGAAACTATAGTTGTGTCAAAATTGATAATATATTGTAAACTTTGTTTGTGTATATTATACAATAAATAGTGGTATAAAAACTTAAACATTATTTTCATTTAACCTTTTTTAAAATGAACTACCACATAGTAACGGTCGCTACCATCATTTTCACTAAAATGTTTTCTATTGATGTATCAAGTATTTTAAAGAAATAATTTTAATGCAATTTAGGAAATATCATAAAGGTACTTCTTTGCTCTAGTACAAAATATCTCACAAGGTTTTTTAATTTTGTGAAAAATCTTGTGATGGGCTCAAATCAAATTCATATTCAGAATCAAAGTACCCGTATTAGCTAAGAACAATTATCAAATTCAAAACAACAAAAATAATGTCAGCCAGTATTATTAGTTAACGAAGGTCATTCTTTAACTCTTCAAATGGTTTATCGCTGAATTAGAAAATTTGGCTTGCAATCCTATCGGCTATATCTTGTGTTATCACTAACGAATTAATATCGACAGCAACGTTTAAGTTACAGCTGCACTGGAACCTAGAGTAGCATAGGGTGGTGTTTATTGACGAATTCAGATACTACTGTATGGGGTTAAAAATACCACTTAGGTAACATTGCAACATGGAGTTTTCTGTTAAGACGCCTGTGTATAAAATTGTAGGGATTATGGTATGGTGTTCTATAACTTATAAAACTAGGTTTTGTTTGGTAATTATCTGAGTCAATATGAATGACCAGCAATATGTAGATGTTACCTCAACCTCATATTCTTCCATTTCTTTCATTTTTTCGGCAGCTAGAAAACTCACTATTCCCATATTGCAGGAGTTTCTATGGGCCGATTTGCGGAGTTCATATCTTCCAATGGCCACGCCGTTTTCCTGATATTTTGCTCATTGTGACATTATGGGGTGACGACTGAAAACTTCTAGAATTCTCCGCAAATGGACGAAGCTCGTTAGCACAAATTATAGGTTGCTTCGGATAGAATAACTGAAGAGATTATCGATCACCTGCCTCCGTGGTATCGGTTCACGAAGAGTGAAATTTGTAAATTTGTAGCACCTGAGGTACTTAATATGCTTCTTAGTAATGCTTCTTCTGATGAATTGAAATTAATTTTTATGTATCAGGGAGTACTGCTTATAATTGTTAGTAAGTTAAAAACATTGAGTACTTATAGCATAGAAAGCAGTGTAGTGATTAAATTCGCTATATAATTTTAAAAAATAATTTTTTATGTGGCTGTAATTGTTTTTAGTTTAGGCTAGACCATCCAATTCATGAATTTCATGGCGTGGAAAAGACTATATCGATGAGGCAAAAACAAATAGAAACGTAAATAACTTTATTTTTAAGTATATATTAAAAATATTTCAAATTTTTTTAAGTAAATGCATTAATTTTTAAATAGTTGATTTGGCATTATAGCTTATGATGTTAACAAGGAAAGTAGTGTTAATAATTAAGGAGAAAGAAACAGAATTATTATATAATTGATAAATTTATCTACAACTATCTGAATGATTACATTTGATTATAACATTATAACTACTAATGGCATAATGATTCAAAGCAATTTCAAAACAAACAATAATATTAAGTGTGTTTCAATATTGTTTCTAAAGTATATAGATAAGAATGCGGACGTATATAGTCTGATTTGAAGATTCCTTTCTTTAGAGATGTACTCATATTAATAATACAAATTGCAAATTCCACAATAATAAACAACCTTTATAACATAACGGATGTAAATGTAATATTTTAGAACTCATGAGAGTACTTTTTAATATATTAATCTGATTATACCTAAATACAATCAAAGTGATATGAACAAATCAAAATTATATAATTAATATCATGGGCAATACTCGCAGTAAATTATATGATTAGAGTAAGTTTATTACCTTATTAGATAAATTAAGAATAAATTTGTCACTTATTTTCACTTCTGAAGGTTTTAAGTTTTACAGTAAACTGCTGAGACAGAATGTTTCATGTTTATTTAAACAAATATCTTATCGAAGTATTATGTTAAATATATGTATATAGTATATACATATATGCTAGCCTAATAAGCCTCATAATTAGCCTAGTTTTAATTATAATTATGATGAACAATACATTTAATTTTAGTATTTTTGTTTTGTATTACGAATATTTATTAGTTAGTTTTTCATGTTGCGCTTAGTGGGACGTTTAAACATTTGAATTCTTCATAAAATAAATACAAATATAACTTTGATATTTAGTTGTATTTTCTAAAAAAAAATCAAAGTAATTAACTATAATATCATTATTGTCATATGTAAAAATAATAAAAATTGACTAAACATTCAAGTAATTTAACTGACATTATCAGTTGCTTTTATGTAATATATACAAAACATGTACTATCGGTAATTCTAACCTAATTAAAATTTCTACATATCATTTTATATATCAGTGTCAAAATGCTATACTACAATAGCAATATTATTGATAATTTACTAAAGAAATACGAACTACGCAAGGTTAGGAAGTTTTTGTTTGCAGAAGGATCATCTAAATTCTGCATATTATAAATCCTTGACATATTTTGTGAAATGTAGTTTAGAAATTATGAATATTCTAAAAACACATAATATTAGACCTTAAAAATTAGAAATATTATTTTCAATCTAAATTTTGATTTTACTTCTTTTATTATTTTATTTCAGCAGATACACTTGTCTCTGAATTGTAACACATCTCTCGGTAATCCGTAAATGTAATTGTTCTATTTTATTCACCGAAATAGCAATTTGTTTTCGAATTATTGATATACACAGAGCTATTATTTGAAAATTTTGAGTTTTGTAACCACTGACAGAAACGCAAATAATATCAATTTGATCAGATGGATTCATTTGTTTTTACTACAGACATTCATTTCATTATTTCACTGTCATACATATTGATATTAGTTGTTTTGGTAATATTTTAGAATTAAGATTTATACGCCATCTCATGAAAGAGCTATAATTTTTGGTAAAATAATCCATAAAGCGATTCATCTATTAGAGCGATAGTCTTAACATTTATCTATCACAATGTAAATGGGTTTTTTAATCCTTCCATATTTGAGATATTAATACTATAATGCTAAACGTAAATGTTGTTCGTATACTTAAAGTTCTATGTTTGTTCTAATTGGAAACTAAATCTAGAACTCTCTTAATTTGGAAAAAAATTCTTGAATAATCTCAAAATCACAAACCAAATTTTTGTAATTTTCAAGAGAAAATGTTGGAATGTTAAGAAAATTAAAATTAAAATTTCTAGAAAATTCCGGTAAGAGGAAGGAAAAATTATTGGAAAATGATAAAAGGTACTAAAATATATTATATTTGGGAATTTCTGATAAAATAAAGAAAAGTATATACATGGTCAGAGAGAGAATAACATCTTTATTAGAACATACAGATATATACAGAATTAAAACATTTACAAATGATACATAATGGTTAGTCTGTCCGTTTGGGCTATCGACCATCGGTCTTTCTGCCCTGTCTTGACTAATTGTGTGTAAAAAAATAAATAACTTTGCTAGCTAGCTTAACTGTCTGGGTGATTCGCACTAATGAATTGATGTAGGGTGACTGAAGGGTGTTTCTATTTAGGTGGGATATTGGGATTTCGGGGAATGCAAAATTTGTTGAGAAGGGATACATTAAAAGGATTGTTGGCAAATTTAAGACTTAGGCTATGTATACGTTGGGAGATAGGAGTAACTTGGGTGTATTCATAAAGGAGCTCGTTTGAGGGATTATGGAGCGGGTTAATTGGGTGTCTGAGTTTGGTGAGGGTTCGTAGGGCTGACCTTTCGGCGACGTTAAAGTGGTGTAGAGTGGAAGGACGGATTTGGTTGAAAAGGATTGCACCGTAGTCTATAAGAGGTCGACAAATGGCTTTATATATTGTCACTGCAGTTTTGGTAGAAATACCCTCATTTTTGTTAGTTAAAGCTCGAAAATGTCGGGCTCTAGTTTTAATCTTTACCTTTATAGCTTGTGCATGGGCTTTGAAGGAGAGATGGGAATCAAACAGGATGCCTAGGTATTTACAGGAATAGGTAGGGTAAATTATGGTATTATTTATGATAATGGAGGGGGAGTGTGGCGTAATTTTGTGATGCGAAATTAGGAGTTTGGATTTGGAGGGGTTGACTTTTATACGCCATTTGGAGCGCCAGAATTGAATCGCATTGAATGATTTTTGAAGGAATTGTTGGGCAACCTGGAGAGATGGAGCATGGGCGATAAGGGCGGTAAGGGTGGTATATACATGGTCATTAAACTAAAAATAGGAAAATTCAAAGGAAAACTCGAAAATTTAAATTAATCAAATATACGCTTATTTTGTTCCCGGAATAATATTTTAATGGTCAAATATCCTTGTCTAATTTCCTCAGGCTACTGCATCAGCCACATTGTGGGTGACTCTAGTACAGGGTCCGGCAGAGAAGTATGACGTTTTTGAAAAAGTCATAACTCAGACAATTTTCAATTAAATTAAAATTGTATTTCTTCAATAGATAGATGGGGATTCGATCTTCATAGCAAAATGAGCCGTTCTGGAAATAATTTGGTTTGGTTTAGGCACAACCATCATCTTGTATGGGTGAAAGTGTAAATATAAATGCAAAATTCGCTCTACCACATTTTTAGAAGTTCAGAAACTTCTTTCTCCACCTCGAGGTATTCTAGGCTTTAACGATCCTCTAGTATGGAGGTTCTGCACCCACTTTAGGATAGTTAGTAAGCGTATTACTTTTATTATGGACCCTGTATATGCAATCGAAGTCTTGGCAGTCCAATTGGTAAACCTTGCATTTGGGCAATGGATCTCATATGCTTGATCTAATTTATTGTTCACTATTAGTCGCCCTAGATTCATTTGATTATCAACATCGATCTCAACTTAAAATTAATAAGGAAAACAGAAGCCAATAGTTCAGAAAATAGGATAGCAGACGATGACCTCGAAATAAGGAACCTTTGTTTCCATCTGGACTAAATTTAAAAAAAATGGAATGCAACCATTTTATTCGTGTGTATATTACTCATCTGCGCTTATTGTCGGTACTATTTGATATTTCGCGCGCGACTTCAACAATAAAAGCTTGTCGGTAGACGGCATGTATCACAAAAGACAATTGCACGTGTTAGATTTTTACTTGTTCTTTGAGGTGACTATATTTGATGTTCATGTTGGTTCGTATGTTTTAAAAAGCCTAAAAAGGTAAGAGAATTGAATTATACCTTTTTAAGTGCGTATTTTACATCAAATTTCAATTTAATTTATGATACATATTATAAGGTAATATGGGTAATTCTTTTTCTTATAACAGCATAGATCAGAAAAGGAAAAGACTGTTTGGAAGCCAATATAAAAAGAAACGCTTAAAGAAAAATGAAGAAGGAAGAAAGCTAAGCCATGACATGAAAGAATTCTTGGTTCCTAAGCTTCAGTCAGAAGCGTGTACATCCACATCAATAGCAACCTGGTGGATTTGGAGGACTCATCAGCGCTATCTGAATCACCTCCTAAAGAAGTTGTTGAAGAAAGTTAAGAATTCACACCCCCAGAAGATTATCAAAAGCAGGGTAACAATAGCAGTGAGTTCCAGCAAATAGACAAGATCTCTGATGATTCTGTACTATGGAATATTTTCTGTCATCCAAAACTCGTCAGATACTGGTTAAGAGAGGTCCATATCAAGTTAAAGAACTGGAATTGCCTATCACATAGGTTTATTTACTTACTTTGTTACAACTGATGCCGTTTTTTGCTTTTGCTGCATATTGTTCGATAATTCCTCTACCCATAATTGGTGTAAAAAGGTTTTTCTAGCTGGGAAATTCTTGTACATGTGCTTACAATTCACGAAAAGTCTGAAAATCACAGAAACTCTTTTAGATAATGGAAAGAATTTGACACTCGTTTAAAAAAGAACCAAACTACATATTGATGCCGAATAACAAAATAATATGGATTTTAAATTCTAAATAGAATTTTTGAATTAATTAGACTATTGGTTTCACAATGCTTAGCCTTTCGAAGAACAAGTTAAACTTTGTTTCAACCTAATAACGGAAATTTTCTAAAACTGGTTGAATTGATCCAGTTATGGAAGAATATATCAGAAGAGTTCAACTAGAGTCTGATAAATGATGTCTAAGCAATAATTTACAAGATCTTATAAATTTTATGGGAAATGAAAATTTACGTAAAATTGTAGAAATAAAAAAAAGCTTAAACATAATAGTTGGCTGTAAGTCATATTGAATATCTCTCATTAAAAATAAGAGCTGTTATATGCAACCAAATTGAAAATAAGTATTAAATTGGTGAATTTTTATTTTTAACACCCGATTCAACAAGAGATGGTATTAACAACACTTATTTTGTCTTTTTGAAAAAAAAAATTGGTTTTGAGTTGAAGTAGCTTAGGGGGCAAAGTTATGACAATGATGCTAATATGAAAATAGTAAGACAGGGTGTACAAAACAGAATACTTTAAAAAAAATCGCGGGCGTTCTGTGTTCATTGTGCATGCCACTTCTATAAACCTAGTTGTCTTCTTCTACAGAAACAACAATATTTTTCTGTTGTACACACGCTGGGAGATGCTCAAATCATGTTTCTCATCTAAATCTCAAATCACTGAGTGCTACTAGGTAGGTAAGTAGAACTAAAACCTTTGAGGTGTCAACTTTGAGAAATATATGATGCAGTATTCGAAATATTGGAAAATGTCACTCGAAATGTAGAAATTAGAGTTAAAGCAAGAGGATTGGCAACATGTATAAAAAAATGCAAGTCAAAATGCTGTGTAATTCTTGATGACATTTTATTTAAAAGTCTCAAAGCTATCGCAGTCTGTAACTATGAATATATCGGATTGTTCAAGGATGCTAGCGGAAAGAATAGAAACAGTGAAAATTTACAGGCAACTCGGTTTTGAACAGATGAGAATTGCTGATAATCTTGAGTGTAGCACTGATTTTCCGACCGAAAGTGAAGTTAGAGCTAGAAATAAAGAGCGTCAATTCGATGAAAAAGCTGTAGCCGAACTCCTAATGGAGGAAGATACATTTAGGATAAACTTTTTTAATTATATTTCGGAGATAAAACTTAATGCCTTAAATGAATGTTTAGTTTTTATACGACATCAATCTCAGGGATGTAACTGATGAAATACTTGAAAATCATTGTACTAGCCTCCACTCAATTCTTTCGGATGACAATGCGTAAATGGGAATGATTTTCAATAGGAATTATGTGATGTATCTCGCACATTAGTTTTTCAAAATTAAAATTAATAGAAAACTATTTACGCTACTCCATAAGTCAGCAAAATCTTACAAATCTAGCATTAATATCTGAATTCAATGTACATTAGCTGCTTCTCTTGACTATCCATCCCTTATTCAGGAATTTGCTAAATGTAAAGTTCGAAGAGGGAAGTTATAGTCGATGTATGTTTATGTTCAAGTTTATACGAGTTTATATTTATTTTTAGAAAATTGTTACGTTTGAAAATATATTGTATAAATATACAATTTTCACATTTTTTTGTAGTTTCTTTAATAAAATATATGGGGCGGCATTTCGAATACTTGCATTATACTGACAAAATGTGCAGTGTGCACGATACTGATCAAAAGGTATTTCAAAATCTTAAGAATGCACTTAAAAATGCTCTAGTTTTCTGTTACCAAATTTTAAAAATTGCGTATCGATGCAAATAGTTTTTGATCAGAAACCCAGAATTGATTTTCATTACCATTATTAATTTATTAATATGTACCAAGAAAAATACTACTTGCACTGCTAAAGACGGTGAAACGTTTTTATAAATATCTTCTCAGAAGAAATGTTATTGTGTTTTTTTAATAGCTTCTGCAGGGCAAAAATTCAGAACAAGTCGAAAGATATCTAGAAAGACTTTAGGAATTTGGACTTTGATACTAATTATAAAGATAGGGAGATTCACAGGAATAATATCAGCACTACAACAATGCAGAAACAAATTAATGTCAAATTCAGTGAACAAAGATAGAAAATGACTCAAATATAAAGGACTAAGAGACAAACTTCCAGCATTCATCGGGTTGTATGATTAAATTTATTATATTGCTTATCTCTAAATTTGTTCCTATAGTCTTCTCGATATTCGCCCTTTCATCCTCCTAGCGGTTGCATTTGAAGAAGGCCTGTTCTGTCATGTCCTCTCCTCCGCAGTATATGCAGATATTTTGCTCTGCTAAATTGTATTACTTCAGGAATCCACCAAAAACCCTGTATCCAGTGATAAATTGACAGAGATGGTAATCAATTTCTCCACGTTTTCTTTCGATTCTCTTTTCAATACTGTTCACAAGTTGTTTGCCTTGCTTGTTTAGGTTTTCCGTTTATTTTCTTATTTATTGATGACGGTTTTTCTTTCCAGATTTTTCCCATATCGGCACTCTATAGAGCAGGATCGAATGTGTCACTGAGAATAGTATTTTCTAGTATGGCACTTAGGGCGCTTTAGATTGGGCTATTGCTGATTTTTCGTCAGATATGTTGGCAATGTGTGCTTTCGTCCCAGTGTTTCTTCCTATGTACATTCTAAAGACGTCCTTTATTTTGGCTATTTGGGCTTTAACCTCTATTCGTGCTTCTTTAAACTTATATTCGCCATGTATAATCATGTAGAATCACTGCTTCGGTTTTTGGGGTAAATGTAGATTAACTAAATAACTTTTTTCGTTAACAACTTACGGAAACCACCAATGCTTTCTCTACTTAACCTATGAACTAGTTTTTAAGTAAAGTTGTAGCCAGTGTTGATATTTAATTTAGTTACGTCTGTAAAATTATTTTGCCTTCGTTAGTCATATCTCTAAATTGGAGAAATTTTTAGAGGAATTTATACGTAAGCTAGACAAGGAAGACTATAACTTCAGAAATCATTTAGGCCAGAAAAAATTGTATCCTTCCTAATGATAACATTAGAGCCGCTTTAGGATCAATACCCATATGGTCAGTCAACAAAACACTAGTATTATTAACATCGAAGAATATTTCAATAAAGCTATTTTCAAAACTATAAGAGAAACACTAGTTTCGCTTTTTATCACTCTTGATAATGCCGCAAAAACCGAAACTAGTCGAGTAAATAAAGAAAAATTGTGGAACAAACCAAGTGTAATTTAATTTAAACCTTCATCAGTAATAGTTCAAAATGTTTTACCAAGTGAAAAGAGAGAAAGTGATTTAAGAAAAGAAAAAAGAAAAAGAAAATATAAATTCAAATCTGTACTGTTTTAAATGAAAAAATATAAATAATACAAATTAAAACTAAAAATGAATAATTACATTTTTATGCGTACATATTCCATGTTTTAATCTTAAAAGCGTATTTATCTTAAAATAACTAAAAAATGTATTTATTTAACAATATATAATGTACAATGTATAAATCAGCAATAAAAAAAACCATAACATTTAAATATAACATCACATAAATCTCTTATAAATATATTTAAGTAAATAGATGACAATACATAACAATCCATATTTAAAAAGTTTATCTAGAACGTACAACCTGAAAATAAATGCAATAATATAAAAGCATCAAAGAATTAATTAATATAGTTACCAGAAAAACTTATTGCGGGCACGTGTAATCGATTCTTTAGTCATGGAGTCTTTCAGTAGATACTTCTTAATGCCTAATGCACTGTCTTTAAAATATTCGTCCCAAGAAACAAGTTTCATGTCAAAAGTTAATACTTTCTTATCTTCATCTGATAATTTCTCCAAAATTGTGTAGATATTATCGGTTTGGAACTGAAACTCCCTTAGAAAAGGCCAGGTTTCTTCAAAACTGATCGCCATTTTATTTTCCAATTTTATAAATCTAAAAAGATAAAATGTTGTTTCGATAAACAATTTTTAATACTGTAGAGCTTTAGAGATGGTAGTAAATTAGCAAAATAGAGGAGAATTGTGGATAATTAACAGATAATTAACTTATTATAGTAATGAATAAAGAGAAAGAAAGAAGATTTTCAGGTATGCGCTTTTAGAATGCATAAACTCTTCAAATGTAAAATAAAGAATGTATTTCAAAAGATTCTTGAATTGGAATTTGATATCGATAAGTAATCACTTATAACCTAATTGTCTAAGATTTCAGATAAAATTAATTTTACAAAATATAACTTTTTTAAATGCAGCAAAAACAAGATTTGTTCAGTTAAGTCAATGATATATCTATTCTAACTATATATAATATTTTTTTGATAAATAGTAGTTATAAGTACTCACTTTGGTTGTCTATTTAGTACTAGTGAAAAAAAGTCAATTATATAGGCGGGTAGACGTTGTAGAACAAAGTTGTACAACTTAAAGCTTTTAACATCTGAAATAATAATAGACATTGGGTACCATATGCAGTTTTCGAAAGGCGCTCTTTTCAGGGTCGCCATCAAGTGTTTTCTCAATTCACGCCACGAAAGTGCATTCCCCTCCGAGGTATAGTTGATGACTCGAAAGGCAGATTTTTCGCTAAAAAAAAATGAATACAACTATAAAATATAAACTGAGATCTAGATAGTATAGTATATTGTTTACTTAATACGTATAATGTCTTAGTTACTTATATGATTTTTTATTTACCTTTGATGACCAGTATACCACAAAACAGCAAGTATAGCATGAGCAACATAGTCACAAGGTACAATATGAGAGTTGCTTTCTGGTTTAGATGCGTGTATAACTCTGCAGAAACCTAATCCTGTAGCTGTCATCCAACCATAAGGTCCCATATATTTATTAATCCAGCCTGGAATAGGTTCTTTGTATGGTGCTGTAACTGCAGAAGAATAAAATAAGTGATTTGAAGGAATATGCATGTATATATATTTTAATACGTACTTACACTAGGCCTAAATATCGTTACCGGTAATTGATGTCGATATGAATATACCAAATTCTCGGCAGCATTTTTGGTATACGAGTAAATATTAGGCCAGTTATTTATCATAATTGGTGTAATTTTTTCTAAAGTGTCATCGTCGAGAATATCAACCAAATCAATTAGTTTTTCGGGACTTATGGGATGTGGATATATTTTTTCATCAGCTCTTGTACTATAGCTATTACTATACATTGTAGAAACGTAGATGAAGCTCTGAAATAAAATAGTAACCATATAATAAAATCTAACCCAAAAATTAATTGAATATTTTTTATCATATGGCCTAATTTTCAAAGGATAATAAGCAGGATACTTGGAGCCTTAATTACCCAGGCTTTGTAACTTAAATTTCGAATAATATGCCAGGAAATAATAATAATATTATAATAATTATAATTGAAATAAACCTTACCTTTAAATTTTTAATTCCACTGCACAGCTTTAGCATATTTAATGTACCGCGAACATTAATATTGACAGTCGTCCTCAGAAACTCATTAAACTTAACCGTCGCTGCACAATGTATAACCAAATTAACGTCTTTGTGAATAGATTCGATCTCATGCATTTGCAATCCACAATGTTCCTTTAAAACATCACCTTCCAAAAAGACAACTTTTGACAAAGACGACGGATATTCTTCCTTCACGCGATTAAATACCTGCAAATAAAATCACCTTAGTAAATGAACTAAATTTTTTTTTCTAAAGCATTACCGGACTGTCGAAATAGTTATTCATTCGTTCGCTGCTGGTCTCTCCACGCTTACCTCTGATGATTACGAACAATTTCCTAATTTCTGGAAAGCTTCGAATTAGTTTTTCGACGAGTATTACTCCCAGGAAGCCTGTGGAACCCGTCATTAAAATCGTTTTATCTTTGTAAAACTCATGTAAGCCATAACTGTGTTCGATTGATAAAGACATCTGTGAATAATATAAACGATCAGATTTGATAAATGATTAATAGCTGTCTTTGTGACAGATTTCATTTCTAATATATTCTACTATTTCTAACCAAAAACATTGTGTAGGTTACAATAATAATCATAGTTTATGGATTTTATTGTCAAAAGGATCTTATGAATGACTTGCATACGAGAATATGCATTACAACTGAGAACTTCAAATAATTATACAAAAGAAGATAAACGTAGATGAAATAATACATGTTAGACTTCACGTTCCTTATGTTCTATATGTACATTTCGAGACACGATCAATATATAAATTATTAATTATCATGTTTAATACTGCAATCAATTTTCAAAATTTAATTTCTATAAATTATAAAGTTGCCTAAAATTAATTTTGACTGAGTTATTGTGTAGTAGGCTGGGATGAGGTTAAATTGATTAAATAGCTCGTTAAATTATTGATCTGTCTGTCGTATGTATTCTAGTCTGACGTACTTTTGTTTGATGTGTATTAGTCTTAAAGCGATAGTGGTTTTGCGTTTATTTGTATATCTGTTCACAACAATTTTAATTGTGTTTAGGTTGTAATTTGAGATTGAATTCCGCTTCTCTGTTAGGTTCAGACAATGGTAAGTTCTGTGAATCATGCTGTTAAAAGTAACCCGTTTGTGTTTTGTTGGTATGGCTAAATCTAAGTGAATGTAATTGAACGTGTGTGTATGTTTTCTATAGATGTTGAAACATAGTTTTTTATTGTCTTTGGTAATAATTATATCTGAAAATTGTACTTATTGATGGGGTACTCAGTTTTAAAATCCATATTATACCTAATTAATAATAAGTGGGTGATTTTCATATTTTTATTTAACTCACTACAATTAGTCAAAATATGAAGAAGACGATCTGTTGCCATATTGACTATGTGAGGGAAATCGAAAATAAAGGAAAAGAAGTATAACAATCATTTATGGGCATACATTAACTCTAAACGTTACTATACGCGTATTCCAGACAATTTAGCATAAAGTTGTATTTATTTATCTATATCTAAAGAAATTGTTAATGGCTTCGCAGATTAATTTAATGTGTCCTATCAAGATTTATTTACTTATAATATATAAACTCCATCTCAACGAAAAACATTAAGTGGACATGCACTGGTTGCTGCACATCTGATTTAACTGATCATATTCTTAATCTTAAGGATATGGTAATTAATTTACAACGTGATATAGCGCAACTGAAAGCCTCCTATAATCAACAACAATTACACACAAATTCTAACATCATTGATGAAGTGCTGCTGGAAGTTCGTGAACAAAAACATAGGGATCGCAATGTCATCTTAAGCAACTTATCGGAAAATAAGAACAGAGAGGAAGAAGCTGAGAACGTTCTGAAAGTCTTAAATAAAATTCAATCACCCCCGCTTCAGTCGAATGATATTAAGGTATTTAGACTTGGTCAATCCCGTGCCGATGTCTCACCTCGTTTACTGAAAGTTATATCTGACTCGTCACACATCGTCCAAAATATTTTAAAAAATGGATACAAACTACGGAAATGTGAAGAATACCGCAACATCTATATCAACAAGGATCTGACCCCCCGTGAAGCTGAAGCGAACAGGAATATTCTCCGTGATTTTAGATCTCGCAAAGAAAACGGCGAAAATATCCATTTAAAATATGAATATGGGTTCCCTCGTATAATGCAATTAAAAAACGCGTTCATACCCAACAGGTTTAAAACTTTATTACGAAAATGTGCGTGGCCTGAATTCAAAAACATTTACATTTTATAATAACATACTAGCTTCCAATGATTTAGACCTCATATTGCTAACCGAAACCTGGGGTAATGATTCTTTGTTAAATTCAGAGCTGTTTCCACCTTATTTTAATGTTTACCGCAAGGACAGATCTATTGGGCGCGGTGGCGGAGTCTTGGTGGCCTCGAAAGATTGTTTCACCACTAATGAAATAGTGCTTACTGATAACCAACTAGAAGAATATAAAATTGATGTGGTCTGTTTAAAAATATGCATTTTCAATAATTATTATAACTTAATTGTTGTTTATTGAGGCGGGATCAATCACCTGCGACATCATATGAACTATTATTCAATACTTTAGAGACATCTTCTTGATAATAATTTTATAATTATAGGTGATTTTAAGCTTTAAGCAAATTATTCTGTTTCTCATTCTAGTAAAGCAACGAATTTATCAAATTTTATTGACTTTCATTCAGCTAATCAACTAAATGTTTGTAAGAATAGTTTCGGCGGAATGCTTGATTTAGTAATAAGTTCTGAAAACCTACATTGTATCGTAGAACGAAATGATTCTCCACTTATCCCTGAAGATAATTATCACCCATCATTAAATATAATATGTCATGGCTCTGAGGATAACCCTGTAAAAAACATTGGCACAGCTCAGCCAACTTATAATTTCAAAAAAGCAAATTTCCCACTTCTCTATAAACTCATTCTTGAAACAAATTGGGATTCTGTTGTCAACTTAAAGAATCCTGACCTTGCCTGTGGTGAACTTTATAGAATTTTAAACAATTACATCGACATATGTGTACCCATAAAAACTAGTAAACCTCGAAAATTTCCACAATGGTTCTCACGCTTAACTATTCATAGTATCAAACGCAAACAGCATTATTTAAAAATATTAAAAAGTAAAACTAATTTTAACAAAGTACAATTTTATACACATAGGAAATTGGTTAAAGAAAACATTAAAAGTAGACTTTTCAAACTACATAAACACGATTGAAGCTAACATTTCATTGAAGCCCCAAAAGCTATGGGGCTATATTAATGAGCGGAAAGGTGTGACACGTATTTCTGGAATAATTAAAGTAGGCAATAATGTACTTGACCAGCCTCAAGATATTACGAACGCATTTGCCGACTACTTTGCATTTGTCTATAAAGCAAACAACGTCAAATCTAGCGAAGTTAATATATCATCAAACAATGACTTATTGATAATTAAATCTTTTAATTTGGATGAATTTTTGAGTGCTGCTAAATCTTTGAAACAAAACCTTACAACGGGTCCCGATAATATTCCTGCTCTGGTTGTTAGAGACTGCAGACATATATTATCAACCCCTAAGGTTTAACAAATTTCCTTCTATCTGGAAATCCTCTAAAATTGTACCAATCTACAAGAACAAAACCATTGACAATATCCAGAATTACCGCCCAATATCTTTAATTAGTAATATTGCCAAAATTTTTGAAATGATGTTGTACAAAGTCATATATAATCACGTCGAGCTGTCTTTATCACAGAGACAATATGGATTTGTGCGTGGCAAATCTACCGTCACCAATTTATGCAGATTTACATCCGTTGTCTCTGGAGCTTTAGATGATCGTGATCAGGTAGATGTTATTTACACCGATTTGTCGAAAGCCTTCGACAAATCGTTCGACATGATTTATTAATTGAAAAACTACATACTTTTGGCTTGAGTGATTGTTTAGTTAAACTATTAAAGTGTTATTTAACTAGCAGAACTAATTATGTGGAATATATGGGCTGTCGCTCGCATATGTTTGTCTCTACAAGTGGGGTTCCGCAAGGGTCCTTTACTGTTTTTAATATTTTTTAATGATGTATGTAATTGTTTTAATTCCGAATATTTAATGTACGCTGATGATCTTAAATTATTTAGAACCATTAAGACTGCGAATGATTGTCTAATACTACAAAAGGACCTTAACAAATTTAATGATTGGTGCATTAAGAATGGGCTCATGTTAAACATAGACAAATGTAAACAAATGACTTATAGTAGAAAACATAAAAATATTATATTCAATTACAATATAAATAATTCATTTCTTGAAGACGTCATTTGCTTTAAAGATCTTGGTATTTACTTTGACTGCAAACTTACCTTTATCGATCATATTAAGCAAATTACTAGTAGTAGCTACAAATTATTGGGGTTCTTAATAAGAAATACCAAACCATTTAAAACTTTACGACCATTAATAAATTTCTACTATGCCTACATTCGTAGTCGCTTAGAATACTGCTCGATTGTGTGGAGTCCTTTCTATTATTATAATGGCGTCAACGGCATCTGCCTCAGCCAATGTAAACAGTGTAAAATCTACTAAGTGCAACAAGTGTAAAAAACAAATCGTTGCCAATATTAGTGAGTGTAACATATGCAAGAAACAATATCATCCGTCGTGTCTCGAATTACACTCTCCAGGATGTACCGCTGCCTCTACAAAGTCGAGTAGTACAAGTGAGGTTATGGACGTTTTAAACGTACCCGAAATAATTGAAGAAGTAAGTACCCTGAAAAGGGACAACACATTATTACTTAAACTAGTTCATGAAATAGAGGAAAAGACGAAGTTAATTCACGAAAACTACGGCTTAAGAGATCGTATAAATACTCTAGAAAATATGTTAAAGGCAGTTACAGATTCCTGTAAGTGCAAACAGACAAGCAAGGTGATCATCCAAGACTGTTCCGATAATGATGATGATAACGCCACCAACAACAAGATGGCAGCACCAAAAAAGGATAAATGCAGATTACAGAAATCGAACCCAAGAACAACGCCAAATGCATGGGTAAATCTCATTAACCATGAAGAATCACCCACTAGCGATAATAAAATCTCGGAAGCAATGATTGCGCGTAAATCAAATGAGAACAACGCACTCAGTATTAAAACAACTGGAAATACCAAAAAGGAATCATATGACTGGAAAACTGTCGAGCGGAAAAATAAGCAGAGGAAAAACATTCAAGGCAATTCTGAATTACAATCCGGATTAAAAGGTGTTGAGAAACGTGCTCATCTACATGTATATAGAGTTCAGCCCAATGCAAAAGTGGAGGATATAAAAATACACCTAGAAAACAACGAAATACCATTAATCGTATGTGAACAACTAAACTCTCGCCGCCCCGAAGAATACACGTCATTCAAAATAACGGTCCCTTTCAGCTGCCTCACAAAAATAGAAGATCCGGCATTATGGCCCATGGGAGTTATGGTACGCCGTTTTTTATTTCGTCACCGGAAATTTTCGAAAACTCCACCATTGGACGAGAAGATCATTTAAAAAATAAAATATATGATTCAGGTCCCTCTTTATTTTATATTAATATACAATGTATGAGTAATAAAATGGAAGAATTAGAAGCGTTTACAATAGATAAGAATATTAAGATAATAGTACTTACTGAGCACTGGCTCACAGTTAAAGAATACGGCGCGTATAAAATAAATAATTTTCAAATAGCGGCTTGTTTTAGCAGACATACGGCTAAGCACGGGGGCTCCCTTGTAATGGTAAGAGACGATCTTGAATTCAATGTTTTAACGTTCCTTAAAGACCTCTCTCAGCAGTTAACATGTGAAATGGCGGGAATAATTATAGATGCATTAAATGTAACTGTAATCTCAATATATAGGTCTCCGAATGGCAATTTTCAGGATTTTTTAGAGATATTGGAAAAAATGCTGTGTAAACTGAATTTATTCTCTAGAATAGTATATATATGTGGAGATTTCAATGTATATTTCAACCTTAATGATCGAAATGCACTTGAACTTTGTAATGTTTTTGCATCTTTCGGCCTTTACAAAGTTTCAAACCAAGCCACCAGAGAAGCAATGTGCATTGACAACATTTTTACCAACCGATACGATACAAATATGGATATTGCTAAAGTAATTAATATAGGTGTCTCTGATCATCGTGGAATATACATTGAAATAGATGATAATCAAAACGAATCAAGTAAAAAATATGTGAGGCCAATCACACAATATGGAAAAATACTATTCTATAACAGACTAGCCTCTTTTGACTGGTATGACATAATGGACGATGTAACTGATATAAATCAAGGATGGGATATATTCCTAAATGCTATTACTCGGTCATTTGAATTTGCTTTTCCTCAACGTGAAAAACACATAGGGGAAAAGAGTAATATTTACTGGTTCAGCTCTGAGCTCAAACGAATGCGGGAAAATCTAGTTTTTCTCAGAAATATTAAAAATACAAATGAATTCACACAATCCGAATATACAAAAAAAAGAAAAGAGTATAAAAAATGCATAAGAGCAGCTCAAAGGGAAGCCAATGAATATTACATCAACACTAGCTGTAATTACTCGAGAGCGGTCTGTGATGTCATAAAATCAAAAATAAATATAAAAACTAAAAGTCAATCTATTGCAAATATATCAGCTCACGAATTTAATGAATTTTTTGCATCGATACCAGATCAAGTACTAAATTCTATACCTGACCGAGCACAAGATCCAATAAATTGTATGCTAAAACTGCACTTAAAGCTCAATCAATACTTTAATTTCAATGAAGTATCAGTTGCAAAAGTTCGAGAGATTGTATATAAAATAAAAAATAAACCAAGCAAAGATATCTACGGTCTAAATGTTAGCATTATAAAAGTTGTCTTGGACATAATTGTAGGTCCGCTAACACATTTAATTAATCGATCAATTAGAAACGGAATCTTTCCAGATATTTAAAAAATAGGGAAGTGCATTCCTGTGCATAAGAAGGGTAATAAAGAAGACATAAATAATTACAGACCAATCTCTATCCTTCCAATATTTTCAAAAATATTGGAATTAATACTATCCGAACAAATTGGCCAATATCTTGAAACAAATAAGATATTGACAGAATCGCAATTTGGTTTCAGACCAGGTAGATCCACGTCAATGGCAGTAGAGAGTTTTGTAAATTACATCATTGATGCATTTGAGAGTGGAAATATTGTAGTTTCTAATTTGATTGATCTAAGCAAAGCATTCGATTGTGTGACACATACTATATTACTTAGAAAACTATACTTCTATAACTTTTCACCTAACAGCTGTAAATTAATTACATCTTATTTAACAAATAGAAGTCAAAAGGTTCAGTATGATAATATATTGTCTAAAGAATATAAATTGGTGCATGGTGTGGCTCAAGGGTCAATTTTGGGTCCACTACTATTCCTTTTGTATATAAATGACTTGCCAGGACAATTCTCGAATATATCTACAATCTTGTATGCCGACGACACCACGTTCTCTCTTGCAGGGGAGTCGATTGCTAATGCAAAAAAGAAACTACAGCCTATTATGAAAGAGGCCCAATGTTGGTTCGATTGTAACAAACTCGAATTAAATTTAAATAAAACAGTTCAAGAAGTGTTCTCACTAAAAAGATCCGAAATGAACGAAAAGTCATCAATAAAGCTTCTTGGATTTTCCATAAACAATCAACTAACATGGGAAACTCATGGTATTGACTTAGTAAACAAAATCACAAGGGGTGTTTATGTCTTGAGAAACCTTGTAAGGTCAATATATTTTAAGCAATTAAAAAAAGCTTATTATTTTTACATTCATTCAAATATTAAATATGGCATATTGGTATGGGGCCATTCGTCAATTATGCAAGACGTATTTAGGGCGCAGAGAAAGGCAATTCGTATTTTATCGGGCCTGGCATACAGAGACGATTGTAAGCAACAATTTATTAGACATGGAATAATGACAGTGCCCTGCCTTTTTATAATGGAATGTCTCATACACATCAAAAAAAACATAAATGAGTATACATGCAACAATACTTTCTACTCTCACGAGACACGCGCATCTGACGATATACGAATCCCTCAGTTGCGCTTGTCAAAAGCCAAAACAGGAACGAGATACTTCTGCATTAAGTTTTTTAATATTTTACCATGCAACGTCAAACTCCTAAATATTCGGAAGTTCAAGAACTGGTGCAAAAGTTATCTCCAAATGCATGCCTTCTACTCTTTCCAAGAGTATATTAGTAGTTTCTCGAACTAAAATCTTCACGGATAAGCGGATAATTCATGATATAGTTTAATTTTAAAGTGTTTGGTCTATTTTTTTATTTTATTTTATTATTTTTTATTTATTATTTTTATTTTTAAACTTCACACACGTGATAATGAATCTTTTAGTCATACAATTATTTTAAACTGTTAAATTTTGTACTAGTCTCTTTTTATACTCATTTTAGATTACTACTTTTTTATGAATGTTATGTTTTAACCTATACACCAATTTTAAATTTTTTACATATGTGATAACCAATTTTTAACCAAATTATTGTGTATACACCAAATTTTAAAATGTAATATTTTGTACTCGTCTCCTTCTATAGTTATTTTAGGTTTTTATTTTTTTCTGTGTATTGTTATGTTTTTATCTATACACCTATTTTAAATAGTACATATGTGATAATCAATTGTATTCAGAATATTTTTATTCCCCAAATTTTAAAATATAAATGTTTGTACAAGTCTCTTTCATACTTATTATAGGTTTTTATCTTTTTATGATTGATGTTATATTTTTTTATCTTTACTCAAATTTTAAATTTTAAATTTGTTACCAAATTTTGTTTGTTTATACTCCAAATTTTTAAATTGTAAAATTAATACTAGACCCTAGTTGTAGTCTATATTTTATTATTATACTATAATTGTGAATCACATTACAAAATAGTCAGATATGTCTGCTACTGAGCACTACCTACCTTGATATTCTTATTGTCAATTACTGTATATTATGACTTGTGTAAAACAATAATTTTGTTAATTAACACCAATAAAAAATATTATTATTATATAATGTTCATATCACAGGGATTGAAAAGGTACAAAGAAAATTTTTAAAGACTTTATATTACAGGCACTACATGATATATCCTCCTCAGGGTTATCCTTCAGAACTCTTGGAACGTGAATTTTGTATCCCTTCGTTAGAATCGCGCCGCATTATATCTCTAATTATGTTTATCTATAAGTTAATTCACCACAAAATCAATGACTCATTTTTACTATCTTTATTGAACTTCTACATACCACGTCATTACAGTAGACTAAGACAAACATTTTATTTATGTTCAATAAATACAAACCACCACCTGAATTCGCCAATTTTGTCTATGAGCAACGCAGTGAATATCTATTGTAAACATATCGATATATTTAATGTAAGCAATGTTCGGAGTTTATTGCGGGAATTAAGTGTGTAAGTGCATGTGTATGTGTCTATCTTAATAAGTATGTATATATGTATATGTATGTATGTATATGTATGTATATTCATTTATATATGTATAAATTGTATTTGTACCATTTATTATTACTGTATTTATAGATTTGTTTTTCTTCAATTTTGTCCTGTAACTGGCCTTCGCGGCTGTTGGGTAATAAATGTTTAAATAATAATAATAATAATCTCAACCGCTCACAGCAGCATTAATTACAAGGAACTGTGCAGATTAACTTTCTAAACTTTTAAAATTTATTTTCCAACTTATGCTTAAAACTAGTAACTTTCTAAATTTATGAAAACAACAAAAAATGTATTATATGTGTTAGAGGCTTATACCTCATTATACATTTTTGTAAATTGAATAAAACAGGATAACTTTGTTTAACTTTAAAACTTTTTTATTGTGACTAGTTTCTACAAAACACATAGTGTGTTTGATAATAGCAAGCTAAATTTGTTGAAACTAGTCACTATAAAAAAGTTTTCAAGCAAACAAAGTTATCGTGCTTTATTCAAAGTACAAATATGTCCAGTTTTTATAATCTAAAAGTTTTTTAAACTTTTCAGATGTTCACTATTTAAAGTAAACATACTTACCATAGTGTTAATTCGAAATTTCCTAATTACCAACACGGTATTTTCAGAATACGAAATGAATCCCTATTATTAGAATTTATCTTTAGATCTAATTATAATAAGCATTTCTAAGTAGTATTAATTTATCTTTACAAAATGCTTTTTGCAAAGATAAAATAAAGCACTATTTTGAAGTAAATTTAACTTCACTCTTTCACATCTGGTAGCTCGTGGAAAAATTATTTGTCACTGTAATTCCCCTTTTTATATAAATACTACCTAAGTCTCTTTATAATTCATTATTGACAAAGTAAGTATTGTTCGCGTATATTTGTTATTCAAAAATGAATTGTTAGAATAATCTTTTACTTAGAATTAAGCACATCATCTACTTACCGTATATTCACCATATATTTATGATAGTCTCACATTTGTTCACAAACATAAAGATTTATTTGAAGAACACAAAATTAATCACGATAAAAATAATTTTAATATACCAAAACACAGATTAACTGCTTCAGAAAAAACTTCACGTTACAATGGTACTGTACTATTTAATAAATATAAACTAATTGTCTCAAGTGTATAATACTAACAAGATGTAAATTAAATATTGATTTACAAGTGAAGCATTATGAAAATAAAAGCAATAATTAGGAATAATTATTCTGAGCGTTTTACATTATTAAAATGTAAAACTACAGTGCAAAACGCTCAGAATATTTATTCCTAATTATTCCTTCTATTTTCATAATACTGCACTTGTAAATCAATATTTAAATTACACATAAATGCCAACAGCGGCTATATCATCTGTGGTGATATCGTTTTTTGAACGCGCCTTGAAAATCGAACATCAAGGTTATGACATAACTGCACTGGTGAGCTGCGATACAGCGAAACACGTGTAATTATATTAAATAAGACAATCTGCTAAAATGATGTTTTGGTTTGAAATGACCTCCTGCAGGAACACAAAGACCCATTACGAAGCTTTAGCCGTAGATACAATTGCTTTAAAACGTAAAAAAATCAAAAAACAACAGAAAAAATAAGTTTTGTTAGTACAGTAAAACAAGAGTTCAAAATTCAACAAAACCGAAATTCAGATTGGACAAGTAGCAACGAGTATAAGACAATCAAATAAATAAAAACAAAATATGAAAATCAACGGTTTTTCAACTTTTTAGCAGATTATCTTATTAAACATAATTACATAATTATGTAGCAGCGTAAGTATTAATTTTAAAGGAAGAAAATTGATTCCACATTGAAATTAATTTAAAACAAATATTGATACATCACAGTTTTTTTTAACTCGTTAAAGTGGATAATTTCTCACTCAAAATGATTTCCTATTTCAAATACATTCATATAATCATATATATATCACATTATAAATTATATTTCATTGTACTTTATGTAATATACTAGAGCTGTATTTATGCTATAGGTGTATAAAAATTAATCTCAGATTAATTTCTATACTCCTTTGAGAATGGCGAGTTATCGCTGAAACTCGTGTCAGGAAAGTGATAGTAAATATATGAAACAAAACAAGTGTATTATTCCTAATTCCTACCCAGTGAGTTATATGTTTCATCAACAGTGTAGCAAAGCAAGTATGAATCAATGGCAATTTTGATTTATAGATTAAATATGAAATTCTGACAAGAATGCAAACTACCTTGGATTTTGCAGCAATAAATCATCATTAATATGGGAATAAACGTCAAATGTGGCGATAATTTTACCTGAAAACGGATTAAAACTATAAATAGAAAATATTAAAAATTGTTTGTAATTATACCTCATCAAAAATACTAGTTAGAAAATATAGGCGTTTTGTTTTTTTAATTTATTTCTTAGGTTAAAGTATTTAATATACTATGGTTCAATATGAATTCAAAATCTGCACAAAGTAAATGATCACATTCTCTGAAGTTCAGATTATATGTCACTAGATACAAATTTGAATTTAATAATTATGATACAATAACTGAAACAGTTGTAGGTAAGTGATCCTATTAACAACATATTCAGCCGTTTAATAAGGAATTAGGATATTGAATTGAAGAAGAGATATATAAATTCCAAACTGAAATAAATTTAATAAAACTATTGGCATCATTATTCGTAATTAATTAATAGAATATAAAAAAAAAACTTTAAAGTCAACACATGTATTTATCTACCTATTATAATAAGTGATTAAAAATGTGTTAACTAGGCCAAGTTAAAAATACTTGAATTTTACCATAAAGGATTTATCAATACTGTGACATATTTACAACCGTATATATTAAAAAAAGAATGCATTTTGCCTTATTCTATAAATAAAATAATATTATGTTATAGGAGTATTGTTTATAAGTTGTGCAGATAAAGATAACAATTACCTTGTTCAACATCTCTGTGGCGCTATTCATCTTCCTATATGATAATGATTACAACAGAATTTATAAAGATAACACAACACGTTTACTGGTTACTTTCAACACACAAGGCGACAATAAATTAACTAGCCGGCTTTACTACTCCTTTATAAACCTGCAATTTTCAAGAAACGATTCTGATTGGCCGACGTGTTTGAGTCGAATATCGGACACAAATTAATTACATGCACTGTTTATTCATAATTTAACTTGTTTATTTCTTAAAAAATAATTGACCTTACCATTAACCTATGTTTTTGTGTAGTATAATACTTTGTTACTTTATTACTCATTTTGTAAGTTTTTTCTAATAATTAAACTATAAATACATTTTTATGTTAATATTAATATGATTTTATAGTTTAACGTAGTTATATTCCACACCGTACTGTTTTGGTTCAATACTAAAACACATTTAAATAGTTAAATTTAGTGTTGACGTAAAAAGTAATGTAGAGTAGTTATATTCCCTATAGTTTAAATATTGATATAAATATTAAAAGTAACCATTTTTTATTTATAGAGATGTCTTAAATGGTTTGGAATAACATAATTGGCGAAGGTTGGTTTCCTATACATATCGTGAGAGAGGTTCTTACTAGTCATTGTTATATAAAACACTAAATATTTAATATTATTGTTAGTTTATGACTATTGTATCTTTGATTTTGGGGTAAGGTAAGGTATTATTGTCGTTGAGATATGACTCTTGATGTGTTTTACTTTTCTTCTTAAAGGTATACTACTGGTAATATTACACATGAGTATCTAAAATGACAGTGTTAGTAACTGTGAATCCATTGCTAAATCTTATGTCTGGTTATAAATTTAATTCTTAAATAACAATTATTTGTGTTATTAAGGATTAATTGTAAAATTTCTAGGAGTTTAGGAGGATTTTATAATAACATTAATATTCTATTATCTATTAATTTTATGCATTCTTATGGAAGTATATTTGCAAAACATATTCGACACATCAAATGATACCAATCTGTAATTTGGTTCTAATTTAAATTATGTTAGTCATTGGTTTTTAAATGTATTATTATTATTACATCAGTATTAAATTGATGACTTGATCTTTAAAAGTTAAAAGAATTTGGAATATTTTAATCGGACACCAAAGAAAGTAATTCAAATATTGGGCCATAAGTATGAGTTAGGGGAATAATGAATTTTCGAAAAATGTATCCAAAGAATTATTGAGTCAACTGCTACCTAAGACCACAGAGAAAAAGAAAATAGAAAATGGTTTAAACACTTTTCCAGCTTTATATTGTAACATTTTACATGCGTTTTATTGAGTGTAAAAATGTTTAAATGTTTTATTTCATTTCGATTTAAATGAGTACTTCTTAATTACTAGATAGAAAGTAAATATTTTGAATTAGAGGTTTTCTATAAATATATATAAAAATTGTGAAACAACACCAACAGTTTAATTAACCTCTAATTAATATAAAAATGTTTCACTACGGGTTAAGTGAGAATATAATTCATGGTTATTTTTAGTTTATAAGAGACAATATTCAGTTAACACACACATCGCAGTATTGCCTTGGATGAATTGCTCTTTTAACCTTCAACAATTCTCTCTGAAAATGGTAGGAATTCCTCCTGACATTTTCAAACCTTCTGTTAGACAAACTGCCAGCTTATATTCGGAAAGTACTGAAGAATACCGCGTCGTAGGTACCGACCGTTAAACGACCTTCGCCTATTGTGCTACGTTTTTAACACAACTAGCATGCGATTTCTTCTAAATTTTGGAAGTTAGGTATCAATTTTTTAGGAAGCCAATCCAAACCATTAGACATCTATGTCTATACTGCCGTTACGGTAGATTTTCGCAAGGCAACCGCGTTCATTGATAAGGAGGTCCTTTCCTAACACACTTATAACATAGAGGAGGCTAAGTTCCTCAAAGCAGTAACCCGCGGTATCATTTCTGACATTTATGTACAGTATGTCATAAGCTATACCAATCTGATCCTCGACATTCTGGCCATAGCCGAATGTTCAGCCATGACGGCCATCCTTATGAGCGCTTCTAAGTACGACTCGAAAACTCTGAGGCAGGGAAGAAGATCTTCCAACAAAGTTTCATATGTGATCTCCACGTAAAAGTGGAACCAAAAAGGAAGACAAACAGCGGCAATAAAAGCCACCGCTATCAAAAACTTGACCATACTCAGGCCAATTGCAGAGCTAGTTTTGTTTTGTTATATTTGCAGGCAATCACCACTCATCGGAGTTAGGCTAGGAGGCCAGTTACTGCGGATGCAATGCATATATACAACGTCAGCATAAAAATTCCATGAGTTTTCTCTCTAATTTCCGTCAAGAAGAAGTTTCCTTCACACAAGGGTTCGGCAATCCTACAACCGTCGCTCCACAATCCTCACGCGCCCCAAATCGGCGGGCCCGGTTAACTCGGCCCAGATATTCGAAGATCTGGCTGAACGAGACGTCATCAGCATCGCGTACGCTAAAATGGTCGCCAAATCCGCATAAGTTTTTAAAACTCATTCGATTTTAAAAATTTCAGGAAATATGACCTATTATTAATTATATCTTACAACACCGGACCTAACAACCCGTTTGACTTCCTTCGCCTCTCCTTTTGGAATGTGAATGTGCTTCCCGACCGAATCATGCATGACAATGATGTTCACATCATGCTAATTAATGAAACTCGTCCCATCGTATCGCCATTTTTGTCAAAAGGGGAATTGACCATTCCCATTTTTCTCTAAACGCTTTCCAGAACCTCGAGGCTACTGCTATTATTGTTAAATCTGACATCAGACTGCTTAAGATTGTATGAGCTTACTAATCACCCAGTAAGCTGTTGCTACAAGAAGATCTAAATCTTGTGTTTGCTCACAACTCGCCTACGATCATGGCTGGCGATCTGAATGCTAAAAATCTTAGCTGGAACAGCACGGTTAATAACAGACGTGGGAGATCACTCAGTTACTTTCTAACCAACTCGAGACATAACATCAGAGCTGTAGTACCTACTAGGTACACGTTCTACCCCTCCACAGCTCATTACAAACCCGACCTGATTGATATTGCCATCTTCTAAAACGTCAACTCAGATCACGACATTGGGATAACTGACGACCTAATACAGTTTTTCTGGAACTAGCGTTCAGCATCAGTCGACGTTTGTAAGAGGTAAAATCCACTAATTGGATAAAATGCAGGCAACAGGTTGCAGGTGTAGAGGGCTGATGAAGACCTCTTCAGATCATCAGATCTAAAGCAGACCTTGAGGCAGCAGTCGATAAGCTCTTAATGAGTCCGCTACCAGCAAAATCACTGCACAAGTAGATCCCCTTACCATTTTTCCTGAATTAAAATCTCTGATCAAAGACAAAAAGATCACCCGCCGTCGGTAGCAGATCACGTATTCGTACTTAAAGTAGAGACGACAAGGGTAAATGCAAAAAAACAACCGTTGGGAACGTCGCCTTAACGCGATGAATGATCAACCAAACTCGGTTTGGAAATTCGTTCGGTTCGAACTTTGACTTCATCGAAGAAGTCACTGAAACCGTCAAGATTTTACAATCAACTTACGGTTAAATCTTGACGGTTTCAGTCAACCGACCACCACAGAAGAGCTAAACGGGCTTAAAACGCAAAAAAGCTCCGGGTAGTGACGGTATTTCCACCACAATAGTAAAAAATCTCACCCGCCAGGGTAAATGCGGACTCTGAAAGATCACGAATGCCACAATGCGACTGGAACATTTCCCACGGGCTTTGAAAATAGCATCCGTGTAATATAATTGATACTTGTTGCGCTACTCTCTTGATGGAACCAGATATGTTAACAATCGAAACACGTGTCAGTTAACTGATAATAAATCTATGGAACATAACAAGTGTCTTACTTCACCAAATTTGCATCCGTGTAAATTCTTCGTGACAGAAAGATCCAAGGCAAGACGCTATCTAGTGAGCGTAAGATTTGTGCAGGCGTCCCACATTGCTCTGTTCTGTTCCCGATACTATACACAAGCGACATACCAAATCTGGCTCCGGAAATGATCGCCCAATACGTAGATGACACAGCTCTACTCAGTAGAGGAGGCATCACAGTTCATCTTAAGAAAACCCTCCAAGCCGCTCTTGGTAGCTACTAGTATGTGGGCGTCACAATGGCGACTCGAGGTCAATGATGAGATGAGTGTATCCGTATATTTCAGCAGACTGTACCTCAAAAAACATAAGATCGATACCCCCAACTTTTATTCCGACAAATTCCCTCATGTGTCAAATTCAAGGTTAGAAGCAATATGGTGGCACTTCAAATTACAGCAGCTTTGTTTATCTCGATAAAACAAAAACGTAGAAGTGATAAAAAAAGTGATAAAATCCCTGTAGGGTGATAAAATCCCAGTAGGATAATTGTAGGTGTCGTTGGTTCGCATTTGTCAAAAGTGGCAGTACAATCGAATCTCGGACGTGCATTCATTTCTTTCGAATAATGAAACGTTTCGGCAGTTTAAAATCAAAGGAAATTGAAGCAATTATTAAAAGCAATATACCAACTAATACTCGGAATAATTCGGTATGTCATTTTTTTTGTATTAGTAATATTAACGATTCAATATTCAATTGTATTTTTTTAGTAACATTAAATAAATCTCATATAACAATCTATTATTCTGGAATTTGTCTTACCAAAAATAACTCGACCTCTCGTTTTTAATCGGAAAATGGCATGCACTCAAAATGTGTTTCTTTTAAGCAAAATCCCTCATCCTGTTGACAATATTAAAAACCCGAGTGCGGATTTTGCTAAGCAACATATTTTTCGTGCATGTGATTTTCCGATAAAACGGGAGTTCTTGTTATTTTACTTTCCTGGTCCATGACGATCCGAAATCACATTCAAAAGAAATCAACTTTGTCTGTCAAAAACAGACTAAGGTTTTTCACTATGATCATAAGACCGCAACTTACCTACGCCGATTCGATTTGAGGTTAAGGTAGATCCACTCAATTAGCGATCCTACACTGTACGCAGAATGTCATTCTAAAATCCCGAGTGTCCTGGAGAACATCAAAGCGCTTTCTGTAAACTTTTACAGCAAAAAAGATGACAATCCACTTCATGAAATCAAATTCCCAAAGTACTATGCTCCTGCACTCAGCAAACATCGAAGGTCACGTATGATTCTAATTGGTACTCAATTAGCACCCCAAATGACTGGATCCCCCAAATCTTAGCAATCCATCGCTTGATATCCGACTAGAAAAGACCTTTTGGGCCTGGACTAGTAGTCAACATGTGCAATCGCAGTGGAGTGGTTTTAATCGGTTTACCGTATTAAAAGAGTGTCCATGATGGTTTTCTTCTCTTCTTATCAAAAAAGAGGTTCTTGAGTTGAACTAAAGAATCAATTTGCAATTTTTTATTCATTATTCTATTACAGCTAGTATAAACCGCTACATCGTCTTCTTTTTCAACACCTATTTATTTCATTAAAGTGTACTATATTATGAATGTTGTCCCAATTGCATCTCGGGGGAACTCACATCATCTTTCCCTTTCATTTCTGAACATGAAGGGTAGCTAACCTTCAAATTTAGCAAAAAAAATGTAGAGAATATTTGTACCTGTCTTTTTGATGGCTATAGATTACCTTCAACAAATATCGATTTCATTTCAATATTAATGTAGCAATATCCTTGGTGTGAGAGAGAGAGAGGGAATGTTCTGGAAAAATCAATCAATTGCAATGAGTGGGCTGCCAACATTGAGCTTTCCTTGTGGACTATTGCTATCACATGTACCATAAATTTCAGGCACCATTTTTGCGTTTATTTTTATTTTGCAGGTGACTCTCCCATAGTTTTTAAGATCTTCGACTTATTCAAATATACATCGGAAGATATTATCTTTTTCTGAATTTTTGAACTGCATGAGTCAGGCTGTTCTTGCCAATTCTTAACTGTGTTCCATGTAACTTTCCTTTATATGCAGTAATTTCGCTCTGGTTATGACAATTTTTTTAGAAAGTGTCTGATTTCGTTCTGAATGAATAATAATGACTTTTTCAATTCCTACATTACTTGCTTAGGTATCCAACATCATCATGTTAATGGATAATGTAAAGTGATGCAGTTTTAAGTTCATTCATTCTTTAGTTTTTGTAAAACTCCTCATATTCCACGATTCATTAAAGCTTTTGTTCTCGTTTGGTGAATAGCACGATATTAAATTTCTATAATCCTGTTCTCAAAATATGCGCCTTTCTCGCGGTCCTCGGGAGTTACTTCTACTGATCAGCTAGTGAGTCTAAAATGGCGATTCGGGTAGTGGATAAGAATGTTTATTAGTTATATTCTTATTTTGTGCAATGATTACATAAAAATATGTTAATGTATCCCTTTTCTTTACTATGAGTGGGGCTACTAGACAGGGGCGGTTCCAGAGGGGGGTAATTGGGTAATTGGGTAATTACCCCCCCCCCCCTAAGAATTTTAGGAATAATATATGCATTCTTTTAAATTAATTTATTCCTGATTTTTGTTTTTAGTTAATTAAATTAATAAACAAAATCGATAATCCATGTTGGATTCATTTGCTCAGAAAATATATTATCCTAGTAAAAATTTTCCCTGGTATGCTTGTGAGTGTAATATCCCTGTAGTTGTCACATATTTTTGTGTCTCCCTTTTTGTGTATGGGTATTATAATTCCCTTGTTCCATTCCTCGGGATTCTTAATAGTGTCATTTACTATTTCCAAGAATTTTTCTTTCCCCTTTTATCCATATATTTCATCATTTTGGCTATGATGTCATCAGATTTTCCTGGTTTTATTTTCTTGATTACTTCCTAAAGTTCTTCAATTGTTATTTCATTGTTTCTTCCATTTGTTTTACCTTTTTCATTTCCATTATGGTCTGTTTCAGTTATTTCGTTAAAGTATTTTTGCCATCTTTTTAATATCTTCGTTTCTTCTGTTATTATATTTCCGTTTTTGTCTTTTATACTTGGTTGGCTTAGTTTTCTTTTATTCCTCATTTGTTTAATTCTGCTACTACTCCCAGGATTGCTTTTTTGCTATCTTGATTTTGTGTTCCACTATTTTATTTGCTACTTTATATCTTTTGTAATCTTACTCTTTTCTTGTTTTTATTAAAGTTTTCCAATTTTCTTTTGTGTTTTTACAAATTGTTTTACCTCTTCTAACCACCACCTGTTTTGTTCCTCTGTTTGTTTAATATGGTTATTGTTCATTGTTTTTGGGCTGCTTCATATATGATTTCTTTAAACTTTTTCTATTTGCTTTCTGCTCCTTCTATTTTGTTTGTCTTTTTCTCTATTTTTGATTGGTATTCATTCCTAGTTTCTTGCAATGCAAGAATTTACTCTTCTAGGTATACTTAGAATCAAATGGTCTATATCTGCTTGAGGCATTTCATTCCAAGCAACTTTGAATTGAAGTCTCAGATCATCTAAATTGTCAGGAGGTCTGGGCTTTTTGTGAACTCTTTTACCCATTTTGTCCCACATATGCTCGATGGAGTCGGGAGACCTTGCCGGCCAAGTCAATATTTGCAAATCCGCTTCTTCTAAGAACACCCTTGTAAAGTTTTTCGTGTGGAGTCTAGCGTTATCTCGTTGGAAAATCCCATTAAGTAGCATCTGCATAAATGGCTTGACACCAAACCAGACGAGCAGCTTTTTGAGGTGGGTTAGTGGAAGTCTTCTAAATGGACGGACGATGTCGCTGTATACCTTCTTCTGACCTGGAAGACCATATTCTCGCCCCAGTTGTGTTATCTCCATTCATTCTTCTGCTAATTTCGCGGAACGATAAATCTGCTTCTTTCGTGTTGATAATTGGATGTTGTCTTACTCTGGATATTATGAACTGTTATTGTGACTTTAGAATAAAACTGTTGATTAAGTAAATACTTTACAATGCCCATATAAAAAGTTGTGGAATTTTAAGATAACTATGACGATTTCCAACATTTTTTAATTCTCAATTAATTCTTTTTTTCTATTTTCTTCAAATTACTATATTTATTTATTTTTCACTTCTACGTAAATATCAACGAAAAAGATTATCTAGGATCTACCAATAGTTCATGTTAGAAGTACGACTTATTACTATTTAGTTTAAAAATATTATTCTTAATATTCAACTAGATCTATTTCGTATTCACACGTGCCTTTTAAGAATCAGTTAATTAATGTTTGAAAGTGCTTTAGTTAAGAATTTTGTTTGACTGATTGTTGCCAAAATATAAAAATGTATTTAGATAGGGGCCTTCCACTTGCATAGCTTCTTAAAGAATCTAAATTCTAATGCTTTTCACATATCTTATCGCTCATAATAAAATCTCATTCCTTGAACTATACTTTTAAATCTTTTTCTTCAAGCATATTAGTAATGTTCTTTGCTATATAATATTCCCACAGAATCGAATTACATCTTTTATTTTTCATCAAATGCGTGATAATATAAATGTGAATTTTGGACCCTGTGTATATTTAATTTTCATTTGTCATTATTACTAACAAAGATAAAGCGCTTCTATATTTCTACATTTATTAATTTATAATATTTGGAATGTATAACGAAATAATTTATATACCAATTAATCTTCTTGTCATTTGATTAACCTACTATAACGCTATTTGTTTTATAACCTAATTGCATATTCAAATTATTAATAACATATTCATTAATAATAAAATAATAAATTAATTATATCTAATAAAAGTTATTTTTATAAACCTGTGATATGAAATGACGTTGATAGTCTGATTTCGACACATAGCGAAATGCGTCAGTTACGATTTTTTATATAAAAAATATATCGCCCCTCGGGTCATTTAGTACTTCATTATTCACTTTCAAATCAATAAATCTTTTAATTAGTACGAAGAAGGTTAAGAAATAATAACACTTTGCTAGTAACACGAATTTTACAATTTTAATGTGACTAGTTTCGTCCTAGTAAATTAATTGAATGAGTTACGTGAAGATAAACTTGATTATAAAATAAAGCACTAAAAACATTTCTTTACACAGTTTATTTGTATTTCGGACACAAAGTGACCATTATCAATGGTTTAATACAGTATATATCACTTTGTGTCCGAAATATATATTTGGTATTTCAAATAAACTGTGCGAAGAAAGGTTTTTAGTGCTTTATTTTATAATCTAGTTTCGTCCTATTCGGACATTATCAAACAAATACAAATGATAGTCATTGTATTTGTTAGATAATGTCCGAATAGGACGAAACTAGTCACAATAAAAGTGTAAAATTCATGATACTAGCAAAGTGTTATTATTTCTTAACCTACTTCGTAATCAAGATGTATAACAAAGTAACGGCTTCAACAATCAATCTTTTAGTGTTTTTCTCATAAATATAATGTGTGAATTATTGTTGTCAACAACTGCGCTACGATGATAATATTAAAAATAGATTCAAACAGGCATATGACTGTTGTTGGGAGGAAAACAATAATTTACACATTATATTTGTTATAATTTTTGCTGTTGATAGTTTCCTATAACTGTCAATGATTATCTACACATATAGTCCATCCGTTGGATCTTCCGTCCTACGTCACAAACTATCGCTTCAAAAAACGACGAAAGTATTAGAATGCGTTGTTTTTCTAACGCATTTGGTTTACTTTATCAGACTGAATGTTTTTGTGTAGTTTCTCGAAGCGATATTTTGTGACGTAGGACGGAAGATCCAACGGATGGACTATATTTAGGGAGATTCGGTGCAATGCTTAGAAAATAGATGTCACCTAAATGATTTTTCCGTGTAGAAAAACCTTCATTATTAACATTTATATGTCGCGTATCGACAACTATCAATATAAAGTATTCAAATTACAGAATCTCTTCGGGTGGAGCATTTGGAGAATTATCCATAGGGACTACATTCCTAATTTTCTTCTTTAAATATTTGAAACACAAAATTAAACTTTATTTGCAACAGAATGTATACAAGCACATAGATTGGAAATGTTCCAATTAAAAAGTCAAGCATTTTTTTTCTTAAATATTCTTAATGTATTAGCTGATTTAATGTAGTTTGGCAGATGGCTAAAAAGTAGAGCTTGAAGTACGTTAGGTGTTTTTTTTTAGCGTTCAGCTAGTAATAATTTATATAAATGTTGTCGTTGTTTAAGACACAAAGGATCACTAAAACATACAATAAAATATTCCACACACTGGGGTTTAAGGGTATAATTGTTTCTAAAATTTGGAGCATTGGAGATAACAAAGGCAGATAAATGATGAAATGAATGCTGTAATTGTTTATTATATAGTTCTTTAGTACTTGCTTTGACGCACTAATAAACACGGGACTTACAGAAATCGCATCTATTTTTGGGATTTTGATGTCTGTGTAGATTATCTGGAACTCATCCGGTTGGATCTGAAAGACACCCTGAAGTTCTACAGTTTCTTCATGGTTAAGACATGAGATCTTTAGGGTTTCTTTCCTAAGGAATACAGAAAGCAATGTTTCCAGATGATTCCTTTAAATTTTTAATTGGCAATATTGTCATGTTTTAATATTTCATATTTATCGATTAATAAATTTGTTTTACAATCGGCATTGTAATTCAAAAGTAGGTGCTACGGCTACATTGGAAATATTTATATCATTTAGAGGCCACATTTTTGAATTAAATATTGATTTCAATAGACACTGAATTGAAATGATTTCAATAGATATTTGACATTCGGTATTATAGTTACATATTTTAATTTGTACCTTGCAGGAATCGAATGTAAAGCTTTAAGGTTAAATAAAATGTTCTTTTTTTATGGCAAGATAAAAAACTAATGAATTTTTAGAAATGATTGAATTTACGTTAAATAGTTTATGTGTGACTATAGTATAATAAATTTGGAACAAGAAATGAATTTAGGTTAATGTAATTTTACTTATTTTTGAAATAAATTTTATAATAAAGCTGTACTGAAGAGATCGAAAGTTCGAAACACGTGTCTGCAGATGGTTATAAAATTGAGCGTTGAATTAATGAATGTTTGTTTTGTCGATTTTGCAATTAACTCTAAAAATGTTTTCTAATTTCATTTCAAAAACTCATTCTTCTTGATAATGGACAGCAATTTTTTTCTAATTCATCTAACAAATCTTGAGGCCTAATTATATCTGGGTTTAATACTCTTAATTTGCAGAACGTTATGAGAGGTATCATGTCCACTGGTAATTCCAAATGGATCATTTAATAATTATTGATTTAACTTACTCGCTAATTACCGACTTAAAAAGATCGTGTGCTCCCGGAGTCCATTAAAATTTTAACATTAGTGTCAGGGTCTACTATAAATGGTAAACTACTCTCTTATTATTCTTATTTATTATTCCTAAAAAGTTGATTGCATTCTCAAGGCATTCACTTCTAAAAAAATTGCATCTCTTATTTTCGTTATCGTCTCCTGTTTTATTATCGTAAGCATTGCTTAACAGTGCCATCCCGTCTAGAATAAATATCCTTGGTCTATTATTTTTATACTTTGTGCAAGTGTGTAAATTAATTCGTTAATAACATTGTCACATCTTCTAAATCTTCATTCTCTATTAGTGAATGATAATTAGTAGAGGAATTTGAATCTAAAGAAAGAAAAAAAGTGTCTCTAAATTATAGGCTTACCCAAAAATAATCACACTGTCTATCGTTCTTAATATCCATTCAGGGAGTGTTGTTGAGTTGATGATGCCTTCTGAGTGCTGCTGCCCTTAGAACTGAATCCTCGATGTATTGTACTCGTCGAAAATATTTTCAGAAAGTGCTCGAGGTTTTTGATTAATAAATGGTTGCTTAGGATTGTCATCTTCTCAAACAGAGATGTCAGAAGTCAGTTTGTCTACATATTTTATTCATTAGTCAGGTTTTTTTCCTGTGGAAGTAATTTTTCCTTTAATAGGTTCATATTATCCTGAAGAATATGAGTAGTTGTATTAGTGTTCGTCTATCGACCACGTGGTCCTTCAGCCATGTGTCATTTGTGTATTTCTGTGTGTGTAAATGAGCTTGTTATTTTAAAGGATCGCCCCTGTCACTCTAAATCACCATTAATTCTATGCCAATGGTAAATGGTACCGGTCACCTATCCAACTACTGACCCGAACCAACGTTGCTGCACGTCAGTTCGGGCCGTAACCGAATGCGCCACCACCGGCGTGTGAATAATATCATTTTTATCCATTATCTCATTTCTGATGTTAGTTGCCATAATAAGACGTTTTGTGCTCTTAATGACTCGTTTTAGATTTTAATGACCGTGTGTTATCTATTAGCTTCAAACACTTCTTCTCTGCATAGCTTCGGTGGAAGGAGTTGACACAGTTTATGCATATTAATACTTTACATTGAGTATCGGCACAAAACTTAAGAAAAACTAATTCAATTGGCGCAGTTGTATCGCTTGCTATGTTCGATAAAATCTTATTATTTTAAATCATAACCCCAATCCGTAAATTCTCTGTAGAGTTATAAGTATTAATTATAACTTATTTTAATTAATTAATTTATTATAGCGATTAGTACTCCACCATCAATAAGTTTTTAACTATTAGCAGAAGAATTATCAATATGAGAAACAGTGTATCTATTATCAAGCAATTTTGAGTTCAAGGTCTTGGTTTTGAACCCCTTAGCAAATTTGCAAAATTTGTTAAATATTTAGATAAGGAGCGTTATTTCAAACAATAGTAATCCAGTAATTGTTGGTTTAAATCTACAAAGTGGAACAATTTCTTTTACCACTTATCCAAGAAGAACTAGTCTTATCTTAATGACATTATAAAGAATGATGTGAAACAAACCAAGTAAAACAAGTAAATCTTAATTATAAACCGTTCATTTCAGTAAGTTACAAAGAGAATTCAACAAATGTTTATCCTGATCTCTGGATTTTATAAATACATCATTAAATACATCGATTTCTTCAGTTTATTCTTGTAATAAAGAAAACATATTATTATATTATGTTTCAAATATTATTTTACCTGCTAACATTATCGTATTGTAACTACAGTTGTATTTAATGCGAAATACATATATTATATAAATGAGCATGTGAATTTATAATTGTCAGATAAAAATAATGATGTTTAGTGCTTATTTTTAAACATGTAAATTAAAAAACGGTTAATACTCAGGTCACCATAAATACATAAAAAGTTGAAATATTAAATCACAATAGTCTTTAAAATTAAACATTTAATTCGTTCAAATATTAAAATAAAATAAAATAATCGAGGCCATCAAAAAATTTGCGATTTGGATTTATTCATTTTTTAAAGTTTTCATGGCTAAACTAATATTGATTCTATTTTTTTTGACTTGCTTTTGATGTAATCAATATTGATTTTAAAACAAAAATATGAAAATGGTAGGACTTTGTGGAATTATTAAAGACTGGCTGGTTTCATTTCTTACTGATAGACGATTCAATGTCCACTACAATTCAGAATCATCCGCCATGTAGTATATTGGACCTTATAATATTTATTCTTTACATGAATACCTTCCTCTGTCACCTGTATGCCGATGAAATCATATGAATATAGAGGAAATAAACTTTATAACTGCCTGCAAAGATCACCTGGAGAGCAAACGTTTGTAAAGTTCAAGACGAGTATAAAACACATTTTATTGGACAATGCATTTTATGATATTGATGAGTTTAAGCAAATTTTTCACTGATGTTTGTATATTTGTTCTATTATTTTTACTATACATTAAAATATCTGACATATATTTACTATTTTGTTTTATTTTATTAACTTACATTTTGTTTGATATGTGTAATGTTTGCAAATGTAAACAAACGACATCAATAAAGAATTGAAATTGTAAGTGAAAATAATAACACAGGAAGCCTATAAATCATCAAGTGAATATTGTAGCAAATTATTTTTTATGAAGTCATTCACATCGCCAAATTACAACGGTTTTAGTGATAAGATATTTACATATAAATGAATACTAAGGAAAGTATTGTAACGATAAGCAACTATAGTAACGTATGTAGTAAATGAGAATTTACACAGTGTTTAATGTCGGAACACTGCGACCAAAACTGTAAATTCTCAACATGAGCATTTCATTTACTACATTATTATGTATGTATGAATTTTACCAAGTAAAAGCCTCTTCAATCCAAAAACTAGTATATTTACCAATGGTCTCATCTTTATGCGTTTGTTGGAAATATTGCGTTTAAACTCCTAGGACCACGATATTGCGTATTTTTATTTAATGATTTTGAATTTACGAAAATCTTTTTCCAAGTAACAGCCTCCTCAATCTGATAACTATGGTAACATAATGTATTATTTTGTTTAAATTTATTACTTATGTAGTTCATATTTTTGTTTTCTTGAGTTTGTTCTAACCAGAAAAAAGTCTCACAGTTTCTAGGAGAAAATTTCCGAAAGAAAAATGGTTGTATAATTCTGATATGGTGAAACAGATAGTGTAGAATTTTATTAATTTCAAACTTGAAAATTCCTGAAATCATGTGGAAAAGTTTCAAAGAAAAATATTGAGAGAATAGACTAAATTGAATACTATAATAACATCTGGAAGATTTTTAACGAATAAATCAAGAAATATACAAAGAATTTTGATGGTACTGTACCAATTTTATTGCTACATCAAGAAATAGAGGGGTTGTGCACTGAGTAGGAAAGCAACGCAAGTTGCCTAAATATTGAAATATTTCAAATTTTGAAGGTATGTTTTACAATACCACGTTATAGTACAACATACCTTTAAAATGTTTATCATTCATAATTTAAAAGCTGCTACCAGCAAATCCTGGATATATAGTTTTTTAATAGTAATACGATATGTTAAAATAGTGAAAATATGTTAAAAACTAGTAACTAAAATTAACCAATTTATAAAAACAGCAAATTCAAAGAGGTTATAAAATAAAATACACAAAAGGCTTTAATTTTAATTTTGAATTGTTTAATATTTAATGATTTAATGTAATGTCGGGAAGCAAGTTATATATTGTAGGCTCATTAAAATTCACTCCGTTCTGCGATTTATATAGACGAAATTTTTGAAAAAAATGTTATCTTTCCTTCTAGTGTTATGCTCATGTCTATTTGAATGAGCACAGTAGAATGTTGCGTTTTTTTAATATGAACAAGACACTCCAGAACATACAATGAGGGTAGTGTTAGAATACCTAATTCGATAAATGTTGCTCTACAGTCGTCTTTATACTATAAGCCAGATATTACTTGCATTGTGCGTCTTTGAAATTTGATAAACGCTTCATTATAGTCCACAAGCTTAGATACAGTATGTTAGATTAGACTGACATAACGAATAATAAGCAGTACGAAGTACAGTTACCGGTAATTTTAATTGCCATAGAAGCTATATCGTTAATTGCTACTGCATCCGAATGACCACGCCAAATTAATTTGTAATGGAGGCATATACCTATGAAGTTAGTTGTTGTATCACTAGAAATGTCCGATCGAAGGGAGGACGTCAGATTCACCATGCAGCTATAACGCTACTATATTCTAAATGATCATTTATAGCCTTTACAATGTCAGATGATTTGTTGATAAATAAATATAAAGCATCATCAGCGATTTGAAAAAAAGTTGAAAAAGCTGACGCAGACGATAAATCAATGATATACAGCAAATATAGATGAAGGCCTAGTATTGATCCTTGAGGCAACCCATATTTCAAATAAATTACACTTAACGCTCTTCTTTAGTTGTAGAAGTAGAGTTTTCGCAAAAGGATATCGTGATAAATTTAGTCGAAGGTCCTGTTGATATCCAGGAATGATGATATGATATGTATTTATCAGATTAAAACCCTTGGGCAATTCAGTTCAACTAATACGACTTGCCTATACCGATATAAATGAATACATTACTGAAGATGAAAAGATTAGGTTTGCAGGCATTCTTTAACAGACAAGTATCAACTCTAAAGCCATGTTAGAGAAACCAAAGAAAATTCTTGTTTGAATCATTATGATGGTTGTGAGCATTACTACGTGGTAATCCATAATATAAGCATTAAATAAAACATTTACTATGTTCTTTACCAAAATTATTTTTTGTGATTTATATTAATAATAATTTATATAATTATTTTCAGTGAATTATTATTTAGTTTGAAGATATCGGCGGATTCCAGGAAATTAAGCATTTTTCCTTTCGGACAGTTGTGTAAGATTTTGATTTTATCAATTTCGGGGAATTGATGGTTGCATTCCAAGGCGTAATTCGAAAAGGCACTAGAATTTAGATTTAGTCTAAATGCTCGATAATGTTCTTCATAACTTTGTTCAAAGCTACATCCAGTTTGACCTAGATACAAACTACTGCATTGGGGACTTCATGAGTTTTAAACTTTTTCTAATTATTACTAATAACTTTGGCCTTTATTAAGTAAACATTTTAATTTATCCATATTTGGAAATGAATGATTACATTTTAGAAAATAATTAGAAAAATTACTTGTATTCCCTATAATATTCATGGAATCTTTTCTCAAAACGTCTACCTATTTGCCCCACAAACGTACTATTGAATTCAGAACATGAAATGTTATATACTATATTTAATTGATTGGATTTTGTCTTTGGCATTATAAAGTGTATTTAAAAGTTTACTCGCTGATCCAAAAGCAATCTGTTAATTTATGGTCTAGAAAATTAATTCTGTTATCGTCTTCTTTCTCTTTTATGAATTTTATTTTATTATTTAAGTTTATCGTATCTAAACCAAAATGAGATGTGTTTTGTAAAATTTAAACCAAAGATTTCATTTTCCATATTTAACATAAAAGTGTCTGCTAGCAATGACAGACCCATTGCTAATCCATTACTTTTTTGAAAATATTTGTTATTAAATTGTGAGTCATTTTGATTCAAGGAAAGTTCAAGTGCGTTAGATAATTCTGATTTTACAATAGGGTTAATGTTTAATTAGTCTAAAGGAGCTTGTGCCATTTGAAGGAATTCATTTGTAGGAATATTAAAAAGCATGACATAAAGAAAGAAACTAATTTCGAGTTCTTGGATGTAGTAATTGACTTTAATTTTTTGGGATAATTCAAGGGAATTTTTGACCGATTATTTGGGAGTGAAAATCGTATATTTTTTAAAACAGCTGGTTAATTTTAATTGATAAAACTCTTATGGGAGTGGTGAATGGCGAATTGGTTGATTAATATTGGACAGTAGACTTTTTATTTGATTTAGAAAAATATCGCATAAACTTGTCAATATCTTGATCGACTTAGACATCGCATCCAATTCATATTCCGTCCCTGACACCCTAACAATTATACTCTGGTCCGCAGCTATTTTCAATATTTATTAAAGATATTTCGAGTGTTACGAAGGCGAACATTTTATCTAAATAACGTTGTTTTTCTAACAGTACTATTGAGTTGGTTTTGTCGGCTTTAGTTGCAGTTAAGGAGTTATTTGAATTTGCTTGTATTGACTTAATAATTTTGCTGCCACTAGTTTTTAAGAATATTACCGATTTGAACTTGAAGAATAAGGGACACGAAAATGGTTTTTAAGGCTAACTCTGATTTTACTATTGTTGTAGGATTCTTTTATTTATGTTGAATGTATGGAATGTAATTTGGGTTTTCAGATAGAAATGAGGTTTCTGTCTGACTAAATGTCATATTCGAATAATTGACGAATTTTGAATGATTATTTGTTTGGTTGAATGAATTCGGAAAATGTGAGTTAAAGAGAATTGATAATTTCGTTTCCTGAATTAAATATTTTTATGTTCTTGCTAATACTTTCTCTAACAAAATTATCAAAATTATCAATTATCAAATATATCGAATTCTAACGGATGAAGTTTCGAATGTAATACATTAATGTAATCTATCTATCTATCTATATATCTAAATACCTATCTAATGTTGTATGGCGTCACGTTTTCGGTGTAAATCCTTAATTTTAGCTCTGCTTTAGCCTGCTTTCACGGCTTTCTTGGCTGCAACATATGTTGTTTTAGTTTTTATATTAACATAATTAACATAATTCGTATCCTATATTTTGAGTTGAACCAGATGTTTTGCGTTGGTTATCCTGTAGTTCTTCTTCAGTTTGCAATAAATTCTTGTACGGGTTTGCTGTAAATGCTAATTAAATCAAAATGATAGTGGCGACAATATTTATATGGTAGTTTATTTTAGACGGTAAATAAAAATACTATCGCCGTTTTTACAACACTATTAATAATATAATATATTGTAAACATTATTTGTGTGTATTATACAATAAATAGTGGTATAAAATCGTCGAAAATATTTTTATTTACTGTCTAAAATGAACTACCATAAATCAACAGCTGCCACCATAATTTTAATTTTATTATGTTGTTATTCAAATTTACGATGTTACAAATTTTCTAAAGCATAACCTTTGATTTATGCTTATGTCGTACAGTTATATGATTCGAATTTATAATTTCGTCGTAAAAGATTTCTTATAGTATGCAAAATTCATTGAACTTCATTGTTAATTAAAAGGGCAATAAAAATTAGATTTGAAGAGGAAAACTCAAAAATGACGGCTTGTACTATACATTAAATAAATTTTATACAAGTTTTATAACAAAACTCCACAGCACTAAAAATTCAGTATTCAATTTAAAAAATAACTCAATGCCTATGATGAGATAATGTAACCATGTTCCAATTTATTCCTTCCTTCATAATTTGAGCAATCCTATTTACATAATTGTTTGTTTAATTGTCCTTGTCCGAGTAGTTGAATTAAATTTACTCATCACATGGATACGGTAGATATTTATGATCGATTATGTGTTCAATAAATTACATAATTGTTTGATACGAACAACTTTGATTAATTGGCTCAATCTACTCGGAATAAGCAATTATATATTATATATTATTTATTATTATTATTATTATTATTAAACGACCAAACAGAGACCAATAATTCGCCATTATTAAATATTTTTTTATTTCCATGTCCATATTTTCCGTTTGTAAAATCTTTAAAAATGTTTGTCACTATTGAACGCTCCACTGGAGGTGGCGTACTGCTTGCTGTTGATGAAAATATGGTCATTGAAAATTGATACAACACACTCAATCAACATTGTTCCCTTAATTGATATAGTTGCATGTAGATGCAAAACTGATCGTTTAACTTTTTTACGATTGTTCTCTATATACAGCCAGATAAATCAAATGAGTCTCTAGCCATTTGCTTAAAATATTTGAAAGCACTTCTTTTTGATAAATAGCTTTTAATATTGGGTGATTTTAACGTGCCACAATAAAATGACCGCACAAAATCGTCAACTCTAATTCCTAAACTTAACACTGAATAATTTTATCATCACTTTGGGTCTCCAACAGTACAATATGATTTACAATGAAAATGCTAACTTCTTGACCATGTGCTCTCTACACTAAATTTGTTATGGAACGTGATAAGGTGCCATTTATAACTGAAGATTTGCATCACCCTGCTCTCTCTGTTTTCATGGATGTTGAGTTGCCTAGGAACTTCATTTCCTAGTAATACTAACAGCCGCTATAACTTTAGAAAATTTCATTCTTATGATAAACTTTCTTGTGCTGATTGGTCTTTTCTAGATAGTAGTACTGACGTTAATGAAGCTTCAAGAATTCTATAATATCCTTTATAATATATTTGATGCTTCTGTACCCAAATGTGTTTCAAAAAATTCATCTTTTCCGCCATGGTTTACCAGTGATATTAAAAACTATATTAAAGTATCTCCGTAAGTGGAGAGCAACAAATTCTTCGTTTTTTCATTCCGAATTTAATAGACTTCGAGCCATAATTAAGATTAAAATTTCTGATGCATATAAAAACTGGGTGTATAACACGGAACGTAAAATCATTACTGAGCGCAAGAAAATTTGGAACTTCATGCGCAGTAAGTCTGGTAATACTAGGATTCCGTCTCAACATCATGATAATGATGCTGTGTATAATGTACCGGAAGATATTGTTACAGCATTTGCAAAGCTGTTTTCTCCTGACTCTCTACCACCACCTGCTGATGAAAGAAGCGCTGAACCAATCAATACTGTTCCATTTAACTTTTGTGATTAGTGAAAACGATGTGCTCAAAAGCATCAATAAGTTAAAAAAACAATGTTAGCAGTGGTGATGATTTTAGTCAAAGGTTGTAAATGTTAATTTGTAAAACCGTTATTAATTATGTTTAATTTAGCAGTACGTACGAACTAATTTCCTAATATTTGGAAACGCGCACATATAACCCATGTATACAAAAAAGGTGATAGAAATGACATACACAATTATCGTCCTGTTTCTATACTTTGTAATTTTGCTAAAGTATTTGAACATATTACCTATTGTGTCAAGTTAAAAGCATGATATCCGAACATCAGCACGGTTTTATGAATGGACGATCAACAGCAGTTATCACACAGCGTATCAGTGAAGTCTTAGACAGGCGTGGTCAATTAGACGTCATTTATACGGATTCTTCCCGTGCATTTGATACAATTGATCAGAAAATTTTGTTGAGAAAGCTGGAAGCATTTGGGTTATGTAATTCTATTATATAATTAATATTGTCCTATTATGTAATCGTTAGAGTTATGTACAGTACAATCGTTACAAATAATTTGAATTTATTTCTACTTATGGGGTTCCTCAGGGATCAAACCTTGGCCTTCTATAATTCATATTATACATTAAAGATTTAATTAATTCTTTAACCTGTAATGTGCTGGCTTATGCTGATAATTTGAAGATATTTGCCACTATTAAAAATTTGAGTGACGCACTTTTACTTCAAGATAATTTAGACACAATTACTAATTGGTGTATTATTATAAGGATTCCAATTTTTACAATTAAGTAAAAAAAATATTAAGGTTCCCGAAGGAATGGAGAAGAATTGAAGCAGCGAAACAATGCTTTGGAATAACAGCATACAAAAATAAAACAAAGGAACGAAAACAAGGACAAAAACCAAGCAGAAGATATCTAAGAACGAATTGGAAATAGAGGAACTATAGAGCATGTTTAAAGACTAGATAAAGGAAATCACAGAAGTTCAGAAGTTCTTCTGAAGAAATTAGATATCAAAAGAACGAAATAAATAATAACAAAGAGAAGTGATGTTAAAAAAATAAAAATCCTGACAACCGCTCTGTTTGATGAAAAGCAAAAAACGATATTATAATAACAGATTTGGCAGCAGAAACAAACCATGAACAGACGAAAGTCGAGAATTTCTTAAAAGAAAAACTAGATATATAAAAGTCAAAATAGGAAAAGCACAAACAGTGCATAAATAAACACAAATAATACGAGTTGAAGTTGGGACATGGGAAACAAAACAAAAATAATGAGAGCCAAAGGAAATCTAAGAGGGTCCAAGATATACTGTAAAGTGATGCTGTAGTTAAACGCTATGAATTTATGGAAGAGGGCTCGTCATGGAGACACTGTTTCTTCTAACTACGTTCATTCACTAATCTCGTACATCGGCTTAAGACTACTTAAGACTAACTTAACATATAACACAATCATTCACACATTTATACTCCGGTAATATTGTTATAACAGCAATTCCGGACTGGCACACATTCTATTTCGCAATCAGCAAACTCATGCATTCCATTACATACTATTTCTTAATATAAATTGCACATTATTTATTATTAATTACAACGTCGACAATTGTGTAATTTGTTCCATCACAATACATAGATAACGACCCAATACATGAAGAAAGATTCGTACAAAAATAAATTAGAGAAATAGCAAGGGAAGGAAAAGAAAAAGGAAAGAGAGTAAGAATAGGATATTGAAAAATAACAGAAAACGGAGATTAGTATACTATTTAATGAAGTATTCGGTCTACTTTCTTTACATATATTATTAATAGCAAATATATATTTCGGTCACGATGTGATTATTTTCAATAATAAAGAGTAAAGGAATATAGATGGAGCAAAGAAACAAATGGAGTAGAAGTAGTTGGAGTTCCAAAAAAAGCGAATATATGCGTCTTGATTGGGATGTAAAGGGTATTTCACTAAGACTATTTCCCTAATGTATTGATCGCAGAGCCTCTCAAGTATCTTTAATAGAAAATATGTGAGGCTTATTGGTCGGTATGCTTTCGCTGTGGTGTAGTCCAAGCGTCCTGGTTTTGGTATGAAGATTACTTTAGTTTCCCTCCATGCATAGAGTGTGTAGCTGAAGGCAATACACGCCTACGAGGGTGTCCAGGATAACATCCTTGCTCCACTGTATTAGAGCCGGATCCCGTCCAACCCTGGAGATTTGTACGGTGATAAACTCCTCAAAGATGGAGCCCGACAGGTCCCAATCCGGTTTGGTTCGGGACTCTGTGGAAGTATCCGTGGGGCTCCACTCCTGGTTAAAGGTACAGCTCGGGAAATGGGTCCTCAATAAGAGTTTGCCTGTGTTTTCAGGTGAGTCCGTATAAGAGCCGTCCTCCCTTTTAAGGCTAGTGAGTTTGGTAAGGAGTTTCTGGAGAGGGCCTGAGAGCAGAAAAGCCTTCAGGCGTCCCTCTTCCTTTGTCTTACCAGTTTTTTATAGTCATGTTGTACTATTTTACATTTGTTCCATTCGGACTCGTTTTGCATATTCATGGCTCTGTTGTGTGCCCTTCTTGCTTCTTTTTTCAGCGCCTCAAGTTCTGTGCACCACTACGCATTTGTGGGTCCCTCATCTGTTCTAGTTTTTAGAGGGCACGCTTTCTTGTACGCTGATATGATTCCCTTCTGAAGAGCGTTAGTTATATTCTCCAGTTCGGATATATCTTTTATTGGCTCTTTACCTAGATCCCTAGTTTTGGAGATCTTAATGAGGGTCGTTTTGAAAATTTCCCTCTTGGTCAGTCTTCGATCCTTGTACTGGGTAGTGTTTGAGCCTCTTAATGTAATTTGGAATTTTATCCATCTATGGTCTAACATTGTGACTTTTTGAGATACGTGCCAGTTCTCTACATATCTTGTAATGTACCACTACTGGGTAAAAATTGAAATTAAAACAGCAGCAGAAAACTTAAATAATACGAATTTGAAAAGAATAATAAACAAAAAACAAAAAACTACACACTGAATGTGGTAGAAGCTGGGAATGAATACGATTCAAAAATAGAGAAAAAGTATAGTCAAACAAACAAAATAGAAATGGAAAACAAATGGAAACAGTTCAAAAAAATTAAAAGTGTAGCAGTCCAAGAAAGCTGTGAAACAAGCACTATATCAAATAAACAGAAGAAGAAAAACAGGTTGTGGTCAGAAGAAATAAAACAATTAGTAAAAACAAAAAAGAAAAATTGGAAATTTTACATGGAACAGGGAAAGAGCAAGACTATAGAAGATATAGAGTAGCAAATAAAATAATGAAACACAAAATGAAGACAGCAAAAAATAAACATTTTTGGAAGGAGTATGGTAAGAAACAGAGAAAACGTTCACAAAAACCAGAAGATGTATTACAGCACAATTAAACAAATGAGGAGCAAAATTAACCTAACATAGCCAAGTGTAAATATTCCATAATTCTTTATTTTAAATTTAACAGTAATCAGTTAAAAAAGAAGCACGTGCCAAGAAAATTAAATTAAATACCTTGAATAAATTTGAATAATCAATTTCTTAATAAAAACAATCAGCTATAAGTAATGGAAATTCTACCATTTAAATAAGTATATTACTTATTTTAATTTGCACGCAAGTGACAGCAATTAGAATAATTATTATATCATTTACTCTATAAATTTACATATTTGCTTATTGCGAAAACATCTTTTCATTAACAACCTATGTTTAAATTGAGTTTCACATATTAATAATAATTTTTTATTACGCCAGACCATTGAATAATGCATAGATTATACAAATATAAAAAATATATACATTCAAATTATTATACTATATAAGAACAAAAATTAAAAAAGTATATCAAATAAAAAAAGATTTAATACATATTACAATAAAAGATCTTAAGAAAATTTAATGGATTTTAAACAAGTTTTTTTAAATTTATTTATTGAGACAGCAAACAATTCTATTGGCTCGCTAAATGAATTAACATTTCTTATAAGTGTGTTATAGCCATACGAAGTGCTGTTTATCAGCAAGACGTTTTGTTGTCTAGTTGAGCGAATTGGAACGTCGAGAGCAATAGACGACAATATAAATGGGAAAAATTGCAGTCCATTCAGTATACAATATGCAAAACATAAAAATAAATTATTTGCTTTTCAAGAGGCAGAAAACCAAGATATTAGGTCTTAATTATTATTATCAAACAAAAGGTTTTATCATTTTACGATGTGCACGTTCCAATCTATCTGTGTAACACTGGTAGTGTGGTGACTAAATTATGTAGCAATAGTCAAAAATTGATCTGACTAAGGTGGAGAATAATGTCATTAAAGGGATAGATTTAAAATGTGTACTAATACGCCGTAAAAACACCTATTGTTTGTAAAGGTTTTGAAGTAAATTAATTTATGTGTTCATTCAATTGAAGTTTGCTGTCAAATAAAACGCCTAAATCATTAATTATATAAACCCTCTCCAGAGGATGGCTATCTAGAAAATAGACAGCCGATATAAATAGCACTTGTTGTTTAGAAAAGCGTATGTATTTGCATTTGGTTATGTTTAAATGCAAGTCGTTATTGGAGCACCATATCATAAGTTGACCCAGATCATTTTGCAGAATGCGACCATCTTCACTGGTGGTGATTTTACAATACAGATTCATATCATCTACATAGAGCAAAACATTTGATTGAATGTCTTTTACCAATATCGTTAATAAAGATGAGAAATAGCAATGGCCCAATGGTTAGAACCTTGGTTGCTTTTATTACAGAACCGGAAACTATATCGTTTATTTTCACCACATATTGTCTACAATTAATGAAAGATTGAAACCATTTAAATAAGTACTCAGCTACACCATACATTGGGAGTTTATATAAAAGTCTACACTGACTAACTTTGTCAAAAGCTTCACTAAAGTCGGTATAGATCGAGTCTACCACTGTATAAAAGCTTTGGAAAGTTAAACATACATAACAAATATTAATATTAGATTGATGAGGCTGTTACTTGTCGAAACTTCATAAGAACACTTAACTACCTGATGAAGCTACTGTGTGGTGAAACATTCTTGTAGTACAATATTAAAAACATTCATAATGGCATAGATTCAGTTATGTGTTATTTAAATTAATGCATAGATAATTAAATTTAAATGTTTTATGATAGTTCGTGCATAAAAATAAGATGATAATTCAGAATCAAGAAAAAAGTTTCATCCAATCGAATTAAAATTAAAATCAAGAGGAAAATAAAAGATCCAGGGCTTATAATCAAACGCAAAACAATTAAACTCACTACTTCAATTAGTATAGGCCAAGCTTCTCATTAGCCTCAACCATATTAAATACTAAATCATAGTGTCTAAATTGATATTAACAATTAACAATTTTTTTCCATTATATATATGGTTTGGCTATTAATTAAATTTTATTGGACGCATAACTCAGTTGTATCTGAGCCCCTTTGCAAATATTTTAGAGATACTTCTGACATAAAGTCGCTCTAGTTTGCTTTTGATCGAAGCAAACAAAATTACGATCTGTTATTTCGTCGTCCCAGTAGGTATATCTAATTTTAATGGTTCCAGAGACCATATTTGAAATATTCTTCATTTAAAATTGATGGAAAATACACAATATGAAGATTATAACCTATTATTAATGCACCATGATTATGCATCAATTTCTGTAAAAATCACAATAATGCCGCAATAATATTCAATCTCTTACACAATATAATTGACTGTACATATTCATTCGACAAGATGCAAATTCTATCCCCCAGACTATCTTCTCGCTACACTGATTCTTTTCACTTACTAACTAATATGTTCGTTTGTCTCATATAAACTTCGTTACAGTCGCCACAGGGTATAATTTTGAATTCTCCTTGATTTCCAAGGGAAATAATATCTTATGGAAAATTAAGGAATGGTTCGATTTTATGTGAAGTAGTAAAAATTGTTTTGATGCCTTGTCTTTTTAGTATTTTAGAGATTCTGACAGTTGTATGTTTTGTACGGAAGAAATCTTATGTTTGAAATTTCTTAAGACGTATTAGTCTTTTTGGTGTTAGATTTTTGTTTGAGTAAGAATTTTACAGCACCTGGAAGAAAACCGTTTTGGACTAACAAGAGCTGTCTCAAAGATGGCAAGTTCGTCATTCAGGTTGGAATTCTCTATTAGTCGAAGGAAACGCGTTTAAAGATATTCTTCAAATACTCGAGGACATTATTAAACTTGTCTTTACCATGGGGCCAAATGACGAAGTATGACGAAGTTGTCATCAGGACAACGTAGCCTTAGGTATGGATTATAAGAGGCTGGTTCTAGTGCGATATTGTAGAAATCTTTCGTAAACAAATTGGCGTTCACATGCAAGAGGAAAAAAATACTATTTGTGTAGGACACACAAATATACTTCCACCAATAAATAACAAGCTAACATATCATGCTTAATTTTAGTAGTTTTATGTCATTAACGACGAGTTATTATTCATTAATAATAAGATATATTCAAGTCCTCTACCTGTAAAAAATTCATTAATAATTTAAAAATATAAAACATGTTATAAACCTACAACGAGCGTCATATTAAGACTATAAAAAACAAATTACCTTACTATTACTAGCAAAAAAGATTTGTTTTCGTATTTTTAACTTATTATTAATTATTAACTAAATAGTATTTCGATGCTGGTGCCACTATTATATAGTTTTATTATCAATCATAATCAATTTAATTTAGGATAAATGACATTACAAAAAGTAATATTGGTATTCCTCAAGGATCGAATAAAGCCATACTTTATTTAATACACTTTTAATTCATACATTACGCCTTTGTACTTTTAACTAATATGAAGCTGAAACCCTATTGTTTTATCTTAATGATATTGGCATTGTAAACCAAACTACAAATATTGATCTTTATATTTTAAACTTGTATTGGTCTCAATAAACGACAGTAGTATTATTTAGTCCAATAGTGAAAAAACTACATACATTCAAATTATATGTAACCATCAATAGTGTTTCTCCATAAACAACAGCAATTAGAAAATATAATAATTATTTCATAAAGTAAATATTACTATACTTCCACTCTCCACTATAATAATTATTTTCTTTTGCACTTTACACAACGAAAATTTTATATTACGTATAAATATCATCAAAGCAATCGTTTTTATATAAAACAAAATTGTTAAATCTACTAGTCAAGTTTTTTTTTAACAATAATGGCATATAATTTATTATATTCCGGTCCTATTTTTAAAACGAATCTTTTACATAACACATTTATCATTCATTTGTTACACCTTCACGTTGTAATAATTGGCAACACACTTTAAATTCCTATCCTTTTAGATTTATGGTTGAAATAACACCGATGATCGTTTTTATTCATTATTGATTCAATGAGGCAAGGACGTGATGACTCTACCTTGCTCTCGTCCGCCAGATAACATTTTCTTTATTTATTTAGTTTCACTCCTTAATTATTTTCTTTGTTGCATTTTCTAGCATTATAAAAACTATTTATCTGGCTAATTAACGCCGACTTATAATTTATAAATTCGTATTAGTATTAATTTATTTTCAATAATTTTTATAATTAAATATACAAGAAATACTTGAAATAAATAAAAGTAATCTAATCCGATGTAAGACATTTTACAAGAGTGAATTGTTTATAAATAAAAAAATAATAATATCAGAATTGAGTGAATACTCCAGTTATTTGTTTATTTCATGATCTGATAAACTTAAGAAACTGTTTGAAACATACGTGGTAGTTGACAACTAATCAAATTTTGTTTATTAAAATGTTTGTTTAAATATATCTATATAAATATTCTAATTTGTTTTTTTGTAAAATATTAAGAGCTTTATATTTTTTATAAACAATTAATTGTACAAAATGTGTTTTATGAATGATAATATTTTGTATTTCAGAGAAAAAGATACAGATAATATTACTAAAATTAGGTGCATACTCAAGATGTTTGTTTAAATTACTGTTTTATTATTATAAGAATAAATTATTACTCTTATTTATTCTTATATGTGGTAATTGAAAACTTTGTTAAACTTTGTTAACTTGTGTTAAAATATTTTTTTTGTATCAATAGGCTTCAATTTTAATATTTGTCTTGCTAGTGAATTTTCTTAAAAATAAAAATTGGTAATTTAAATCACAATAAATTGAAGAAAATGAATTTTTTTAATTAGAATATATTGCATTTTACAGAAAAATACGGCGAATGAATACAAACATATTTTGGAGTTGAAAATATCAACAATTTACTTACTTGGTCATAATAATAAATAATATATATTAATATTGTTTTCGACAGAATTGTTATATTTATTCCAAGTAATATCAATTAGGGCATTTTTGTTTATTTCAATTTAATTAAATCCATGCATTTTTATAATTTTAAGATTATTTATTTATTTAATAATACTTTAGTATTCTTATATACATTATATCCCGAAAAGTTAGTTACAAAAAAAAAGCGCACAAATAATTTAGGTTATAAGAACCCTGGGCGGAGTTCACTCTTTTTCAAAATGGTCTTCCACTCAAACTCTGACTTTCTTCTAGTAATAGGATATTCCATTACACTTTTTGCGTTTTTTTCTTATTTTATAAGTTTCATTTTAGAACCAATCGTTCTCTACATTATTATCTGTTACACTTTTCCGATAATTCAATTTTTCCTGTATTGAATTGTACGATTTATAAATTTATGATTTGGTAACTTAATACTAATATTTTAATAGAATTTTACTAAATTTTGACGATATATTAGATATCTATACTAATTTTTGATTGAAATAACAGTTATAATAAATCGCTACTTTGTTTTGCCTATAAAATTCCTAATTCAAAATTTCGATTGTTAATATAGAAAACGTATTACTGAAGTGAAAATAATTCGTAATTATGTTCTAAGTCTATATACTCTTGCATAAACTAAATATATTTTTTAAGTTGAAAGTTTTTAAATTGTACAGATTTTAGCACCCTTATACAAACCGTCGTTTGTCAATGATTTTCACAGATAATTTACAGAGTATCATACACAAACCTATTAAAAAAGTGCTATCATGATTCGCGTTCATCTTAAAGTCTTTCGTTATAAAAAATAATTTTGAAAACTATAATCTTCAAAATATGTCAAATGCTTATGGATTGCTTACAGTGAAAAACTTTTTAATTAAAATTTGTATTGTGTATGTTATTCATGGGGCACATTCCTAGAAACCACCTTTGGAATATGTTGTTGTCATGTTCCAGAATAATAAAGTCATTGAAATTAAAGGGACCGCCGATGTTTTTTGCATATCTGCTTAATATTAATATCACTCTTATAAAGCCTAATGCGTGCTTCTAGCTTTTGTGACGTTTAACCTACATATACTGCATCGTAGTTATTACAATCGAGTAAATAGACAACATCACTTGCTCAATTTACAGCTGTTAGATCTTTAAATTTCGTAAGGGAATGGTTGATCAATTTAAGGTTTTATTTAGCGAACTTAAAGCCATATTTACTGAAGAGGGCAATGATTTTGGGGGTGAAATATTTGATGAATTGGATCTTCCTATACAATATTAGGCTAGTCGGTCCGGCCTCATGGTCAAGAGTGGAAGCAACATTAGTCGGGTGGAAAAGTAGAATTTTTAAGAAGGTTGGGAGGGTATAGATTTTCAAGAAGAATGTTGTACAATAATTTAAGTTTTTGTGTTTAAATTGACAGTATGATAGCCGGAGAATTCTTTTTGAGAAGAAGAGAATGATGTTGTTTTTTGTTTTCCTTGATGGTAAGAGTGGGATATAACGGTACGAGCTAATTGATTTTCTGTACCAGTCAAAATACTTTGCAATCTAAAAACGGAACACTGTTGTTCGTTTCAGTTTCGATAGGGAACTTTAAGAAATCATCAAAAGAGTTAAAAATGTTTAAGTTGTGACCTAGTTGTTAGTTCGTGATTGCTGTTGAGATATCATAACATACTGGTATAAAAATGGGAAAATGAAATTTCCTTTTTGTAATGATGTAGTGGAGGAGGGAATTCATTACTATTTCTACAATGAAATTCCTTAACAAAATTCATTTTGGAAAACAAAATAAGTGTTATTAAAAATGAAGCTATTAGTTGAAGGAAAACGTCTGCCTGGATAGAAGTGTTAGCTTCTATTAGTTTCTATTTATTTGATATAATATCTAGAACTATATTATAGATGGAAATGAACGAATTAAACAAGTCTCCTTCGTTAAATATCGTGCTCCTTTTGGAAAAATAGCATCAAGATATAAAATTATCCAGTGTTTCAGTTATAGTGCTTACGGCCATAAAGCTCTAAATTTTATTTAAATGGTATGTTGTCTTTGCGCAGGCGAATATCATGTAAAGCGCAAAAAGAAGGTATTAAATGTGGCAATTGCTTGCGGAAAACATATAAAACCGGAATGTTGTTAAATTCTAACAATGCTATTTGGAGCGCGAAAATTCAGGTAAAAAATGTCATCGCACAGCAACCAAACCCTAAAATTGTAAATAAATCAATATTCACCATAATACTTTTTAATGTACATTTCTTGCAAAACCAAACCTTAAAGTTAGAGGCCAATAGAGGTCGCAATAACTGAACATTGGTTACCGTTAGATAATCTGAAGCTAACAAAATCAAATGAATTTCAACAATAATCAATATTCCTTTCTGAAAGTATATAAAAGATATAACAGTGATGAAATAAAAAAAATGCAAAAAAATATTAGATGCATATTCTGTTATATATCAATACAACTCATTATTTTTAAATTCATAATAGAATCAGAAAATATAATATTATTTATTATTAAGAAACGCAAAACAAATAACATCAGCAATAAATTTCACTATTCTAACAATATTAAAAAAAAACGTCCTGGAATATTGTTAAAGAAGTTACGGGCGCATCGCCAAAAAATAACATCCAAAAAGATAACAAAAATAATACTAAAATATTAACTGATAATTTTAGTACACTTTATTGAATTAAAAAAAAGTTTTTCCAGTATCATATAATGATAATATCTTAATAAATAAAAATTCTTTAAACCCAGTACTTATAACAGAAGATTATAATGCTGTCCAATCACTTAAATCAAACGCATCACTAAGATATGATGAAATCCCCGCTAAAATAATTAAATTCACTATTAGAGAGAACATATCTATAAAATGCTTGATTAGAATCGGGAATTTTTCCTAGTACATTAAAGAAATCAATTGAGACACCAATATACAGAGTGGACCAAAAGTCCGTTTAAATTTGAATCGGTAGCTGTGGCGAGCAGCGACGGCGGGGCGGAAGGGTTACGAAGCGCAAGAGCGGCCAATGGGAATTCAGTACCATGGCGTCGTTCAGCGATAAACAACGTGCCTTCTGTGTACGCGAGTACTACCGCAACCACGATTCTTTTACTCTAGCACAACGAAAATTTGCTCATTACAACATACGGCATAAAAATGAAACTCCATCAATTGATTCGAAAATGGGTACAGAAGTTCAAGGAGACAGGTTCAACAATGAATCAACCACGATCCGGCCGACCTAGAACATCAAAAGATTCCGAAAACGTCGAGCGTGTAAGAGCGTCTATATAATCATGGACTCTCTACTCGGAAGTGGTCTAACGCCTTAGGTATGCCCAGAACATCTTTGATTCGTATTCTTCACAAAGATTTACATTTACATCCGTACAAAATCCAAATGGTACAGGAATTAAAGCGAAATTTTTGGACAAAAGTGATATCCAAAAGAGGAGCCATTAACTCTCCACCTCGTAGCCCAGACTTATCTCCACTGGACTTCTTTCTTTGGTGATACCTTAAAAGTAAAGTTTCCAACAGCAACCCAGTGTCCGAAGAGGAATTAAAGGAAAATATTCGAGAGGAAATGCAAAACATTTCACGAAACACTTGTGAGGCCGTCATTGAAAATTTCCGCTCCAGGTTGCAGCAGTGACAACATAGTCAGGGATCACATATGGATGATGTAATTTAAAAAAAAAATAAATCCCTATTTCTGTACTTTAATAATAAATAGAAAGTTTTTATCTCACATAACTAGTTTCCTTCAAATCATCATTTAAAATATAAACGAACTTTTGGTCCACCCTGTATAAAAATGGCGACCTGAATCACTTGAGTAACTACAGGTATATTAGTATTATTACTTGCTTTGCCAAAATTCTTGAAATTATAATCAATAATAAACTTCTGTGTTTAAAAAAAAAATTAAAATATTTTCACAATGCCAATATGGTTTCAGAAGAAAGAAATCTATTATATGAGCACACATATTTCTATATAGTATAACAGAGAAATTTGAATTAAATGAAGTTCCCCTTGGTATATTATTACAACTTTCAAAAGCTTTTGATAGTTTAGATCATCATATTTTAATACACAAGTTACAAAAATATGGACTTCGAGGAATAGAGTTGAACTTAATTCAATCATGAACCTATAACAAAAAAACACGATCGTTTTGAGTTTAGCTTTATTTTGTAGATAATGTTACAATTGTTTGATGAATAATGATTTTTAATTTTTTTTTTGATGCAAGGAGAGGAAATCCGTCACGGGCGCCATTTTAGTAGGGCAGTGTCGGACTCTTACCGACTAAAACCTCTCCTCCGTGGATCTATATGTGAGGGACTGGTACAATGCCATTGGATTTTCCCAGTCAGGGACATAAGCGAGGAAATTGCTAGATGAATTATTTTATTTTACCGGTCGACCTGCGTAACGCTCTCCTCGAGGAGGGAGCAGCATCACCGAGCGGTTCACGATGGCTCATTGGGAATTTGGGTCTAATTGAGTACCAATTAGAACATTTCAGGGCCTTCGATGTTTTACATCGATATCATATTTCGGAGTTCCGCATGTATGGCGGAGCATTAAGACTCTACGTAAAGCAACGTTTTGGTGACGTTGCAGTCTCGCGATCCGAGTGGAACTGCAGTAGCCTCATACGGGAGCTGCATAAGTCAGCTGCGAGCTAATGACCATTTTATAGAATTTAACCCTGGTCTAGTGGGCTAATTTAGATTTATTATTGATCAAAGGCCACAGCTTTGACTTTTGATGGCATGTGAAATTGTTTTTGGCCATCTTAGGTGTTGGTCGAAGATTAGACCGAGGTATTTAACCTCGTCTCGGATTGGAATTAATGAATCCCCAAAGGAAAATTCTGGGGAGTAAATAACTCGATGTTTGTTTTTGCTGAAGTGTACAGAGACACTTTTGTCAGCATTTATCGCTAGTCGCCACTTGTCAGCCCACTCCTTGAAGGAGTCCAGGGCCTTCTGGAGAGTATTCTCCAAGTAGGATGTAGTGCGCCCTCTGTACAGAAGGGCAGTGTCGTCAGCATATTGTGCGATCATGACCGGAGCCAAATTCGGCAGAGCCCTGAGGAACACCTGTCAATATCGGACGCTGAGTGGAGAACTTCACCTTAGTACAGAACTTTTGTTACGAAGGAAGTCGTACAATGTACTAATTATGTATTCTGGGTACTCGAGCCCTATCATTTTATAGATAAGGCCGTCGTTCCAGACTCTGTCGAACGCCTTAGAGACGTTAAGGAGTACTGCAGCAGTGTCTCTTTTGATGGCAAAGCCCTCAGAGATGTACTCGGTCACCCTCAAAAGCTGATGATTAGTAGACAGGCCAGCTCTGAAGCCGACCTGTGAATCTGGAATTATTTTATGGTCTTCAGTGAAGACCGAAAGACGCGCTAGCAGGACATTTTCGAGAATTTTGCCTAGTGCACTAAGCAAACTGATTGGGCGATAATTTTGGGGGAAAGTTGGTGATTTACCGTCCTTAAGGATGCTGACCACTGAGGCTAGCTTCCATGCAGATGGAAATGCACCCAATCTCATTGAGGCATTGATGATTGAATTAAATGAAGTTCCCCTTGGTTTATTATTACAACTTTTAAAAGCTTTTGATAGTTTAGATCATCATATTTTAATACACAAGTTACAAAAATATGGACTTCGAGGAATAGAGTTGAACTTAATGCAATCATGAACCTATAACAAAAAAACACGATCGTTTTGAGTTTAGCTTTATTTTGTAGATACTGTTACAATTGTTTGATGAATAATGATTTTTAATGGATTACAATAGCGACTTAAATACTACGAAACACTATGAGTATGGTGGGGGTATTACAGGTACAAAAATTATAAATTAAGTAATGGTGAATTGTTGAGATCCATTTGTTCGTTTAATAAAATATGGCGTTTGTATGATATTATGTCTTTTTCAAAACTATTTTTACCACTTCGCGTAAAATTGGACAATTCCTTAATTCCCCAAAAGACATCATTCCCCTTGAAAATCAAGGAGTATACAAAATTCCCTGTGCCAATTGTAATAAAGTTTATATCGGACAAACCAACAGACGTATGAGACGAACATATCAGAGCCGTCGAAAAAGATCTACCATCCTCATCTCTAGCCGAACATTCTAAATCCACCGGACACAAAATAAATTTCGACCACACGACTTCAATCGCAGCATTAGACCATTTCACGAAGAGGATTATCCGCGAGGCAATTGAAATAGAAAAACACACCGATAATCTCAATAAACGCGACGACGCCCAACGATTACCCCCCACTTGGAAATCCATTTTATGCAAAATGCATATCTCTTCACCCGCTCCACAGATTTCAATCCCCACAGGTACCACCAACGTAATCCCGGTTAATCCGACCGGCCCTATTACAAGAAGCCGCACACGCGCCGCCAAACGTCAACCGCCAACACCGCAGATATAAATAGCGCAGTTCCACTTAGCACGATCGCAGTTCCCCATCGAACACCGCCTGAAGAAGACCAATGCGACTTGGTCGAAACGTTGCAAATCGGTTCTTTTTAGAACCATCAAAACTTGCAAATTCGAAGATTAAAGCCGAACATTGACAATGTACATATATATATAATCGATGACCCCTTTTACCATTCAGTGTCGGGGTTTTGGTATCTCCGTTCTCTACGTCTTGATAACTTTCTTCCATTTGTTTCTGTTCTTAGCAATTTTTTCTGCCTCTCTTATGCTTATTCCTCTGTCTTGCAGTGCCTTTGTTATGCTGTTCTCCCAGTTTTCTAGTTGTCTTCCTCTCCCTCTGTTCGTGGTTGTCCTTGCTTCCCATATTTGTTTAACAGGTATTCTTCTTTCCATCCTCTGTATGTGTCCCCACCATCCCAGCTGCCTCTCTTCAATATATTTGTGTATATCCTTTGTATTCAGTTCTTTTCTTATATCCATATTTCTTATTCTAGTTATACCCTTTATTTCTCGTAAAAATTTCATTTCCGCTGCTTGGATTTTACTTTTTGTCTTTTTGTTGAGCGTTCACATTTCACATCCATATGTTAGTATTGGTAGGTATATAGTTTGAAAAACGGCCAGTTTTGTTTTTTTCTGTTATTTCCTTTTTCCTGATAAATGCTTGATTGAGTGCGTAATACAGTTTGGATGTTTTTTGAATTCTTTCTGTTATGTCTTGGTCTTGTTTGCCATTTTGATGTATTATCACTCCTAAGTATTTATATTCCTCAACTTGTTCTAGTTGTACTTGTCCTATTTGAATTTGTATATTTTCTTCTTCATGTGCTGCTACCATCACTTTTGTTTTATCGGTGTTTATCGTCATATCGTATTTGTGTAAAATATTCATCCATGTATTTATGTTTTTCTGTAGTCCTTCCTTGCTTCCTGCCATTATCACTATATCATCCGCAAATGCACATTCCGTTATTTTTACGGGTCTTAATTGATGGTGTCCTAGATTTAGTGCTCTCAGGTGTGGTCGACATTGTTTTATGATTTTATCCATGTAAATTATGAATAGAATTGGGCTCATGACTCCTCCTGGTATTAATCCTCCTCCTGCTTGGAATGTGTTAGACGTTCTATTTCTCGTAGCCACATAGTTTATGTTCGTGTTGTATAGACTTTTGATAGTTTGTATTAGTTTATGTGGTACCTCTCTTTGTCTTAGGATATCCCAGACTTTGTTCCTGTTAACTTTATCAAATGCCTTTTCCAGGTCTATAAATGTCATATATTCTTTGATGTTTTTAATTTTTTGAGTTTCTTGTATAATTTGTTTGGTAGTAAAAATATGGTCTTGTGCGCTTATACCTTTCCTAAAACCACTTTGTGCGTCTCTTAGTGTATTTTCTATGATGTTTGTCAATCTTTGTTGCAATATTCGCTCGTATATTTTTACTATCGTGCTTAATAGTATTATTCCTCTGTAATTGTTGCAATTCGCCTGTCAGTTCTTCTTTTTGCCTCTAATTCCTCTTACATTTCAGGTAGCGAGTTTCCAGATTTCCCTATGTTTAATTAGCTTTTAGTTCTCTGATATTTTGCTGTTGTTTTTGGTATATATGTTTGTTTTTATTTACAATTTCTATATTATTATCATTTCTTTGTTGTTTCGTTTGTGTACTGTTAGATATCAGTTTTTTTGTTGATTTATTTTTGTTAGGATTATCAGATAAAGAACACTGAATAAATTAAAACACTTTGTAATTTCCTTCCTTCACATTTATTTTTATCTGTTAGATACTATTGTCATTAGTCATTGATAATGAGTACATGGTACTCGAAATGTACATCTGACAGATAAAAATAAATGTGAAGGAAGGAAATTACAAAGTGTTTTAATTTAATAGTGATAACTTCACACAACTCAAATCAAACCGTGAACACTGAATAAAACACTTACTATGTTTTTAACCACTATAATTATAGTGGTTAAAAACATATTAGAGTATATAAACATATTATATATTTTTGTTTTTTAGTATATTTATTTTATCTGTTATATTTTCTGTTTCAATTATATATTTTTGGACAATGATTTTTGATACGTTTCTTAGTTTAATAGGTAACATTAAATCTTTTGTAATAAAGTTTTCTATTTTATGTTGAAGAGTTTTTTCATCATTGTCATGTATTTCAAGTTATTAGTAAGTTTTTCTTTCTGCTATTCCTTTCAAGCTTTTCTACTTTTGCATGCAGATCTTTAATCTCATTCTTCATTATATAATTTTCTCGTTTTTGTTCGATCAATTTGTCATGGTATTGTTTTTGTTCTTTCCTCATTTCTAAGATTTCATTTATCATGACGTCATTTCTCTTCATAAGCTCATTCATCATTGTTAATATGGCGTCATCATCTCTTTTAGGTTTATTTTTATGTGTTAAATTTATTTATTACTAGCTGTTCGAGTAGGTTTAATTTTCTTCTTTTTTGACATTAAATTGATTTTGTTCATCTAGAAGGTGGTTCGCGTATGTTGAAGTTGTTTTTTCCAATGTGAAACTTATGAATGATGTTTTAATGTTTAAGGATTTTAAATCCTTACTAATTGCTATTGAAGGAGGGCTAATATATGTTATTTTTATTTTGGTTTTTTAGTTAATTCAAGTGGGAATCAGTTATTACTAGCGATTGTTAATATTTTATTTTATTCTTTGTTGAAATTGGCCTCCGATAATAAAGTGTTTATCAGTCGATGGATCAAGGAATTATAGGCTTCAAGTTTTGGGACAGAGGATGGAAGGGTTTAAAGTGGATAGTTGTATTAGTGTGACAATGAATAAAATATTTAATGAAATTGGTTTCATTTACACGTATTATAATCGAGACGGTTTGTTACTTTATTCATAATTAAATAATTGTTTATTTTTGAATATTTATCGTGTCTAGATTTCCCTTATTTACATCACATTTTTCTGGGAAGTAATACATCGCTCAACTTTCATACTATTTGATTTGGAAAAATTCAATGTTTTACTCACTCATGTTTCTAATGGTTTATGGCGTCTACATGACGTTTGTAGTGTCGGAATAAATGACATCCTTACATAGTTTTTTGAAGAGGTTCTCGTACACGTTGAATAATAATAATAATAATAATAATAGTAATAATAATAATAATAATAATAATAATAATATTTATTTGCCCAACAGAATACAAATTCCAATTACAGGACAAAATAATAAATTAAATTTGTATAAAATGAAATAAACAATAACCTAAATTTTATATAATAATCGTTTATGCTAAACTAACGTAATATCTAATGTAAAATAAAACTATGTTATATGTTATAGTGAAATGTGATATGCATATCTGTCTGAGAATGAGAAAAAAAAAACAGACTGATTTATGTAATATGTGGTGGTTCTATAAATTGCTGTCTCACAGTTTTTAATATAATGTCAATCTTGTCATTATGAATATCACAATATTCACTAATCACATTATAATTGCCAGACATATCGTTGACTGGTGAATGTAAACCAATATTGGTATTTGAAGCGCTAATATAAAATGTATTATTTGAACGTGTAAAGTTAGATGGTACGTTAAATGAGAATTTGGAAAGCAAGAAAGCACAGTCCAATCTATTATTAACAATTTTGTGTAATGTCTTAACATTTGCAATTATGCGTCTAAGGTACAAGGATTCATGACAATTACTGTTCAATAGATCTTGATAGGAGTAGCCTTGGACAGGATAACTACCAGTTGTTACGTAGTGCAAATATTTTAGAAAACGTTTTTGAATCCTTTCGACTAGTTTTATATATAGATTATAATGTGGTGTCCAAATTATCGACGCGTACTCTAATTTTGATCGAATTAGAGTACAGTAAAGCAACTTAATACACTGGATGGTTTTAAAATCTCTTGTTTGACGAATTACAAAACCTAGACACTTACTAGCAGATTTTGTAATGTCTAAAATATGGTACCTGAAACTTAAATGACTGTCGAAAGTGACCCCTAGATCTTTAAAAGTTTCGACTCGTTCAATAGCTGTACCATTAACGCAATATCTGAATATGATTGGTGATTTATTCTTGGTATAACTAACAACTTTGCATTTGCCTATATTCAATGTCAAACAGTTAAGTCTACACCACGTTGCAAACATATCTAATTGCTGTTGTAAAGAGAAACTGTCGTTGTCTGACTTAGTAACACAATACATTTTTAGATCATCGGCATATGCTAAAACATTACATTTCAGTTTTAAAAGAATGTCATTGAAATATATTAGAAATAACAGAGGTCCAAGGTTGGAGCCTTGAGGAACACCTGATTTCATTACATATTCAAACGATTTAAAATTATTATGAATTACACATACACGCCGATTATTTAAATAGCTAGAAAAGAAGTTAATAAGACTATTATTGAACCCAAAATTCGACAATTTATTTAACATTATACTATGATTTACCTTGTCAAACGCCTTAGATAGATCGGTGTATATAACATCAACTTGTAAACGTTTGTCAATTTTATCGCTTATAAATTGAGTAATTGTTAGTAGATTACTAACTGTCGATTTTTTTTTCCATAAATCCATGCTGATTTGGAGATAAGAATGGTTGTACTTGGTAATACAGTTGACTATATATACACATTTCAAAAGCCTTTGACAAGTTAGACAGGATACTAATTGGTCTGTAATTTTTTATATCACCCCGATCACCATTTTTAAATACGGGAATTACACGACACATTTTCCATAGTAATGGGAAATTACAAGTACGCAACGACATATTAAAGATAACAGATAGCGGTTCCGCGAATATTTCTGCACAATCTTTGACAAGAAAACTAGGAATCTGATCCAATCCAGAGACGAAATTATTTTTAAACTTTTTTAACATATGTTTAACTTGTTGAACTGTGATATGGTTAAGAGTACAACTAGAACTGTAATAGGAATTTTGTGTATTATCTAAAGTACATTGTTTATTATCTTCATAAACCGAACTAAAATTTAGTGCAAAACCATCAGCTATATCTTGAGGAGTAGTGAATAAATCATCATTATTTCTTAATATGTTTGGGATTGAGTATGAACTCCTTTTTAAGTTTACGAAATTCCAAAAGTTTTTTGGATCATTAATTATATTTTGTTCTGAATTACAAAGAAATGTTTTATAATCGTCACGTATACTCTGTTTAGTCAGCTTCCTAATTTTTTGAAATTCAAAATAGTCGAGTTGTAGTTTAGTTCTTTTATAACGCTCATGCAAATATTTCTTAGTTTTTATTAATCGAATTGAGTCATACGAATACCAGGACGGACAAGAACTATTATCGCATCGGTATTTTTTTATCGGGACATATTTATTGAAAGCTGCATAAAGCAAGTTATAAATTTGATCTAAAGCAATATCAACATCATTAAAATCTGATAAGAAATTCCAGTTTATACTTGCAAGTTCCTTGTATAATTCTGGAAAGTTGGCTTTTTTAAAATTAAATATTTTGTTGAAATTATTAAATTCTGAATGATTGCGACTTGTGGTTAAAATATTAAAGTTAACATTAAGGGAAGGATGATAAATATCTTCTTTCACAAAGGGACTAGTCTCCCTAGTTGTATTATTTGTTTCAATATTTGTTAAACACAAGTCTAATAGTTTATCGTTTGAATTAAGTACCCCATTAATTTGAGTTAAGTTATTGAATGACATAAATGATTGAATTAATGTAGTTTTATTATCTAATACATTATTAGTAAAATTGGGAGCATTAAAGTCCCCAATAATAATTATATTATCATCATTAATGCAAGAAGACAAAACATCAAAAAAATTATCGATGTAATCTACGTTAATATCAGTCTATCTATACTATATTTTTCTCATCATAAAACACTGCAGAGAGAACAGCTATACTATGCCTATATTTAAGAATGGGTGTAAAGGAATTGAAGGGATTGGTTTAAATGCATTTTACTTTAAACTTTAAATAAAGTGAAAATAGCAATGATGATATCCAACTTCCGGCAGGAGATGGCACCAGAAGAAGAAGTAAAGGTAATGTCGCAAACTACAAAGTTCATTTTTTCAAACTTATTAGTTTTTGTTGAACTCTGATAAATTTAAGTAGTCAATCGTTTGGGCAGATTGTTGAACCACAACATGGAAATTCAACGGTGGGCAATTTGGTACTGTAGTAACTGTTTCTTCTGAATGCATTGGAACACGGCTAACGACATCGAACTAAGGCTCAAACCTAACGATTTCCTTTTCTATGCTAATGATCATAAGATTTTTACTTTCCCTATATAGTATATATAGGAGAAGTATTGTTTTCGTGCATGAAAATGTCTGTGAGCGCTGTATCTCAAAAACGTATGATCCGATTGAGATTAAACTTTAAACTTAAGGTTATATCGTTAAAAACTGGAACTGAAAAGCTTTTGGCAAACATTCATAAAAAGGAAATGGATGTTTACTCGACACGTTTTATTGATTTTCCTCGATTATTTGAAAAATATTACATAACTTTTCAAACAAAGGTTAAAGGAAATGAGAAACTGAAGAAGTTTTATTAAGACATGTTTTCCGTAAGATTCTTAATTTATGAGAAAAATATTTAACTTTTTTCAGAAAAATTTTTAAATTTTTCTTTAAAGATTCTTGAAATTTCAGTAATTTTTTTTATATTATATTATTTCAAAATATTTCAGAAAGTAATTATTTATGTTTATTTATAGAAATATCTGCGTGGCTTTTATACAATATTTTGTTCAACTTTTTCTATTAGAAAAGTTTTTTCTAAGTTTCTATAATTTTCTCAGATGAATTTTTCACAAGATTTCATTTTAGATTTATATAACTTTTTTGAGGATTCTAGAAGTGTACAGTAATTTCTATTTCTTATCTAATAAATAAATAGATATTTCCAGAATTTTTAGCTAATAGTTTATTCGAGAGTTCTAGATTTTTCAGAAAGTTCTTTAAGATTTTGTTTAACTTTACAATTTATTAAGATTTTTTTTTCTAAATTTCTAGAACTTACTTAGAGGCTTCTGGAAGATTCAGTAATTTCTTCTTCATATTTTCAGTTTTTTGCATCTTCCTTTCCAAAGAATTTTGATCAAGGATTCTAGAATTTTTCGCAAGTTTTCTTTGTAGATTTCCAGGACTTTTTTGGAGTATGCTAGAAGTTTACAGTAATTTCTTCTTCATATTTCCAGAATTTATAGCAAAGGTTTTATTCGGGAGTTTTTTAGAAAGTTCGTTTCAATATTTATAGAATTTTCTTTGTGGCTGTTTCCAATAATTTCTCTTCCTAGTTTTAATATTGTCTTATAAATTGCAAAGATTTCCTTCAGGGCTCAAAAATTAAAAAAAAAAAAAGAAATTTCCACTAACTTTTATTCAGTTTTGGAGGCTATAGATTTTTCTAGAAAATCTGTTCCTAGAAATCTAGACTCTTTTCAGTCATTTCTCCTGCAGATATCAAGATTGTTTTTTTAAGCTGTCTATTAATTTGTAAAGTTTTTAGAATTAAAAAAAAATTTTAGAAATGTAGATTTTTCGTAAAATTTTGGAAATTTCCAGTAAATTGCGAAGATTTGAATGAAGGCTTTTTTTAGAAAATTAGTTTTTAAAAATCTAGACTTTTCGTTCAGGAAATTTCTAGTAATGTCTTCTCCACATTTCAAGATTTTTTTCAACTTGTCTTTTAAATCGCAAAGATTTTCATTGAGGCTCTAGAATTTTTAGAGTTTTCTTCTAGAAATCTAGATTATTTTCTCGAGGGTTCAGGAAATTTGTAGCAATTTATTCTCTAGAGTTCAAGAGTTTTTAAGTCGTATTTTAAATTGCAAAGATTTTCTTTGAGGCATTAGGATGTTCTAGATTTTTTTTCTAAAAGTTTAGAGTTGGCTAATAACTTCGTCCCAAAATTAATTTTTTATTTCAACTTTTCTTATAAATTGCGAAGATTTTTTCAGGCTCTAAATGTTTTTTAATTCGTCTTCTTTTCGAGAATTCAGGTAAATTTCAGTAATTGTTTCTCTTGAATTCAACATTTTGTTTCAACTAGAGGTCATAATCTTATTTAGAAAGTTCTAAATTGCGGAATTTTTCTTGGGGTCTAGATTTTTTTAGAAAATTTTCTCCCCGAAATGTTTTCTTATTTTCGAGAAAGTTTAAGGAATTTTCAGTAACTTCTCTTCCTGATTTCAAGATATTTATTCAACTGGTCTTCTAAATTTCTAGGAGGCTCTAGAATTTTTAGAAAATATTAATTTAGAAATCTAGACTTTTTTTCGAAGGGTTCAGGAAATTTTCAGAAATTTCTCCTCCAGATTTCAAGGTTATCTTCTTATCTGCTATATTACAAATATTTTTTGGAGGCTCTAGAACCTTTTAGAAAATTTGTTTGTAGAAATTTTTTAAGGGTTTATGTTTATGTTTATTATACTTTAGCTTACTATCCAAAAACCAGGAAAATTTCAGTAATTTCTATTTTTTTAAGGCCCTAGATTTTTAGGATTTTTTTCTAAAATCTAGACTCACTTTTTCGAGAATTCAAGAAATTTCCACAAATTTCATCTCTAGGTTTCAAGTTTTTTTAATTCAACCCGCTTTCTAAATTGTGAATATTTTATTGGAAGCTCTAAAATTTTTAAAAAACATTCGTTTAGAAATATAGACTTTTTCGAAAATTTAAACATTTTCTAATAATTCATTCTTTCACTGAATTGAAAAATTCAATATGTTTTAACGACAAATGATTGTAAGTAAGAATGGATTACCACGTAGTAACGGTCGCAACCATTCTCTTTATCAAAAATTTTACTTTGTCAATTTTCTTTTGTTCAAATTTTGTAATTAAAGTTATTGCAAGCCGCGAGACGATCAGTAATTAAAGTTAATATGTATATGTAGGGTGGGGTGGGTGGCCCTCAATCCACTCTCCAATCAATAAAATATAAGCGAATAAAAAGAAACATAATATTATTGCAAAATTTAGTAGATTTATTCAAACAAATTTTGAAATTTTGAAAAATAAGACATAACTTTTCAAACAAACTTTAAAGAGAATGAAAAACTGAAAAAGTTTTATTGAAACATTTTTTTCGTTCTTAATTTAAAAATTTTGAATTTTTTGGCTTACTGCTAATAAACTATAGGAGCTAAATGAAATTTATATAACAAGTAAATATAAAAAATTCAAAATTGAGCAAATAATTAAGAATAACCTCATAGTTTTCGAGAAAAATATAGGGAAAGTATTATGATGGCCACATCACCATTTTTAGTATTATTAGATATACAAATGATAAGTAAGTGTAAGTAATTTGAGAGTGACATTCAAGCTTTATTGCAATAAAAAAAATCTCAGGTTTTATTCAAAGTACATGAAAGTCACTATTTTAAGGTTAGTTAATTTCTCAATTAACATGAGGTGAAACATTTTTAAATTATCTTCATTGATTAAAACAACTGGTTTTAAAACAGTGAAGCAAAACCAAGTCTCAATCGAGATAATTGCTACGTTAAAACCATATACCTTACATTAAAACGACCTCACCTTGAATATTCTTTCCTCATGTGGTCTCCATTAAATTTTCGAACAATTCGATACACTAAATTGCCAAAGAAAGAATTTCCTCCAATTGATTTTTCGTAGGATGGGTAGGAGCTTTAGCAATAGAGGTATATTCAATTTTCTAAACCTTACGTCATTAGCACAGAGTAGTTTTTTTCATGATTGGTGGTTAATAGTAGTGGAATTGATGGAAAAATAAGCATGGGATGTATAATCCGACTGACTGATTGATACGGTATAAATATTATACAATAACATTAATTTTGTGATATTCATAGTCACATTTTCAAAACTTAAAAAAATATATAGTAAAAAATTAACTTAATTACAATTACATCCCTTAAATGTGTCACAATTTTTGTCATATTAATTTTGTTGATTAGTGTCAAATTACTATTGTCCTAGGGTGTGTATGGATTACCACGTAGTAACGGTCGCAACCATTCTCTTTATTAAAATCAGTTTAGTTTGAACAAAGTAATTTTATTGATAACCTAATATAATTCTAAAATTTATATCTAAGCTTCTTCGTATTTATTACCTGATAATTTATTGTAAAAGTTTAGCAGCCTCTAAAATCGGTTTTAGTTACTTATTATTATGCATGTCTGAATCTGTTCCATAAATTAAGGATTACAAAAAGTGGCTTTCCAATAATAAGGAAAATATAAATATGTTACAACAAGCTAAGGTTTGTGAATTTTAAAATGAAATACTTTGTTATAACTTCTTGTAGTGCAATATTAGAAGGACAAGAAAAAAATATATTTTTTGTGAATTGAATCATCATATTTATTAAATAATGACAGAAAAGATATAAATTATATTAAGCTATTGAGTAAACATGTAGCTGTTATAAAATACTTCATGTAATTATTTAGAACACAATAAATATACAGCATTTAATCATAATCTTTTAAAAATATATTTAAATAAATATAAGATAACCGATATCAGTCCCATTTTGGTTAATATATGCAGTATATACAACCTAAAATTAAATTATATAATGTAATCAATTAAGCAATTTAAATATTAATCTAAATATATTTATATACTGCTACTTTAATTATACTCACCAGAAAAAATTAAAATTCGCCTTTTTGATCGCCTCCTTATTCATTGGGTCTTTTAATAAATACTTCTTAACCCCGATAGGGCCGTTCTTACAGTAATCTTCCCATGACACACGCTTTATATCAAAAACTAAATCTTTTTTATCATCCTCCGAGAGTTTACTCAAAATTGTAAAAATGTTTTCGGTGCGAAATTCGAATGGCTTCAGAAAAGGCCACATTTCCTTAAAGGCTAACGAAATTTTGCTGTCTGTATTGATTAATCTGAAATGTACATTTCATTAATAAAATAAAAGAAGATTATGAAAAAACCCAATTAGATAATATATTTAACGAATTTAAAATAAAAATATAATAGAGGATACTTGCAGATGTAGTCTCAAATCATAAAAAACTTTTCTCGTAAATTGATTACTTATTTATTTTACTGGTAGCATTAATTTTTTGTTGGAAATTAAAATCATATTTTAAGTAATAGTAATTGGTATAATACTTTATTACTCTAATGTTGATTGATGAGTTACGTGAAGATGATGCAATATAAAATAACTTGTAATCACCTTCTCCAACTGTGAAGAAAGTAATTATAAGTTACTTTATTACTCTGTTTGTATGTTATATAAAGATAATTTATGACTTTGTTTTACCACTATATTTTTAAACAATTTCGATCATTGATTCACACTGATCATTTTCAATTATAGTGGTAAAACAAAGTTATAAAGTGTCTTATTTAATTTATTTAGAAAAACAATAGTTACACAAAAGTTAAAGTGGTTTATTGCTTGTTTAACTTGCATAATAAATTTGTATATTAAAGGTGTGATCTATCAAACAACTTGCATAAGTGTCGAACTTATAACTGAATGGTCAATACTAAATGAAATATGCTTTTATTGGTTTCATTAAAAAGTATACATCATGGTTGGTTTCTACTTTAAATAGCTAAATAGTAAGTACTTACAGTGGTTTCTTATTCAGCATAAGTAAAATCAAGTCGCCTAGATAAGCAGGTAGTCGTTGTAAAAAGAAGTTGTAAACCATCCAGCGACATTTCGAAGCCTCCCTAATACACATCGGATACCAGATGCAATTTTTAAATGGCGCTTCTTTAAAATGCAACATTGTTTCTGATATTATCTTTCTCCAAATAAGTGGGTTTCCCGCTGAGGTGTAATTTACTACTGTAGCACCAGATTTCTTTCTAAAACATATTCAGAAATATTAGGGTCTTCAGACAACATATTTATTAAAATGGTAGATATTATAATAACATTGTTACATTTATGCTGGCTTCATAATTTGCTTCGAAAGTAAGGAACGGGCACGAATATGTATAAAAAAGGAAGGTACTGTGTTGATCCTGCAAAATATTTTTAAATGATGGTCAAACTATAGTTTGAAAATGACAGAAAATCTGTCGAAACTATAGTCACATTAAAGATAAAAGTGTGTGATATATAAACGGTATTTACAATCATTTATTAATAAGAATGTATCACAAAGTACAGGCCTCCACAATTACCTATTTAAAATATTTTTAATTACTTTGTGTATTTATTAAGTTGTTATAATCACACTACTAACAGAGCATTGCAAAGTTTAAATAAATAATTTTTATTTGTGATCTTTACATACACTTTTAATGGCAAACTTCCAACTTAGGATTTAGACAAACAATAACAGATTATCTAGTTAGGCTCATATGTATTGTTATTCTGATAGAATTTTTTGAATTTTAATCTAGATAATATGACTCAATATTGCAAACATTTTGCACATGGAGATCGGCCACTCAAAATGAAATCTTTGTTTCTCCCACTGATTTCACATAAAAACTCATTGTGGATAAATCTTTAAATTTTCATCACAGTAACAGTACTGCAATAATGTAAAATTGATAAAATAAATAAGTAATGAGATCGCAGTATGTATACAAATATTTAAGCTAAGTATTATCTTCAGTCTTAAAAGAAATAGCCTTTGTGCTATTTTTAACCATGGGCCTGTTTCTTGATCTTCTGGCCAAACTTAAAATTAAATTTTGGCTCACAATCGATGTATAACTTTTAAATAATATTCTTCTTTCACCGCCTGACTTTCTGGGACCAATTCACTAAGAACAATTTCTAACATTAAAACGTATTATTTATAATACTGCTTTACGTAAATTTATAATTCATTGTAAAAGTCAAATGCTGCGTGCTAGATATATAACTACCTTAAACGAAGCTTATAACCTCGCTTTACAAAAGAAGAAAATTCTAAATTATTAAAAAAAACAAACAAATCAGAGCAATAAAACAAACAGATCAAACAATAACTTTAGAAATTCCAACAATCGAAACTGAAATTCATTTTCAAATAATAGAATTATTCTTATCAAAGAACAGAAAAGTAACAATTATAGTAAATTCTACTCATACTGCAAAGTACCAGGTAGAAAAAAATAATAAATAACGCGGTTCATTAAAATAATAACGATGTTATTTAAACTGTAACGAGTTTCCTGTACAAGACACCTTACAGGAAGACACTCGACAATAAAATGCCGTAATTTATATAATTTATACAGGGTGTCCCGTTAATGCGGGGAAATAGCTAGACCATAGATTCCTGAGGTCAAAATATGACGATTTAACGCAACTTATCTATATCCAAAAATTTACGGTTAAGCCGGAATTTGGCTTCAAAGTTTCAAAAAATTTTATTTCTTTTGTATATAACAATTGAACGCTTTATTTGATTTTAATGAAATTTATTTTTAATAACTACCATAATATAATACATCATTTTAGTTATTTTGACTATTATTGGTTAACAAGAAGTATAAGAAACAGTAGTACCACCACTTAAAAACTAAAATATTTTTTTATTGGTGGATCTAATAAAAACTAAAAAATACTACTTGAAAGATAATTTAATTTAAAAACTTTTTTATCTCTTAATAATATTTGATATCTTTTACGGTTTTCCCACAAAAAAATAAAATATATATTTTTTATCTAGTAAAAACAAAATCAAGTTTTTCATCGAATCGAAAAAAAATGTTTTTCGTGGCCGTCTTTGTGTAAAAAATGTAAATTATGTATAATAATAATTATTTAGTGTCTTTTAACAATTAATTTTTAACTTTATTATAGTTCATAAATATTCATATTTGGAACAAACAGATATATTGTTTGTATTAGGATTTTGCATAGAAAATTGTTTGAAAAGTGTTAGATGTTGTTTTGATTTATTTTATTAATTGATATTATTTAATTTTTATTCAATAAAGTAAGCTTATTTACTTATTAATGAGTGCATAAAGAGTATACTATATTCATATTTTATTTTTTTGTGCAAAATCCGTACAAAATATCAAAAAGTAGTAAGAGTCAAAAAAGTTTTTAAATCTAATGCTCTTTCAAGTAGATTTTTTTGGATTTTATTGGATTCACCAATAAAAAAATATTTTAGTTTTTAAGTGGTGGTACTACTGTTTTTTATACTTCCCGTCAATCACTAATGCCAACAATAACTGAAATGATGTATGATATTATGGTACTTATTAATAAAAAGTTTCATTCAAATCAAATAAAGCGTTCAATTGTTATAAACAAAAGAAATAAAAAAAATTGAAACTTTGAAGCCAAATTCCGGCTTAACCGTAAATTTTTGGATATAGATAAGTTGCGTTAAATCGTCATATTTTGACCCCAGGAATCTATGGTCTAGCCATTTCCCCGCATTAACGGGACACCCTGTATATTAATCTAATGTGTAAATACGTTTCGTTTATTTACTTTTATATTTTGAGTTTTACTTTTACTTTTATATTTATATTTTTTATAAGATGAACTTATTATTTTCTTTTAAAATGTTTTACCAGTTCGCGCATACATAACATTTTCAATTATAGTTTTAAATGATTTGATGTTAAAAACAAGTCAAAGAAAACTTTTCTACATGTTTTTATTCGATGTGTAGATATTTATATTGTTTTAAATTTACAGTGATTTTTATTAATTGAATTTATTTCGATCGAAAATTATAAGCATTAATTTTTCTATGCAACTATGTTTCTAAACAATGATTTTTCTATGCATCGATAATTCTAAACATTGAATTCTATTATTGTTCGAAAATTGTGTGCATTGAATTTCTTAAGCAGCGATATTTTAAATAATAAATTTTGTGTGCATCAGTATTTATACATCTTGAATTTTAAATAAATTAAAAATATTTCTAAATGTGGAAAATATAAATATTCTTTATGTATGGATAATTCTAAACATTAAATTAAAACATCGATACATTGAATTTTCTTTTCGTTGATATTTCTAAAGAATAAATTTTCTAGGTATCAATAATTCTAAACATTGTAATTTCTATTGATGCCTTGAACTGTTTATGCGGTAATATTTCTAAACATTGAATTTTCTATGCATCAATAATCCTAACATTGAATTTTCCATTAATCGAAATTTGTATCCATTAAATTTTCTATGCAAAGATATTTCTAAACATTGAATTATCTATGAAACGATAAGTTTAATTAAACATTGAATGTTCTACACATCGAAAATTTTAAATATTACATTTTATACAACTGGCAAACACAAACATTTAAATTTTATACATCGATAATTCGAATCTTTATGCGACGACATTTCTAAACAATGAATTTTCTATGCATTCAAAATTGTATGCTTTAAATAATTTTCTATTTGAAGGTATTTTTAGCCAATCAACTTTCCATTAGACAAAATTAACAACATTGAATTTTATACGTATTAAATATTTTATACTTTAGATTTTTTACATATGAAAGAAAATTAAAAATTATTTCTTATACATTTTTACAATTACAATTTTTCTATGTAACGGTGTTTTTAAACAATGAATTTTCTACTCTTCGATAATTCTAAACAATAAACTTTACATGCAATAAAAGTTTCAAACATTAAATCTTCTATACGTGGAAAAATATAAATATTGCATTATTTTATTGATCGATAATTCTAAACATTGAATTTTCTATAGATCAAAAATTGCATTTAACAAAATTTCCAAAGATAAAATTATTTGTCAATAATTTTAAACATTTAATATTCTAGATGTTGATAATTTTAAATATTAGATTTTTTACATCTAGAAAAATATAAACATTGAATTTTCTATTGATAGAAAATTGTATGCATTAAATTTTCTATACATCGATATTTCTAAATAAAAAATCTATTATGCATCGATAATTTTAAACACTGAATTTTCTTGACATAGAAAATTTTAAACATTACATTTTATACTAATATAAACATTTAAATTTTATTCATCGATAATTCTAAACATTAAATTTTTTATTTAACAAAAATTGTATGTATTGAATTTTCTATGCATCAATAATTCTAAACATTGAATTGTCTACGGATTAAATATTTTAAACATTAGATTTTCTATATGTAAAGAATATAAACATTGGATTTTTTATGCATCGATAATTCTAAACATTAAATATTCTATTAATCGAAAATTTTTATGCATACAATTTTCGATTAATAATTATTCAATGTTTATAATTATCGATGCATAAAAAATTCAATGTTTAAATTCTTTACATATAGAAAATCTAATGTTTCAAATTTTTAACTCGACAATATTTCTAAACAGTGAATTTTCTAGGCATTGGTATTTCTAAACCTTAAATTTTGTATGCATTGAATATTTTAAATATTAGATTTTCTATTAGTGGAAAAATATAAATATTGATTTTTTTATGTATCGTTAAATCTAAACCATAAATTTATTATTGATTGACAATTGTATGTATTGAATTTTTGATCGGACGCTGTTTCTAACAAATGAATTTTCTATACATCGATTATTTTAAACAATGATTTTTTCTATGCATCGAATACCCTAAATCTTGAACTTTCTATGCGTAGAAAATTTGCATTTTTATGCATCAATAATACTAAATATTGAATTTTCTATTGACCAATTGATTGAATTGATTTTTCTATGCATCGATAATTCCAAACCCTGAATTTTTTGTGCATTAAAAATTTTAAACACTAGATTTTTGTTAAGTGAAAAAATATAAACATTGCAGTTTTTATACATAGTTAATTCTAAACATTGAAGTTTTTATTGATCGCAAATTGCATAATATCATTAAATTCATTTAATTTGGCATTGATTTTTATTTGGTTTCTATTAATTTATTTTTATATTTCATTTAGTTATAGTATTTTAAACAGACTTTCAATACAATAATTGCCATTGCAAGCACGCGTATGTAGACACATGATAAAGTGTATATCAACAAGAGAGCATATATTGTAAAATTATCCCTAACTCGATGCAAAATGAAATAATACCACAATATTTTTTTAAATTTTTGAAAACATTAACATTTTATTCAAATAATTCTAGAACTAAAAGAATAACATTTCTTATTGAGTGCAACAATTAGTTTACAAAAAAAGTCAAAATAAGAAAGTATCCCCTAATTGTCTAGGACCGTAGAAAATTATACAAGTACACCATAATAATATACCAAATTTTATGTTCCGAATGTAATAGTGCATATAGAGGGGTTTTAAGAAATTACTCAAGCAACACTACAGAGCATAAACAAATTCATTTATAAATAACATACTAAAATGTAATCATCTTTCCATGTATGAATAAATTAAAATGTTTACATTTTTGCAGTAAAAGTTCAAGGTTTAATTTTTTAGTGTCATTAGAAATATTTCGGAAAAATTCAATTCAACGTAGCTATGTTTCTTTCTTATTGTCGTATAAAATTTGTATTGATCGCAAAAATTTACTATAAAATTACCTTTGAACTCCCGTATCCCATAAAACAGCTATTATTGCGTGAGCAACATAATCACAAGGAACTATATTTGTGTTAGCATCTGGGTTAGGTATATAAACAGTTCTAGAATAGCCCAATCCTGCAGCCGCTATCCAACAATAAGGGCCCATATATTTATTTATCCATCCTGGCAGTGGTTCTCTATAAGGTGCTGTAACTATAGAAATAAATATTAGCAACATGAGAATTATAAAATATTTAAATGCGTACTTATACTAGGCCTGAATATCGTAACAGGCATATGATGTCGATACGAATATACTAAATTTTCAGCAGCATTCTTAGTAAATGTGTAGGTATTTGGCCATTTACCGATTAGACTTGGTGTAATCCGTTCTAAGGTTTCATCATCGAATATTTCAACTAAATCTATTAACTTTTCAGGTTCTATTGGATGCGGATAGATTTTTTCCTCAGTTACATCTCTGAAGCAATTACTGTACATTGTAGAAACATAAATAAAACTCTGAAATTCAATTATATTATTTTTTCAAAATATTAATAGTATTAGTAAAATAATATTTTATACAAAACATAAATTCTTGTTGATAAAGGTCATGAAAAATATTTATGTTTATTAGTCTTCAGCTCACTTTCCAAAAAATACTTATGAACGTACACAAATATTACCTACTGCAAAAATAATGAAGTAAACGTAAATAAATATTTTTAATATTAAATAAATCAAGCCTATAGTTTAATACCTGTAAATCCTTAATTTCTTTACACAACTTCAGCACATGTAGGGCTCCTCTTAGGTTAACGTTAACAGACGTCCTCAGGGATTCATTAAACCTAATCGTCGCTGCGCAGTGAACAACCAAATTCACGTGTTTGTGAATCATCTCAATCTCGTCAGATTGTAATCCACAATTTTCTTCTGAAATGTTGCCCTCCAAACAAATAACTTTTAATAACGACGCTGGGCATTCTTCTTTGACACGATTAAAAACCTGAAATTAAAAACGGTTCATAACATAAATTTATTTGTTTTTATTTGACTGTACTGCACTGTCGAAATAGGTTTCCATTCGTTCGCTGCTGTTTTTCCCACCTTTACCTCTAATAATCATGATCACTTCTTTGATTTCTGGAAAAGTTCGAATGAGCTTTTCGACGATTATCGTTCCCAAGAATCCAGTTGATCCTGTTATTAAAATAGTTTTCTCTTTGAAAAATTCATGGAGACCATAATTATATGCAGATGAAGAAGACATCTGCAATAAAAATTGTTGTTTTAAGATAATTCAAGGAATATAATATTTATCAATATTATTATGCTTAGAATATGCCAGATACTTATTATATATATATATATATATATATATATATATATATATATATATATATATATATATTCAATTTTCAAAATAGAAACTTGAAGTACTGAATGCTCATACAAATAAAAATGCTATCCTCAAATTATGCTGTAGTATTTTATCACAAAATTATATTGACGAATCACAACATGGGTGTTTGACAATGACCAATTTATTGCTGTATCAATCGATCCGGCCGTATAGATAAGTACTTTTTACACGTGAACTGTTTATACACCGACTTCTTGATAGTATTCAATAGGGTATAACTTAATATATTGCGAAATAATATGGAAATAATGGCTATCTATATAAATAGCTATCAACGGGCGCATAATGGGAAATACCTCGCAAAATATATAAAAGTATCATCAGGCTTCAAGCTTTCGTCCTATTTTATTTATTCTCTATACTGAGAATCTGAATATTTCCAGAACCATTAGAGCTCAGATCAACTTTTAAATTTTAACATTTTTAATTTCTAACCATAATAATTACACCAATTACGAGGGTCGTTCAATGGTAATGCCCCATATTTTATTTTTTAGAAACTATTTATTGAAAAGTGTTAAATTGGTGACAATATAGCTACATGTTTCTTCTACACGTCCTATTTTCCAACATAGTCTCCATCAACTTGTACGGTCTTACGCCATCGTGAGACAAGTGCCTGTATTCCCTGCCGGTACCAACTCTTGACCTGTAGGCGAAGCCATGTTTCGTGAGGTGTTCCCGGGTTCTGAGACTTGTGTGCGGGCGTGCATTATCGTACAGGATCAATATTTCAGCCGGGTTCTTGTCATGCCTAACACGCCGGAAACGTTTCTTGATTTTCTTCACGTATGCTTCGGAATTAATGGTTGTCCCTCTTGGCATCACATCAACAAGAATGACCCCTTCAGTGTCCCAAAAAATAGTATCCATGACTTTTCCAGCAGAGGGAGTTGACTTGATTTTTTTCGTTCTTGGTTACTGTCCATTCCATTTACTGTCTTTTTGTTTCATCACCCGTCACAATCCGGGACAGAAACGTTTCCTCACAGCATCAAACCTCGCCAACAAATCAGATGACATGGTTGTTCTTTCCATCTTGTGTTCTGCTGTGAGACTTCTTGGGACTCTCTTTGCCCACATCTCGACAGTGCTCCTACCGACAGCACAATCTCAATACACTGCACACAAACGTTTATGGATATTATCCATAGTTTCTTTCTATGCAATGAAGAACTCAATCACTGCTCGCTGTTTGTAACGTGGATCACTAACAGACGCCATTTTGAATATTCAGCTTTGCCATCTGTTGGAATGATTTGGGGCATTAATTATTGAATGACCATCGTATATCTCGAAAACATGCCTTGATAATTCCACAAATTTCCATAAGATAGAAGTAATATTTACATAATATAGAATTTGGGGGTATATTTCTCATTTTAAATACCACAATAATGGCACATACTAAACGTACAAGAATTATAAACCAATATAATATCCAGGAATTAGCATCCCGTCTTAAGAACAAAAATTGGAACGACATTAAAACAAACTACCTCGATAGTGCATTAAAGGATACAATCTTTCAACATAAACAGAAGAAATGGATAAAAGACCAAATAAGGCAAACGAGCCAAAATCTAAAATAGATATTTCACCTAAGTATCAAATATAATAAAAGCTAAATAAAACTTTGATAAAAACACCTCAGAAAACATAATATAACATACTAAAGGAAGATACTATAATAACGAAATTGTTGTAGCCGTTGTGGCTACAATCACCAAAAAAATTATGGGAAATTATCAACGATCAAAACGAGCGAATCCATACAAGTTGAAAATGAAGATAGACTCGTTTCAATTGACCAGAATAACATAGTTGAAAAATTTGGCTATTTTAATTCTACAGTAAGAGACCTACAAGTTAAAAAAAAAAACATAATACATCTGAAGCATGTACCACTTAGAAAATCGTCGAGCAAACAGCGTTCCTGAAGCCAACTACAACTACAGAAGTGCTGAATGTAATTCGAAATTTAAAAAATATATCAAGTGCCGGAATCGATGAAATCCCTATAAAGGTTATAAAAGGAGTGGTCACGAAGATGCCAGAACCCTTGTTTCAAAATTATACAGGAAGGATCCCTTGTACGCTCAAAGATTCAAAAATTATACGATTCTTTAAAAAAGGATGTAAAACAGAAATGAAAAATTATCGGCTAATAGAAAATTACAAATGGGTTGTGGAAATATTTAAATAAACATGTTATCGTACCGAAACATCGGCAAAGTTTTCGCGAAGTAAGTCAACAGAAACTGCGACGTTCAATGATTATGATTATACGACAATTATTATCACATTGCATTATTAAATAAAATTGAAAAATCTAATAAAGAAATAATTGATTAGTGTTTTAAAAATAAATTAAAATGGTGATGTTCCCATCATAGTACTTTCCCTATATTTTTCTCAAAAACTATGAGATTTACGCAAAAAATCTATTCTTGATAATTTGTTCACTTTTGAATACTCTACAAATGTTTGTTATATAAATTTCATGTAACTCCAATAGTTTAGTAGCAATTGGCAAAAAATATCAAAATTTTCAATTTTTATTTTTTTTTCTCGAAAATTAAGAATTTTATGAAAAATATGCTTTTACAAAACTTATTTACTTTCGTATTCCCTTCAACTTTTATTTAAAAAATTTTGTAATATTTTTCATATTAAAAGAAATATCAGAAAAAACAAAAAACGGCCTCGAGTAAACATCGACTTCCGGTTTTTGAATGTTCACCAAAAGCTTTTCAGTTCCAGTTTTTAACGATAAAATCTTAATTTTGAAGTTTCATCTCAATCGGATCATTCGTTTTTGAGATACAGCGCCCACAGACATTTTTAGTTTCCCTATATATAGTAGTTTCCCTATATATAGGGGGACTATTGTTTTCGTGATTTTTTTTTCAAAATTTTTTTTGCGGAAATATCCGTTTTGGGCCCCCCTGAGTCCATTGCACTATTTTCTGGAAAAAAATGGTGATGTGGCCATCATAGTACTTTCCCTATATTTTTCTCGAAAACTATGAGATTTACGCAAAAAGGCTATTCTTAATAATTTATAAATTTTTTAATTCTCTACAAATATTTGTTATATAAATTTCATGTAACTCCAACAGTTAATTAGCAATTGTCAAAAAATATCTAAATTTTCAGTTTTTATTTTTTTTTTCTCGAAAGTTAAAAATTTTATGAAAAATGTGTTTAAATAAAACTTGTTCAATTTTTTATTCTTTTTAACTTTTGTTTGAACCGTTTTTAAAAATTTTTCATATTTAGAAAAATATTACCAAAAAACAAAAAAACGTCTCGAGTAAACATTCATTCCGGTCTACGAATGTTTACCAAAAGCTTTTCAGTTCCAGTTTTTAATGATAAAACCTTAAGTTTAAAGTTTCATCTCAATCAGATTATTCGTTTTTGAGATACAGCGCCCACCGACAGACAGACAGACAGACAGACAGACAGACACACACACAGACACAAAAAAAAATTTCCAGAAATTAGTGTAATGGGTTCAGGGGACCCCAAAACGGATATTTCCGTAAAAAAAATTTTTCAAAAAAAAATCACGATCACAATACTTCCCCTATATTTCATATAGGGAAAGTAAAAATATTGTGTGTTTGTGTGTCTGTTTGTCTGTGTGTCTGTGTGGCTGTGTGTCTGTCGGTGGGCGCTGTATCTCAAAAACAAAACATCCTATTGAGATGAAACTGCAAACTTAAGGTTTTATCGTTAAAAACTGGAACTGAAAAGCTTTTGGTAAACATTCATAAACCGGAAGTGGGTGTTTACTCGAGGCGTTTTTTGTTTTTTTGGTCATATTTTTCTAAATATAAAATATTTTTAAAAACGGTTCAAACAAAAGTTAAAGGGAATAATAAGCTGAACAAATTTTATTTGAACATATTTTTCATAAAATTCTTAACTTTCGAGAAAAAAAATAAAAATTGAAAATTTTGACATTTTTTGAAAATTACTAATAAACTATTGGAGTTACGTAAAAGTTACATAAAATGTAATTGTAGAGAATTTAAAATTGAATAAATTATTAGGAATAACTTTTTTGCGTAAACCTCATAGTTTTCGAGAAAAATATAGGGAAACTACTATGATGGCCACATCACCATTTTACGCACGAAAACAATACTTCCCCTATATATACTATATAGGGAAAGTAATAATACTTAACAGCGATAAAACTGTTATGATTCAATTTAATATTAGAAAGACTCCCGAAAATGATATGAATAAGTAGTAAGTTTTTATGAAGTTATCTAGATTATAATGATGTCGTGGAATTACCAAATTGGTAAATTAAATAGTGCATACTTAGCTATATCAAAATTTATTAATTTATTAATAAGTGAATTATCTACAACGTAAATGACTTATATATTTTATTATTAAATTATGCTCTAATTGGGTATTTTCCTTAATCCCGAACGTAATTATTTCCGTAGAATTCAGTAATCCATGCAGGTATAAATAAGACCTTCAGTCGATTATATTTCATTATTGTGTCAGTTGCCGCGCATATCTGAGTAAGTTATTTATTTTTCATTATATTTATTTTAGTAGACGTTTTTATTTATGTTTAAAATCAATTTTATAATAAAACTGTACTGAAGAGATTGAAATATCGAAACACGTGTCTACAGATGGTTATAAAATTGAGTATTGAATTATTTAATTGCTTTTGCTAATTCATTTTTAATTACATCAACCTAAATTCATTTCTTTTTCCAAATTACCATAGTATAGTCACTCACAAACTATTTTAACGTACATTCAATCATTTTTAGTTCATTTTACAGAAAGAAATACGTTCAAACTAGTGTTGCTTTGATAGCCTTGCTATTTTGTAACACGCAAATCACTTTTGTGTTATTCAATGTCTGTCGAAGTATTAGCTAGAGAAGTAGTTGTTTCAAAAGTGCTTTGTTCTTGTAGTCTTAATAAGACTCATTTGTTGTAGATTTTACGAATATATTTTCGTGTTTTTTCTATTTATTAGTGAATTATCTACAACGTAAAGAACTTATATATTTTATTACTAAAAATCAGTTAAGAGAATTTAAATCCTAAATAATCTTCCCAACTGTAGAAATCGTTAGAGACCAAGAGATCTTTTATAGTTTTGCTGAACTTTTTAAGTGAAAGATCCTTGATCTCCTGAGGTAGTCTATTAAAAAATCTAACGCTATAATATCTAATACCTGTTTTAGATTTTCTTAGGCGGATAGAATTTTGATAGATATTTCCACGTTGTCTAGTGCAGTGAGTATTTATACTGGAATACGTTTGATATGAACTCTGATATTTTTTTTAACATATATCAGACACTCATAGATAGAAAGGCATTGCTAGGTTAAGATATGCTCGTCTATAAAAGCCTGACGACAGTCATCATCGTAAGTATACCCACACATAATCCTTAAAGCTATGCGCTGCAAATTAAAGATTCTATGCCTAATCGCTGAATGGCCCCATATAATTAATGCATAAAACATATGTGATTGACAAAGCGCGAAATACGCAGCTCTTAAAACATCCTTTGGTACTTGTGACCTAAGAGTGCGAATTGCGAATATACTTAATTTATTCGAAAGGAATTCTAAATTCCTTAGAGTTTTGTTGATATCGTAGGGTCATCAGTTTTTTTGAGAGAGAATATGGATGCATTTCTTCGGTCTACTTATCAGCGTCGTGTCATGAGCATATAGTATTCAATTTGAATCTTTTACTGCATTTGGCAAATCATTTATATATACAGGGTTATTCACGCTATACGGCACGGAATATTGTGGCCAAAATACGTGACTTTCAAAAAGTTTCACTTTGGGGATATATGGGGGTCTATTAGGGCTACTTTTTAAAATTACTTTCATAATATACAGGGTGTCCCAAAAACCCAAAAAGTATCAAAGTTGTGTTTTTTTTAATGAAACACCCTGTATTTTATTGTATTTTTGGATCCTTTGATCAAAATAAGTGTGTGTTTTAATAAGGTTTTTATTACTTAAACCTTAAGGTTTTTGAAATAATTTGAATTTTGTAAAAATTTAATCTAATTTTCATGTTTCAAATACTTAAAAAGTAATTAAGTTATGCATACCAAATTTACACTGAAATGTAACAATAGATCATATTTTATTTTCCAAGTATAATAAATTTGACATCTTATACCGGGTGTAAAAAAATTGGAATTAAACAAATGAGATCCTTAAATGGCTATAACTTAATTTATTTAAATAGAACGCTATATTTATTAATTTATCAGCAAATGCACGTTTTAATTACCTATCGAATGGTATTTATATCTTAAATGTTAAGTCTTCTCGTTTTTACAGAAAATGCGAAAATATTGTTTATTGTACCGTTTTAATACTTTTTAAGTAAAAATTTTAATGTATCTAGTTTTCCATCGTATTTAAAAAGGTAAGATAATTAATTTAGTCTGTTACTTTAGTTTAAAAAGCCTGTCTTTTGTTATAGTTGTGTTATTTTGCGTTTTTGTATTAGATCGTTAGTAATCGTTATTGTTTGAACATCGTTGTTATTTCGAATTAACTCAAAAACTACAGTCTCTAAATATAGGAATGTATAATACTTTTTTGTAGCAAAAGGTTTTGCGAATAACACTATGAGATAAAATATTGGTCATTCCATTTGAAAAAATTGAAATGTGATGTTTTTAAGTAGGCGCTGAAATATTGATATTTTTGAAATACCAACTGTCAAAATTGACACATGTCAATTTTTTTTCTTTGTAGAGGAATCCATTAGGTGCAATACAAGATGCCGCTCGTGTGTCTATCTTGTACCTACTAGAAGTTATAGGCATTTTTCTAAAAGCCTATTTGAGGTAAATATTTGACAAATAAATTTTTAAATCAAAAACTGTAAAAGTTAAGTGGACATAAACCCATATGGAGAGATAGGAAATCGAACAAGGAATTTAAAAATAAAATAATATACAGTATGTTCCATTTAAATAACAAAGTTGGTAGCCATTCCGGTACAACCGGAAGTGATAGAAAGTCAAAAATATTTTCCATGAGGAGATCGCAATCACCGTACAATGTGAATTTTTTCAGATTTTTCCTCTTGCAGGAACCCCGTAAACTTTTAATGGTCGTTATTCGTGGCCCACCCTGCATATATATATATATATATATATATATATAATATATTATATATATATATATTATATATATATATATATATATATATATATATGAAATAGCAATGGCCCCAAAATTGAACCTTGTGGTACACCATGTACAGTAGGAAGATTTTTGGATACTTGACCATTGGATATAACAGATTGTTATCGACCAAATAGGTAAGATACTATTAGGCGACATGAATCTGGATGTACATTATAGAAATAAAGTTTCCTTAGAAGAATTGCATGGGAAACACAATCAAACGCTTTTGAAAGATCCAAAAACGACGACTTGCAGACGCTTTTTTCCTCAAAGCAATCTAAGGTTTGCTCAACAAAATCACCAACAGCGTTAGTAGTTGAAAGACTACTATGAAAACCATACTGCTCCTTTCAGAAAATATTGAAACGTTTCAAAATATCCAGTCGTCTGTATCTGTAGAATTTTTTGTACAATTTTATTCATTTTGTTAGTGGCGCTAGAATCGCATTAAGAACTGACTTTAAAATAACACACCGTGCCCATATGCAATCAACGCTTTGCTTGGTTTTAGATTAATTACCTTACTCGCAGAAATAGTTGAAACCTCCTCAAATTTAAAATACATTCCACTAGCTGGGGGATTAGAACACATTAAAACTATGGGAAGTCAACGTCACTGGTAATGAATTTAAAATATCAGCAGGTATATTAGTAAAGTATTCATTTAGTGTATTTGCTGATATTCCGCACGGATTATTCTTGATTTTAGAACCTCTATTAGAATTTACAATTTCCCACACTGCTTTGGGCCTAAACAAAGAATTCCTTAAGTGGGCATTATTTGCTCCTAACTTATGTGATTCAATTGCACATTTGTATTTTTGGCGGTATCTATTCTTTATAATTTTTAGTTCCATGTTCTGCGTTTTATTATAGGCTTCCATAATTAGAGCCAAAGTATTTCGCATGCCCGCTAATTGAGAATTGAACCACTTAATGCGTTTGCATCTGTTTTGATTAAAGAGTTTCTTAACTGGAAACGCAGTGTTATAATGTCCGGTGAATATTGAAATAAATTTAACAAAACAAGCATTTACATTATCTATTTTATCTATAAATTTCCATGATTATCGATCTAGAAGTTCAAATAATCTAAATTTACCTATGTTTGTGATCGGACGTACACTTTTACTGGTTGTCTTATTAGAGGAAGGATTTTCCCTAAAAATTTCAAACAAAATACCTCTATGATCTGAAATGCATGTTTATAAAGGTTCCGTCAAAGTTACATTAGGACAATTGGTACAAAAATTATCAATACAATTGTTGAATCGTGTGGAGAAATGAACTAAAAATGTTAAACCGTAACTTTCGGCGAGTTCTATAAGCTGTGACTTTTTGTAATTATTAAATCTGACGTTGAAATCGCCGGCGAGGTATATGATCTTATTATTTAAATTTATACTATCTAACAGCTTCGATAAAATGCATAAAAACGTATTAAAATCACCACTAGGTGAACGATATGCGGTTAGTATTATATTCTGTTTGAAAACAATTTCAGTAATTTCACAATCCTTGTCTTATATTAGACTAGAAAAAATCAAGAGGAAAATAATCTATGTTATCCTAATTATAATTAATACACCTTCATGACTAAATATTTTTCTTAAGAACTGAACCGTATAGATTGTATATTAATAAATAGACAAGTTAATTTAATTTTGTTTTTAGTTACGCAGTTGATAACATGTTTTTTGGCGACGATGAAATTATTGAACTACTATAAGGATACATAGGTCCAGATGATTCCAACTGAAGCAATACCTTAGAAATCATTGTACATTTAAACTTATTATTAATGTAAAACTGATTGTGTGATAACACATTATTATAAAAATATGTACAATTAAGATCGCGTGCACATTCCGATAATTGTGTATTTAAAATTTCTTCCACAAAGGGTTTCCAATAAGATGAATATTGGTTTTTGAGGAAACTTTTTGTAATAATTTTTTTACACTCGTTTTATTTATCTGCAGACCCTTTATGGAATCGATTGTCCCTGCCATAATAAACACATGGTCGTCCTGTGTGAAGTTTCTTGTTAGTTCCTTGATATTTATAATAACGTTGTCAAATGTTGCGTTCGGCTTGTATATGGATGTAATTGAAGGATATTTTGAAAATTTGTTAAATACTTTCTGCGTTAGTTGTTCAAGATATTTCCCATGATTATCACTCAAAATAACTATTTTAGTATTTGTTTTAATATTATCAAGCTTACATGTTTTTACTGTATTAAATTCAATTAATGTTTTTGAAAGTTGCTCCAAGTTATTATTTAATTAAACGTTAGAATTAACTAGGTAGTTGATTTGTTTTTGTTGTTCCTCAATTTTAGAATTATAAATGATGCATTTTGTGCAATCCATTATGGGAGAAACTGTAGAACTTGGCGATAAGATTGTTCGTGAAGTATTGGATATTATATCCTTGTAATTATTAATTTTATTAATTCTATTAACTCTGGTTAATTCAAGATTTAACTTCTTAATATCAGCTTGAAGACATGTTATAAATTTTGTTAAGGTTTCTTCAGCCTCGATTGTATCATTTTCAATTATTTTTACGCGACTCACAAGTTTATCAATATACTTCGTTTTGTTACTGATTTCCAAATTTAATTCATCAATAATTTCCTGTTTGGTGGATTCGATGCTTGAATTTAATGATGAGTTGTTAAGGCTTTTTGCATAACAGATAACTTTATGCCCATCCAAATACTGGATCTTTTTGTTTTTATTTTTAAAAGCCATGTGATATATACTGTGGCAATTAATGCAGACAAAGTTCTTAAAAGGGGATCCTTTGCAGCATATAAATGTTACTGTAGACTGGGACATTTTTATTTACACTCAGATAAAGTAAATAAAAGCAAAAAAAAAGTTCCGTTCCTTTTCTAGTATCGAACCTGGTTCCTTTGTAGTAATAACTGTCGACTTATTCATATAGGTTATAATTATAGGTTATTATGATTCCATATGTGTTTGAAGGCGAAAATCACACAATAAAGACGTAAATGTAGTTATCTATAGTCAATTCTGTTTCTGAAGTAATCACTTCCACAAACAAACACTAGGTTCACAATTAATTATTTGTAACTTCGAGACAAATTACTTATCTGCAAACACATGGCTATCACTCCGTAAAAATGAATGGTAGATTTAACCGGAAATACCCTCAAATTTTAATATAAATCGGAAAATCTGTATATTTAGGCAGGTTTTTAAAGAACTTGTTATTTTAAATTTGTACATACTTGGTAAAAAAATCTGTAAAAGCGAGTAATAACTCACAATTACTTGTAGAATAAGTAAATTTATTTACTTTAAACTAATGAGCATAATAATTTAAATAAAATGTTCAAATTTCTTGCCGTTCAACTCCAGAAAATATGCCAGTCTATTAACAAATTCTTTTCAAGGCTTCTCTACGTATTAGGTCACATTTATCAATAATTCTTTGTCTCAATTCCTGCAAGCGTGTTAGTCGTTTAACCTAAACACGTGATTTTGGATAACCCCAAAGAAAAAAAGCACTAGTGCTACAATAGATAAACAGGAGAGGGATATTACAATAACATAGTATTAATAATATTAATATTGAATCAGACTAAACGTTTTTTATAATTAATATAGGTGAAAAATTGTTTTATAATTTATGTAATGATATTATGTAAGAAATAATACTTTAAGTTTGTATTTTGACGCTTCCAATACTATAAATGTATATTGTGTACATTATATGGTCTACGGAATAAAGATTATTATTATTATTATTATTTCCTTAAATACAAAAAATAACGTTTTTCAATTACACGCAAATATTATACGAACATTATAAAATTTGATTTTTGAGTTGACGTTTCTGACGTGAAATTAAACGTCAAAATAAAATTGCGAGTGAGTTGAAATTTACGCAAAATAATGGTAAGTAATAATAATAAGAGTAGTTTTGTTACAAAATTAAACCCTACGGTAAATTTTCCATCATATACATGATCTCCAATAATGTTTCATAACTGTATCAATATCACGTATATTTTTAATAAATAAAAATTTGTTCAATGTCAATTAATAGAAATCTATATTTGAATTTTTTAATTCATATGTATAATCGTAGAAAAAGTATAGTGTACAATTCGCATACAATGACCATTGCCCACTCGTATGAATTGCTGCACTCGCCTTCGGCTCATGCAGCAAATTTCATACTCGTGGGCAATGGGTATCATTGTATGCTCATTATACAATATACTATACACATATTCAAAATTTTAGGGGACAACGTGTATGTAGTATGTATACTATGTATTAAGGTATTAAATAAAACATTTTATAAAAGGAAAGTCGATTATATTTCAAAAAATTAACGTTTCACAACTATTTTGACATTCTAGAAACAAACAGAATTATTTATAAAGCTCATGTAACTACTATAGTTTAATAACAATAGGAAAAATAATGCCAATTTTTCATTTTTTTCCCGCAAATTAAGAACTTTACGAAAAACATGTTTTAATAAAACTTGTTCAGTTTCTTTAACTTTTTTTTGAAAAGTTATGTAATATTTTCCAAATTTACAAAAATATCCACTTTCGGTTTATGAAAGTTTACCAAAAGCTTTCAGTTCCAGTTTTTAACGATAAAACCTTAAATTTAAAGTTTTATCTCAATTGAATCATTCGTATTTGAGATACAGCGTCCACCGACAGACACACACAGATCTAAAAAAATCCAGAAATTAGTAATTAGTGGAATGGTCCCAAGGGACCTCAAGACGCATAATTCCGTTAAAAAAAATCACAAATTAATACTTCCCCTATATATTCTATATAAGGAAAGTAAAAAGAAACATAAGCTAGATCTAATGTAAAATATTAGACTTACGGTTTTTAGATGGTGATTCGAATACAACTGAAATACTAGTAATAAGTGTTGATTGATGAGGATGTTACTTGGCGAAACTCCATTATGCATTTATATAAAAGTTTATATAATTTTAATAATCATGGTCAATTATTCAATCTTTTCATAATTATGTAGAACATAGAAACTTGCAATTCAAAATTAGAATAATTTTATGAAAATATTTCAAATACAATACATAATTTATTCAAATAAGCTAATCATTTATACCATAAATAAAACTTTTCTTTTTAAAAGATGTCTGTAGTATACGTTACTATATAATTCATTTTAATGGAAACATAATACACTTTAATGAAGAAGGAGGCATGATGACTTTGTTTTACGACTTTATTTAAAAATTACACGCGACTATAGTGTCGACTAACAGCTAGTCATTATCAAACATAAGGTGTTTTAAAATCACGGAGTCTAACCTATTTATACAAAACATTAAATTTAGGTGTGTCAATCTGGTCGTTAAGTAAGGAAATTCGCGCATTAGTTTTAGCTTTAAAAATTTCTAGTAAATCTATCTTAAGTCATTTATGCGTTAAGTGGATTACCGAAAGAATATCTTTTTCGAAAGGGTTATTTATTTCAAGTGAATGGTTTGCGAACGTTAAGTTGTTCATTCTATAACAAAATAATTATTCATGCTCGTTTAATCTAATTTTGAAATTACGACCAGATTGGCCGATGTACACGATTTGACATTGCGAACAAGTAAATCTATAAATTCCAGATTGCCGTAGAACTAATTATTTTAATAAGTGTTTGGTTTTATAGACTATAAAGACTGGTTCTTGTACAATCAAGAAATGTCTTAGTACGTTAAAAATAGTTCTTAGAATTTAATTATTACTTTGATTTAGACGCTAAGGTCTAGTATTTTCATAGTGACTATTTTAATTATAAGAGCTTAAATAAATGTGTATAAATTTAATCGATCTGATTGTTAAGTAAAGAGTCTTTGCCATTTGAAAAAGGCCATATTGTTGAAGGTACATCTGTCGAATTGACTGTTACTAATTCAGTTTGTTTTGCCAAATCACCGTGGATGAATATAGCGTTCAAAAGCACGTGTAAATGCTGAAATTATTTTATCGAAATGAATGTTTTATTCAGGCAAGATTCCTCTAGGTATGTTCATTTTGCAAACATTAGAGCTAAGATGTTTTAATTGCGATGTAATCTTTGTTCATAAATTGTTAAATGGGTTCATAAATTCAGCAAATCCAGGCCAATTAGAAATAACCGGCTGTTCTCTGAAACAAGAAAGAGAACCGATTATGCAATCCAATTTGGTATACCGCGCTTACTAAAAAATTGCAACTTGGTTAATATTGATTTATTTTAGGTTAGTTTTTCTCATTTACGCGCCCACCTTCTTAAATTGTAATTTCAAATTTTATTTTATTGTGTTAAAAAAAAATTAAAAATAAAATACTGATTATAGATGTATCCTCTGGTTACTAGGAGTGTTTACTTACAAGTTGTTGTATTATACGTACTATTAAATCCATAATTATTTATTTTATACATGGAGTAAATAATAAAAGAAATAAATAACGAATCAAGATCTATTCACATTGGACAAATGAACATGAAGAAGCAGAAAACAGGATGTATTATGAAAGTAATGCCTATGACTTAATTGTAACGCGATTATCTATCGTAGAAGGATAAAACGAGTTGGGAGATATGGTAAAGGGTCTGCTCTTCCAATGCAGCTAGTCGCCAATGAAAAAACTTACCTCCGCGTGAAGTGGGTTTTTCGACATTCTAGCAAGGTGATGGGGAGATCGCTTGAATAGTGATACCCAATCAAGTTTTGTGTGCTGCTTGAAAATAATGCAACCGAAACATTCCAGATACTTCAAGAGGCGTTCGAAGGATGACTGCATTTCAAGGTCATGGCACGGGTGATGCTGGTCAAGGAGAGCCGTAAGGAGATCGTCGATGAACCCCGTTCTGGACCCCTAACAAAAGCCAGAACCGACGAAAACGTGAATCGTGTGAGCAAAATTTTGCATTCCGACCGTCAATTGAGTATCCAATAAATTGCAGATACCCTAAACATGTCCACATTTGGGTACATGGGATAGTGACCGAGAATCTGCAAATGCGCAAGGTCTGAGCGAACATGTGCCGAAAGTGTTGACGGAAGACCAGAAGAAACTTCAAGTTTCGCTGTCAAGAATTGTTTGTTGGATTTGATTAAACTTTCTTAACTCTGTCGTAATCGGAAAAGAATCCTGGCATTGATAGTGGGGGCGACTATTTTGAAGATTTTTAAGCATTTGTGCCGGTACGATCAATAAATATATTTTCACCAGAAAATACGCAATACATTTATCATTGACCCTGTATAACAATATGCATTGAAAAAGACCTTGCGATATTTGCAAATATACACGAAGAACTCTAAGAAATGCTATTAGGATGCAATGAAAGCAATGGCGTAGAGAAAGTAAAGCAATGCAAAATACTTGATTGATTGAAGTGATCATACAAGAAATAATACAAACATTATACTGACTAAATGCACAGTTTAAACATTTAGAAGTGAAACATGAATATTTTAAAAGCGATCTTATGACTTAACGAAATGCAAAAATGTAGAATGGGAGTAGTTGAAATAAGATATCTCAGAAGAACATATGGCGTCATACTAATGGATAAAAATAAGGAGCGAAAGAATAGGAAAAAACAACCAATAAAAAGTATGGAAAAATACATAGAATAGAGACAATTGGGATGGTGGTGGGATGAAAGCACAATGAATGAAAGCAAGAATAGTATAGGAAATAAACATGGAAACATAAAAAGAAAAAAAAACTAGGGCAACCAAAAAAGAGAAGAGAAAAAACAATTATTAAGACAAACAAAATACTAATATAGGAGAAGAGGCATCACGAGGCAAAAAGCAATAAGAATGGCAAACAACGGAAAAAAAATTAGTTTATATTGTGTGTTCTAATTATAACTCAAGTTATAAAAATGTTTACAACTTATTTATTAAAAAATCACACTTAAAATTTGTTTACGTATTTAAAGTCTTATAGAAATGATAAATAATTAAGAAATAATATATGAGATGTTTTATTTGTAGATTATATGGGCTTTTCAAGATATATATGTTTGCAAATATTAATAATTTATTGAATCATGTTTTGTGCCGTGAGTAATAGCAGATGCTATCGGTATTTAGTATGCATACGTGGAAAAATCAATAAAATGTGCATGTTGTTGATATTTCTGCAAACTACTTTTACTGCAAATAATTCGTGCTAATAATTCTCAAATTAAAAACTATTTATGTGGCTATAAAACGTGTTGGTATTAGGTAATTATTATTATTTTAAAGATTTCATATGACTAAAAAACAGAGGAGAATAAAAATAAACATTATAATTAAAATAACAATACAGATAACTTAATTAAATGTAAAATTCTATTATTACCTAAACGTAATATACAACATGAATAAAAATTTAATAAATTATTTTTAAGATCCACATCTAATCGATTAAACCTAATATTGTCTTTTATTTAATAAGTTATAACTAAGTTTTTCGCTAATTGATGAGGGCTGTTTTTGAACTTTAAAATAGATATAGTTGATACTTGAATAGTTGAGGCTGTTAGTTGTTGAATGTTCATATTCTAATCACTTTGGTAAATTTTCGTAAATGAAATACGATAACACTTTCAAATATTTATTTTGCCGTTCGCGACAATCATTTCTTCGCCTGAAGAAGACACACTGTGTCGAAACAATTGTCGCGAACGGCAAAATAAATATTTGAAAGTGTTATCGTATTTCATTTACGAACATTTACCAAAGTGATTAGTTGATACTTGTTAAGCTACCCTGTTGATGGAACCAGATATGTAATTTTGGCGAAGAAAAACACTTGTTATGTTCCATATTGTTACTTTCATTTTCAGTTTCCTGACACGTGTTCCGATCATACCCAATCATTTTCAAAGGTTAAACTAATTTAAAGTTTTGAAAGGTGAAACGAATTTAAAGTTTAACCTTTAAAAATGATCGGATATGATCGAAACACGTGTCAGGAAACTGAAAATAAAAGTAACAATATGAAACATAACAAGTGTTTATCTTCGCCAAAATTTAAAATAGATTTTCAGAAATAGTGTGTAAGATGGCTAACATGAAAAGTTTTTACAGGATATTTCGATAACTTAAAGTGTTAGAAAAAATTATTACAGTCATCTTAGTCGTTTTTGTTTAAATAAATATTTTAATTTTTACAATTGTATTTCTTTTTATCTTTTGCGGTTTACCTTTTAAGCGGTAATAATAGCCTTATTCAACAAAATTATGCCAAGAAGTTGATGTACTTTGGAAAAACAGTTAAATCACATAACGTTTTAATGTATATGCACGGATTAATTGATAAATAATATTTATGTCAATTCCGAAGTCGTTAGCTATGCATAGACAAAGAGCGGGCAGACTAATACAGATGTAATCCGAAACCAGTAATCACTCGATAAAGGCAAGATGTATTCTACTTTCATTGTGAAGCTCACCAAGAACATAGAAGAACATATTATACTATGCGTCGTATCATGCTGAACTTAATAATATTTGTAATTTTAAAGAAAGGAGACCAAAGATTATTAAATAAATAAATATAAAGTCAGACAAGTTAACTTTATATTCGAATTCATTTGAAAGAAAGAATTCTAGTCATTAAAAAAACCATTTGTAAAAGGCAAATGGCAGCACAAATAGATAATTTAAAGATTATTCCCGTTTTCTGAAGATGTCGTGGCAAAAAGCTAATCGATTATCAGGTGAGGATAATAGTTAGCTATTTAAAATCAGCACCTAGTATCCGAAATGTACATCTAGCGAATAAAAACAAATTGCGAAGAAATGAATTCTTAAGTGTAAAATTTAATTCAGAGAAACAGGCTGAAATTCGTAATAGCTCATCAATGAACGCAAGTGCAGGACTTAATTGTACTTCGCTAGTGTTTATAAAAATGCTTCTTTGTCAGTTTTGATTGTAGGATTCTATTTCAAAATTCTGCACTATATATTCTAGTCAGTGAAATTAGAATGTATAATTTCTTGAACTTAATTTTTTGACAATAATAGGGCATGCCATCAAGAATGAAGGGATAAAACAAGCTAGAAATGTATTATTATATAATCTAAAAATGATAACTTTGTTGTTAAGTATACTCTTCTTTATTGTTGGTTTGAGTTTACGTGAAGTGTTTTGTAAATGAAAATAACACACAGTTTAAACAAGTGAAGTAAGGAATAAACTGTGTGTTATTTTATATACTCTCCTTTACTATTTTCTAATGTTATTGTTGTCGCCTCCTTATAACACCTCGATCCAAACTACTTGATTTTTTTTAAAATTAAAAGTACTAGGGCCTGTGAAGGATGATAAATAGTAAAATAGTTATTTGTACAACAGGTGTAGAAATGCTACGCATTTTATATTATAAAATTGATTTTAAATACAATTAAAAACATTTAATATATATATATATATATATATATAATGAAATGTAAATAACTTACTCAGGCATGTACCGCAACTGACATAAAAATGAAATGTAATCGACTGAAGGTCTGAATTTATACCTGAGACGGTTTAATGAATTCTACAGAATTCCGTACATGGCTGAATACTTTGCTATTTATTTTTAATCACATTAAAGTAAATTCATTTATTTCTAATTTAGTTCTAATTTATCAGACCATATTCACTCATAAACTATTTTAACATACACCTAACCATTTTTAGTTTATTCAACAGAAATAAATACGTTCAAACTAGTGTTGCTTTGGTAGACTTTCTATTTGTAACACGCAAATTACTTTTGTATCATTCAATATATGTTGTGGTATTAGCTAAAGAAGTAGTTGTTTCAATAAGTAATTTGTTTTTTAGTCTTAATAAGCCAAATTTGTTGTATATTAACGAAATATTTCCGCGTTTTTTTTTTAATTATTAGTTAATTTTCTACAACGTAAATGACCTTTATACATTTTTATTATTAATTCATCATCATTTCATGTAGAATCATCTCACATATTTAGATAAGGGTGCCTTCCAATACTACCGTTCTCTGTATCAATTGAAATCTTTACGAAATTGTTTTAGTGTGAGTTTTACTCATGATCAGTATGAATACAGTATTTTTTCCCATATACTATAAAACTTTCTTGCTACCTTCACGTGCTTTTTGGCTTTGTATGGATTCCTTGATTGACTGGTTCACTCCTTTCTTTCATTATGGTCATTCCTCATAAAACCAAGTGCACATGTTCCCCTATTTTCCCTTCACTTTTCTTTCGCATCCCACAATTTTAACTCTTTCATTAATAAATGTACTAAAGTCCTTTCATCCTAAACAAAAACGTTTACTTTACATAATGTGTGATATCAACAAAGTAAACGTTTTTGTTTAATTTTCCAAGATATTTCACAAACTTAACGCCTAAATCATTAATCCTTTCATCTTCCATTAATCTAACTTTATCCTTGTGAATCTTCTCTAGCCTGTTCTTTATATTCCTGATGACTTTTACACCACTCTACAATTTCTCACTTACTTGATTTTGCTTCCGCTTTCTTATCTTTGTCCATCCGTATATCTTTCAGTGGTAAATAGTCTGATCCTATTACTTATTCTCGATAAATTCTTCTCAATTTTTCCTTGAAAAGCCCCTGATGATTGTATAATCAATCACTGCCGATCCCCGCGGCCCAATTTATGATTTCTTACTTTCCCAATCCCCTTCTGTGCATCCATTTAATATCTTTCACTCATCAATCACCCACTCCTTTGCCTTCTTACCCTCTTTGTTTATCCACTTTATTCTGAGGTCTTCTTCCAATCATTGTAGCGTCATCGTTAATCCCAATCCCTACTTCCCCTAATCTGGCATTAAAATCAACCACAACCACCCACCTTCCTCCTTGCCCTATCTATAATCTCCCTTTTTATTTTATTACAATTTTTATTACTATACAATATTCCCCCATTTATCCAGTTCATTCTCTGCTGATATTTAACCCATACTCATACATACTGTTTACGTCGATTTCACGTTTATTCATTGTTTTGTGTATTATCAAGTAGGTATAAAAAAAAAAGTAAATGTCACTGTCACAACCGTTTTTTCATGTAATTTTCCGGTATTAGTAATTTTGAATAAAGTCGCGAGATCCGCGCAGTACATGTGGTCCTTCGAACCGGATGGTGCGAACAGTCGCGCTCCGAATTACTCCGTCCGGTCCTGGATGAACAGCCTCGACACGTCCCAGTTTCGATAACAGCGGTGGTGTGTTATCCTCCTTGATAACAACGAGTCGTCCAGGTTCGATGTTGGCGGTGTTTTTCTGCCACTTGGTCCTTTTGTGGAGCTCGGACAAGTACTCCCGTTGCCAACGACTCCAGATATGTTGGCGTAGCTTTTCCACGAACTGCCACCGAGACAGCCTGTTTGCCGGAACGTCGCTTATATCCTGGTTGAGCGGTGCGGTGATTGCATCACCAATGAGAAAATGTCCAGGGGTTAATGCAGCTAAGTCGTTCGGATCCTCAGACAGCTGGCACAAAGGACGTGAGTTCAATACAGCCTCTATTTGCGTTACGAGAGTATGTAGCTCGGTGTAAGTCAGAAGAGCATTCCTGACAACTCGATGTAGATGATGTTTTACACTTTTGACCGCGGCCTCCCACAGGCCTCCGAAGTGAGGAGCGTGCGGCGGTATAAAAGTCCATTTAATATTTTGGGTTGTGAGTGCGGTCCTTATCTCGTCTTCAGCATCCCGAAGAAAAATTCCTAATTCCCTCAGGTGGTTTCGGGCGCCGACGAAGTTGGTAGCGTTGTCGGAAAAAATCTCAGCGACGCATCCTCGGCGCGATATAAGTCTATGGAAGGCTACGAGGAATGCTTCCGTGGTGAGATCCGCGACCACTTCAATATGCGCGGCTTTTGTTGCGAAACACACGAATACGCAGATATACACCTTCGTAGTTCTTTTAGACCGACGAGAACCATCCTTAATAATAAAAGGCCCGCAGTAATCAACGCCGCATTTTAGAAAGGGGCGAAATTGCTGTGTTCGGTATAAAGGTAGAGCTCCCATGATCGGAGCGTCGAATCGGGGCCGAGCGCGGACACACCGAATACATTTCCGAACCACTTCACGTGTCACGCTTCTGCCGTTCAGTGGCCAGTATTTAGTTCTGACGGCGGCGAGGGTTCCCTGAGTTCCTGTATGTAATTGCACATTATGAATGTCCCTTATAATTAGCTTCGTTAGCTGGTGGTTGCCTGGTAATACGATCGGGCACCGACTAGATAAAGGCATGCTAGATTCCACTAACCGCCCGCCCACTCGTAAAATTCCATCGGTGTCGATAAATGGATTTAAGCAGGTAAGGCGGCTTGACTTTCGCACTGTCCCACCCTTGGTTAACGAGTCCAGTTCATTTGTGAAGGAGTATCGCTGCAGGTGGCGGATTATAGTGTTGGTTGCCGCCTCTAACTCCTCGGTGGTGAATGGGCCACTTCTCTTCATAGCAGGGCGTCTTAGGGCATCCTTAAACCGCAGTATGTACGCCATTGCTCGTACTGTTTTATGGAAGGATGAGCAGATTGGAATTACGTCCTCAATTTCAATCGAAATAATTCCACATTTGACTTCCGGCTGTTCAGCAGTTGGCACAAATGTGACAGGGGCTTGTTCACTCAACAGGAAGGCGGGTCCATTCCACCACAACGTTGAATGGTTTAAATCCGACGGAGATAATCCGCGGCTAATGAGATCGGCGGGATTTTCATGTGTCCCGACGTGGTACCAATCGGAAACGTCACTCAATGTCTGGATTTCACCTACGCGATTGGCCACAAACGTTTTGAATTTTCGCGATTCGGACTTAATCCATGAAAGCACGATGATAGAATCTGAATAATATTAATGTCTCACAAATTTAGTATCTAAGGTGGAACACACGCGATCACACAACTCGGCTAGTAATACCGCGGGGCAAAGTTCGAGACGGGGAATGGTGGTTGACTTTACCGGTGCAACCCGAGATTTCGCACACAACAAGCGGGAAGAGGTTTTTCGTCCATATCTAACAGATACTATGTACACACATGCTCCATATGCATTCTCGCTGGTGTCGGCGAATCCATGAAGCTCGAATGATTCAGCACCTACCTGAACTACATTTCTGGGAATAGCGAGGTCCCTCACCAGTTGCAGCTCATTAGCATACCGTGTCCATCTGTCGAGGTACAGGGCAGGTAGAGGATCGTCCCATCCGCACTTCATCCTCCATAAATCTTGGATTAAGATTTTTGCGGTGATGATTAGCGGGCCGATTAATCCTAGCGGATCATAGATGCGGGAAATCTCACTTAGAATTGTCCGTTTAGTGAATACGCGCGCGGAAATTTCACTGCACTTATAACTTAGACAGTCATTATGAGTGTTCCATACGGTTCCGAGGGTGGTCACACAGTCATTGAGCCCGCGAGTCAGCACTGTTACAGAGTCATTAATGTTCGTGCGGAAGCAGTCAAACACGGCGGGGTTATTGCTTGCCCACTTTTTAAGTTCGAATCCACCTTTTCCGAGAAGAGTGGAAACTTCGTCACGAATAACAGTCAATTCTTCAATCGAATTCCCACCTGTTATTAGATCATCAACGTAAAAGTCTCTTAAGCACACTTCGCTGCCGACCGGAAAATTACTGCTCTCAATTTTCGCGAGTTCGCGCACTGATTTAATCGCCAGATATGCTGCAGGAGCGGTTCCATATGTGACCGTGGCCAACTCATATGACACTAGGTTGTCTTCTGGATGTTCACGCCACCAAATCCGCTGGTACTTCCGGTCCTGTTGCCGAACGCTAACCTGACGGTACATCTTGGTGATATCCGCGGTGATCACATATGTTTTCGTCCTCATACGCAGCATTATGGAGAACAGGTCATCTTGGAGGGTGGGGCCAACCATTAACATGTCGTTCAATGATGTCCCGTTGTTTGACGGCGCGGATGCATTAAAAACTACTCTGAGCTTCGTCGTTAGGCTATCTTCCTTGATTACGCAGTGGTGAGGCATGTAGTAGCCGTTCGTTACATCCCCGCTTGTTGGATGCATGTGTCCCAATTCCTTGTATTCGCGCATAAATTCACGGTATGATTCGTAAACTTCCGGCTGTTTAGCTAGCCTTCTTTCCAGCGCGAAAAATCTATGTTTCGCCGATACACTGGATTCTGCTAACCCTTTTGCATCGGTTTTAAAGGGCAGGGCCACCTCAAACCGACCACAAAGCAATCTCGAACTTGTCTTTTCAAAATGTTTCTCACATTCACTTGCTTGAAATTCTCAATTTCCCAGAATCGTGACACTAGTTCGTTGAGGCCCACGAAACCTACCGTCGCACAGTGGGTGGTTTGCACCTGCGGTAACTGACCTGCAACTATCCAGCCGAAGTGAGTACTTATTAGCGTCAATGGACCCATGGGGAGGTGACGTCCGTTTACGATGTCGTAATAAAGGCCTGCCCCGATGAGCAGGTCAATTTCTTGCGGTTTGTGGAATGACGGATCGGCAAGTTGAATCCCCGCGGGGGGCGTTAATCCCCGGATATCCATTTTATGATTCGGAATTTTATCCGTTATTTTGTGCATTATTAACGCGTTCACTGGTGTATTGTAATCGGACACACGTGATTGCACAACAAATGTTCCCATTTCTTTAATGTCGGTTCTTGAGCCTCCGACTCCGACGATGGGCGTTGACAAGGAGCGCCTTGTCAAATCAATTTTCGCAGCACATTTCTCCGTAATTATGTTCGCCTGCGACCCGGAATCCAGCAAAGCACGCACCTGTATTATTTTTCCTCGCTGGTTCCTTATGTTAATCACGCAGGTTGACAGTAGCACAGATGATGGATGATTCGAGAGTGTTGAAAGTGACGCGGCCTCACTACTGCAGGGTTCATTGTTACTCGACGTAGGCGGCGTCGCTGCTTTGTGCAGTAACGTATGATGCGATTTGTTGCATTCACGGCAGTTTCCGGATTTGCATGATTTTGCAGAGTGGTTGCTCCCCAGGCAGTTGAAACACAGATGTTTTTGTTTCACCGTTTCAATCCGCTGTTCTACCGATTTTCCTTGAAACACGCGGCACTTGTATCGCACATGTGAACCATCACAAAACACGCACTTTTCTTCGGTCGATTTAACAGTCAGCGAGTTGACTTTCGGAAACTGCACCATTGTTGTACGCGCACTATCCATCGCTTCCAGTTGCTTGCATTTTTTTTCAAGAAATTCCTGCATTTCTGAATACGTCGGTGTTTTAGAGCAGGTTTCACCTTCCCACTCCTTCTGCAGCTCCGGGTTTAGCTTCTCGGCGATGATTTCCACCAGTAAATCGTCCCAGGCATGCGTCGGCCGATTGATAGCCTTAAGCGATGCGAGGTTTAGCGCAACGACGTCGATTAAATGCCGAAGGCTCGTGTGGCTCTCCGTTTTGAATTTCGACAGGTGAATTAGCGATCGCACATGTTTTTTGATTACAAACCGTTCGTTTTGGTAGCGGCTCACTAATTGGTCCCAGGCAAGTTGATACGCGTCGCTTGACATTTGCACGGATTTGATCATTAACGCGGCTTCTCCCTTGAGCGAACTACGCAAGTAGTGGAATTTCTGTGCATTTCCAAGCGTCGTATTGTCGTGGATGAGGTTCTTGAAAGCGTCACTGAATCCTTGCCACTCGTCGTAGTTTCCGCTGAACGTAGGTAACTCGATTACCGGTAGTCGCACTTGGGGTTCATGTCTTGACGGCGAAGACGCGCTGTTGGCCTGAGTCGCCGCTTGCAATTTAACAATTATTTTGTCTACCTCACACTCGATTGTGAAATAGTCGTCGTCGAATGATTCTTGGTCTGCCATGGAGTCGATGTCATTATCGAAAAGTTCCATCACAATTTGATTTAGATCTTTTCGGGCTGGAACAAGGTCGTTCCAGAGCTTCAAAATAATTTGCTCATCATTTTCGGGTTCCGCAAGCCGTTTCTGGAGCCTTTCCTTTTTTTTGATGATATTCTTCATCTGCCATTGCAGTTTCTTTACAATTGCAGCATGTTGACTTACTGAGATGTGTTGCACAAAGTAAGAAAGCTCGGTTAATATTGTTCGTTTGTGTACGGCCGACAACCAACTTGCGCACTCACGATACACAAAAACGGCAAGTTGTTGGAATTGTTGCACGCGTAAACGACACGAATATTAAACCACCTTTTGCACGGTAGCAAAATGGTTCACGAGAGAAATTCACTATGTTTGTAATTAACTGTAACTTATCCGGTTCGAAGGACCATGTACTGCGCGGATCTCGCGACTTTATTCAAAATTACTAATACCGGAAAATTACATGAAAAAACGGTTGTGACAGTGACATTTACTTTTTTTTTTATACCTACTTGATAATACACAAAACAATGAATAAACGTGAAATCGACGTAAACACATACATAGAGACCTTCTACATCCTAGGTAAACTCTACCTTGTCCTCTTTCATACTTTCTCTCATTTCCACTATTTTTCCAGCCTTGGCCATTTCTTGCGCTTTAGATTTTGTTACCTCTTTCATTAACCACCTAAAACCTCTGGTAGCTAACTTTTTATTTCCTCCCATTCTTCCTTTATCATCCATGATTTTACTAATCCTATAATGTCCAGTTGCATTTAGACTTAATTCTAGCTACACTCCAAAACCCTATCGTTAGAAATCCTTCATTATCTAAACAGCTATCATTTTTATATTTAATTACCTTTGCCATTCTCGTGTTGCTTTTATTAGTTTTTCTATAATATCTAATATTTTTTCCATACCCTTCTCTAAATCATTCCACCAATATCTCTCTCCGTTTATTATGATTTGTCTGTATCCCTCTTTTCTCCTGTTTTTTTTTTCTCCTCTTGGCCCTAGCTATGGATCTTACTTATTTTTGCACAAATCTTTCCTTTAATGTTAAGTCATTAAACACAGCTAGTATGGATACCCAAGGACCAAAAAATAATTGGACACTTGGAGGCCGACTTGCTGACTAAACAAGGGGCAGCAGGGGCTGATCTCGCTTTCGGTATACTCCATGAAACCGGAAAGGAAATAATCCGGCGCAAGTTAGCAGAGGAGCACAAAAAGACATGGCAAAACCAAAACGGAATGAGGCATACGAAACTCTTCCTAGATAGTCCGGTGCCTGACAGTATGCTGAACCTGTCTAGACTGAGCAGATTGAAACTAAGAAAAATCACAGGACTAGTCACTGTGACCTGAACAAGCACAAACATAGGATGGGCATTGAAAAAAGCCTCCTATGCCGTGGGTGTCTGGAAGAAGAGGAAACTCCCCAACACCTACTGTGCACTTGCGAAGCACACAAACAAGAACGCAAGACGAAACTCAAGAAGCCCATGCTTCATGTAGAACAGCTAAGGAATATCCCCTGGCAGAAACTCCTGGACTTCTTAGAAGATACAGGAGTTCAAAAGGAGTAAAACAGCCAGGGGCGCAAAAAGGACCATGGAGACCGCAGTGCAGGGTCGCTAAGCGATACCACCTCGTGAGGAAAAAAATAAGTCATTATCTATATATATATATATATATATATATATATATATATATATATATATATATATATATATATATATCTTAGTATTTTAACATATATTTCTCTTTCATATTTTGTTGCTTCATTCCATTTATTCCATTTGTTTTGTTCTTTAATAAAAGCTTCGGTATATTTCTATATTTGTTCTTCATTCACCGATACGTTAGTTATTACAATGTTATTTCGTCCCTTTTTCTTTTATTCCTCTTCTGATCTTTCTTCTAATTGCGTTATTTCTTCAACCAGAACCTTTATATCATCTGTATAATCATTGTCATTGTGTAGTTTTCAGCATTTAGTTACTTATTTCATCCTGGTTATTATCTATAGGGTCCTTTTCTACGTTTATTCCAGACTTCAAAATTTTTATTTGTTCTGGCGACCGTAAAATGTTTTTTACTTCAACTAAACATTGTGTCTACTGTCGCCTCCGAGGCCATGGATATTCTTTGTTACTTGCCCTTTTCCTATCTGTAATCACCTGACTCGTTTAAATATTTAATATTTACGATTCCTGTTAATCTAGTGCCAATAATTACAGGTTTCCTTTTGATAATTGTCTTCCTTGTTATTAGTTTGACTTCTAACTTTCTGTATTTCTACAGTTCTTCTTTATACCACTTTGCATTTAGTTTTTTTTTAAATCTTTAGATCACCCTTGTCTAATTTGATAAATTGACTTACATATCCTTCAAGGAAGATAAAACTAATTATAAATAGATATTCTTTACCTTGGACTTCTCCAACTCCCTTGAACTTCTTTATTCCTTTCCTATTTATTTGACTCATAATGCACACTACATGCAATGGAATATCTTGTTCACCTATACCTCTTCAATGATATAGTCAATTGTTCATCAGTAGAGTTCGCCTGCGCGTGGGCCAGAAGGTAAGTACGAATTATTTCGTAGTTTAAAATTATTATATTTATTGGTTTCAAAAATATATACATATTTATTGACAAATTTATACATATTTACATTTAAGTTACAAATAATGAATGAGGTCTTAGTTTGCTCACTTGTCAGACCAGAGGTCTTTCTGCCTAATTTTGCCCAGTCATATGACGTCAGTCATTAATGCGTAAATGAATGAAGCGATGAAAAAAAAATCAAATATGGTAGAATATGTTTTTTTTTAATTAGGTCTAGGACAGTTGAAAAAAAATTCTGGAGAATTTTTCGGATAAGTATCAAAGGCGGTTTTGGATACTGAAGTAGTATCATAGATGAGCAGGTAGAAGGGTTTTATAAAGAATTACGAGGGTGACGAAGTGCTGTTAGTGTACGAAGGGATGCTCGCTCGCTAATTTCAATATTGCGAGATGTTTAATTGCTATGATTCCAAAAAATTGTATTTCTTTTGTTTATGCATCCAATTCGTACATCCATGCTTTAGTTCTCATTCCCTATAACACACTTTCCAAATTTTTTGCACTAATCTTACATTCTTCATTCCACTCAACCCCCTTTCAAACTTCACCACTCGCTTTTCTGCCATGCACGCTACAAACATTCTGTTGCATTCCTGCTGCACCGCATATCCTCTCTAATCCTATGCACCTTTTGAGGTACTGCAGTTGCAACCTTTCGATCTTTTCCACTTCTGCTCCATATAATAGCACAGTTCTAACGCATGCATCCCACCAAATCATTTGAATTTGATGATTTGGAATTAGGAGCTGTGATTTATGGGGATTAAATATTAATTAACATTTGAGGGAGTAAATACGCTCTTGAAATGCTTTTGATAATATGGGAGCATGTGTAATTAGGGCAGTATCATCTGCAAATTGCAGGAGATGTTTGGAAGAATTAAAGTAGAGAGTATAAGAATTATAGATATCAACGCTAAAATGTTATATAATAGAGGTGAAAGAGACGAGTTGTGGATTTTAACATTTTTAGGGGAAGCTCTACCTTCATATATTAACACTATTGAAGGGTAAATATTTTAAGTAGTGGGGAGTTTGACATTTCAGTTTGTTTGTTTAGCAGGGGGCGCGTTTTTTGAATCTGTCAATTTCCAGGTTTTCAAGTAGATTAATTTTTTCCCTTTCTTCTCTGTGTGGAGAATCTGAAAATCCTGGTTGAAGGTGTGGTTTTCGGATAGCAGATGATTTGCATAAGTTGAGGTGTTCTTTTTCTTTTCCCATGCACTTTTGTGTTCTGCAATCCTTTCTTCAAAGGCTTATCCTGTTTGTCTAATATATGTTTTAGGACAGTTATTACATGTTAGCATGTACACTCCACAACTATCGAGTTTGTTCATTTTATCTTTGTTATTTTTAATAATTTTTCGAAAGCTATTGTTTGTTTTAAATTTCTTTACTGATTTTATTAGTTAAATGAAAATTAAAAGTGTGATTGCATTATTGGCTATGTCGCTGTACTTTTCCCTTTTTTTTCACATTAATTATTATTTATTATTAAGTATTCCTCCTGTGTAAAAATGTCCGTCGGTTTTGATTTTTTTAAATATTTTACGTACCAGTCATTTACTATTTAAAAATTTGCCCGCTTAAAGTTTGGGACTTGTGTCCTCGAATAGATCGTCTTCAAATATTCCGTAATTTTTTGTGTAATTGCGTCAGAATGGGTGATGGCCTCGTTAATTGATGGTGTTTGAGTTTGTTAATGTCCGATCAAAAATGTTTCCCTTTGAATCGTTAATTTTACTGCATGTTTTTATCCAAACGTCCGCCTTGAATTTATTTATAAGTGTTTTAATGTCTTTGTCGAGCGATTTTTTTTACAAAGCTAAAGTATATCCGTCAGTTGAATATCTCTGTACAATTGTCTTTTATATTTGATGATGTATTTTGGGAAAGTATATTTATATAATTGTTTTGTCATTTGAGGTATTGTTAAATTATTTCGCCCAAGTATTTTTAATTGAATTTACTTATCAAACTGATATTTTAAACCTTATATTTATTATAGATTATTTGTATATTGATTATAATTTATTGACATAATAAACATTGACTAATTAAAATTCTAGAAACAAAAACCAATAATAGATTACTCGTTTTCATAATCACATATCCCAATTAAATGGTTTATTATTATTTTATAAAAGTCAGTGTATGTGGACAATTTATATATTTTTTTAAATTTAATAATCATACAATAGACTAAAAATAGTATTTATAAAATTAATATCACGAGCAACTTTATTTGTAACACATTATTAGGCTGACCTCAATAAAATATATATTGCAATGGCAGTTCAATAATATTGTTAATTATCTTGCGTGTTACTTTAATAGGATAATTTACCTTGCATAGTTTTAATGGATTAAATTCTTCCAATAATTCGTGGTCTTTAAACTAGTTTTTTTTCAGTTTCATAAATAAAATTACCTATTAATGTTAAAAAAATTGATGTTTTTAACTTTGTGTAATTGCCAATTTAATTTACACATATCACATTAACTGACTACACTCAATACTTAAAATAGTAATAACATATATTTATTGACTAATTTTGTACATATTTACATTAAAATGATGAATCATGAATGAGGTGTTAATGTATTAATTTGTCAAAAGGCTATCGGCCTTACTTAAAATATTTTTCTGTCCATTTGATGGTATTCAATTCAAATAGTTTTTTACAATGAAAGGCATCTACACAAGATCAATTAATCTAGGTCAGTTATCATATTAAATCATTTTTGTTTTAATGGTTATTCTGTAGAAAATGTTTTTAGACATAATTGTGTAAACATTAAAAAATATATTTTTAAATCCTATAGCATAACAAAATATATTATACAATATATAGAATTATGCAAATATATTAATTCGGTTCATCAAATATTCAATCGAATTACCCATTTGTAAAAATACTGTAACAAAACAATATGAAACTCATTTATTAGCAAATAGATGTATATTTCATATTGTAGATTAAGTTTTAGAAAATAAAATGAATAAAAATTATCATTACATTTTCTTAGTTTGAGATAACACTTAAGCAATAACAATATTTGTTAAATAATTAATAATTACAATTTCACTTTTGACAAAACCAATTTTTTTGTGATTACAGCATATTTTCAGATTTGTGGGAATTGTAGGAATTAATTTTTAACATCATACAGGAGAATGTGTAAAAATACACGACTATCTATTTCTCATTAAATAAAATTCTGGTCTTGTGCCAATGATCTAATCTATTTGCCAAATATTTGTCTACACTATATAAACTTGCCGATATTATAAATTTTAACTTTTTGAAGAGCGAAAGGTTCTATAAAATTATATAATTTATATATTACACCAGATAGTATTTCAAATATATTAAATTTGATGAAACCAAACAGCAATGTTGGCTCTCATTTATTTACTACTACTACTAATTACAAAAAATACGTAAAATTTTAGACAAAGGACGAGCGGACTTCACAATTCCAAATTATGTTCTTCAACTTAAACCCTTCTTGTACAATGATATTAGGAAGGCAGAAGGCATATCCATATCCAGAAACTTTTATATTTTTATTAATATCATTTTGTTCACCTTTTAGGACAAACCTTTCGTCAGTTTTCTTACAAAAATCTATAATTTTAATGCATCTATCCATGCTTTCACAATTTTCTAAATTATCTTTACATCCAAATGTCCACTCAGCCATTTCTTTATAGTGTTTGCGCCATGAGAAACAGACGTTTTTTGGGATAGAATAAGACTTAAACTAAACCGGAAGAAATCGAAGAGGGGAGCCGAGGCCGTAGACGGCTTTGTAGTTTGTGATTGGTTACTATTTATTTTCAATAATGTCGCTGGGGACCAGAGAACGTGGAGCGTGTAAGGCAGGTTATTATACGTAGTTCAAGCTGTTTAGCTCGTCCACCAAGATTTATATTTTTATCTCTATAAAATGGCAGTTGTGAACCAGTTGTAGGAGGCTGATTATCCATAACGTGCAGCTGAAACGATGCGTAAAATTTTGGCGGATGGCTCATTTCCATCTTAATGGTGTTGGCAATCATAAAACCTCCAATGCTGGACCTCTGAAAATCCACAAACTCTACATGAATTATCACTACACAGCCCCAAAGTTACGCTGTGGTGCGGCATCGAGAAGATTGGTTTCATAGGACTCTACTGTTTGAGTAAAACGGGAACACTTTGACCGTGATAGCTAATTGTTACTAATAATAATCTTAATCGGTAGCGATCATTTTCCAATAGCTATTAAAACCATCGTTCGACGGGTAAGTCAGTCAGTCTCCCGGATATGGTGCCTCGACACGGCAGACTGGTTGGGTTTTCGAGCTAATCTAATGCCAACCACGTCACTCGTTGACGATGTCGAGACTGCTGTGCAAGATTTTACATTGCGTGTTATGAAAGCAGCTAGTCATTTTATTTCTAGGTCCAGTGGGAAAATGCTGGGTCCGCCTGTTGCATGGTGGAACCAGGAAATAAAGAGAGCGATTGAGGAGAAAAAGAAAGCTTTAAACAGGTTTAGGCGGTCGCCTACCCAGGAAAATATGATCTCTTTGAAGAAGCAACGCGTATTTGCACGCCGCAAAATTCTTGAGAGTAAGAAACAATCATGGGAGAACTACAGACACTACTGAGATCACAAATGCTATTGTATCCCGCTTCCACTCTACCAGTAGCTCTCAGAATTATAATATTACTTTCCTGGGTAATAAAGACAACCTAGAGATCCCCCTGAACTTCTCCTCACAGGAGCCCAAGATACTTATAATGCTCCGTTTTCAATGAGGGAATTAGATGAGGCCATAAACTCTATGGGTGTATCAACATCATCAGGTCCAGATGGCATCTCATATCAGATTATCCGACAGCTTCCAGCATGTATGAGGGAGTACCTGCTGGACAACTATAATCTGATATCAGACAGGGGCGTCTACCCTAAATGCTGGAAAACAGCTATTATCCTACCTCTTTTGAAACCTGACAAGGACCCTACCAATGTTAACAGTTACCGGCCAATATCTTGGGCAAAATTTTAGAAAAAATGGTAAACAGCCGCCTGGTATGGATGCTGGAGATAAATGGTCTCCTAGCAAAATTTCAAGCAGGTTTTGAAAAGTACCATAGCACGCTCGATCAACTTGTACATTTGGAGAACTCAATCCAGAATGCCTTATTGGAGAGAAAACACCTCATAGCCGTGTTTTTTGATCTAGAGAAGGCATACGATATGACCTGGAGATATGGAGATCTCCAGAAATTATATAATTGGGGATTCAGCGGCCGTCTGCCCACATTTATTAAGTCATTTATGTGTGATCGTTCATTTAGTGTACGAATTGGGGATACCGAGTCGGCGTTGTTCACGCTGGAAAACGGTATTCCTCAAGGTTCAACTATAAGTGTGACTTTGTTTGCTATTGAAGTAAACGACATAGCAGAATCAATGGGAAAGTGTCTGTATATCGATGACTTAGTCATATATATGTCAGGTGATACTATACCTGCCATAAATCGACAGCTACAGATTACAATTATTGACAAGGTGAATAGTGATGCAGAGTCTAGAGGTTTTTGTTTCTTCGAAACTAAAACCTCATGTGTACATTTCTGCAGACTTAGACTCCCTCATCGTGATCCCAGCTTGTTTCTCCGTGGCACAAGGATACAAGTGGTCAATAATATCCGCTTCTGGGGCTACGTCATTCCTCGCTCGTGTTTTTAAACGCCAATTCGTACAATAAAGTATCACTTTTTACACTTGTACCTTAAATAACTATTATAAGGTGGATTTTTAAGGATTTTATGTCATTTTTAAGCTGTTTGATTTCATCTGGCAGAGCGTTAAACAACTTAATTGCTGAATAACGAATCCCGCCTTTTGTTGATTTTTTCTTGTTATGAGATAAGATGTAGTTTCTTGTCCCGGTGTTATAGTTGGTGGTTTTGTTATCGCTGCCTTTGATTGTGGTAAAATATGATGGTTTCAATAGTGTAAATTCCATAGAAGGTGAGTATATTGTGGGTGCGGAATAAACCACGGCATATTTGTCTATATTTTAAACCATATATTAGGCGAATTGCTTTTTTTTAAAGTATAAAGATTTTTTTTCATCTAACTTGTTACCCCAAAATATTATGCCATATCGCATAGGTATTTTGACAGCTCTTTGAGAGTATACATTACCGAATTTAGTTTATTCTCTCTTTTAAGTGTACGACTTTTCCAGTTTATTTTACTATCAATATACACACCTAGAAACTTGACCGAATCTGATATGGTGACTTCTTGGTCGTCTAAATTTAAGATATCTATATCATGGTTTTTACGTGAACAACTTCTTGACAACTGAAAGAAGGGAACGATAAATCAATCTGCAAAATATTTGGTTTAAACAGGTTGGAGCTACGGCCCTTATAGCACGATTGTCGATACATGTTCTCCAGATTTAGTGATTTGTATTGGGAGCGAGGGAATTTCTAGACCTTTCTATATGTGTTTTGTTTCTTGTGGGAGTATGTAAAATCTCGTGTAAATAAAACCAAAGCTCCTACACTGGCTAAACTATTACAAGCGCTAGAGCAAAACATCACTCAGATCGATCGACAACTATTGAAGAAAGTGGAAGCTAGCTTCAGAGAGCATGTACACATTTGTCAGCGTGAAAATGGACACCATCTTAAATATATTACATTACATAGGTAACTAAAACTTCTTGTTCTTACTTATTTCTACCAATAATATTTTTTTAATCCCTAAAATAGTGGAGTACGGTTCATTTGCAAAACGACAGATTCCCATGCCCCACCCTGTATGCAGATTATATTTCTAAAGCTCTAGAAAACAGGGCGGACGTTCATTCTATCTATATTGACTTTAGCAAAGCATTTGATTATGTCAACCACTTCCTTCTTGTACAGAAACTGAAATCGTATAGAGTCCAAGATCCTTTTTTTGGAATGGTTTTCATTGTATCTAAACGGCAGAATACAATACATTAAAATAAATTCGTATATCTCAGATTCCCTTAAAGTCACATCTGATATCCCCCTGGACTCACATATTGAACCTATACTCTTTATATTTATCACTGACTTGAGAATCAATGATGTATATGACTAGTACCTGTTGAACGACGTAAAGTCAAACCGGCTAATTTATTTCATTCTTCTGACGGAAAAAGTCAGTTTAATTTCAATATAAATTAGATGTACACTCTTTAACTTCACTGAAATCGATTCGTGACCTAGATGTTGTTTTTATTTTAAATTGCGATTCAATTTGCATATTGACCATACTGCCAGTAAGGCTAGTAAAGCTTTAGGTTTTATAAAACTGTGCTCTATAGGTATAAGTTAGACACGCACGTTCACCGTTCTGTATATTACCCTTGTAGGATCGCACTTAGAATACTGTCAACTGATTTTGACTTCCTAGATACGAATTAGGAATAATACACTTGTTTTGTTTCATATATTTACTATCAGTTTCCTGATACGTGTTTCAGCGATTGCTCGCCATTCTCAAAGGAGTATAAAATTGAATCATATTAATTTTTATACTCCTTTGAGAATGGCGAGCAATCGCCGAAACACCTGTCAGGAAACTGATAGTAAATATATGAAACAAAACAAGTGTATTATCCCTAATTCCTATCCAATGAGTTATATGTTTCATTAAGAGTGTAGCAAAGCAAGTATCAATCAATTTCGACTCCTTTAAATTCTACTCATATAAAGAGGCTATTACTGAAGCGAATTGGTTTTTAATGCGGCCAGTCATTCCTCGAATATCGCAGTGATATAATGGTATGTCATTCTTATTTAAATAATTAAATTTACTACTTGATTAAAACAATTAGAAACCTTTCTTCACTAGTTTATTTCTAACCAGATGCACATTTCGGACACAAAGTTACCATTATCAATGGTTTAAAACAAATAAAATAGTGAAGAAATTTTCTAATTGATTTAATCAAGTTATTATCATCTTCACGTAACTAAATTAATCCATATAAATTTACTACAATCAACTGCTTGGCCTCATAGGCTTCTACGTCTTCTCAAGAATGCACCATTTTTGCATGTTTCATTTTCTAGAACTACGCATGGCTCGCATAATGATCTATTGTGGGTTATGATCTTAGGACTATGGGCGGCTCAAAGATTGCCTCATTGTCATTACAATACTGCACTGTTCAGAATTTTCTCATACCTTTATTTACATACCGAAAACATTGGTTTTCGTATAGAAGCCATTTTGATTCAAAACCTCGATGATAATGATAGAGTTTTTTTTTAAATTAATTGCTTACTTAACCCGCGGTGAAACATTTTTTTTAAATATATTGATTAGAAATTAAAAACACTTGTTTTGTTTCACAGAAAAATTATTTCTTCTCCGACTAGTTTCGACAATATGTCATTATCAAGGAGTAATTATCGTGATAGAGTGTTTAGCTATCAATTTGGCATGTTGAAAATTAAATTACTATTTAGAAGGTTGACGTTTTAAAGATATTTAAAATCCCTAAAATCGTTTGTCATGATGAGTTTTAATTTTTAATCATCACATCGTAAAAATAAAGATAACGTCTTCGCCTGAAGAAGACACAGTGTGTCGAAACAATTGTCGCAAACAGCAAAATAAATATTTCAAAGTGTTATCGTATTTCATTTATTTAAATTTACCAAAGTGATAAAGATAACGTCGCCCCTGACCTACTATCTCTTATTGTCCTTATAGTCGATTACTTAAATACTAATGTAGTATTTCAAAATCATGTCAAGGTGATGATAACAACCAGCTCTATAAATATATGCCAGTTTGTTAACCCTTAATAGGTAATTGTACCACTGAAAAATGTTTTTGTCGGCTTAGTCCAATAGCTATCTAGGTGTATTTAAGATAACAGCAAGTCTTTTCGAAACATATATATTTTTTAAATTATATATTACTCAATTGAATCAAAACCAAATGAATGAATTGTATTTAAATTGATGAGGCTATTACATAAATACTGAGTTTTCTTGTAATAACCTCATCAATTCATGTTGCTGTAATCAACAATAAAAAGTTAAACACTCCCAACTGTATTAATTGTATTAATGTATTATGGAGTTTCGTTATGTATCCGCCTCATCAATTCAATAATATTTATTTATTTTTTAATCAAGGTACGCGGTAAAGTTAATTTGGCCGTTACTAGGCATGATGTGACTAGTTTCAATCCTAACTTGTTTATGTTTGTCTACAAACGCTACATAGATAAACGAATATATAAACGGTCGATCGATACTAATAATATATAAATAAAATAAAGTGGATTGTCCGTGACGCGATAGGTTAATCAGATGGGCGAAGGAAGGAATAGAGTATTGTGCAGTTCCGTCAAGACTTTCACTGCTAAACTTGCTGTTATGTTAATTGAACATTTTGTCATTATCCAGATTAAATAAATCTTGAACTTATAAAATCGTAAATTTTAAAAGGAAACGGATGTGTTACAAATCAACGGTACTCCACTATTTTAGGGTATAAAAAAAATATTGGAAGAAATAAGTAGATCGATACTCGGGTAGTATGGGCCGTAGTTCTATTCTGTTCTCAAGAAGTTGATTACCATATTCACGTAACGATCAGCTATCACGGTCACATTGTCCCATTTTCCTCCAAGAAGTAATTTTGACGATTCACAACACCATTGAGATGAAAATTATCAAAATCGCATTAGGCATTAGGCTTATCTTCTAAAAGTTGGATCATCCCCTCAGCAAAGGCTGCACGTTGTGAATAGTCAGCCTCATTCAACTGGTGCATAACTGCCATTTTATAGGAGTGAAACCGTAAATCTTGGTGAAGAATTCGCTATACTGAAGTATCAGATATTTGTAGAGCTGCAGAATGCCGATGAGCTGAATGCCTTGGATTACGTAACATAGCCTGCCTTACACGTTCCATGTTCTCCGAAGTTCAAACTCTGCGACGCACAGCGGGCCAAATCCCAAAATTGTGGTTTTTGCATCAGTGGCGTATTCAGGGGGGCGGTAATTGGATAATTACCCCCCCAAAGAATTATTTATTCGCTTATTTTGTTTATTCTTAAAAATTACTAATATTTCAAACAAACAAGTTAACTGTTGGTAATTCTAGTCAGCGATCTATGACAGTGCATTTTTCCATGTACACAATTTAAAATTATCTGCGCAAGCACCGTTAGAAAAGTGATGACTTCCTTTGCACGGGGGGTTCCCCTTTCTAATAATACCCGACATATATTGATACTATTCGCCTCTTTGGTATCGTAAATCGTTACCTTGTTTTACATTAAAAGAGCGCGATTCACATTTCTTAGTTTAATTTATAATATTTCTTGTCTTACTTGGTTTAAATGTAAAAGATAGAAACCGAAACTGTTTATACGTCGCATGTAAATCCTAAATTTTTAGTGATTGCTGATAAATTACCAATTTATTATAATTCGATCAATTATACATAAGGTATTTTTTTGATTTTAGGAATAATATATGCATTCTTTTAAATTAATTTATTCCTGATTTTTGTTGTAATTAAATTAGTAAATGAAAATTGATAATCTACGTTGGATTCATTTGTTCAGAAAATTAAAAAAACACGATTTTTCAACAAATAAAGATCGATCTATGTCAACAGTCAATTTAAATCATCCATCTACATCTTCATTGACATTTAGCAGTAGAAATCTTCACTAGGTTGTTCCCATCATGAGAAAAAGAAGCATACAACATGTACATATAGTAATGTTGAAATTTACATTCATATAGTTAAATTTAGTAATGTTAATGAAATTGAGAAATTTCGATTTTTAAATTGTAAAAGATACCCTATTCTGTACATAAAAAGGAGGAAGGATATTAACTTGTCTGGAAAACATTTTAGACAATTTAATTGGTTAATCTTTTCTAATCATTTAAACAGATTCTTTTGCAAATATTGCTTCTTTTTTACAAAATTTGGTGGGTTGCACCAACAAGTGCCATTGCAAAAATAAGTATCTCAGACAGTATCTCAATATTCTAAATTATCAGGTAAAAATGTTGTGTTATAAAAATATTACCATAAAAATTCAATTGTTTATGCGAAATTGTTTTATAAAATCACGAGATATAAGAAATAAATTAAATATGGAAAGACTTCGACAAATTGAAGAAAATAGACATAGATTAAAACCAATAATTAAAAGTATCATATTTAGGGGAAACAAAATATTCCCTTACGAGATCATCGTGCTGCTGGTTCTCTCTTAAATACAAAATCTATTACAAACGAGGGCAATTTTTGTGAAATTCTACATTTCGAATTGCATCTGGTGACAACTTTAAAAAATCATTTGGAAAACCATTAAACATATTTCACAAATGTCTCTTGAAATACAGTGACTTTGAGTAAATAGAATAAATAAAATGAATCTTGCTCTAATAACTTTATAAATAACACTATTGATGTTTTATCCAACAAGGGGAAAAATACTGCCACATCTTTTAAACAATTTATAATGATGAGTCAATATTTTAAACGAATTACAAATTTAAATGACAAAACCGCGAATTACCAAATGCCAGAGGAATAGACCAAACCTGGATAAACCTATTATAGCAGATTATTTTTATTTATCTTTTTCCCTTTTATCCATTATGGATGTCAGACTTATTTTCTACAATATGTCTCAGTTAATTTCTTTTACACTTCTTTATCACTGTTGCGTAGCTTGTGCTATTTTCTTATTTCTTTCCATTCTATTCCTTTTCTTTCCGCTGCTTGATGCTTGATGTACTTGCTCGTTCCAACCCTTGGTCTTCCTAATTCCCTCTATCTTTCTTAGGTATCTCATTTCCATTGCATTGGTTTTTTTGTTATTACTCTCTGTGGTTACTCACGATTCACTACTATAGTCCATCAGTTGGATCTTCCGTCCTACGTCACAAACTATCGCTTCAAAAAACGAAAGTTTTTTTTCTAACGCATTTGGTTTACTTTATCAGACTGAATGTTTTTGTGTCGTTTCTCGAAGCGATATTTTGTGACGTAGGACGGAACATCCAACGGATGGACTATATATAGCAGTTAATGTCTTTTTTTCTCTAAGAATGTTTTCTTTATTGTGTTGTAGATCATTCCTGCTTTGCCTAGTTTTTCATCTTTTTCTGATTCTATCTTCCCTGTTTCCTCTATTGTTGATCCCAGGTATTTAACCCTATTTTGTGATTGCTCTCTTTTGATGATATTATATCTATCTTTTCCAGCTCTTTTTTGAATATTTCCAGGTTTTCTTCTGAATCTGCTATTAATGTTATGTCGTCGACAAACATTAATACATATTTGCATTTTTAATAGTTTTTAATATTTCTATACCCCATCTTTGTGCTTTCGGCTCTTTGTTTGCTATTTCTTATTGCTTCGTCATTAAGTAATGGAAATAGTAACGGGGTTAATATACATCCTTGTCTCAGTCCTGTTTTGGTCTTGAACTCCTCTGATTATTTATTTCCTATTCTTACTTTATTTTTGTTATTTCTTTATTATATTTATAATGCTTTTTTTATCCTTCTTGTCTAGAGTATATGCCACATGTCCTCTCTTCTTACCCTGTAATACGCTTTTTTAGGTTGATGAAGCATATGTGTAAATCTTTTCCCTTTTTAATCATCTTTTCTGTTAATTGTGTCATTACGTATATTAAATCTTGTTTGCTTCTATTTTTCTGAATCTGTGTTGTTCTTCTCCCAGCTGTTGATCTAATTTTCCTCTTATTCTTGCTTCTATTAACCTAGTAAAAATTTTCCCTGGTTTGATTGTGAGTGTAATACCTCTGTAGTTATCATATATTTTTGTGTCTCCTTTTTGTGTATGGATATTATAATTCCCTTGTTCCATTCCTCGGGTATCTTGTAATTTTTGATAATGTCATTTACTATTTCCAAGAATTCTTCCTTCCCCTTTCCCCATATATTTCATTATTTTGGCTGTGATGTCATCTATACCTGGAGATTTTCCTAGTTTTATTTTTTTGATTGCTGCCTCCAGTTCTTCGATTCTTATTTCGTTGATTCCTCCATTTGTTTCACCTTCTATATCTCCGTGCTGGTCTGTTTTGGTTATTTCATTAAAGAATTCTTTCCATCTTTCTAATAGCTTCTTTTCTTCTGTTATTATATTTACGTTTTTATCTTTTATACTTGGCTGGGTTAATGTATTTTAATTGCTCATTTGTTTAATAGTGCTGTTAAACATCTTTTTGTTTTCTGTGAACGTTTCTTTCAGTTTCTTAACGAACTGCTCCCAGGATTGCTTTTTTGCTATCTTGAATTTTTGTTCCACATTTTTATTTGCTATTATATATCTTCTATAATCTTATTCTTTCCTTGTTTCCTTGTTTAAGTTTTCCAATTCTCTTCTTTTGTTTTTACAAATTGTTTTACCTCTTCTGACTATCACCTGTTTTTCTTCCTCTGTTTGTTTGATATAGTGATTGTTTCACATCTTTCTTGGGCTGCTTCACTTATGATTCCTTTGATCTTTTTCTTTTCTCCTTCTATTTTGTCTTTTTCTCTATTTTTGATTGGTATTCATTCCTAGTTTCTTTCTTTTCAATTTTTGGCTTTATGTGTTTTTTTATTATTGTTTTCGACTTCGTATACTTCAAGTTTTCAGCTTCTGTGTTAATTTATATTTTTACCAAGTAGTGGTCGCTCCCTATTTCAGCTTGTCTTATTACTTTAACATCTTTCACCTTTTCCATTCTTCTGCGTCTATTAAGGAGTAGTCTTTTATTTCTCTTTTCTTGGTCTAACTTCTCTAGTGTGTTTATGTATGTATTTGAATTTTGTGTTTGTCACAATGAGGTTGTTTGCTATACACAATTCTATAATTATTTTTCCATTTTCGTTTCTGTTCTCATCTCCATACTTTCCCCTGTATATTTTTTGCTCTCTCTCTTCTTTTAGTTCTTTGTCATTTCTCTCATGGAGTCTTTAAACATGCTCTTTAATTCCTCCATTATCACATCGTTCTTAGATATATTTAGATTTTCCTTCTCCGTGAGATTATTTTCTGTTTTCATCTTCCTTTGTTTTATTTTTGTATCCTGTTGTTATGACAACGTTTTGTTTCACTGCTTCGTTTTTCTATCTTTTTCTATTCTCCATTGCTCATTTGGAATCCTTGGAATCCATAATTAGGGCTGTCGATATCTCTTTCTCTTTTTGTACTCATTTATTTCTTTATTTCCCACTTCTTTTAGTTTTATATATTTTAACACTACTTATTTACTTTTTTATGGACTTTTGCATGTACGTGGTTCGCTGTTTTAAGTTCCTCTGAACTGAACAGAGGATTATTATCGAATTAATATATATTTACTTCTCCTGAATAATATTATTACAGATCTGCAATACAGATTTAACAAAGACACGATGAATTTGTTCAAATTTAACACAACAATACCTAGTGTTTTATTGATAACAAACTGGCGAAGATTTAGATGTCACTTCAAAATCTGTTGCAACATATTTAAATAAAATTTTACTTGAAAACGTAACATGTGCAATAGCAATTAAGTCTGAATTGGCATTTTGGAAATTACAATGGCAAAAGAAAAAGAAAATCAAAGAACAATTACCAGAAAATGCTTTAGATGTATACAGAAAATATGACCCGAATATTTACTGAACATAAAAATAATTTTACAAATTTTATGTACTCTTCCTGTTAGCGTTGCTTCTGCAGAAAGAAGTTTTTCTGCACTGAAAAGATTCAAATGGTGGCTGCGAGCCACTATGTCTCAAAAAAGTCTAACCGAGTTAGCTGTATTACATATTCATTGATATATGGATATTAATATTGACAATATTATTAAAAAGCAAAGAAAATCGTTTTTTTAATAAATTTAGTTACAAAAATCTGTTTCAAATTTTACAAAGTATATTATTATGATTTTATATGTGCTATATTTATTTCGGGTGTGATATTATTTTGTTTATATTTAAAAATAATAGAATTATATTTTATTTATTTATGGAATAAAAAAATATTTTCATTTTTTCAAATTACCCCCCCTAAGCCAGTTGACTGGAAACGCCCTTGTTTTGCATTCGCTGATTACGAATTTGATATCAGAAAATCAAATTTCAAAATGGCGAATCCAATATGGCGGATCAAATATTCATAAACATGTACATATATAGTAAATGTCCATATTGATCTTCAAATGCGCATACATTAAGTTTATTGATAAATAATATAAATAGAGGAAATAGTGTAAAATATATTTTATAGATTCCGAAAACATGTAGAAATGGTGTAACTTCAAAAATCGCAATCGCATTAGCAGTCACCTTCTTCCACTTCGATTTATTTATTTATTTATTTATAAGTTCTTTATCACACTTGCTTTACGAATACAATTTATAAAAGATTAAACAAAAATATACGGAAAATTTCGACAGCAAGCTGAAAGGCGGAGTTCACTCTTTGAGAATGTTCTTCCACTCTAACCTGTAGGTCCTTTCCTTCACTGTTTCATCATACACGAACTCAGCTTCAGATACATATTTTCAGGCAAAATAAGCCTAATTTCTTCTAATAAAAGGGGACATTTAGTAAAAATTGTCACTTTGACATTGTCATATATAAATATATATATCTCATTATATCCCTCAATAACAGGTACAGGTAATAATTCTCCAACATCCGGTGGTAATGGTTTACCATCATTTGGTTTTGGAGCTTACATGAGTGGGTCGGACGATTTGAGGAAACAGTTGAACACATCAATAATTGTTTTCACGCAGGAACATTTTATCGATCAATTTTCGTTTTCGAAAACGACAATTTTATTCCGGGCTTCCTGCGTTTCCTCAGATAACTGGCCAATTTGAAGCGGTGAAGCTTCCATGATGGCGTAACTGTAATTTAACACAATGTGTATGGAAGTCGGCATTGGTGCTATGAGTACAATTCAACATAACGCTTCGCAACACCTAGACTATAATTTTTGAATAAAATGTCTCAATATTGATAACACACCCGTTGGACATCGCTTGTAACAAAACCTTGCTCATCGCTATAATGTTTCCATCGATACCCGTCTAGAAATGTCTCGCCGTGCTACCGTCATTCGGTGTGCCAAATGCAGGCTTTAGCACATCAATAATCAAACCAAGATGTTGAGTAAATTCTTTCTGGATGGTTGTTTTACGATTTGTGACGTGTTCTTTCTGTTCTGCAGAACGGGATTGCCATTTTTTACTTTTCTCGTCAACGTTCAATTTATACGCTGCATGCAGAAACCACTGCATGAATCTAATCCATTTATGCAATGATGAAATTCCGAAACAAAGGTACTTTTCATTAATTAATTATCTACTCACAAATGGATCGATGCTGTTAAAATGTTTGGATGTTGCATTGCAAATGTAACATCGCTAAGGCGATGCTGTTTCCATAACAGCATTTTTTACTTTAGCGTCTACCATACCAAAAAACAATTCGTGTTTTATTTTTATATTTTGACCAAGAGCAATTTGAAAAGAAACTAGTGATTTGATTTTATTTTCGATGTGATGATCCTCGGAACGACTACTTTCACAGGTCTCTCTTTCAAAAATTATAATCGAATAGGCCTACAAAATCGGTTAATGACGGTTTCGGATAAATCCAAATGTCATTAGAGTTCACGGCGATTTCCGCCAACTATACCCTTGGCACAACGTAACCAGTAGTTAACACGCTTAAGCGGGCTGCTCAGTAAAGTCGTGTTTATGTGGTTGTTCGCAGGTATTAGCAACTACTACTCGGTGTCCCATATTCTGTATACAAATACGAACTCGGCAAGTTATTTTTCCGAGCGGAGAAACTTGAAGAAATTTTTGTACGATCTAATTTGTAAATATTTTACTATACTGAAATAACCTTGAAAGAAACGCAAAATTTGTGAAGGTATACTCAATACATTCGTGTGTATATCTGTGAAACTTACCTATCGAAGTGCAATCCATTATTGGAAACCGCAGATCAAGGCCAGAATTCCTTGAAAACACTCTCAATTACAGCTTTCAAAACGGCCACTTTTTACTGTTTACGGTTAGCTTAACTTTGCCGGATCATTCAAAGTAGATTGGCGACATGAATGTAATTTCAGCACTGAATTCGTGCACACCCGTGCATTCCAGCATTCTACATCTAATTTTATGAACTAGTTTTAGCCTTTTCCATAAGAACCTAAATACATTTTTGTAAACAAAAGTAGTAGAACCTTGTTAGGTACTATTTGACTACGACTTAGACATGCGTAAGTTTATTATACATACCAATACTGTACCCATTTTCTTATTGACTCTTGAGCGTATATTTTAAAGTGGATTCAACGCTTATGTTGAATATGTAAATTTACTTGTGAACTAAATTATGTGAAAGTAAAAGATACTAGTATGGTACGGATTATTAAAGAAACTATAAACTTCTTAGTCTTCATCGCAAAATATTTATATGGAAATATCAAAATTTAAATATTCTTCTACCTATAACTAATCTTAAAAAAAATTGTGTATGTATATATGTATTTGGTATGTGCCAGTGTAATTATGTATGTATTGATGTGTGGTTTTTGTAGGCGCTGTATAATAAATATCACTAGACATTTTTGAGTAAAATTTTAAAATAATGAAGCAGGAGAGACGATTACTTTATTTCACCACATTATAAATAAAATATAAATAAAGTGGTAAAACAAAGTAATCATGTCTCCTTCTTCATTATCTTCAAGATGTACCACAAAGTAAACGCCTCCACAATTAAACATTTAAAATATTAAACTTATGGTTTAATTTTTAATGTTAACAAATAATCAAAACTTAAAAGGAAAATACTGTGATTATAATTTATTAATAACTTTATATATACTTTTTATCACTCACCTTATATGATTAATTAAACAACTGCATGCACTGCAAAAAAAGACGATCCACCGTCCGTACTGAACCACAATACAAATTATACTGACTGCATCGACTAGTTTAAGAAGTCCGTAATAAACTCTTTTAACGCCCCTATTATTGGAACATGGATACGGAATAATTACAAGCCACTATTTACGTGAATTATTTAAAGATTCATTCTTACTAATATACGAAACAAGAAAATAACGATTTATATAACCTATTAATGAACCCCATCGATCCTTTCCCATCTATTTAATTATTGAAGCGAGCAAATGATATGACTTGTTATTCAATAGTTGTTAAACTCTTTATCTTTAAAAAGTATAAAAATAAATTGTTGTCAAGTAATAAGTAAATTACTATGTTCATATATTTTAATAATTTAAAAATAATTAGTTAATTTTCTACAATGACGCAAAAGACGTGAAAATATTTTATTATTCATATATTTTTGGTTTAAAATCCGTATAAACTATGCTTTCAATGACCTAATTTAATAATAAGTAGTATTTTGAAATTTTTAGAGGCAGCCATATTTTGGTACTACTGACATTTTATACTTCTTGTCAATTAACGATGACAATAAAAACTTAAATGATGTGTTATATTATAATAATCAACAATAACAATTTTCAGTTTATATAGTGTTCAATTGTTATAAATAAAATTAATAATATATTTCAGAACTTTGAAAACTAATTCTTACTTAACTGTAAACTTTTAAAAATCATCATCATATTATCATTTCAGGAATATCTTGTTTAGCACATTCATAAATACCCTGTACATATGGTTTTCTAATTGACGTAATTTATTGTTAATTTAATTATAGGATAGATATTAAACTAATACATATTCATCAATTAATTGGCTTATTTACGTAAGCAAACGATATTTAATTTCATATATCAATTATATATTTTTTTTCAACAAAAACGTTATTTACATTTAATTTATGAATTGAATGAATATATAATTTATAATTTATACTTATGGAACAAATGCGTATCCTCAGCATTTTTATGTTTTTTGTAACGCGTGTCGATTTATTATGGTAATAATAAACAGGTGTAATTACTTAATTATATGGTACGTGGGAGACTTATCAATATCTCAATATTATTCAAGGTTCGATAAATATTGTATATGGGAATGTAAAGAATGCTCTCGCGCCATAAACAGATTTATGAATTATTAAGAATGCTACGTCAAGCCCTCATACTTTCACAATTGATTGATTGATTTTCTAAACTGTAATAAAGCCTAAATCAATTTTACTCTACTATGGCAGATTTTTGGCGTATTAAATTCTCTATTTTGAAAAAAAGAAACTAGAATTGATAGGAATAAATAAATTGAGTGATACTTTAGGAATTAATTAATCATATATTAAACATATTTTTTATAGTTTCAAATAATTTAACATGGGAATCAAGACCTCTTAGGCTGAGTTTTAAAATATACTGTCTCTTCTCTTGAAATGTGTTTTGGAATTGATAGATTTGTTGATTAATTAATTTAAAACCGATTCTAGCGATGCCATAATACGAGGGTGGATCAAATATATAACGGATTTTTTTATTTATAAAATTTAAGGCGTAAAACCTTCCGAAATGTTTCGTCGACAGTTCGCTGATAATATGCTTTCGAAAAATTGATTCTACGAATGGCAGAAAAATGTTTTATAATAAAGCATTACTAAGGCGAACATTCGTGCTATCCGTGAGCTGATTGAAACTGACCGGCGACTTGCAGTATACGAAATTACTACAGAGATAGGAATATCGACGGAAGTGCTCAATCGGTCATTTCTAATGAATTGGATACCGAACATTGTCGGCAAGGTGGGTTCCTCGTCAATCATGCCTCCAGACCACGTTGAGCATTCAAAGGCTTCTCAACAATTGTTCTTGCATTATCAGAAGCTCAAATGCGGCAATTTCGCTTATTGATGTATCAGACAAATAAAAATGCTTGTTCTTGTTGCTTGTTCTGAAAAAATAAATTTTTCAGTAAAACAAGTGGGTTTTTCTTGAAAGATTTTAGTGAATCAAATCTTGCACCAGCTTCAAAACCAAATCCTTACAAAAATTGTGAATAATCCCAATTTTTGAGAGCATCGAGAAATTGATATATTCGAAGCTTCTTCAACATTGTGAGTCACGGCTGCGATGTTTTCACTTGAACGGCTAGGTCTAACAAGCATTGATGTTGGTACATTATGTACCGAGCCTATCAACGATTATTATGATGAATTTTACGAGTTTAACTTTTACAGATCCACCATTTTCATTGGGGATTTTTATTATTTTAATGCGATTTTTGAGTGAAATTAAATTCATTGTAATACTACTGATATGTCAAAAAAGTAAATGTTAAAACTGATATGTTGTTCCTATTTGCCCCTACTAAAAAACAAAGTTCTTTTTGAAAAGCCCGATACTTAACCAGTAGTTTTATGCAACAAACGCCAATATATTTATATTATTGGCGGAAAATAGTCTTATATATTTTGACTTTGCATGCAGCACAAAATATACATCTTTTGCATAACACTTTTACATCTGTTTTACAGTTCACACGGTAGGTCCCCGTTCATATTGCGTTATTGTTAATAACATAACGCGAAGTTCTAAATAGATACCCTTCATAATTATCCTCCTGGGGGCGAGGATCTATCTCTGTTTTTCCTGATGCTTTAAATATTTTTTAATACCTTCTATCAGCTCGTAGTCTAATTTAATAGAATACTTCTAAGCCCAGTAGAATTTTAATTTAAAAAAAAAGATTTTGCAGCTGGCCTAAATTTTTACCTTTTATTTTATGAATGGCTTTAAAAATAATTGTCACCTCTAGATTATTCCAATATCTTCTTAACAGTTCTTGGCTGTACTTTTAATTTTTTAATTTATGGGTTGTTCCAATATTTAAAATGTTTTGCACTAGAATATGGGTCCCTGTGAATCGCCCAGTTGCTGATTAGTGTTAAAGCCAAATGCCTAAAGCATTTTAAGTTATCTTTTTGAATTGTTGAACTACAAGGGCCTCTAGGTCGATTCTTATTAAGAATATTCTCGCCCATAGACACATTCTGCTAACTTTACTACTACTTACTACTATAAGTAATTCTTTCATTATTGCTACACACTGGTTTTGGTAAGGTTTTTTAATTTTTCGAATAACTTAAACCTGACGCAGTTGTAACAATATTTTTTCTCGCAAAGTACTATAAATAATAAATATTATTGTTCTTAATTATTGCAATTGTGGCTCTCCAGAACGAAGTGAAAATGTTAAAATCTGCTCCTATACTAACCACATCACTAGATACAAAAATGGTCATTCAGGAAGTAATAGAACGCGAAAAACGTCGTTACAATGTTATTACACATGGTTCTCGCGAAATAAATGGCTCAACTCAAGCAAAAAGGGAAAATGATGAAAAATTGGTTAAATGTATATTGGAACACGCATCAATTAATGAAACTCCTTCCATTTTCAGATTAGAAAAATTTGATAATACTAAACACCGCTAAGACTACGATTTAGAGATAAACAAATTTTGAAAATGATTCTGTGTGCCACTCACTGCTTTGCCTTTTTGATTCTGGTTCATACTCGACCATCCAGGTTTCGTCTACGGTTACGACAGAGTTAAGAAAGTCCGGCTCATTTTAAAATCAAATTCCACAATTCTTGACAGCGTGAAACTTGAAGTTGTGAATTTACAGATCCTCGGTCACTATCCCATATACAGCAAATGTGAACATATTTTGGATGTCAGCGAATTGCTGGATGGTAAATCGGAATGGAAAACTTCCCGGCCCTCCTTGAACGCCTTGTGCTATCTCCTGAAATGCAGTCATCCTTGAAGGCCTCATGAAGCATCTGAAATGTCGGTTGCATCCTTTACAAATCGCACACAAAACTTGATTGCGAGTCGCCATTCAAGCAAAGGCTCCATCTCACCATGTTACAAAGTCAAAAACCCATATCACGCGGAGGCTCGTCTTTTTAATCAGACTGCTCGGAGCAAACTGGCGACCGACTGTGTTGAAAGGGCAGATCCTTTACCACATTCCCCGAACCGCTTTACCTCGCCGTGATAAATAGTCGCATCACAATAAAATCATTTCCATTATTTTCATAATAGACCCTGTATTATCATTTTCAAAACATGGGTTTCAAATTAAAATTTTGGTAACTGCTTTCTCAATCGCATTACCCAATGCATCTACTAATTTAGCTATAATAAACTAAACATAAATAAAAATCAAATGTTCATATATTTTCATTTCATTCAAAATGTTGTTGTTTATAAAAATTATAATAGTTACTAGTAGTGATATTAAATTACAGATAATAGTGTTTTATGTATAACGCAGAAATCTCGATGATGGGCATATATTATGCAAGTACTTTATTTATCATTTTAACGGAGGTTAAAGAACAAATAAATTAAATTTGAAATAATATGTATAAATTATAAAACAAGAGTAAATTTTATAATATAAGAAACTCAATATCTTTAAATTTTAAGCTCGTAACATTACTTTAATTAAAAAATTGAGAAGATAAAATATATATCAATGGGCTGAAAAATTTAGTAAATTAAAATCATCAAATTTGACATAATAAAAGTTGCAGAAAGCCAAATTCTCTAGCAACAAGCAGGATCATAATATAAAAATTCTACTGAATGATTTAGTTTCAATTGTATTGTTAATATGAGTAATAAGCACCAGCAGCTTTAAGAACACACGATTGATTTACCTAGCTTACAATAATTTTCCATCAATAAACTAGATTCTGATTGTTTTCTATCGTTAACTTATTTTTTTAACACTAGTATATACTGACATCGAAATCCGAACACCCAGTATAAATCATTTTATTTTCATAATATTTTTTACAATAGTAAGGGAAAACTTAGTAAACAAATTAACAAAATTTCTCTTCGATTCAACTAACTTTATGAAAAAAAAAACATTAATAATGGACTATACACTCTCTAAGATACCTAGGTTCGCTTCTAATTAGGTGATTGATGATCTCCTGTGGTATCTCATTCCAAGCAATTACCAACGCATTTCAAAGTGCTTCTAGAGTCTGAAGGAGTCCTTCGCCCGTGATATCTTATACATGTTCAATTGGAGATAAATCCGGTGATCTAGGTGACCAAAGAAATACATTGATTTCAGCGTGCTCAAAGTTCATTGTGGCTCTTGCAAATTGTGGGCGAGCACTGGCAATGTCTGAAAATAGGATAGGAAGTTCCAGAATTTTTTCGAAAAGGAATAACCAACTATAGCAAATACAAAAATAAAAAGTTTTCCATTGATCATAGAATCAAATATAATGATGCAATAAGTACATTCTGGAGTGTAGACCTTTCAATGAAGCTAATTATAAGATAATCCCATAATATCTCAATTGATCACTCACGTATTTATTTTTATCTCAGTGAGTTATTTAGATGATGTAAATTATGTTTGTATTGTGTCAAGATTCAACTTAGTATTATTATATATAATGGAGTTATTACGATAGATATTTTCCACATTCAATTTTTGATTGGTTTGCGTCATCTTGTTTATCTATGCTACCTATAGATAAAATATTGTATATTATAATACATGATGGTATATAATTAACTAAATAATGTATACTTGAATTATATGACTCTTTAACATAAAAAAAAAACTGAAAACCTCTCTTAATTATAATAATAATAAATTGTCTTTATTCATTAAAAAAATTACAAACAAAGATTACATCTATAAAAGTAGGCGAAGTTCAGATAAATTATCTGCTCTTCCACTTAACCTACTACATTCATAATTTTAATTATATTTTTTAAATAAATATATATTACATATAATCAAAAAACATATATATTAACGTATTTAAAGCTTATTATTTTTAAACTTTGAAAATACCGTGCAATACACTTATTAATGTGAAACTTAAAACGTAAATTAATGTCAATTATTAGACCTAAATTCCGAACCTTGTCCACAAAGAGCAAAACAGTGTCATCAATTTTAATTTCGAGTACCCTTTTCGATGATTCTAATTGGCTTTGAGGACCAACTAACATTATTGAAGTCATTGACATTAATAGATATACGGTGGTCACGGGAGAGATTCACCAATTTTGATAAATCTGACCTTTTCAAGTTTAAAAGAATATAATAATTATGTGTCTCCCGCCAATAAATTTGCAGGGAAATGATCTAAGATAGGTGTGAGGGATGACATATAAATAGAAAATAATATTGAGCTCAATATTGATCCCTGAGGGACACCAATGTTTACCTGAGCAAACTCGGATATTAAATCCTCAATTTGAAGTCATTGATGACAATTATCTAAAAACTAGCGACTAAATCCACTACACTGTTGTCAAAGCCAATGTAATAGAATAAGGGCCTTCAATACTTGATGGTTGACAGTATCAAAGGCTTTACTGTAGTCAAGTAAAACCATAAATGTTGAAAGACCCTTATCGGTGGCGGCTAAAATGTCATCTAAAATATTAAGTAAGGCGATGATAATTAAGCAACTATAGTTATGTCTGAACCCAGATTGTAAAGAAGGCAGCAAAACGTTATTTTCGAGAAATTCACCAATTTGAATTTTAAGCACACGCTCTAACATGTTTGACACAACCGGTAATATACTAGGTACTAGTAGGGCAATTAATTTTAGGGATCGGAATGATGGTTGCTAGTTTCCAACTATTCCGAAATATGGATTATTAATACAGCGGTTGATAATATGTATTAGATAAAAAATTAAATAAGGACAGCAAAATTTAAGCATCATTATATTAATTCCATCTGTACCCATGACATTAGACTTAACACTATTTAAGATGTTGCCAATCTCATCAGTCGTCGCTAATTTCAATTTAAAATAGCCAGCAATTCCATTAGTATGAACATTATTTCGGTACAAGTTTATAATCTCATGATCCACAGTACAATTAATATTACATATTAAATAGTTATTAATACCGTTTACATCATTAAAAATATTAGGTAAAACTGTTGATTTACATTTAACAATACCATTTGATTTTAAACATTTCCATCAATTTGAGTTTTTGTTATTGATCGAAAATTCTAAATAAACCTTTTTCCCTTATTATAGCTGAGTAGTTTATATAGATTAAAAAAAGTGTGCATATTTTGATTGTTTGCCAAGCATTATCACGATGTATCATCATTTCTTTTAAGGTATCAGTAAGCCACGGAGCAGGTATTTTTGTCATCCTACGTCTAACTAAGGGCGCATTAAAATCAAATATGTCGATTAAAATCTTATTCAAAACGTTATTTTGTCCTTAATATTGTTTAAATAAATTAAGTTTTGAAGATGTGATAAAGAAACAATTTTTTTTTATATTATATTTATATTACAAAATTGACGCTATGTAATAAATTTTCGAGTTAAGTTTGAGTTTATAATAAACTATATCATGGTCTAATACGTCGTAAATTTTAATTACTTTAGATTCAATATATTTACTTTTGTAAGAAATTACAATGATGTCAAAGTTTTAGTGTGTGAAGTAACACGTGTAGGTTCCGAAATAATTTGACTAAGATCATAAGCACCCAGAAGATCCAAAAACTTACTGGCATTTTTCGAATGAAGGTTACGCATATTTATATTTATGTCGGCTAAAAAAATAAATTTTCATATTGTGGTAAAATTTACACAGATTTATTCAAGGTTACTTAGAGGTGTTGCAACAACTTCAATTTTTACATTATTTACTCTGTTTTTAAACCTATTTGTTTTTCAGATTTTCATTAGGCTCTTCATTGAATCCCATTTTTTCGGCGTGAATGTTGATCCACGCGTTTTTGCAACGAAGAAATTTGTATTGTAATCCATTTTGACCTTGTTATTATTTAAATCCAGATATATATTTTGTACAAACTAAACTAAATAATTTTCAATTCTTTTTTCAAATACAAAATTACTTCTGTAATTATATAAAACCCAGAATAGATATTGAAACTGAAATAGGATTGTAGTCATCAATTATAATTTATCTGCATTTTATAAGAATTTAGGAGAAATGTAATAAATAACAAGCTTTTTCATGACCTATACCATATGTATATATAGAAATATTATATTTATATATATTTTTCGAATTCCTACCTAAACAGGTTATTTAAAGATTTAAATCTGGAGCAAGACAATTTTTAAGTTTGAAATAAGAAATGCTTATAGTATTGTTCTTGAAGTTAATACTCTATGAATACAACTCATTTCGATGTTAGGATAGACACTTAATGAAGTAAAAAAAATGCTAATACATCATCCAAATAGTACATGTATTGGAATGCTAATGAACAAACACCGTTAGACAAAAAGTATCCCGGAATTATTTTTAGTAATATTAATTAATTAAAAATATCCTCAAAATAACATATAAATTATCGCTATTAACTGTTATAGAAGCTTTGGGTTTATTACTAAAATTAGCATTCGATGTATTACTAGTAACATAGATAGCAGAAAACCACTCGACGAAGTCTTTTGCAATTACAGCTCCATCCGTAATGATTTTATCATTGAAAGTCATTGATGATGTTAGACAGGACGTAGTTTAGAAACTTCAGATGATTTCCTATAATCGAGAGATATGATACGTCACTTAATAAGTCCCCGGTCTGACACATATATGGAAACATTGTTAACAGACCCATGTGATTTCCGCGTAGTTCTAATCTTCAAACATTACGTGTAAAATTTTTATGAAATTCTGACCGTTAGTATATTAGTTACAATCATTTTAGGTACCGCTGTTTTGTAATTTTTAAGACAATGGATAGAAAGGAATTCCGTGTATTAATTAAACACTGTTTTTTATGAGAAAAAATACTGTTGGACCTAAACAGTGACTTGATAAGCATTTTTGGGATTCTGTACCAGGCAAATCTACTATTATTAACTGGTATGCTGAATTTAAATCCGATTGTACAAGCACTGATGATAATGAAGGTTCTAGTCGCCCAAAATCGGCAGTTGTTCTAGAAAACATAAAAAAATTTCCACAAAAGAGTATTAAAAGACCGTGAAGAGCTGTGAGATAGCTGACACTTTGTAGAAATCAGGAGGTAGTGTCTTTGCAATTTCAGATGAAAATTTAGGCATGCCCAAGTTGCTTTCCGCGTTTGCTCATACCGAACCAGAAACAACAACTCGTCGAAGATTCAGAGCACTGTTTGAAGCTATTCAAGTAAAATTAAAGGATTTCTAGCATCGGTATGTGCCAATAGATGAAGTATGGATTCACTACTATACCCCTGAATCAAAAAGATCGTCAGTTGAGTGGACAACAGCCGGAGAAAGTCGTCCCAAGTAACCAAAAACTTAAAAGTCGGCTGGAAAAATTATGGCATCCTATTTTGGAACGCGCATGGAATTTTATTAATCGACTATCTTGAGAAAGGCAAAACTATCGATAGTGAATATTACATTGCATCAAGAAAAAACGGCCCCAAATGCAAAAGAAAAAATGCCGTGTTACCAGGACAATGCTCCATGTCACAAGTCAATGAAAACAATTGTTAAATTGGTTGCATTACTGTTTGAATTGCTTTCCCATCCACCGTACTTTTTAGATTTGACTTTTTGCAGTCATGAAAAAGATGCACCAAGGAAAGAAATTTGGTTCAAATGAAGAAGTGATTGCCGAAACTGAGGCTTATTTTGAAAGCAAATACAAATCGTTTCACATAAAGAGCATCGAAAAGTTAAAGGAGAGCTGGAATGAATGTATTACTCTTGAAGGAGAGTATGTTGATGAATAAAGTGGAATTTCCAAAAAATAATTGGTTTTTCTTAGTTAGACCGGAAACTTATTGAGTGATGTGTTATTTATTATAAAGTATGTTATTCATATTAGAACATTGTGGTCGTTTGCTTCTAAATATCTCATAATCGGAGAATAAACCACTTTTTTATATTTTTCATGGGTCATTTTTTTAAATTTTAATTAATCTAATCAATTTACCATTAAAACACTTTGGTAATTGGATGATTTCAAAATTTTAATTGGAGCAAACAAATTAAAAACTGAGTACAAAACATTATTAAAATTAAGGACATTTTCGTTTACACATCTACTAGAAAAGACTTGATCCCAACCCACGCATGCTAAAAACTTATTGATCTCGTTATAATTCGCAGGTCTAAAGTCATATATTGATTCCGGATTTTCACTAGTAAATACCAGCGATGAAAATGAAACATTTAACGTGTACGAGATATGATGAACACCAGGGCTTCACAAATTATCACTAGCACGGTTTATACCCAATCCAGGAGAGTTAGAAAATACCAGATCCAATAGCACGTTTCTTTAATTTGGAATCTTATTCACTTCGAGTAGGTGGTGGAAATTTAAAACATTTGCTAAAACGTCTGCGGGATAACTATTATTCCCTACGCTCAACACATTCTCTCCAGAAGTTTTTCATGTGGCATTTAGAAGGTTGTAATCTCCACAAAAGATGTACTCACACATTGGGTTGGAACTGCAGATAATTTCGAATTAATCAACGCGAGAGACGTAATTAAAAATATTAGATGCAGGTGGTATGTATGTTGAGCTAATAATAAATTTATCATTAACTTTAACGAAAAGATGTTCTATGCTGTCGCAACTAGGAATGATGCAACTCTTTAAGTTATTGCGAACAACAAGTAAAACTACTATTACGATCTACTAGGTATATATCGAAGTTATGTAGCCCAAATTTAGCATCATTAACAGAATTATCCAACCAAGTCTCAACAAGAACGATGAATTCATAATTAGATACGTTAACATTCAGCATGAACGATCTAATTTTGCCATCCATGCTGCCCACATTTTGAAAGTAGATGGTCAGTTTTTTTACTGTGAGTAGATTTAACAATGGATGTATGGCCGTGTTATTATATTTAATCAGTTTCGACCTGTTTTTCCATTTTTTTTCCAATTCGATTTTTAGCTGTTAGATGATCACGATTCATCGTTATTGAAGCGAATATTCCCAGTATCAGTAGCACGAGTCACTTTTAATATATCGAGTGCCTCTTTGTTATTTGTCCAATTAAAGTCAGGCAAGTTTTAAATTCTGCACCATTATTATGATATCACAATTATTAAACTCACTATTTTTATTGCTAATACAAATAATACAAATATGATGATAATGATGGCCATAACACTTCAACTGTTGCATTATTGATCTCTTTGGTGAGATTAGATATAAAACTTGAAACCAAGCAAGTTTTTGCTGATAATCAAATTAACTCTATTAAATAAAATACTGACACAGTATAAATGGCTTCAAAAATGTTTCTATTTCTACGACGGTACTTCGCCAAACACTGGCTTCATCAGAAATAAAAACATGTTTGAAACCATATATTGTGTTAGTATTTTATTCAGTGATATGAAGCTTCAACATGTAACAGCCTCATCAATCCAGTAATTAAATTAATAGTTATTGCATTTATTACTTCTAATAAAGCAACTCAATTTGTCAAGGATATCCTGTAAGTATGGTTGAATTAAACCATTATAAATTGAGTATGTGTCAAAAAAAATTTGGAATATATTTAAACAATGATACTGAAATACTAACTAGTATTAAAATTACTTAAAAATTATAACGAAATAAATTATAGAAGTCTACAATGTTCATTAAATCGAAGTTTAACAAATAAAGTAATATCTTTTCTGTCCATGTCGATATTTGATTGCCATTTGTCAGCTCATTGTGTATCTCGAAGGTGTGTAAAAGTCATTTTAAGGTTATTGTGACTTGTTTACTTATAAATAATTAAATATTAAACTATGTTTTGCAATTGGGGGTGAAATGATCAGTCAAATACCAGAAGAGGATATCCGGCATTGTATGTTTTTTGAGTTTTGCAAGAGTAGTAACGCAGCATTTGCAACTAAAAACATTTGCGATGTTTATCCACGTACATTAAACCTTCGTAAATTCCAAAGATGTTTTTCCAAGTTAAAATCCGGTAATTTTGATCACTCTAACTCTTATCGATTAGGAAAACCAACAACATTAGACAACGACGTGCCAAGGGCAGAAGTGGAAGCAAGTCCAGGTCAAACAATCGAGAAATTGTCAAGCAACCTTAACTAACCTAGGTCGCCAACCAAAAATATTTAAAGCAGATTGGAAACATAAGCAGATATGTTAGGGTTTCCTATAATCTGTCAAAGAACAAAGCCAACCGATTCATCACATGCAACGTATTGCTTCAACAGCACCATACAAAACCGTTTTTTTGATCGTTTGATTACTAGAGACAAAAAATATATATAGGACGATAATTCAAAACGCAAAAGACAGTGGCTCTCTCCAAACGAATCACTACGAAGTACTGCAGTACTGCGAAGCCGGGTTTACATCTCAAAAAGGCGCTTCTGTATGTTTGGTGGAGTATTCGGAGAATTGTTCATTTTGAATTGCTGAAACCTGGACAAACCCTTAATGCAAACCTTTATTGTGAACAATTAAATCGAGTGAACCAATTGTTAACACAAAATCAATCAAAATCTTGCAGAACAAGACGACTATGCAAGGCCACACTGTGCAAGAAGAACACTGGAAAAAAATAATGAATTAGGGTGGGAGATACTGCCTCACCCAAAATTCTCGCCCAATATCGCACCCTCGGGTTTCCATTTAATCCAACAACATGGGTGATTATATTATTGATTAAAAGTTAAAAATAATAGCAAAATTAGTACTTCTACCCAAATAAATTAGTGACATGACAGACAATTAAAAAAGTTCTAAAATAACTTATTTTAACATTTGCGGGGATACACCTCCCATCTAGTGTAAAAATTAATTATATCAATTTCCCAATTGAACTGAAAAATGTTATTAAAGCCAAAAAAGCAGCAGGAACAAAACGTCTCTGCAAAACTAAAGCTAGAGAGAAATGGATCAACTTTTGCAACATAAATAAACATACCCCAATAGGATCGGTCTGGCGACATTTCAAATCTATAAGCGGAAAGCAGACAAATAATTATAATCTCATGGCAAGCGAAATAAAATAATCCTTTTTAGATCACATAATCCCAAAAACAGCCCCCTCTAGTGAGATAATTATCCCTTCTAACACAAGCCACTTTCTATGTGCACCATTTACATTACACAAATTTAATAATTCAATAAAAACTGGGCTCGATGGCATTACTAATGAAATGATATCACATTTTCCTGGAAATTATAAATCCGCGCTTTTAGCTGTGTATAATTCACGATGGTGCCACAGAAAGGAATACGACGATTTAAAAACATTTGTGATTATCCCAATATTAAAACCTAATCTCGTCTCCTCTTATTACCCCATCACGTTCCTCTCCAACTTAATGAACATGTTTGAACGACTTATAAAAAGCAGGTTGGAATTGTGGCTGGAACATGAGAATCGGCTAAATGGTTTCCATAAACAACTGGGAACGATCGATGCAGTGTGCGATATAGTTACTAATATTCAACAGCCGTTTTGTAATAATAATTATTATCCATGCTTATTTATTGACCTAGAGGGGGCATATGACTGCGTTAATTTGGATATGATGTTCCGCAAATTAGTCAACTTTAAAATTCCTCAAAAAGTTGCTACCAACATAGCGCTCTTCAAATACAGAAAGGTCTGCATTATCGACGGCGAGGGCGATGGCATATGTGGAAGTACCATAGGGCTCCGTCCTTTCTCCCTTATTGTTCAATCTGTATACTGAAAATATGCACAATATAGTTAAAAACAACATTTTCGCCATTCAATATGCAGATGATATAGTTTTTCATGCATCGTACAGATGTATTTGTGGGAATTTTTTTTATAGAAGCTTTATAAGAGCTGGTTACATTCCAATAAGAACACCTGCCAGAAAACTGACAGCAACTCCTACACCAATGTTTGGGACTCCACAAGGATTTTTTATACAGTTAGAAGATAAAACATCAAAGCAAAGATTACTATGCTCGTGTTGAGGGAAGAGAGATTATTTCCAACTTGGCCAAAGCTGCTGGATTAGCAACAATGATTTCGACTATGAGGCCCGATATTGATAACATTGATGAATATGTACGTAATACTACAGCCAGAGCATTTGCTGTTGTAGTATCTGCTTTGGTAATTCCTTCATTATGGCCATTCCTGAAAGCTGTTTGCAGATCTAAAAAGTCATGGCAAGCTAGACATCAAAATTGTTCAACAAATTGCTATTTTGATGGGATGCGCCATCCTGCCACATCTCAAGTCCTTAGTAGAAATTATTGAACATGGGCTTGTGGATGAACAACAAAAAGTAAGAACTATCACAGCCTTAGGAATAGCTGCTTTAGCTGAAGCTCAGTACATTAAAGAGGATATTTTGCCTCAGTTCTTTAAACATTTTTGGAATCACAGGGTGGCTTTGGATAGGCGTAATTATAGGCAGCTTGTTGATCAACTGTGGAGATTGCAAATAAGGTCGGTGCATCAGAGATTATCAATAGAATTATCGATAATTTGAAAGATGGGAATGAGCAGTATAGAAAAATGGTAATGACGTCCATTAAAAAAATCATCAATATAATAAGGGTTCATGACATTCTGTTAAAATTGTATTTGCTGGGGTTGACAACATTGCTCCAGATATAGTTCTTAGTGCTTTATGTTGTATGCGATCCACTTTCTTCAGTAGTGTATTACAGGCTGACCCATAAAACGTACTGCCATAATATATTATTGATCTTATATTACATCAAAATAGTGCTGTGCCTCTGTCCCTTTAAATTAACAGTTTAAAAAATTAACGTTTACAATACATAGTCTAGTTCGTATCTAATATACTGATTTTTGGGATCGTTTGTAATTCTTGGGTATCCTGCAACTAATGCGTCCTGTCCTCCAATGTACAAAGAATTGTAAATCTTCCAATAAACATCCCGAACTTTCCTTGCAGGATGAAACAAACCCTGTGAAGTATACTGAAGTATTTTAATAGGTCCTAAAGCAACCCTCATCCCTTCAATTTCATCCATAAAAGCTTGAACCAAATGTGGCGATGTCTGAAATATAATCATGGGAAATTTAGGATCTGCCGACATAGATTCATAAGAACAGCTTATCGATTCTCTATGCTTTCCAGGAGCAAACCACTGAGGATGTGGTTATGCTAAATGGTTTTGGTACCATTGTGAATTAGCTTGGTAAAAGAGTGAAACCATACTTGCTACAAATTTGTGGAACAATTCTCTGGAGATTAAACAATAAATCGGCTAAAGTTAGACAACGAGCTGCAGACTTAATATCGAGAATTGCTGCAGTAATGAAAACTTGTCAAGAGGAAAAACTAATGGAGCATTTGGGAGTTGTGCTTTATGAATATTTGGGTGAAGAATATCCAGAAGTACTAGGATCAATATTAGGAGCATTAAAGGCAATTGTTAATGTTATTGGTATGACTAAAATGACACTACCTATTAAAGATTTACTACCTAGGTTAACACCTATTTTGAAGAATCGACATGAAAAGGTGGAAGAGAACTGCATAGATTTAGTTGGTAGAATTGCTGACCGAGGACCTGAGTATGTTTCAGCTAGAGAATGGATGAGAATTTGTTTCGAGTTACTAGAACTACTAAAGGCCCATAAAAATGCTATTCGAAGAGCTACTGTGAACACGTTTGGCTACATAGCTAATGCAATTGGCCCACGTGATGTTCTAGCCACATTATTGAATAATCTTAAAGTACAAGAAAGACAGAATCGTGTATGTACAACTGTTGCAATCGCCATTGTTGCTGAAACTTGTTCCACATTCACTGTTTTACCAGCTTTAATGAACGAGTACAGAGTTCCTGAGTTAAATGTACAGAACGGTGTTCTAAAATCATTATCCTTTTTGTTTGAGTACATTGGAGAAATGGGAAAAGATTATATTTATGCTATTGCCCCATTACTGAAGGATGCTTTGATGGATAGGGATTTGGTACATAGACAAACAACATACGCTGCCATTAAATACATGGCTCTAGGTATATATGGTTTTGGTTGTGAGGATGCATTAGTGCATTTGTTAAACTATGTGTGGCCGAATATATTTGAGACAACGCCACATTTGGTTCAAGCTTTTATGGATGCAATTGAAGGAATGAGGGTTGCTTTAGGACCTATTAAAATACTTCAGTATACTTTACAGGGTTTGTTTCATCCTGCAAGGAAAGTTCGGGATGTTTATTGGAAGATTTACAATTCTTTGTACATTGGAGGACAGGACGCATTAGTTGCAGGATACCTAAGAATTACAAACGATCCCAAAAATCAGTATATTAGATACGAACTAGACTATGTATTGTAAACGTTAATTTTTTAAACTGTTAATTTAAAAGGACAGAGGCACAGCACTATTTTGATGTATTATATGGATTTCAGTTTGCTTGCACGAAATAAAGATCCTCTATAAGATCAATAATAGATTATGGCAGTACGTTTTATGGGTCAGCCTGTAATACACTACTGAAGAAAGTGGATCGCATACAACATAAAGCACTAAGAACTATATCTGGAGCAATGTTGTCAACCCCAGTAAATACAATTTTAACAGAATGTCATGAACCCTCATTATATTTACGTAGAAAATATTAATCGAAAAATGTTATTGAAATACTTATCGTTGAACAGAGACCACAATACAACCTATTGCTAATCTTATTACAAATATGTTAACCAAACAATATTATAGTAAAAAAACTACCCCCCATTGAAAACAGCTTTTAGAGCAAGCAACCCCATAAAACATTATTTTAAATGCGGTTTACTGTATAGATTATATTCAACATTACCAATTACTATATTTGAAGATCAGTCCAAATTTTCCGTCATATAAACAAAATATATCATATAATAAGGAATCTGCAAAATTCATACTGAATAGCTAGTTCCCAAATAACTTATATATGTATTGTGATGGGCCAAAGTAATTAGATAAGGTGAGACTGGCATTTGTAATCTGAGACATCGATTTAAAATTTACGGAAAGAATTAACAACGATGCAACAATACATACTGCAGAGCTGATTGCCATATAGAGCACTGAAGAAGACAGAAAGTAACGTAACCATAAATGTTGTTATTTTGTCAAACTCTAAATCAAGTCTACTTGCGATAAGCAGTTCATCAAGCAAAGCATACGATAAGAAATATATAATACCAGGTATTATAAAAACGATTGAAGCTTTAAATAACAAAAATATATTTGTTCATTTTGTCTGGAATAAAGGCCACACGGATATTGAAAGGGAGATTTCTAATGCACCCATTTCAGTCACATATAATTACCTCAGCAAAAATGATATAATAATCGGATGGAAAATAGATTGACTAGTGGTTGCACATACGAACTACAAGAAATTGCACCTTGAACTTCCCGGAAAGCTTCCATACATCTACAAAAAATGCACAGGAACAGTAAGTTCTGTAGTAAGGTGAACACTAAGTTCTCCACTCAGGGTTCGATATTAGCAGGTGTACCACAGGGTTCTGCACTGTGTCCGGCCCTGTATTATATCTATACCAGCGACATACCGTATTTGGCTCCGGTTATGATCGCCCAACACGCTGATGACACTGCCCTTCTGTACAGAGGGCGTTCCACATCCCACTTGGAGACTACTCTCTAGAAGGCCCTTGACTCCTTCGAGGAGTGGGCTGATAGGTGGAAACTAGCGATCAATGCCGACAAAAGAGTCTCTGTACACTTCAGCAAAAACAAACATCTTTACTCTGAAAATCCAATGGCATTGAACCAGTCCCTCACAGATAGATCCACGGACAAGAGGTTTTGGTCGGTAAGAATCCAACACTGCCCTACTAAAAGGGCGTTCATGACGGATTTCCTCTCCTTGCATAAAAAAAATTCATTTAAACAAAATTGGTGTAAAAAAAACCGCTATGTGAGTGTAGACAGGTGGGTGACTTTAATCATACTTTCTTCAAATGCAACAAAAATGCCCCCCATAGGTACATATTAATTGAAACACTGAAGTCCGTTTGCTACCTCCCATTAAGTTTTAATTATATCCTCGCTAAAAATAATGATCAGGTATATACATTTTTATTTGAGTTTATACAAAATGTTATTAGTATTAGATTATAAGATTCAATTAACAAGTCTATCTCTATTATGTTCCCCAAGTCCCCCCTATGTCACGATGGCCCTCATAGACTACCCTATCCCATGTTATTTCCCAGCTTTCTTATTATTGTAGATATAAGGTCACCTAGCAAATAAGTCGTGATTGATTTACGAAAGCCTAAGTCAAAAAATTTAAAAAAATAACAAGCTCAAGTAAAAAAACAATAAAAATATTAAATATTTAGAACTATTATTACAAAATCTAAGAATAATCTCTTATTTGATATTTATAGAAAATCATCTTTTACTGATTTCGTTATCCCAAACCATTCTAGACATTCTCATAAACATAAAATTGCTACGTTCAATTAAATTATCTATAAACATTGAGTTTAAATCCGGTATCTATAAGTTAAAATTTTATTAAATAAATCGTGTTATATAAAAACGTGATTTCATTTATGTTTAACATGTATAACGAAAGAATCAAAATAAACTAACAATTTAAAATAATCTTCAATCTAAAATAACATTGTTAACAATAACTAGTAGAAGTTGAAGAGCAGTGAAGTACATAGATAGCGTTGTTTGTAGATATTATATTGCCCTAAACTGGCAATCCACTTAAAATCTCTAAGGACTTTTATCTATAGATAAATACTATTGGTAAAGTTTGTGATGCCTTGCGTTCACTACAAAAGCCTCCCGGTAATCTCTTAGCAAACACTACGATATCGTCCTTATAAAATAGAACAGAACGTATTAACAATTACCTAAGGCATATATAACATACTAAGGGTACGGCCAGAGTGCGAGCGTCTGGCGGTGCGGTGCGTGCGGCTTCGTTTTTTTAACACGTACTTACGCTCCATGGCACTCAGGAGGACTCAGGACGCCACCATGCGTTAGCACGTGTTTAACATGAACACCACACGCACCGCACCGCCAGACGCTCGCACTCTGGCCGTACCCTAACATGGATCGACCCAGTTCAACCATTTTAAAAGATAAGTAAGTACTAATAGATATTGACTATTTCTTTATTTTACATCCAGTAATAATCTGCTTCTAACAATTTTTTTAAGCAGTTTTAAATAGAGAGCGTATATAATGTATTTTTATTAACAAAAAACCTAGATTACTTTTATATACAATAGAACTTAATTTCTTTCCATAATTAAATTATATACCTAAATAAAACACTTTCTTATTTGACATCACACTATAGTTTTACAAGTGACTCGAGTTTCGATCAAGAATTGATAATTTTCAAACTTTAAAGTAAATTAAATATATTGGAAACATATTTATATACAATTAATTAAGGAGGATAATACCAGGTCAACCTGGTCGTTAATAATGTCCTTTGTCGGCAAAATGGATGATCTTCGTTAAATTAAATGGTTCACGAAAGTTGAATTTGTTTATTTAGTCTTGTTTTGAAGTGAACACCACAAACACTAATCAATTAAATTTTATATGTTAATACTACGTGTTATGAATACTCTTTTATTTTATTATAGAAATGATGACGTCAATAATACAACTGTTGATTCCCTGGAAGTCAATAAATTTAACGGAACTAATTATTGGTGGTCAAGGGACAAGCCTTTATTACTAACTTTAAATGGAGTTAGAGTTCCTTTTATGATAAAATCTCTAATTAATGTTGGTAGACTAGATACGACCGCCAACACATCGGATAAGCCACTAGAAGGATTGAAAATATTAGATGTAGGCTGTGGAGGTAAATATAAATATTTTAAACATCTTGCAACATTATTAGTATTGTTATTTAAATATGGCATAAAATCAAATATATTACCTAATTTAATGATCCACTAATTTTTAACATTATTCAATCAACTATATTAACATTCATTAAATTAATACATATTTTCAAACATATTATTGTATTACAAAACAGTCTGTGTTACATAGAGATAACAACTTTATTTAGACATATACAATAGAAATTTAAATTACATGCATTATAAAAATAGGGTCTTACTAAACCCTAATCTGTTTCGGTTAGTACCATATTAATTAATTAAAAATACTTTTATGGTTTTAATTAATAGTACAATTAGTATTTCAAAACTCTGAGATATATTTGCTTGTTGCAAAACCTGTTCTTGAATAATTCCATAATACTGAAATATACAAATTATATTCTGCTGTTCCAAAACAAATTATTAAGTTTTATTACTTACGTTAGATTTCAAATACATTCTTTTGTATTATTATAATTTGTAACCTAGCATGTTATTCACAAAAAACAAATTATTGTAACAAAATTATTAATACAAATTATTTGCAGGTGGGTATTTATCAGAAGCGTTAGCAACCCTGGGCGCCGACACGATTGGAATAGATGTTGGAGAAGATATAATCAAAACCGCAGAGAAACATAAGGAAACTTTAGATTCATCCACAAAGCTTAAGTATATGGTAATACCAATTGAAGAGTTTGCACTAAAAAACAAGAACTCTTTTGACGTCGTCTTCACGTCCGAAGTAATTGAACATGTATCTAACCCGCAGTTGTTTGTTGACAAATGCGCAGAATGTGTCAGACCAGGGGGTTCCTTGGTCATCACTACAATCAGCAGAACTATATGGTCAAAAATGTATATGCTTTGGTTTAGTGAATATATTTCAGGTCTTATTCGCTTGGGGACCCATGAATACGAGAAATTTATTACGCCAGATGAGCTAAGGAAAATGTTGAAAAAGAGTAAGTTTATTACTTAGTTACATTATTCATTCAGCATATAAACCTACAAAATATAATATTCTTCAGCAAAACAAGAAAAAAAGATACTTATTTTATAAAATTACATTAAACATTGAGGGTATATCAAATTGCCTTTTTAGTGGATTACCATATAATAACAGCCACAATCACTCTCTTAATTAAATAGACTTTTGAAGTTATTAACTGCAAATCCCAGAACAATTAACAATTTAAGTTATTATCATCTTCACGTAACTTAATTTATTCAAACAATAAATATAAATTTAATGGATTATCATATCGTGGTAATCCATATTAAACATAGATTAATACATAATATAGGGTCCGCCAATAAGGGCGCGTGAACTTTAAAATGGAATAAAACAAGTTGTGTGTGAGGTAGAAACGAAATTTATTTTTCATTCGAAAGGGTATTCGACCCCATTAAGTATGGAAGATAACATCGTTCAAATGACCACCGCGGCTCCATTTGGTAGCCCGTATCCGGGAGGTCCAATTTTTGATGACTCTGGAGCACATATCGGCCTCAATTTGAGCGATGGCGTTGCGTATGTTGACTTTGAGGTCATCGGTGTTTAGAGGCTTGTTGGCGTAGACCAGCGACTTGAGATAGCCCCAGAAAAAAAGTCTAAAGGCGTTAAATCGCACGATCTCGGTGGCCAGTTGATATCGCCTCCGCGCGAGATGACCATGTCCGGAAATCGCTCGTGTAAAATGTCCATTGTGGCATGGGCTGTGTGGCAAGTGGCGCCGTCCTGCTGGAACCACATGTCGTCCGTGTCCATATCATCCAGTTTAGGCCAAAAGAAGTTGGTTATCATCGCCCTGTAGCGCTCCTCATTGACGGTTATGGCCGCCCCAGCTTCGTTCTCGAAAAAGTACGGACCGATGATGCCGCCAGCCCAAAATCCACACCAAACAGTGACTTTCTGGGGATGCATTGCCACTTGGTGGACCTCGTGTGGGTTGTTCTCACTTCAAATGCGGCAATTTTGCTTGTTCACATACCCGTTCATCCAGAAATGAGCCTCGTCGCTGAAGATGATTTTTTGGCCAAAATGGGGGTCTGCTTCCAACTGCTCCAGAGCCCAGTCAGCGAACGCCCGACGCTGTCTGTGGTCGTTTATCTTGAGCTCCTGGGTCAATTGGATTTTGTACGGGTGCAGACCCAAATCCAGATGCAAAATTCTGCGAGTTGATGTCTCCGAAAGGCCAAGTTCCTGTGCACGACAAAAAATTGACTGCCTCGGGTTCTCGCGCACACTCTCACGGACAGCAGCGATATTTTCGTTCGATCGGGCGTTTCGTCGACGTGTCAGTATTGGCTGGTTGTTTACTGAACCAGTCGACTCGAATTTGCCCACCAATCGACGGATAGTCGACTCTACAGGCCGATCATCGCGACCGTAAAATGGGCGAAGTGCGCGGAACGTTGCTCGAACTGATGACCCATTTTCGTAAAACAATTTAATAATTTGCACGTGCTGCGCGACACTCAAACTTGCCATGGTGATTTGGGGTTATATACTGAACAAATGACAGCAACTTTGACAGCTCTACCTCGAACAACATGGCCGCACCCTTCCGGCAAACTTCGCGCGTCCCTATTGGCGGACCCTTTAATTAGAAAAAAAAACACGAAAATATTTCGTAAAATCTACAACAAATGAGTTTTATTAAGACTACAAGAACAAACCACTTTTGAAACAACTACTTCTCTAGCTAATACTTCGACAGACATTGAATAATACAAAAGTAACTTGCGTGTTACAGAATAGCAAGGCTATCAAAGCAACACTAGTTTGAACGTATTTCTTTCTGTAAAATGAACTAAAAATGATTGACTGTACGTTAAATAATTTGTGAGTGACTATATTACGATAAATTAGGAACAAGAAATTAATTTAGGTTGATGTAATTAAAAATAAATTAGCAAAAGCAATTAAATAATTCAATACTCATTTTATAACCATCTGCAGACAGGTGTTTCGATCTCTCGATCTCTTTTTTTATTTATATTTCAAATCAATTTTATAATAAAGCTGTACTGAAGAGATCGAGAGATCGAAACACGTGTCTGCAGATGGTTATAAATCTACATTTGTTGTAGATTTTACGAAATATTTTCGTGTTTTTTTCTAATTATTAGTTAATTTTCTACAACGTAAAGGACTTATATATTTTATTACCATATAGATTAATACATTTCTTAGATTTGCATTATTTGTGGTATAAACATAATATTTTAATCTGTATGCTTAGATTATATAAAAAATAATTCTAATTATATTTTCTAGATAATTGCAGACCAACGGCCATTGAAGGGCATACTTATAATCCCCTTACGAGGAACTGGTTTGTATTACCCACAACTAATTTATCTTATGCAATTCATTCAATTAAACCACTTAATTGAAAAGTTTAATATTTTGGATTATACCAATAAAATGTAATAATCCTTGAATTATGCAGTTTCTATTACCAAATGTTACAAAATTGTGCTAAATTTATAATTCTAGCTTTAATATTAATGCAAGTTACGGGAAAGAAGCTAAAAAATAATAATGTAGCCTCATTTTCTGCAACTAAATTAATTCTAATTAGTAGATGGGTTTGGGCGGAAAATCATCGGAAAGCAATGAACCTCTCCCATGAAAACTGGACCCGTTGAAAAGTACCGGAAGAAATATTATTCATATTTGATGAAAACAACATATATACCTTAAGGAAAAATCTACATCCTTCATAATTTTTACAATTTTGAGTTTAATTTTTCTAAAATTTAGTACTACATAAATTATTCAACACATACTATACAAAATTGATAAATTGCTATCACTGCACCCTACTACAGTAACCACTTAAATCAAAGGAAAATAAGACGCACACTTCCAAAATTAAGTATAAGCAGTAAAAAATGGGTTTTCTAAAGTTTTTAATTAAAAATACAAAATATTTTAGAAAATAAAGACAAGATCATGATACTATTTTCCCTTACTAATCATTGTATTATCCTTTAAAAATTCTATTGCATAAATTTATTCCGCCATATTTCGGTAATGTTAGAATATAGCAAAAAACTTGATGAGCTAATTTTCACAATCTTTTCTTGAGGCCAGTTTTGTACCATTAACACACACGACACTGACACCCCGTGAAGTAATGCCTGACGGCGGTTCCGCGGGGTGGCACACACACACACACACTCATCATACACACGAACACCTCATCGACACAGACGACACCCTACATACGTGAAGTAATGCCAGACGGCGGTTCCGCGGGGTGTCAGGGCGACTTGGGGAGGTGGTTTTTAGTGGGTATACCAGTATAGTTCTGGAGACTCCCACACTCTGTCTATAAAAGATTTTCCACTTCCCAGCCACAAAAAAAGGTTGTTTTACTCTCAGTACTCCAAAACGCAGCTATTATTTACATTTTTCTTTTTTGCTTAGTCGGTACAGTATCTGTTTTGTGATCCCTAGATAAAATTTTGCTGATATCATACGATTTTCCGGTGATGCTCATATTAGTACACAATAATTATTGTTATGTAAAGTACTTATCTCAATAATATTCAAACAGAATTTTCCATTTGTAGGAAAAAATTGGAATAATCAAAACGGCTTTGAGTTAATACCTAATTTCAGTAAACACAGAAAAAATAATTTAAAGTTTTTCTTTGAAATATAAATTTATCATAGCTTTAACATATATTGATAAATAGTGCATTATATAAATATGAACAGAACAGACCTTATCTCTCACCTTGCTTCAAGACCTATAATAATATAGAACTGCCGCTGTATCATATTGTTAAAAAGCTGTCGAATGTTTAATTTTTGTTTTGTAATGATTACAACGGTCTTAAGCAACTTCCAATTAATAGAAATCTATTTGTATAGTATTTATGGTTTTGACAATATTTACATATTTTCTTTGTACTATTCTTGCAGTTTCAACTATTTTTATCCAGTCTTAACTTCTAAAATTTCCGACCAAAGTTAACAAGCCCAACTTTTTGGATTATTTTATGAGTGTTTTTGTTTTGTGTTTCTCTTTACTGGGTATAATAATAGTTGACTGGAATTAATAATAATAATAATAATAGTTTATTTGTTGAATACAATTTAGCATAAAATACACAAATAGAAAACAAATTAGGAATTATAGTAAATATAAATAAAATGAAAACATTGCAACACATAATTAAAATATAAACATATTAAAATATAAAAATAACATATATACATTTCAAAATGTTAAAATATCTAGTAGACATAATAAAAATGTTTACAAGTAGAATAAATAAAAAATAAAAATAAAATTTATAAATATAAAAGTACAAATTAGTAAATAAATAATTTAATACCTTACAGCTAATAAAATGATAAAATTATAAAAACTATATAATAAAATGATTAAATTTAAAACTATATAATAAAAAACACGCTACAAAACATATTAAAAGAAGTTGTAACTAAGATTTATAATTGGAGGTCGATATTATTACATCGGGAGAATGTCTTGGGCAATGCTGCTGATGTACTCATCAATTGAATAATACCTGTTTTTTAGTAATAAACTTTTAACTGTATTTTTAAAGATATTTAAATGTCGAATATTCAGAGGAAGTACATTAAATATTTGTATCGCTTGGTGTCTTGTCGCAGTTTTAGTTTTACCTAATCTGTTGGGTAATGGATACAGATTTTCGGATGGTTTATAGTCAGCCTGGAAGTTAGCTCCACATATTACGCGAATTGCTTTTTGCTGTAGCCTAGACATTTTGGATTTAATAGCAGAGTGGCCCCAGAGCAATAATCCATATCCATATAATGGCTTTCGAAAATGGCGTTATACGCTGCTTTTAAGGTGACTTTAGACACGGAGTCGTAAAGACGCAGCTATTTAAAATATGTGTTACATATTCACCCTGCTTGTACCAGGTTAACTTCTAGCCGACAAAAAGTCCCAGGAATTTTGTGAAGTTACTATAATCTTCGCTCAATCCTAGATCTAAATGTTTTAATGTGAATACCATATTAACCGTTTTATCAGGATTTAATTTTAGTCTATTGCGTTGACAACATTCATTTACACGAAAATAGGATGGGTTCCTTATTGCAATACACTCCGCTTCAGTTGATGCTGTATTTATTATTGTCGTGACGTCGGCGAATAGGATAAGGTCACTAACACCTGAGATGAAAGGTAAATCATTTATAAATATGATAAATAGCAGAGGACCCAAAATAGGACCTTGGGGCACCCCATACTTAATATTCAGAAAGGAGGACCTTACCCCACCAGCGTCGACACATTGAGCTGTGTTCAGTAGGTATGAGCTTATAAGACGACACGCTTTAGGGTGCAAATTATACATATAGAGCGTGTGAATGAGGATTTCATGTAAAATAGAGTCAAACGCCTTCGACAGATCAACAAATGTGGCTTGTAAGTATTTATTGCCTTCAAAGCAATCCATGCACATTTCCAAAAACTCTAAAACAGCGGTTATTGTAGATTTGTTTTTCCTAAATCCATGTTGACGAGGATCCAACAGATTACATTCCAAATATGTATTTAGTTGATTTAACACAATCTTTTCGAAGATCTTCGAAACCACGGGTAAGACTGATATCCATCTTAATTTGCTGGTATCGCCCTTCTTATGTATCGGTATAACTTTTGCTAACTTTAGAGAATCTGGGAAAGTGCATGATTGTATGCATTGGTTAAATAATTCTGTAAGCGCTGGTATCAAAATATTCTTAACAGACTTTATAAGATCTAAATTCATACCATGTATATCTCGAGAATTACTTGATTTTAATGAATTTATAGTATCCCGTACTACCACTTATGATATTACATTAAATTTAAAATACTCTGAATTTCTATTTAAGAAATTACCTGCAACATAATTAATTGAGTCACCGTTATTATTTGACACATTTTTCACATATGTGAACTTTTAATTAAGCTATCATTTGCTTTAATCTTAGCCGCACGATGGGCACCTTTATACTTATTTCGGAACGCATTTCTTAGCATCCTGTTATTTTATCAGGTTGTCGCTGACAAAGTTCATTTAAAAATTCATCTCTATACCATTTCGTTATTACTCTTGACTGGCTTTTGCTTATAATAACAGGAAATACTTTTTCCATATTCACTTGCAAGATAGTTAAAAGGAAATCAAACTTATGATTTATGGAGAAATTATTGCAATGTACAAAATTAAAATCGGCTACAGACATCAAATTAAAAAAATTAAAAGTCCCCAGTTTAGTATAAGGCCTAATTTCGTAAACACGGTTATTCTCTGAGGGACAATGATTTAAATTTAAACAAAATGATATGACAACATAGTCCGATACTCCAACATTTGCCGGAGTCACCGTATAACAAATTTTGTTTAGATTTGTAGAGACATTATCTATTCTTTTATCAAAACGCGTATTAAAATGAACAGTCCCAAAAAGACCAAAACCTCAGACTTAAGAATTGAGTGGCATTAGTGTCTATAGTTGTAGAATTAAAATTAACATTAAAATCGCCTAGAAAGAACATCATTCATAATATTAAGAAATAACATAAAACTACCCGATGGTGGATGATACACATTAATAATAATAATAATAATTAATATCCTGGTCGATTGTGAGGATGCAACCACACATTTCACAAACTCCCTCTTTACCGTAGATTGCGAATTTAATTTTCTCACCGATTGAAATAGTTCAGGCGCCATCAATAATGAACCGCCATATGGAGTGTTACGTGCAAAAAATCAGTGGCTATATAGTTCCCGAATTATAATTTTAAATTTCATTTTGTAGTAGCCAGTGCTCAGTTATCCCTAAGGCAGTCTAGTGCGGGGTGTCGCTAGTAGCAAATACTTCAAATTCATTACATTTATTCTTACATGGGCGCCGTGGAAAATGTGCGATCTCTTGCTGCGCGGTGCGAAATTTAATCGGCGTACAATTATACCGGTGGGCCAGATGTCATTAACGCCAATTTGAAACGATTTGTTGGCACCTTTAGATGGTACTTCCTTCAATTCTTCTTGAGAATTAGTAGCGTTGCATTTGCTTATGATATGTCCCTTGATGACTTCTGCAGAAGTATCGAGATGCGCTCTTCCCACAAATAACCAATATTCTTTATCTGCTGCACGGAAAGGATGATCACCATTAACGTTGGCGCTACCAACAATAGTGGGCTGCTTCTTATTATTTGCCATTTTGATTTGACTTCCGTAAAAACCAAGTCCTCTATGATATCAGTGGAATCAGTGAGCGAGTTGGAAAGAGGTGCCTTGTCTGTGGTAGTTTTTGCTTCCACATCTTTTTTTCAATTAACTTTGTATTGTTTTGTCTTAGTTCCAGTATGAAGTCTATTAGGGTTTTATAAGTCTTAAAAAAATCACGGGGCGACTCATCACTGCTATTCGAGGTTAGGTTTGGAGCACAACATATTAACTCACTTTCAGCATTAACAAACATCCCAGATAACTTCACTACACAATTATCATGATAGTCTTGGTGACACAAACCACAAGACACGTATATTTCACTTGTACTTTACAGAAGCTACACGTTGAGTCAGAGACCGAAACTGTGCGATGTTCCGCCATTGCAAACTATTTTGAAAAATTTATTTACTCCTACTAAATTTATTGCTAAAATAATTTAAAGACAGTCGCTATCATTAACAGTTAATTATTGATGGAAGTTTTATTTTGTTAATCTGTCAGGAATTATCACATAACGTTTTCGTATATGACAGAAATACCAAAACAGCCATCATAACTAAAAAACCTCAAATCTTTAGGTTTCTTCTATAACCTTTCAATAATTGATTTTCCCGAATTGAAGACTTCCCGATAAACTTACTATTAGTACTCACTGAATATTTATGCAGCCAAAAATTGTCTAAGGAGCAATCATTCTCTTACTATTGATTAACAAGTTCCATATTTATCCTTTTAGGAAACTACTGATAAAATTACAAGACATCAAAGTATAATAGTGAGTGAGGGTGTAACTGCTCCGAAAGCTTTGATTACTCTCATATTTGAAATTTGTCACTTGATGTCATAAAATATAATTCAGGGTAATTAAATGTATTATTTAATTGAAATTTTAATAATTTCGTTAATAATAGTTACTTTTGTGTAAAGAAAACTATGCAGGGTGTTAATACTAAGTCGTTACACCCGAAAATGGCAGTTAGAACTCGTTAATACAAATAATTTTAACTCCGAACCGAATCACAAATTGGTACTAAGAAAAATTGTTTGTTTTAACGAGTTCTAACTGCCATTTTTGGGTATAACGACTTAGTATTAATACCCTGTATACATGTTTGTACTAATAAAAAATAGCAATAAATGAACATCAGGTTGGTTTTCCATCTAATAAAAATAAGAATATACATCAGTTGTAAAACAATGAAGCATGCAAGGTTAGTATTAAAAGGCCAATATTATTTGTATTGTTAAAGATCTGCCAATTAATTAATCACATGATGCTGGAAGACGGCTTTTAAATATCTGGAACAACATTTGTATATAGATTTTGTAAGTGGATGTTTACTGCAGACGTTTATTTGTTTTTCTCGATTTAAAAAATATTACTTTTCAAACAGAAGTTAAAGAGAATAAAAAAAAAGTTTTTGTAAAAACATGTTTTTCGTAAAGTTAACTTGATATTTTTTCGCCTATTGCTAATAAACTATGGGAGTTACATGAAACATATACAACAAGTAATTGCAAAGAATCCAAAATTGAGAAAATTGTTAAGAATAGCCTTTTTGCGTAAACCACATAGTTTTCGAGAAAAGTATAGGGAAAGTACTATGACATCACCATTTTTTTTAACATGTGGAGCCGTTTCTTTCTTGATTTCTGCACTGATTCGATCCAATAATGCCATTTAATATTTACAATTGATAGTTTTGCCTTTTACAAGATAGTGGATGAACAAAATTCCATGCGCATCCCAAAATACGGATGCCATAACCATGTCAGCCGACTTTTAAGTTTGTGTTCCCTTTGATCCCTGATCCTTTTGATTCAGGCAAATAGTGATGAATCCATGTTTTATCCATTATCACATACCGACGCAAGAAATCTAGAAATTCTAGTCCGGTATGCGCAAAATTAAGGTGACAGCTATCTTATACAACTCCGTTTTATGGTCTTTTAAAACACTTTTGTGGAAATTTTTATGGTTTCCGGAGCAACTGCCGATTTTAGGCGACCAGAGCGTACAACCATATCGGTGCTTGTACGACCGCGTTTAAATTCAGCATAACAATCAATAATAGTTGATTTCCTTTGTGAAGAGTCCTCACAATGCTTATCGAGTCACTGTTTGGCTCCAACAGTATTTTTCCCCATCAAAAAACAGAGTTTAATCAACACATGAAATTCATTTCTATCTATTATCTTGAAAATTACAAAACCGGAATAACTGAAACGAGTGTAATTTCTAAAATAACGGTCAGAATTCCATGAAATTTTGACACGTACTGTACGAACGTTAGTACTAGCTAGAAATCACGTGGGTCTATCAACAATGTTTCCATATAAGTTTCAGATTATTTTACGGAATATTACAGCAATTTAAGACAAATGTGGAAACCTAAATATAGAAGGACACAAAATCATGAAAATGTGGTGACAATATTTTAAAAATCTGAGCGAACAAGAAAGAACAAAATAAAAGGAAAGACTCAATATGACAGCGATGAAAAAGATGAAAGAGAATGAAGTAAAAGAAGTAATTTAAAAACTAAAAATTGATAGAGGATTAGAGGAACTGGCAGAATTAATTAATGAAATAGTAGAAAACGGTAAAACACCAAGTGAATGGAACACAGGAATTATACACTCAGAATAATTTCTGAAATCATAATATATGGGGATAGAGGATATGTACTAACAGAATTATATGCCCACTATATAAGAAATAAGATAAACTAAATTATGAAAATTACAGAGAAATCGCAATAACAATTATCCTTGCAAAATATTAACAAGAATTTTAGAAAAAAATGCCGAGAGATAAATTGGAAGAAACAATATAGGAAAATCAGAGAGGAATGAAAAGAGTAAGAAGTACGCAAAATCAGGTATTTATAATAAGATAAATACGCGAAAAACAAATAAAATTAGAGAAATACACACATTTTTTGTAGATTTGTAAAAAGCATTCGATATGATAAGAAAAGAGAAAATTTGGAATGCAGGGGTACGGATAAACCAATATGTCATGGAAAATGACAGAAAAATAAAAACAAAGAATAAATGCAATAGAAATGAGACTTCTCAGAAAAATAGAAAATAAAGCCAAAAGAGACAGGATAATAAATAAAAAAGTAATTATGGAATCAGCAAATACATAGAATAAAAGAGAAAGGCAATAGGAAAAGCAACAGACGAAAACAAGAAATTATTGGAACAACACAATAAGAAATGAAGAGGAATAAGGGGATTACATCGAACGGTGTAAAGAAGATTACTCAAAATAGAATCAATATCAACATTTTGATAGTAACTGTCACTTTTAATAGTACTTAAAAAAACTTTTTTGTCTTTTATTAATATTTGATACTTTCTACGGGTTTTGCACAAAAAATAAAATATGAATATAATATGCTTATTATGCACTCATAAATAAGTAAAGTAACCTACTCAATTGAATAAAAATTAATTCACAGCAATTAATAAAATAAATCTGAACAACATCTAACACTTTTCAAACAATTTCCTTGCAAAATTCTAATACAAGCAATCTGTTTGCTCCAAATTAGAATATTTATGAACTATAATAAAGTTAAAAATTAATGATTGAAAGCCACTCAGTAATTATTATTATACATAATTTACATTTTTTAAACAAAGATGGCTACAAAAAACATGTATTTTCTATTCGATGGAAAACTAGATTTTGTTTTTACTAGATAAAAAAATATTCTATATTTTTTTGTGGGAAAACCGTATAAGATATCAAATATTATTAGGAGACAAAAAAGTTTTTATATTAAATGATCTTTCAAGTAGTATTTTTTTAATTTTTATTTCATCCACCAATAAAAAATTATTTTGGTTTTTAAGTGGTGGTACTACGTTTTTTTATACATCCTGACAGTCTCTAATAGCCATAATAACTGAAATGATGTATTATATTATGGTAGTTATTAATAATAAATTTTATTTAAATCGAATAAAGAGTTCAATTGTTGTAAACAAAGGAAATATTTTTTTAAGACAAATTCCGGCTTAACCGTAAACTTTTGGATGTAGATATGTTGCGTTAAATCGTCATATATTGGCCCCAAGAAGTGGACAGCAATTTCCCCCACATCAACGGGACATAATATATACTGTTACGAAATAGTAACCTAAATAAAAAAAATGATTGAACTTTCACATATATTATAGATAAACTAGAAATATGATTATCAGTAAACTTTTGTTTACTCTGAGTTCACTGCATGAACTATCCGATCGTCTCCTAGTAAACGCCTTACAAAACAAAACAAAACCACAAAGAAATAATAAGTGATTAAATCGTGAAACATATTCCACACTAACATGGATAAATCTAGTTTAAGCAACTTAACAAATAAGTAAGTACATACATATTTCAAATAGATATTGAATTGACGAGGCTGATGTGCAATAAATTAGCAAAATCAATTAAATAATTCAATACCCAATTTTATAACCATCTGTAGACACGTGTTTTATTTTTAATTACATCAACCTAAATTCATATTGTTCCAAATTACCATAGTATAGTCACTCACAAACTATTTCAACGTACATTCAATCATTTTTAGTTCATTTTACAGAAAGAAATACGTTCAAACTAGTGTTGCTTTGATAGCCTTGCTATTTTGTAACACGCAAATTACTTTTGTATTATTCAATGTCTGTCGAAGTATTAGCTAGAGAAGTAGTTGTTTCAAAAGTGATTTGTTCTTGTAGTCTTAATAAGACTCATTTGTTGTAGATTTTACGAAAATATTTTCGCGTTTTTTCTATTTATTAGGATACAAGCAATCGAATTACTTCGGGTGAAGTGTTGTAAAAGTAAAGCTTTCTGAGAAGTATTTGATGGGAAACGCAATCAAATGCTTTACTTAGATCTAATAGATTACATACTACACTATCAGTATTTTCAAAGGCATCAAGGTGAAACTAATAAACTTATTCAGTGCCGTTATTGTTGACATACCTTGTCTGCGAAACACATAACATTTTGTTAAATTCAAGATAATCAGATAATTGTTCTGTCATAATAGCCTCAATAATTTTAGATAAAACAGGTAAGATGCATATTAGCCTAAAGTTATTTAAATCATTTGCGTCTCCTTTTTTAAGTATTGGTAAGCATTTGGCGATTTTTAGGACATCAGAAAAATATTTACTCGAAAGTACCTATTTATCAAAATTGTAATTGCACTAATAAGAATATCTATAACTAATTTTACTCCATTTAAATTTAAACCATATAAGTCACTTGAGGATTTTGGCTTTAGTTTCATAATGACATCTCTAACCTTGGCACAAGGTACTTCTGCAAATATAAAATATTATGTTATATATGATATTTTGTTCATTAACCATTGATAATATAGGGTCATTGTTACCTTTAGGCAACGTGTTTATTATTGTTTTTGCTACGGACGAGAAAAAGTTATTAAAATCGTCTGCGGTAGCAATTGTTTCCTTAGCGTGTGTCTCTTTTATTGGGCGTTTAGAATAGACTAGTGCCCAAATGGCTTTGTTGGGATTAGTAGCTGTTTGAATATACCGACCATGAGATGATTTAATTTCGTGTTTAATTTCCAGTCTAAGTTGTTGTCTCAGATGTTTATAATAAGTAATTGAATCAGGGGTATTTAATCTAGTAGATACCTCTCGGGAAAAGTTAGCATTTTCTCTTAAGTGTTATAAACGTGGCGTAAACCATTTAATTGCTGGAAATTCATCTATAACCTCACGTGCTGGAAAAGCTTCATTGAACGCAATAGAAATGTTATTTATGATGTAATCCCAAGATTCATTTATGTCAAGATTTACAAAGGACATGTCACAACTTGACATTAAGTTATAATAAATTAATTTACGCTATTGTGTAATTGGTCTGATGATTTTAGGTTTGACTTAAACATTTACAGAATATGAGAGTTTTACCTTTAATCCGTAATGATCAGATAATCCAACATCTACTATCTCGGTTTTTTCAATAAGATTTACGTTATTTGAGAATGATGATTTAGATATTATTATACTAACCGAAACTTGGGGGACCGATTCATTATTAAATGCAGAGCTGTTTCCACCATCTTATAATGTCTATCGTAAAGACAGATCTTCTAGACGAGGTGGTGGAGTTTTAGTAGCGACAAAAGAACATCTCACTACAAATCAAATAGTGATAAAAGATCAGCGCATCTATAATTTAAATATAGATTTTGTATGTGAACGTATACGTGTAGGCAATTTGTTTTTTAATATAATTGTTATTTATTTTTTGCCCAAAACCAGTTGAATCATATGAACTATTATTTAGTAAATTTGAATCGGAATCTCTTTTAGATAGCGAATTTATAATAGCCGGTGATTTTAATGTAACACATTTTCCTAAAATTGAATGTAACAAATCGTTAAGTTTATCAAATTTCATAAATTTTCATTCAGCAAATCAAATTAATTGTATTCGAAATAGCACAAACGGATTATTAGATTTAATAATAAGCTCTGAAAACCTACACTGCACGGTTGTAAGAAGTGATTCTCCGCTTGTTACTGAGGATAATTATCACCCCTCATTAAATATTATACTCCATAGTTCGGCTGGTGACCCTGTCAAAAACTTTAAAACTGCTCAACCAACTTATAATTTCAGGAAAGCAAATTATTCAAAACTCTATAAACTGATTTCGGAGACGAATTGGAACTCTGTAATTAGCTTAGAGGATCCGGATCTTGCCTGTGAAGAACTTTACAAAATTCTAAATAAATATATTGATTTATGTGTACCTTTGAGAATTGCTAAACCACGTAAATTTCCATTTTGGTTTTCAAATTTAACCATTCAAAACATTAACCGAAAACAGCACTATTATAATGTCATGAAGAAATATAAAACTACTTTTAATAAACAACAATACACCGCATATCGTAAACTTGTCAAAGCAAATATTAAAACTGACTTTTCCAAATATATTAGTTCTGTAGAAGTTGATATTCAGCAGAAACCTCAAAAACTATGGTCATTTATTAATGAACGTAAAGGTAGAACGCGAATTCCAGGTGTGATGAAAGTAAATGACACCGAACTTGATCAACCTCAAGATATCACAAATGCATTTGCTACACATTTTTCATCTGTTTATTCAACAAATAATGTTAAATCGGATCTTATTGGTTCACCGTTAAATGGCAATCAGCTTTTGTTAATTAAGTCGTTTAGTTTAGACGAATTTATGACCGCTTCCAAAAAATTAAAACAAAACCTCACAATGGGCCCTGATAATATTCCTGCTTTAGTTGTTAGGGACTGTCGACAAGTTTTGTCAATACCACTTTTACATATTTATAACTTGATTCTCAAATATAATAAATTTCCCACTATCTGGAAATCTTCAAAAATAATACCAATTCATAAAAATAATAATACGATATCCGGAATTACCGCCCAATATCCTTAATTAGCACCTTTGCCAAGATATTTGAGATCATGATGTATAAAATAATATATAACCATGTCATACAGTCTCTATCACCTAGTCAGCATGGATTTATTAAGGGAAAGTCAACCACCACCAATGTATGCAAATTTACATCTATCATTTCCGAAGCCCTAGATAATCGTGGTCAGGTGGACGTTATTTACACTGATTTGTCGAAGGCCTTCGATATGGTACAGCATCATTTACTTATAAAAAAACTGAACTCATTTGGATTGAGTGAATCTTTGATTGAGCTGCTTACATGCTATTTAACGGGAAGGACTAATTACGTAGAATACAAAGGTTTCCGATCACATTATTTTGTCTCTACTAGCGGTGTGCCCCAAGGGTCAAATCTTGGCTCGCTGTTATTCTTAATGTTTTTTAACGATGTTGTCAGCTGTTTGAAATCAGAAAGCTTAATGTATGCTGATGATCTTAAGATCTTTAGGGTAATAAATACTAATGACGACTCTATGTTACTGCAGCAAGATATCACTAATTTTCATGATTGGTGTACAAAAAACGGGCTCATGTTAAATATAGGAAAATGTAAACATATGACTTTTAGTAGAAAAAAAAACAACATTAAATTTAACTAACACGCTAATAATTCGCCAATTGAAAGTGTTGTTTGTTTTAAAGATCTAGGTGTGTACTTCGATACAAAACTGACATTTAATGAACATATTTATAAAATTACTAGCGTCTGTTATAAATTACTAGGTTTTCTAATAAGGACTACCAAACCCTTTAATAGCATTGAGCCATTAACAAAGTTTTATTACGCCTACATTCGTAGTCGTTTAGAATATTGTTCCGTTGTCTGGAGTCCTACATATAACGTACATATTAATGAAGTCGAAAAGGTACAAAGAAAGTTTTTGAAATATCTGTATTATAGGAAACACCATGTATATCCTGCGCGGGGTTACCCGTCAGAGATGTTGGAAAGGGAGTTTGATATTACTGCACTTCAGAAACGGCGCATTTTAGCTCAGATAATGTTTGTACATAGGTTAATTCATAATAAAGTCAGTGACCCTTTCTTACTATCTTTGATGAACTTTTACATACCGCGTCAAAATAGTAGATTACAGCAACCATTTTACATAAATCAAACAAATACGAACCATCACTTAAACTCACCTATTTTATCAATGTGTCGTGTAGTAAGTATATACTGTAATCGTATAGATATTTTTAATGCTGATAGTAAACATTGGTCCCTGAACGAGGTTTAAACAAAATCTATTGTATGTATTATATGTATCTTAGGATATTTTTCATTTTGTAAATATTATTAAACTCTGTAATTGGCCTATTAGGCTGTTGGGTTGAATAAATAAATAAATATTATCAATGCATACATTACGTCTAGTGGCTAAAGAAGATAATTTTCGTAAACCATAGCTTTCGAATAAATGACATAGTTCATTTGCATATTTATCATTTGTCCCAAAGTGGACGTTAAAATCATCGCAAATATACACACAATATTTTTTAGGATTGAGTTTTTCTAGCATATAGGTAATAATTTCGAGAAAAGCTATGAAATCACCACTTGGTGGTCTGTATATGGATATTATTGATGATACCAGCAATTTCACATAATAATTCCTTTGATAAGTTATTTAGGAATTCCATACTAGTGAAATCAATGTTATCTTTGACCATAACCATTGCACCACCGTACTTTGAATTTTGTCTGCTGTAATGACTTGCGACTCGAAACTTATTTAGCCTAAGGGATTCTGCTTCAGTAGGGGAGAGCCAGTGTTCACTTAAAGCGACAATGGCGATATTTGTATTAAGCAAATAAGCTTCGAGTTCTTCAACTTTGTTTCATACGTATTGAATATTAATATAGAATAGTTCATTTATTTCTCTTACTTTATTTAGCGATCTGATGTTTTCTCCCTTTTCGTATAATTTTGAGTACGACCAAATAAAAAACGGCTAATACCAGCGCCTACAGGCCATATTTTTGCATGCTCGATTAGTGGCCGCTCTACATATGGAACTGACTCCTTGAATGAAGAATATTCTTCTGGGCGCCTAGATGCTAATTTTTCGCACTGTATAACGTGGATATTATGCGATTTCAAATATGAAATTATTGCGTCTTCGGAAGTAGTTGGGTGTAGTCGGTAGATGTGTAAATGGGCTTTCTTCTCTACTCCTTTTATGGCTGAACTTGAGTTATTTGATTCTCCATTAATTCTTCGTGGTTTCTTCTTTTCAACTGTTATCCACGTGCTCAAATTCGGTGTGGCTGATTTAGGTGTATTAGATTCTAGAACAGGTAGAATGTTAATTTTTTTTAACATATTTTGGCAACATCAGTCTCAAAATTAAGTATATTTTAAACCAGCAAATAGTACACCAGTGTTAAAACCCAGTCCAAAGAATAAAATTTTACTTTTAGTTGGTAGTTTTTACATAATAATAATGTAAAACGTTCAAAGAAATTTATTATTTAATTATATTACTTTTATTTTTATTAAATATGTAAAAGTTGAAGTGCAGTGAAGTGTATAGATAACATTGTTTGTAGATATTATACTGCCCTAAAATGCCAATCCACTTACAATTTCTCTAAGGACTTTTATCTGTAGATAAATACGATTAGTAAAGTTTGTGATGCATTGCGTTCACTACAAAAGCCTCCCGGTAATCTCTTAGCAAACACTACGTTATCGTCCTTACAAAATAGAACAGAACGTATTAACATATACCTAAAGCATAAAATATATAACATACTAACATGGATCCACCCAGTTCAACCATCTTAAAAGATAAGTAAGTACTAATAGATATTGACTATTTCTTTATATTACATGCCGTAAAAATCTGCTTCTAACAATTTTTTTACACAGTTTTTTTTTAAATAGAAAGCGAATATAATGTATTTTAATAACAAAAAAAACTAGATAACTAAATAATTATAAGATAATTAAATTATATACTTAAATAAAACACTTTCTTGACATCATACTATAGTTTTACAAGTGACTCGAGTTTCGATCAAGAGTTGATCATTTTCAAACTTAAAGTAAATTAAAAACATTGAAAACATATTTATATACAATTAAATAAGAAGGAGAATACTAGGTCAATCTGTCGTTAATAATGGGGTTGTCTGGACTAGTCTTGGCTTTGTGAATTTTTAACAACTAGAGAAAATCCATTTTAAGTCCTTTGTCGGCAAAATGGATGATCTCGAGTACATCTTCGTTAAATTAAATGGTTGAATTTGTTTGATTTTATCGAAATAAACTACTATGTCCATTTAGTCTTGTTTTCAAGTTATGGCAATATCTGTCACGAAGTAAACACCTCAATCACTAATCAATTAAATTTTATATGTTAATGCTACATGTTATGAATAATCTTTTATTTTATTATAGAAATGATGACGTTAATATTACAACAGTTGATTCCATGGAAGTCGAGAAATTTAACGTAACTAATTATTGGTGGGCAAGACGCAAGCCTCTATTACTAACTTTAAATGAAGTAAGAGTTCCTTTTATGATACAATCTCTAATTAATGTTGGTAAACTAGATACCACTGCCAATTCATCGGATAAGCCACTAAAAGGATTGAAAATACTAGATGTAGGCTGTGGAGGTAAATATAAATAATTTAAACATCTTGCAACATTATTATTATTGTTATTTAAGTATGGCATATAATCAAATATATTACTTTATTTGAAGATCTAACAACTATCCCACTAATTTTAAATATTATTTATCTTAACATTCATTAAATTAAACATAATATTGTATTAACGAACAGTCTGTCTTACATAGAGATAACAAGTTTATTTAGAAATTTAAATTATGTACATGCATTACAAAAATAGTGTCCTACTAAATCCTAATCTGTTTCGGTTAGTACCATATTAATTAATTAAAAATACTTTTATGGTCTTAATTAAAAGTAGAATTAATATTTTAAACTTCTGAGACCCATTTGCTTGTTGCAAAACCTGTTCTTGAATAATTCCATAATACTGAAATATACAAATTATATTCTGCTGTTCCAAAATAAATTATTAAGTTTTATTACTTGCGTTAGATTTCAAATACATTATTTTTATTATTATAATATTAACCTAGCGTGTTATTCACAAAAAAGAAAATATTGTAACAAATTTTTTATTAAAATTTAATTACAGGTGGGTATTTATCAGAAGCGTTAGCAACCTTGGGCGCCGACACGACTGGAATAGATGTTGGAGAAAATATAATCAAAATCGCAGAGAAACATAAGGAAACTTTAGATCCATCCATAAAGCTTAAGTATATGGTAACACCAATTGAAGAGTATGCACTAGAAAAGAAGAACTATTTTGACGTCGTCTTCTCGTCCGAAGTAATTGAACATGTATCTAACCCGCAGGTGTTTGTTAACAAATGCGCAGAATGTGTCAAACCAGGAGGTTCCTTGGTCATCACTACAATCAACAGAACTATATGGTCAAAAATGTATATGCTATGGTTTAGTGAATATATTTCAGGTATCATTCGCATGGGGACCCATGAATACGAAAAATTTATTACGCCAGATGAGTTAAGGAAAATGATGAAAGATAGTAAGTTACATGATTCAATCAGCATATAAGCCTACAAAATATAATATTCTTCTGCAAAACACGAAAAAAAGATACTTTACATTTTATACAATTACATTAAACATTGAGGGTATATCAAATTTCCTTGGTAGTGGATTACCATATAATAACAACCGCAATCACTATCTTAATTAAATGAACTTTGGAAGTTATTAACTGCAAACCACAATACAATTTAACTTTCAAAACCCTCAAATAAAGAGTTTTCATGAATCCTATTAAATTTAAATTATACTATTATTGAATTATTTTACTATTATTAAATATCGACTCACGTTTACAATAATAAAGTAATTACTAAATTATTATTTAATTACATTAAATCATTAAATTTGATTAAAACATTTAGAAACCTTTTAATTATGTTATTATCATTTTCACGTAACTTAATTTATCCAAACAATAAATATAAATTTATTTAATTATCATATCGTGGTAATCCATATTAAATACATTTTCTAAATTTATATCATTTGTGGTAAAAACATAGTGTTTTAATATATATTTTTAGATTATATAAATATAATTCTAATTATATTTTTTTTAGATAATTGCAGACCAAAGGATATTCAAGGGTTTACTTATAATCCCATGACGAGGAACTGGTTTACATTACCAACAACTAAATTATCTTATGCAATTCATGCTATTAAACCACTTAATTGAAACGTTTAATATTTTAGTTTATTCCAATAAAATGTAATAATCCTTGAATTCTGCAGTTTGTATTACCAAATGTTGCAAAAGTTTGCTAAATTTATAATTCTAGCTTCAAAATTAATGCAAGTTACAGGAAAAAGGCTAAAAATTATTAATATAAGCCTTATTTTCTGCAATTAAATTAATTCTAATTAGTAGATGTTGTTTGAGTGGAAAATCATTGGAAAGCAATGAACATCTCCCATCAAAACTGCACCCGTTGACCGGAAGAAATATTATTCATATTTGATGAGAACAACATGCCTTAAGAAAAGAATTTACAACCTTTATATATTTTGAAAGTATAAGCTTTATTGTTTCAAGGATCAGAAAATTATTCTCACCCATAATACGGATTATTCAGCTCCAAACGATAACAAAAACGACGCGTTTGACATATAAATCCAATTGCTATATTTCTCTGATTATTTTCCATATGACATTATTCGGTATTGAAAATTTTAATACTAATGAACATGAAATAAAAAAAATGTTGGGTATAATTCGCTTTACTTGATTCCGTATGTATTAGACAACCGCCACAAAAATAAAATTTAAACGCAGAACATAATATAGTTGATAAGCTTTGGAGGGTACGCCACTTATTAGGGCATTTGAATAGATCTGAAAAGGTCGCGGTGGTGCCACCCATATAACCATTTGAAAAACGATGAGAATAATTGAAACTTGTGGAAGACTTATGTATAGATTATCAATTCGATAATACAATTCAAAAGATAGATTGCTACAAAACAATATATGAGAGGAAAGCTCTCTACTCCCCAGGTAGAGAGCTTTCCTCTCATATAAAGTATTTATGCTGTGTGGCGCCGCTGGTATTATATATATATATATTATCTATCAAGGTTTCTCTAGATTGCCTGAAGATATACAGTAAAAATATTCTGCTACAAATGGACTTGTTATTCATCTTTAAAATATAATGCCTTATCATAATAGACACAAGCTCTATTGTAATAAATATTATATTATTACTTCAAAAATTTCTGCGAACTGAAATTTTTGCAACTATTCGGACAAAAATTTAAAAAAAACAGCTTCTAAAACTTGGCCGTGGCAGATTCATTTATTACCAGTGAAAATCACATAGTCGTCAATTTGGCTTCAAACTTTATTGTTTATTTAAGTCTGAACTTCAAAAAGTCCTTAATGATTTAAAAGAAGAAATCAGAAGTTTAACTAGCCGTATTAATATACTTGAGTTTGCAGCCAATAATGGAATTAATTCATCACCTTGCACAATGAACGATAATATCGTTAATGAAAATATGATTCAAGAAATTGAGGAAAGAAAGCGTCGGGCTGCTAACATCATTGTTTACAATGTTTCAGAGCACAATGGCACAAATAAAAAAAAAGATACGGATGCTATTAAAAATATATTTGATTCACAGGTGGAATTTAATCCCATTAAAGTAACTAGAATTGGCAAATTAAATAATAATAAACCACGTCCACTTAAGTTATCATTTGTGAATCAAAAATTGGCCATTGATTTGCTGAGAGTATGTAGAGCAGTAGATACTGGAAACATTAAATTCAACAATGATTTGACGGTGATGCAAAGAGCGCATTTAAAGAAACTTCATGAAGAACTGGATCTTCGAAAACGTAGAGGAGAATCTAATTTAACTATTAAGTACGTTAATGAACATCCACTAATTATCACAAACACCTCAAATCAAAAAAAACTAAGTGTGTATTTCCATAATGTTGGCGGTATAAGGGCGAAACTTAAAGAATTTATTTTATCCGTTAATTGTTCCTTTTATGATGTTATTGTTTTGGTTGAGACATGGCTTGATCAATCAGTTATTGACTCTGAACTCTGTCTTGAGGATTTTATAGTCTATAGAGTAGATCGTTCTAACAACAATAGTTCTAAATCTAGAGGCGGTGGTGTTTTAATTGCCGTTCGGCGAAATATCCACAGTGAGCGTCTTTGTTCTGCGGTTAATGTGAACAAGTTTTCGTCAGAGTATCTAAAAAGTTTATTATTAGCTCTACCTATATCCCACCTGGATCTTATATCCATTATTATGAAAATCATGCGTCAACAATAAATCAAATATGTAGAAGTTTTGAAAATGATTTCTTCATATTATGCAGGGATTATAATTTGCCTAGTGCGGTGTGGAGTAATAATGAGGATCGGGTTCTAGACGCCAAAAATACATGTAATTCTGCACATATATTGGCGAATGTATTGGAATACCACGATTTAATGCAAATTAATGTTATTCCCAATAAACAAGGACGCTACTTGGATTTAGTCTTCTCTAATTCCAACACAGTTAAAGTTAGTCATGCCCTTGATTCTTTGTGCCGAACGGACAATAATCACTGCCCCTATACATTAAAAACTAATAATCTTAATATTTTCTACTTATCTCCGCCGGATTATTGGGTCTATGATTTCAAATCTGCCAATTATGCGGAAATTAATAATTATTAATCCTCTACAGACTGGGAGAATATTTTGAATGGAAATGATGTCGATAATTTAGTAAATATTTTTAATAACATTTTATACGAAGTTTTTAATAAGTTTGTGCCTTCTAAGCTTGTGAAAGATTTAAACTACTCTAAGTGGTTTAACAGCAAATTAATTAAGTTAATTAAAGCAAAACAGAGGGCACACACTATATATACACAATCTGGCTTGTATAATGACTATATCTGTTTCCAAGAACTGCGGTCACAATGTGATAAACTAAGCAACGCACTATACAGTGAGTATATTAGCAGCACTGAAGAATCTATTAACGTTAATTCTAAGTTTTTCTGGAATTATGTCGATCATTGTCGTAATTCATCTGGGCTTCCTAAGAATTTCCTAAGTTGTTTGCTGATCATTTTTCGTCCGTGTATACTGAGTCTGATTCAAACACGTGTCCAAATAATCAAATGGATTGGTCAATTAATTTATGGAAACTAAATGTTACTCTTACAGAGGTTTTTAACGCCTTACCAAATTTAACCGATTCCTGTAGTGTGGGCCCTCATAGAATATCTAGCTACTTTCTTAAAAAATGTAAATTTTTCATGGCAAAACCGATTTTTAAAATTTTTAGTTTATCTTTATTAACTGGATTATTCCCTAATATCTGGAAAAGTAGTTACATTAAACCAATTTTTAAAAGTGGAATTTAAGAAGATATTGAAAACTACAGGGGGGTGTCTATACAGTCAGTATTACCAAAATTGGATCATTTAGTGTCTGATCAATTATTATGGACTTGTAAAGATATCATAATTAACGAACAACATGGTTTTGTTAAAAATAGATCAACTGTCACTAATCTGTCAATCCTGGTGAATATTCACGTTAAATTTTGGCAATAGTATAGGGTCCGCCAATAAGGGCGCGTGAACTTTAAAATTGAATAAAACAAGTTGTGTGTGAGGTAGAAACGAAATTTATTTTTCATTCGAAAGGGTATTCGACCCCATTAAGTATGGAAGATAACATCGTTCAAATGACCACCGCGGCTCCGTTTGGTAGCCCGGATCCGGGAGGTCCAATTTTCGATGACTCTGGAGCACATATCGGCCTCAATTTGAGCGATGGCGTTGCGTATGTTGACTTTGAAGTCATCGGTGTTTAGAGGCTTGTTGGCATAGACCAGCGACTTGAGATAGCCCCAGAGAAAAAAGTCTAAAGGCGTTAAATCGCACGATCTCGGTGGCCAGTTGAAATCGCTTCCGCGCGAGATGACCATGTCCGGAAATCGCTCGTGCAGAATGTCCATTGTGGCATGGGCTGTGTGGCACGTGGCGCCGTCCTGCTGGAACCACATGCCGTCCGTGTCCATATCATCCAGTTTAGGCCAAAAGAAGTTGGTTATCATCGACCTGTAGCGCTCCCCATTGACGGTTATGGCCGCCCCAGCTTCGTTCTCGAAAAAGTACGGACCGATGATGCCGCCGGCCCAAAATCCACACCAAACAGTGACTTTCTGGGGATGCATTGCCACTTGGTGGACCTCGTGTGGGTTGTTCTCACTCCAAATGCGGCAATTTTGCTTGTTCACATACCCGTTCATCCAGAAATGAGCCTCGTCGCTGAAGATGATTTTTCGGCCAAAATGGGGGTCTGCTTCCAACTGCTCCAGAGCCAAGTCAGCGAACGCCCGACGCTGTCTGTGGTCGTTTATCTTGAACTCCTGGGTCAATTGGATTTTGTACGGGTGCAGACCCAAATCCAGATGCAAAATTCTGCGAGTTGATGTCTCCGAAAGGCCAAGTTCCTGTGCACGACAAAAAATGGACTGCCTCGGGTTCTCGCGCACACTCTCACGGACAGCAGCGATATTTTCGTTCGATCGGGCGTTTCGTCGACGTGTCAGTGTTGGCTGGTTGTTTACTGAACCAGTCGACTTGAATTTGCCCGCGATCGTAAAATGGACGAAGTGCGCGGAACGTTGCTCGAACTGATGACCCATTTTCGTAAAACAATTTAATAATTTGCACGTGATGCTCGACACTCAAACTTGCCATGGTGATTTGGGGTTATATACTGAACAAATGACAGTAACTTTGACAGCTCTACCTCGAACAACATGGCCGCACCCTTCCGGCAAACTTCGCGCGTCCCTATTGGCGGACCCTTTATTTTAGAGTAAAAGTCTACGTATATATGGTAATGAAATCACGTAATTTCCCAATATAGAATTTCGTTGTATAATTTGTGTTTATTCAGAAAATTGTAATATTGGATTGTTTGTAAAAGGTTATTTCAGGTTTCAAATGGTTATATAAATTTTGTAGTGTGTTTAATTTCGGGTCCTTTTTCAGACATGATATCGTCTGCTTGCGGTGGTATCCGGTTAATCCTAAGAATATTTTATGTTGTTTCCTTGTTTTGGGTATCGAATATTCCAATACAGCTTTTACACTGGAACTCAAAAATAATGCAACAACCAGAAATGTTTTAAATGTTTTTGTATTAAACTTATGTTTAGTTTTCGAGTCAGAACAATTACAATTTGATGCATATTAAATAAAAAATACTGACAAAAATTCAATATTGCGTTAGCCCTCCGCGGTTGTTGTAACACTCTCTAACTCAGCGAGGAAAATACAGAAGTGGCCGATGTCTTCTTGTGGCTAGCGGTTCCAGGCCAGTTGAAGACGCAACTGGTCCAAAGTCCTTGGAAGTGTTGTCCCAACGGTATTTCATATATTTTCTATTGGCGATAAATCAGGGGATTTTGCAGGTCAATCTATTTATTTATTTATCTTTGAATAATAATTTGAATAATTTTATTCTTGGATAATACATAATAAACATATTAATTAACTAAAAACATACATTAAATTTTGGACGAAAGGAGCACAGGCGGAGTTCACAATTTAATATGGTCTTTCACTCAAACCCGTTCTTTACCATAATGTTGAGGGAACTAGTATCCTCTTCGACATCTGGAATCTTCAGTAGTTACTTTCATTTAGTGTATTTTTCCCCTTTTTCGGAGAGAATTTGAATCTAAAAGCTCTTCGCCAGAATTTTGTATAAAGTCCATGGTTTGACTGACCGTATGCGGCCTGGCGTTGTCTTGCATTTGGGATATTCTCAATGTATGGTATTGCAACAGGTTGTAGAACTTCAGCGATGTACCGTTGGGCTGTTAAACTACTCCTAATAAACACCAAGGGGGACCTACTTCCAAGACATATAGTGCCCCATACCATGATGCCCGGGGTATTGGCTGTGTGGCGTTCTAAGGCACACTCTACATATTGTCTTTGACCATGAAATCGACGAACGTGTTTACGTCCATCATGGGCCCCTTAGGAGAATCTAGACTTGGCACTTAAGCAAATGATGTTCCACTCTACATCCCAGTTGAATCTGGCTTGGTACCATTCCAAGCGACGAGCTTTGTGCAGCGGAGTCATCTGTAGCACTCAAAACGGAACGCATAAAGGCGTATGGCAAGAACTCTTCGATTAATTCTTAGCCTAGAAACCACACGTCCTGTCGTTACGATTAGGTATCGCACGCAGTCTTAGGTACCGTTCTTGACCACTCCGTATAATCCTAGGCCTACCAGAAAGTCTCTGTCTCTGATAGCCATTTTCTTCTTAACATCCTTTCCATACTCGTATTACAATTGAGGGTGTAGTTTCGAATCTTCGGGCCTTTTCCCTCAAACTGAAGCCCGACTCTTTCATACCAACAATGCTACCTTTTTGAAAATCAGTTAATTGATGAAATAGATGGGGTGCATGAATTCTAGGCATTGTAGCAAGGTTTTTCAATATACTGAAGAGCTCAGAAAGGATAAGAGTAGAACAGGTGACTGGTTATTAACATGATTAAATTTGGATAAGTGTAAAAATCGTACACAAAAAATTGAGATAAAGCAGTAAAAACGTTATCGCTTTTCTAAGGTGAATTTATTGCTGGATAAAACCACATCTAAGGGGTGTTATTAACTTTGGAGCTCCAGTATATTTTATATGGGTTTCAGTAATTATATATCCAAAATATTTAACTTACGTTCGTAAAAATTCCGACTTATCAGGTTATATTTTGAAATTAATTGTTCGTAACTTATCAAATACTCTTTTTAGGCTCTGAATGTGTTTTTTAGAGATGTCGAGAATATAATAACGCCGTTTAAGTAAACGAGGCATATGTCTTAAAGTCCATTCATTATCCATGGCTCGCTGAAATGTTGCTAGTGCACTCTTAAGGCCAAAGGGCAGTCTAAGATACTCTAAGTGAGTAATTGCCGTCTATCATTTTTTTGTTGAGTTATCTGTAGTTAATAACTATTTTCCATTTCTTGCATTGACTTTTGGTACAATCCAAAGGGATAATGACCATGGTAAACTTGATTGTCTTATAATTCCTTGTTTCATCATTGAATTAATTTAGTTTCTATTTTCTCTTTATGGATGGGCGGATATCTATACGATTTAGTATATATCGGCGTGTTGTCAGTATATACCTAATTTAAACACAGCTTTCGTTCCACTCACATACTTTGGAAAAAACAGCAAATTGCTATTTTTTTTCGAAACCAAAATCATCAAGTAGCATTTAAACGATCTGGAAAATTATCAAACCTGCTATTCAATGTAAAAGATAAAGTCGATCCTCTTAAAAATCTGATTTGTATGAGATTCGTTGTTCAGAATGCAAGAGTGTGTATAAATCATATTTATATTTATACAGCTGTAATAAATGTATATATCTTTGTAAGTTAGGTTGTATAATTAGTTTTAGAATACTCAAAAAATGTTGGAATAGATCGTATTGCAAGCAAGAGTATAAAAGAAACCATCCAGAACTATAAAACCTTAAATCTATGGTTCTAGTCTAGTTAAGAGTACCATTCGGCGGAACAATAACATCTCGAAATATTCCATTACGCCTGAACCTTTTTTGTTTACCCCCAAACTGTATCACACTTGTAAATGCGCTGAATCGACGTGCAAAGAAGGGAGTAGTTCACGAGCTGTCGAGGAGGAAACATACCGCCTATTCTTATTGGCGTACGTGTTTAACTCAGTGGAATAGTAATCAAACAAGGGACAACAAGACGGGATTAACGACCCATGAGCCCTACACTGAACGTGTACAATAAATATTATCAGGTTAGTGTGGTTCCTGCTAACCTATACCGGTAAAAACCATGTTTTGATATCTATGCCAACCAGACCGGAGAAATAGCAAGCCCTACTTAACATGATATAAAGGTAATACTCTTCAAATCCTCTGATTACTCTCATCCCCTAACAACTACTTAATTGAAGTGTCATGAAAATACGATGAATTAAATTTTCACTTAACCCGTGATGAAACAACGATAGCTTTGTTCTATTACTATATTCGTAATATAACAAATACTTGTAAATCTACAAATATAGTAACGAAAAAAAAGTTTTCTAGTTTAATTTCATTAAGATTAAGATGTATGAAAAATAAATGCTTTAAAAATCAAATGTTTGAATTAACAAATTTAATACCAAAAATGTGTTACCTACTAAAAAATTCATTGTTTGTAAACTTTAATTTCTTGAGAGAAAGAGAGAGAGAAAATTAAAGAAAATTACAAATAACATATATCTATTTTCAAATTTTTTAAGCTTATTACTAATTTTAACTGTTTTTCATGATATTTCCATATGACTATCCTAGAATATAGGAATTATAATCCCCGAAGTAAAAGGGCATTTATAATCACATGATTTTGTATTCCTAAAAGTAAATTCGCTATTTATCTTTAAGTTGCATGCAGTTGTTTATTTTTCTTTAATATGGATAACAGTTTTGAATATTATTTATATTCTATAAGAGTTACGTTAAATTTCTACACTAATAATTTTGATTAATAATAAAATTGTTTTATTTTTCTGTTTACTCTTTTAACTATGGAAAATGTTTTTTTTTGTTTTCTGCTTTTAAATCATCTGTTATTGCTTGTCTAGAAAGTTTTTGTTAAGTTATTATAATTTATATTCATATGTCAATTATATCATTTATCATTTGTATTTTTTTAGTTGTATTTTAATTATTAATTTAAGTTTTTAATGGTAATTTTACTTTGTAAATAGCTTTTTGTCTGTTAGGATAAAAATCAATAAATAAACAAATAAATTATTGAGACACTACAAAAGTATATTTATAATATAATAATTACAAATGATGATAAATTACTATTTTTGTAAATGTTTAATTGTTATTTTGAAATATTTACTATGGTCTTAAGCAACTTCCAACTAAAAGAAATATAGTTGTATAACATTTATGAATGGTTTTGACAATAAAAGTTAGAAAAACACGAAAACAATTTTATACTTCTAACAGTTTTTTGCCAATCTTAACTATATTTGCCATATATCACTATTTTGTCAATTACTACTGTTTCTTCTTTGGTGTTTTACTAATATTTTGCAATAATTAAACAGGTTTTTAAATGCATGATTGTAGTGACTTTAAATTAATTATATATATTTTTGAATAATTCCAATAAAACCAATTACTTTGTAAGTATCACACTTGTATTTATTTGACTTTTGCTTGTTATTTTTAAATTACTAATATGTGAAAACATATAAAATTATAACGCACGAATCACAGAAGAGAATAATAGGTATTTGTTGTCGTGTATGATGGGAATGTCCAGTTTAACTTGTTTGAAAATTTCTATGGCCTCTAGTAAATCCATCTTTAATCCCTTTAGTTTCGTCAGATAGATAAAAATAAATTATTTCATTTTTGTTTTGTTTTCGTGGAAGTGGAAAAATCTTACATAAGACACCTAGAGGCCGATTCTCTAGGTAGTGTCTTATTCTTACTGCTAAAAGTCCGTTCCCCTGCTTTACATATTTTATTTAATAAATTTCCATAGCAGTGTATTGATTTAGCCAATTTAATGACTGTAGAATGATTGAACAAATGCACTAATTAGTGAATTTTATTTATAGTTTATATAGTTTAAAATTTTGTTGAATTATCAAAGAGTTTTGAAAAAAGTGTATTGCCGTGATAGGTGATTATTCGTCCAGTTGTAATAGACGTTTTCTTTTGCCTGCAAGGCGTCGTGGTTCCATATCATCATGCAGAAGCAGAGATCAAATTTGGTAGAGTGGCTGGGGGCCAGGTGATTGATAAAGTCCTGGACTCTAGGGATGTTTAATTCCGAGCGCAGTTAATTGTTAGAGACGTACCACTGTGCAATGACAATCCTACGGATCATCTTGCTCTGTGTGGCCTCCAACATATTCATTTGCAATCCATGCAGGGAAACCATATGTCATTTTTGACTGTATAATTGCCTCATATAGATGGACTTTATTTGAGAGGAAAAGCTGACTTCTATCGAGCAGTGGTGATTTAACTTGTCCAAACGCTTGTTTGGCTTTCGAGATAGTCTATTGGAGGGGTTGATTCCAATTTAATCTTTTATCCACGTGTATTTAACCTGGTCGACCCATGATGTAGCTGTGTCCTTGAAAGTAAGGTTGTCAATGGGTATCAAGCGGCCCTGGGAAAAATAAATGACCCAACTTTTCTCTGGATTTATTGAGATTTGCCATTCGAGTGTCCACTCCTCGAGTTTGTCGAGGGCGGAATGTATTTACCACGATTCAAGTATGCGGTGTCGTCCACATATTAAGTCGTTAATATGCTTGAATACCGTGTACATACATATTGTACAAGGTGGGAGAGAACACCGATCCCTGAGGGACATCTCACAGTGGTTCAGAACGAGTAAAACGCGACCGAAATTGTTTACTCTTTACTTTTAACAGATTTTACATTAAAAGTTGAGTAAGTTTGTGTTTTTGGGTGTGCTGAATCTAAAATTATGCATTAAAAACCCGTATTTGTCAAAACTACCCAAAAAATACAACCATTAAATGCGAAAAATTGATATCACTTAATACAAGTACGAAAAATATTTTTTATACAAATTATACAGTTTAGTTTGCAAATTCGAAGTATTTGTTTGTCAAAAGCACCCCTTAATGCATTGACTTTGACATGTTTAGTAGCATGTACTGGGTTAATAAAACAAAACAACCTTCAAAACATCCTCAAATTACATTGTAAAAATGTTTGTTAAAGATATAAAATTATGTCTTTTTGCCTGTAGAAGCTTGGATATAATTTGCAACCATGTTTTAAAGCTGTTGCTCTAATAAGTATATATTGCTGCTTCGTAAAATCACTCGAGATAATAAATGACAAAACCTCTTCAGGTGTCATGTTTTTTTGTTCTTGTTTGGGACTCCTCCACTTTTCCATTAATTGTTTGCCTCTACTTGCTGTAGTTGAAGTACTTTCAATTATCGAATCGGTAGTACTCATGTGCATGCTACTGCAATCAAAGTACGAGAATGTGGAGATATTTTGATTGCAGTAGCATGCACAAGTTCTTCTGGAAGTACTTTTTCTGAGCTCCTGGGTTTTACGCCTTTTATAACAGCAGAACTTTGAGCAAAACTCTTTCAAGGACGACCTCGAATACACGAAGTTGATGGTCGATCGCAGTAAACGAAGTAAGGAAAAATAATTTCTTCTTGTAGCCAAACATTATGCTTTTTCATAAAAACACTTGATATTTTATTGGACGATTTCGTTTGTCACGTATGTGTCAAGTATAAACCGATACATTGCTCGTTTCTTACTTTCAGTCGATTTATCATCATTCATCATAGAGACTTCGTGTAATACCAATAGACATATTTTCCATTATGTTACAAATTTTCAAAAAAACTACTGCAACAGAAACACAATCTTTGATAACATCACAAATTTCGAAAATGCGCCCAGAATAATCTGCATATAGGTTCGACTCAAAATTTCGTTTCAACTGATCGGGTACCAAGCGGGATTTTCTTTTATTTGTTCTGAATAGGCAACTATTGGCATCTATTTTTTTTTTAATTTACAAAGCCAAATAACAAATTTAAGCATATATGAGGTAAATGCCGTGTAGTGTTGTGTAGAACTAATCGTAATCCTTCACTTAAGGCAAATTTTTATAATCCGATTACCTGTAACAAATAATTAACTTTTTTGTACCAGGTAAACTTTTACAATAATAAGTTATGTTACTTAATATTACACTTAGCAATGTATAACAATAATATAATGACATCAATAAATAACCGCATTTGCTTGTGGTACAGTCTTTTTAATTACAAACTAATTTTTATACGCAGCAATGTGTCAATTTTACTGAACTTTGAAAGCAAATATAGAAAAACTTATGTAAATAAGATGCATATTATTAATATTATCAAACAGAGTAACTATTCAAGATTAAATTAGTGCAATTTTAACTTTGTACGAAGAAGTTGAAAATTTGATTTTCGTTCGCGTTTTTCGCAATCCGAACCAATGTGCATCGGCAGTCATATCTCTCAGTTTGAATATAGTACTTTTTTTTTTCGTAACGTGCTGAGAAGGTTCTTTTGGTGATAAACTTTAGCGTTAGAAGTTTAAAAATCATTGCAGCATGCCAGACGCTATCAAAAGCTTTAGCCCATCTAGAAAAATGGCTAGAGTGCTTTATTTACGATTAAAACCTTCGATTATGTAATCGTTGATTTGTACTAGCTAGTTGTTTTTAGACAGACTTTTTAAGCCGAATTGTGTATTTGGGACGACTTTGTGATCATTTGGTCAATTGCACATGTATTGTTTTTTTTCGAGTGGTTTACCTTATGTACAGAGTAAACTGATGGGATAGCAAGAGTCTCCTTTCTGGCCTTGGTGAAGTTCTTTGTGAGCTTCCATAGTTGAGGTTTGTGTTGGTATTCGATCCTGCTTTGTTTGGCGACAGCGAGTGCGTTGCCAACTACGTCGGACACGGTTTTTTTCATTAATTTTATTTACATGTCTTGGAATATTAACCGGATCGCCCGATGAGACCTTCTTCACGATTGAAGATTATTCAATGGCTCTATGATTAGCCGCTGTGAGGATATTAATACCCTCGTCGATTCCTTCTCGATTACGCATCGCTGGAATCGACGGTACGTATTTAGAGATGGAGTTATTGAAGAGCTTCCAATCAGTAATTCTGAATGTTCTCTCAAGTCCGGATATTTCTGTGTTTATATCCATTATTACTGGATTGTGATCGGATTGTAATTCTGATGTGCTCCAGACATCTATGTCGTTTCCAATTTTATTGACTATGAAAAAGTCTAGAATGTCAGGACGGTATCCAGCATTGTGAAAAAATGTTGCAGAATTTTGACTTAAAGTTTGGATAGGCAGTCTTTGAATGATGTATTCGAACAGTTTTTTAGTTTTTTGCCTCTTTGGTTTGTTCCAGCTTGGGTGCTTGGAATTAAAGTCACCCCGAGTATTGTGGGAATGTCCTCATGGAGGATTTTGTCATAATCTGCAGGGATAATTGGTTTTGATGGAGATTGATAAACGCCAGTTATTTTGACTTTTTGGCTGTTTATGTCGACGATTATGGTTGTTGCTTCCACATTTAGTGTGTCTGGATTTTCAAGGAGGGTATAGTCGAGCCCATGCCGTACGTATATCGCAGTGCCACCTTCTGCACCGCGATTAGGCCGTGGGGGAGATTGTAGCCATTTATATATAGGCTGTGTCGAGAGAAAACTCGAGATTCGCATATTAGCATTATATGGATGTCTAATGTATGCATGAACTGTTCCAGTTCAGACGTTTTACCCGTTAGACCGCTTGTTCGAGGTGCAGATTCTGTGCGGACTGACTTTTGTTACCACTGGATCGACTGATTCCCTAATGCTTAGTGAGAGTGACGGAAGATAGGAATTCTAGTATGTATGGGCTTTATTTCTTTCTACCCTTTGTAGTAGGGCAAGGAATTCTGGATTTGAGAGTATTTCAAGTGTGCTCATTAGGTTAGCGTTATTCACACTAGATGTTGGTTGGACTTTAGGGAGCTGTGGAGGAATTACTGCTTTTATTGTTTGGGGATTGATTTATTTTAGGGAACCTTTGGTATCCCTTTTATTTGGCTGTATTTGGGTCAGCATCAGTTTCTGGATTGCGTTTGCATTCCTATGTAAGATGACCTCCTGCGCATTTTACGCAGCGAGAGGGCGAGATTGCAGCGCTCAGCACGGTGTCCAAAACTTTGGCAGCGGTGTAATTGCAGCTGGCTGGAGTTACGGTGAGCAAGCTCAACCGTGATGCCGCTTAGGGCGCATAGTTTAGTAAGCTGGAGAATTTCTCTCGCTTTTTCGTTGTTTTGTAGGCTAACGGCGTACATGTTTAATTTTTGGGTCTTTGAGTTAATTATTGACAGAAGTTTCATTTTGTTAATCTGCCAGAAATACCAAAGCAGCCATCCTAACTAAAGAATCTCAAATGTTCAGGTTTCTACTTTAACCTTTTAAGAATTGAATTTCGCGAATTAAAGAGTTCTAAATAAACCTAATATTAGTACTCTGTCTAGTTAGCAAACATTCTGTTACTATTGAACAAGTTCCATATTTATCCTTTTAGGAAACTACTGATAAAATTACAAGACAATCCCAAAGCTTTGATTACTCCCAGATTTAAAACTTTTCACTTGATTTATATAGTTATGATAAAAATAAGTATAAATAAAAAATTAGAAACGTATGTCATAATATATAATTCAGGATAATTAAATGTATTATTTAATGGTTTTAATAATTTTATTAATAATAGATACTTTTGCGTAAAAATAACTATATACTGTTCACATTTAACGTGATCAAAATACCAATAAAGGAACATCCGGTTGGTTTTATATCAAATAGATAAGAATATAAGCCAGTTGTAAAATAGAGCATGGAATGTTAGTATTCAAAATACAATATTATTTCTATTGTTGAAAACCTGACAATCAATCAATTGCATGATGCTGGAAGGAAGCTTTTAAATATTTCGAACAACATTTGTAACCATTTTACAAGTAGGTAAGAAAAATAAGGACAAACAAATCTGTTAATTTACAAAAGCGAATCATGCATACTACATACTATAAGATATATTATTTTTATACATACAAAGTTAGGAAATCCATGAGAACTTTGAAAAAAAAAAAAAAAAACTATTTTATGAAACAAGCAATTTAAGACAAATATGGAAACAAAAATACAGAAGGAGACAAAATCATTAAAGATGGTGACAATATTTCAAAGATTTGAGCGAACAAGAAATAGAGGAGAACATAATAAATAAAAACAGAGTAGATTTGGAAAAAGTTTTCGATATGATAAAAACAGGGAAAACATATTTAAAAAAAACTGGAAGGCAGAGGTACGGACTAACCAATGAGATATAAGACCACCCCTGACATACTGTAGCGAATCAAAACAAAAACAAAGATTAAACGCTGTAAATTAATTATATAATTATATAAACATATTTCAAAGATAACATAGCCTACATAAAAAATCAGATTGGACTTTCATATACAGATAAGCTATAAATATGATTATCAGTAAACTTTTGCTTACTCAGCGTTCACTGCATAAACCATCCGTCAATCTACCAGCAAACGCCTTACAAAGCAAAACAGCAAAAAAATAATAATTTACAAAATTGTAAAATATATACCATACTATCATGGATAAACCCAGTTCAATCAACCTAACGAAAGAGTAAGTACAGACATATTTTAAATAGATATTTAGTTTTTTTTACGAAAAATGAAACAATCTGCTTCTAATTAATGTTGTAATCAAATGGTCATATTTCTCTTGTAAACATTTTATTTCAAGCGATATTATTTATATATTTTTCTATTACGCGAAAATAGGAAGGAAAGTTTTGATTATTATTCATATGAATAAATAATTATTTTTCATGTTCTTAGTACATACTTATTTTTGATAATAATTGCATTAATATGAAGTTTTGAAAAAAAAAATTTTATTATCTTATCTTACACTTACCATATTGTAGATATACAGTACAAATATCCAAGAGTTGTAAATAATAACGTAAATTGTATAGATAATTTTAGCATTTTATTTTATTTAACTTATTTTAATAACCTGAGTAACGTAACAAACTTATATATAACTAATAAAATATCAAGTCCTTTGCGTTGTATAAAATTAAGTAATAATTTAATAATACGAAACATTTTGTAAACAATGAGTTCTTTTAAGACTATAAGGCAAATCACTTATTGAAGCAACTGCTTCCCTCACTAATACCACTTGCATTGTACACAAGTAAATTGCTTGTTACAAATAGTACAACATCACAGCAGCACTAGTTGGAATGTAAATAAAATTTAAGAATTTTAATTTACCTTAAACAGTTTTTAAGCGATTTTGGTGTGAGAAAATCTGAAAAAGAAATGAATTTACTTTTAATTAATTACAATTATCTGGCAAAAATAAATTAATGTAACAACAAGTTTATAAAACATTCCCTGACGCGTGTTTCGGTTTTTAAGATCTCATCAGTACAGCTGTTAATACATTAGTTTGGTTAAATAAACTTATTTACATACTGCACGTATTATTAATACTCTTATTTTATTATAGGGATGGTGACGTTAATATTACAACAGTTGATGCTATGGAAGTAAAGAAATTTAATAGTAGTATTGATTGGTGGACAAATACAAAGAATTTATTATATAATTTAAATGAAGTAAGAATTCCTTTTATGATAAAATCTCTAATTAATGTTGGTATACTAGATACGACTGCACACACATTGGCTAAGCCATTGGAAGGATTAAAAATACTAGATGTTGGCTGTGGAGGTAAACATAAATGATTTAAACAAATAATATTTAATATAAACACTACATTTAAATGTGTATATCATTATATCATGACCGAAATCTGCTTATTCAGCTCCGTAGATAACTCAGGTAAAATATAATTCCTCCTTCATTAGGTTTGAACGTCCACATTCAGTCTGGCAAAAGGTAAATGTCCTCTTGATTTAAATCAGTCATCTACATTCAAACGATTCTTCTTATAATGAAGAAGAAAACACGATTAATTTGTTTTACCACCTTACTTAAAATAACACGTGACTTCATAGTTTGCAAAATGGTCGATTATTATTATTAAAAACAAAGCCCTAAAGTTTATAAATCCATTATGAATATGAAGTAATGATATTAAATTTATAGGTTGTTAATGAAGAGAAAGTTGGGACTGTTACTACGTGATAATCCCTACTTTCACTGAATTTGAGAAATTCAATATATTTTAATTAGAAATAATTATTGTAAAAATATAATATAAATTAATATTGAGAGTAATAAATCTCTATGAGCATTACTGCACTAATGTTTTACATAATAATGTAAAAACTCCAGCTAACAGTTAAAACAACTACTCCCCGTACTAAAGCACCGCCAGGCATTGAATGATATAACTGTTAGCTGTCGTTACATGTCTAAAATTATATTTAGCACTATGTAACAATTTTGTGGTGTTATCGTTTCTTAACCGCGTCTCGAAAAATGTTATGTAAGACAATCTGCAGACACGTGTTTCGCTGTATCACAGCTCATCAGTGCAGCTATGTCGTATGCAGATTGTCTTACATAACATTTTTCGAGACGCGGTTAAGAAACGATAACACCACAAAATTGTTACATAGTGCTAAATATAATTTTAGACATATAACGACAGCTAACAGTTATATCATTCAATGCCTGGCGGTGCTTTAGTACGGGAAGTAGTTGTTTTAACTGTTAGCTGGAGTTTTTACATTATTATGTAAAACATTAGTGCAGTAATGCTCATAGAGATTTATTACTCTCAATATTAATTATTATCATTAACAACTGCACGAAATATTTTAATATTTCATTTGTATATTTAAATGCCGAGAGCGGGCCTTTTTTGTCCGTGGTGATATCGTTTTTTAAACGCGCCTCGAAAATCGAAGATCGGCAATGTTTCAATTCTAACTGGAATTGATTCATTCTCGTGGCGGCCTTCCAACTGGAAGGACGCACGTAATTACGACATATATGCACTGATGAGCTGTGATATAGCGAAACACGTGTCTGCAGATTGTCTTACATAACATTTTTCGAGACGCGGTTAAGAAACGATAACACCACAAAATTGTTACATAGTGCTAAATATAATTTTAGACATGTAACGACAACTAACAGTTATATCATTCAATGCCTGGCGGTGCTTTAGTACGGGGAGTAGTTGTTTTAACTGTTAGCTGGAGTTTTTACATTATTATGTAAAACATTAGTGCAGTAATGCTCATAGAGATTTATTACTCTCAATATTAATTATTATCATTAACAACTGCACGAAATATTTTAATATTTCATTTGTATAATATAAATTGTTGACACTGTTATATAAATCTAAATAACACAGCACGAGTATACTCGACGTTTTATCGTCATTATCAATGCAAAAGATAAAATCGAACCTTTTAAAAATACTGGTGTGTGTGATATCCGTTGTTCAAAATGCAATAGCGTGTATGTAGGTCAAACAAAACGAAGCATATCAAGACGATTTCCCGAATATTTTCAAGCATTTTGTCTCAATCTGTTTGAAATCGTTGTTTAAAATGCAAACATCAATTTCCGGATATAAATCATCTCAATACCTTGTAAAATTGCAACAAGGACACTAAGCTTAATCTCCTGGAGTCATTGGAAATCTTCTTAACGAGCAGCTCGAACGAATCACTTTGCCACTTTTTAATTTGGTACTGTCGTCTAAGTCTAAGATTCTTTTCAATTTTCTTTTCGGTAGGATTGGTAGTTATAAGCAATTGGTTTTTAATTTATATTATTTATTAAAATTAAGATATACAAGAATAGGTGCATTAGAAAGTAGTTATTTGCATAACTCAACAGCTTATAGTTATTTAAGGTACAAGTGTAAAAAGTGATGCTTTATTGCACGAACGAGCGAGTTTTTTTAAAGCCAGGAGTGCAATAAAGAAACTTTTTACACGTGTGACTTACAAAATTTTATCTTCGATCGTAAAGGATTTCAAAGAATATATTCTTGAGTAATATTTTAATGTCATTTCAATAATTCAATCGATGAAAACATATTTTACCCGCAGTGCACTAATGAAAGCGTTACTTAGCAACCAGTAAACAAGTTGCACAAATGTCGGCCGCCATTATTATTTATGGAAAAAATGTTCGTTTTATTGTAATCGCTTCGACTTGCATTAAATGAAATTTTCAAAGTTCTTAAATCTGCCATTTGGTTTGTATTATATATTATATTTATAATTTTGTATCAATTAATAAAAAATTAAGTTTTTCGTCGAAAATTTGTGCTATAATATATTCATCTGTCAAATTTGACATTTCTGTGCAATAAAAATAGTTTGACATTACCATGCAATAAAAACGTAAAAAAGCACTAGTGCTTTAAAAAGCCACTTTTACAATGAAAAATGATGCAAAAAGTGTCTACTTTCTGTACGATCGTAGATAATAGTTATTTAAGGTACAAGTGTAAAAAGTGATGCTTTTTACACGTGTGCCTTACAAAATTTTATCTTCGATCGTAAAGAATTTCAAAGAATATATTCTTATGAGTAATATTTTAATGTCATTTCAATAATTCAATTAATGAAAACATATTTTACCCGCAGTGCACTAATGAAAGCGTTACTTAGCAACCAGTAAACAAGTTGCACAAATGTCGGCCGCCATTATTATTTATGGAAAAAATTGTTCGCTTTATTGTAATCGCTTCGACTTGCATTAAATGAAATCTTCAGAGTTCTTAAATCTGCCATTTGGTTTGTATTATATATTTTATTTATAGTTTATTAGTTATTTGTATCAATTAATAAAAAATTAAGTTTTTCGTCGAAATATATTCATCTGTCAAATTTGACAATTCTGTGCAATAAAAACAGTTTGACATTACCGTGCAATAAAAACGTAAAAAAGCACTAGTGCTTTAAAAAGCCACTTTTACAATGAAAAATGATGCAAAAAGCGTCTACTTTCTGTACGATCGTAGATAAAATGTATTTTGGTTCTAAAATATTGATTTTGTTAAGGAATAGATTTTTTGTAATACATTGTTAAATCTAAAAATTAATTGATTTCTTTAATATTATTGGTAATGGCTAAGTTGTTACAGCTTCTGATTTTAATATACTTATCTAGTCGCTTAAATTAGTTTAAGATAATTCGTATAATCTTGTGAGAATATCTTAAATATGAGAATATTTAAGCCATATAAATCATGGTTAATAATAATACCCTTCATCTACTATTTAAATTGGTTATAATTCAATTCACGCACAATTTGAGGAAGCTTATTCACGTTTAATCGTATACTATTACTAAGTTCTAACGGGACTTTACGTTAAAGTAACAAATTTTGTGGCGGGTTTCGTACGAGTTATTATGAGTTGTTGTAATTATTTGGTAGAGTTACAAGTACATAGAACTCGAAATGTACACCTAGCGAAATAAAACTAAATTGTGAAGAAAGGGTTAGTGTTTGTTTTCCAAGTGTATGTCTAACTCAAATTAAATTAAATAAGCACATTTACAAAGCTAAAATATTAACAGGAAAGTTAGTGTTAGAATACATAACTCGTCAACACCCATTAAGCACGGGAGGATTTTTGATCTGTGTCTATCACCAGGGCCCCTTGGGTCGGCAACCTCTGCAAATAAGAGCCTTTCTGAGAGGTTGGGGAGCAAACCATTCACCAGCTCTTCCCCTTATCCCAAAGAACTCCAACTTCCAAAGCAGACGGTTGTGGTGGACCCAGTCGAAGGCTCTGCTCAGGACACAAAAAGTACACAACGGTAGTTCTTTATTTTCAAGAGCCCTTGAAATTTCGTTGTAAAAGAATAAAAGGGCGCTTAACATAGATTATTAGTAGGCAATTTTAAACCAGGCAGCATATTGACAAAAATGTATGACGAAATAAAAGCAGTTTTAAGTGGGAATTTTGAAAAAACATCGTACGTTCTTGCGGACAGAATGTAATTTACGCTTCGCATACGACATCAACACCAGTCAATGTCGCAATACATATCAATTTTACGGGCGTTAGAAGGGAAAAAACAACTTTAAATTAACGTTTACGAGACCAGAGAGTGATCGGATTAAGCAATAATTCGTAGCAACAAGAAATAATTCAACACCAAACAAACGATGCTACACTAGCAGAAGTTGAGGCAACAGCGATTAAACTGGAACAAGCAGAAGTGCAATCAAAGCGACTAACACTGTTAACAAATACACAACTGAGTCCTAACACGAACCGCGTACATAAACAGAACAGAAACTATCAACAACAACAGTTCGCACAGAAAAGCTTTTCCCAAAATCGTACAAAATGTATTTTTGCGGCAATGAACGACATTCAAACAAAAAAGATTGTCCTGCGAATGGAAAGAAGTGCAACGCGTGTGAACGATTAAATCATTTTGCAAATGTATGTATCGCGACCGGACGTGGATCTTAATTCAGACATTCAAACGTACAAAACAAAAACACTAAACAAAGACAGTTTAAATCAAATAACACAAGGTATGTGCATGAAAATAATACAGACGAGAACGATATGGATTCATCAACAAACACAACAAGCATTCGGTGTATTGATACTTCGAAAAAGGTACTACTTTCAGTTAAATTAAATGGAAAGAATATCGACATGCTGTACGATCCAGGTGCAGCGGAAGACTATGGACACAAATTGGTTCACAAAAATTGAAACCTACACGTAACTTGATTCATACACAGATCTTGAAATTTAAAAAAGCCGGTATAACTGAAGTTAACATTGAAGCATTTAACAAAAATCATGTTCTAAAGGTGTATGTAGTTGACGGGAACGATTTTCAATTGTTTGGTTTAGATTGGTGTCTAAAATTTAAATTGCCAATGCCAACAGGAGCAAACATATGTCATACTAAGGAAAATACGGTAAAAACGGAACAAGTAGATGATGCAGAGATCCAACAAATTCTCAAAAATTATCAAGAGCTTTTTAATGGAAAGCTAGGTTCAATAAACGGACACAGTGTAAAGATTTATATTGACCCACAGGTAACATCTAAGGCTTTTCGGCCCCGACCGGTATCTATCGCATTACAGGAATAAGTAGTGGCAGAACTCAAACGTTTACAAACAGTGGGTATTCTCGAACCAGTAGACAGGATAACTCAGAGTGTAAAATGGGCAACACCCATTGTAATAGCGGTTAAGTCAAATTGCAATGTATGAATTTGTGGCGATTTTCGTGTAACTATCAATCCACATGTACAACGAGACTCCTCGTTTTGAAGACATAATATTTAAACTAGCAGGTGGTCAACACAATTTACAAAAATAGATCTTCGATATGCTTACTTAAAACTCAACGTGTATCTAGAATCGAGAAAGTACTTGGTCATATCAACACATAAGGGATATTTCAGTTACAAAAGGTTACCTTTTGGAATATCTTTTGCTCCATCATTCTTTCAACGAACAATGGATATTATACTATCGGGAATTAATGGAAGAATTAGTAATCTTGATGATTTTCTCATAACAGCCCCATATATAACAGAACACATACAATGAGTACAACAAGTATTAAAACGATTAACGAACGTAGGAATTAAAACACATCAATCAAAATGTGCTTGGTTACAAGACAGCGTAGTTTTCTTAGGACATAAAATCGACAATGAAGGACTCCATCCAACGGATGAACACATTAAAGCAATAAATGAAATGCCAACGTAACTGAATTACGATCATTTTTAGTATCTATTACTTATTAAATTAATTCATACCGAATATTCACGTAAAATGCGTTCCTTTACATCGATTACTTAAAAAAGAAGTACAGTGGTATTGGACTAAGCAAGATAACGAAATTTTCACAACACTCAAGAAACAACTAACATCTACGGATACATTAGCACATTATAACCCATCAATGGAAATATACCTCACAACAGACGCTTTAGTAAAACCCATGGTCACGTATTCATATCGATTCATATCGATTTCGTGGGACCTTTTAAAAACAAAATGTTTTTAATTGTAATAGATGCATTTACACGGTTGGAAGTTATACCTATGAAAAGTATAACTACCGAGAAAACAATAAAAGCACTACGTGATACATTCGCTAGACTTGGAATTCCGAAATTTATTGTATCAGACAATGGACCTCAGTTAACGTCAAACGATTTTGAAAACTTTTGTAAAACGAACGGCATAAAACATATAAAAGTAACCCTGTACCATCCAAAATCAAACGGCATAGCTGAACGAGCAGTAAGGATTTTCAAAGAACGAATGAACGCAAGTAGTAAAGAAGATCACTTTAATCTAGGAATAAATCAATTCTTACTAACTCATCGAAATACAATACAGCGATCGACAGGCAGATCTCCCAGTGAACCTATTTATGGTCGATAGTTACGAACAGTATTCGATAATAACAAACATGATGTGTCAAGAAATCAATAATATAAAACAGCTAAACAGAAACTTTATCATGACAAGAAATCCAAAGAAGCAACATTTGAAGAACAGACAGTATGGGTAAATAATCCAGTAGGTAGAGGATCAACACCTGGGATAATAAAATCACAAAATAGAATCTATTAGTACTTTGTAGAGATCAAAAATCAAATAAAATGGAAACATGCAGATCAACTGAGACCAAGGAATCAGCATGTTACCTCATTTCAACCGGAGATCTCGAACCCAGTGTTATAGTTACCATATTCATCAAACAGCAAGTTACCCGACAAGGAACCGATTCAAAAAACAAGATATCTGAGCAGTCTGAATCAAAAACAACCAGTTTGAATGTTGAAGACGAAAATCTATTGAAATCCCCCACGAAATAGGAAACCGATTCAAAAAACAAGATATCTGAGCAGTCCGAATCAAAAACAACCAGTTTGAATGTTGACGACGAAAATCTAATGAAATCCCCCACGAAATAGGAAACCACCGACCCGTTTTGAAGCTTGAATTGCTATGGGAGGAATGTTGTATGTTGGGCTGTCGTAGACAGCATTAAAAATAGGTTGCCAAACAGAATAATAACAGTGACGTTTTGTAATTTAGTAGTTAACTAATAAAGTTCTCCAGTTTTATACATCCGTTATTACCTTAAACAGAACTCACAAACTCAACCATACAACAGTAGTAATTCTTCTCACAGTGTTCACAAAGATAATTGTGCGATTTGGTTATTTTATATGCTCTAGGTACTTGTTTTTAAGTTTGAAAAGGTCTTAAATTTTGACTTAAAGTTATAATTTTGTTTGTTACTCAAAGTTCCTTCGAATTTACTTTTTTAGTGGAAAACTTAAATTGTAATAATAGGATAAAATAGTATGGAACAAATTAAATTTTTCATTGAAGTGGTCTAACGAATTCCAAGATTCTTTCCCAAAGTAATTTTAGAAGGTATTTTTATTAGCCATGCTAAAATATCTTCTAGTTATATATTTGTTTTCGACAGTAATAGAATGGTTAAGATTATAAACTATCAGACTATTATCATTTAATAGTTTTTGAATTTGATTATTAATTTATTGTTTCATACCATGAAGATGTCTGAATGAATTTCCATAAATGGGTTCATCAGTCTTAGTTCATGCAGAAGCCATTATTTGAAACAACGAGGTATACTGGAATAAAATATTCTTCAGATATTTTTTGGTACAATAATAATAATCAGAGTTATCAAATAGAGCGTCTAATATTTTTCTTGATAGCCAACTACATGTAAATGTATTTTTCGGTGTACGTATAAAATTCACTAAGAATTGGGTATTTAAAGTTATCTTTATAATTAATTTGATTACATAAACCAGAAACAGTAGATGGTTTTCGTTAAAATTAGGAGAATATCTCGTTTGCGGGTTTCGAAATTATTACAGAATTTGTGGCTCCGAAATCTACTAAAATGGTTAATTTTAAACTTTAAATTCTCTCCGTGTTTCGACTATGTTCCTAACAATCATCTACTTTGCTAACTAGAATCTTACGGGATAATAGAAAAGATTATAAACAAAAATACTTCTTGTGAAAATTACAGGCTGAACATCCTTCTATACTGAACCTGTCCAGGAATAACTGCTACATTTACTACCAAAATATACATAGTCTGCGATCCAAAACTCAAACATTTTTTAAACTTTTGACAATTCTTCATTTGAAATTGTATACCTAACTGGAGGTGGAGTTCTTATGGCATTTTCCAAAAATCATCTGGATCATCTAAAAATTAGTTCCATTTATTAATTTAATCAAGTGTAAATATAATTTAAATTCATTTTTGTTTTATAAACTCGTTATATACATTCTTTCTGATGTACCCGGTGATATTGTCGAAATTTCCTGGAAGCGCTTGAAATAGTTATTCTAGACAAACCTGCACTTATTGTTGGTGATTTTAAAATTACTTCCTTTACTGATTATTAAGAACTCTAGAGCCTCCCGGGCTACTAATTTTATAAATATTCTTAACTTAAGTCAATTAATTGATATTAGAAACAACAATAATCGTTTACCTTACTTCATATTATGCAATTTTTATTGTGAATTTAATTTAGAGCATGATTAATTTTGCTGGTTGTTTAGATGTGTATTATCTTGCTTGGTCGACTTTGTTTTCAGTTAATCATAACATGAAACTGTTCCTTAAATATGTGTAGCAAACGATATAAATTTGGGAATACCGACTATCCCAACCGTTGATGAATTTAATAAGATTTATAATTATCTAGATAAGTTCATTCCTAAATTTAGATGGCAACAATCAAATCGATTTCCTTCTTGCTTTGAAAGTGACTTCAAGTTAAAGTTGTATTATCATCGTAAATGGAAATAAACAATAATTTCAAAGATTGTACGCATTAACAAAATCTCAAATTTCTAAGATGTAACCGTGTATTTCGACAATATTAGATCTTCATATATAGATATAGACCCCATAAAAATTCCGTAAATTCAATCTCGCTCCACCAACACTTTGCATATTATCCCCACTTTATTGTACACCAAATCCTTCACATGTTCTCTTATATTTATTAAAAAACATTAATTACAGGCGGGTATTTAACTGAAGCGTTAGCGACTCTAGGCGCTGACACAATTGGATTAGATGTTGCAGAAAATCTAATTAAAGTTGCGGAGGAACATATGCGTACTTTAGATTCGTCCGTAAAGCTCAAGTACGTAACATCATCTATTGAAGATTATGCGACCACAAACAAAAACACTTTTGATGTCGTCTTCTCGTCGGAAGTAATTGAACATGTATCCAACCCAGATGAGTTTGTTACCAAATGCGTCGAATGTGTCAAACCAGGAGGTTCCATAGTCATAACTACAATCGACAGAAATATATGGTCAAAAATGTTTATGCTTTGGTTTAGTGAATATATTTCAGGTATCATTCCTATCGGGACCCATGAATACGACAAATTTGTTACTCCAGATGAGTTAGCGAAAATGTTAAAAGCTAGTAAGTTAGTTATGTTCTTTAATATACATATAAATCTACTAAATATAATCTTATCCGTTAAAACGAGTAGTGAATTTTTTCAAACAACTATATTAAACATTAGAAAGTATTTCTTTTTTTGATTATGTATTACTACATAACAACGGTCTCTAAAATTACGTTCTTTAAGCAGAATATTGATAATTGCTTAAAAAAATACACATAAAGGACAGTACTTAAAGAGTTTGAGTCAATAAAAAAAATAAGTTTTACTAAGGTATGATTATGTATTAATTTATAAGTATAATTGACTTACGTTTCTAATAATGAAGACGTTATTATTTATCTTTTTATTTATTTTAATAACAATAAATTTAGGTTTAATAACTGTTATTAATTTAAATTAAATTTTCCAGATAACTGTATACCAAAGGGCACTGAAGGTTTTACTTTTAATCCTGTTACTAAAACCTGGTTTATAATTCCAACGACTAAATTATCTTACGCAATTCATGGCATTAAACCCCTTAACTAAAATTTTTAACATTTAGTGATTTAAAGTATAATTTTTGGAAGCTCCTGATAATTAACGAATATGGAAAATTATTGGAAAGCTAGCTAATTATTTTTGTTATATATGTTAGGTAGTTTTTCATACAAGTAAAAAGGTGTATAGAGAATATACACAATGTTTTAATTTAATAAATGAATATAACTATGAGTAAGTCTTTAATTATAAATATAAGTAAGGTTATCGGCTACAATAAACCTCTTTATTCTTAATCCCAATGTTAATTATTAATTAATATATTTATATATGTGTTTAAATTTCCATAATCATTTATTTCAGCATAATAAGTAGGTCATGTATTAGTTTGCTTAGTGTATAAATTAGACCTTATAAAAGTCACTGGCGCATTATTATATTAGATTCAGTTATGCATTAATATATTAAAAGTCTTTCAATGTTATATTAAATCGAAACCACAGTTCCCAGTCGGGTGTCATAAATAAATTGTTTTAAAAAAACCTAATCATCATTCGAGAAATATAACTGGCACAGTCGGTAGTATTTCCCAAGAAGAGCCTGAGTGAATATCAAGCCGTTTTTGTTTTAACGATTAATTGAGAACATATTTACATTGTTTTCGCGTCGTTCCTGACCCGTGGATTCTCCAAAAATCGAGAGCAACACGCAAGGACATAGAATCCGCAGTCTCTATTGGCGCATACCAAAAAACGATGGGCAGCGTGATCTTCTGTTATTATCCTCTCATCACACATGTGATTGGATTAAAAATTAAAAAATTAAAAATATTACAAAAAACGCAGGGTTGTTACCCATATATTTAGGAAATGCTAAATTAGAAATATCTAAAGTCACTCTATTACAATTTATAACCTATTTATAATGAGTTTGAGAATCTAAATATTCAAGACGAATTTTTGAAAGATACAAGAAACAATATTTCTACATTTAAAATAAACTAAATAAAAAATTATGATAAACTACTATGCTACTCTAGAAATTATATATTCTATTAATCTTCTAGTTACCAAAGAAAGAAAACTATACATTAAAGATGGGCCAAATTTTCGTTGAATATAAAAACACTAGTGTTTTCAGAAGATTGAAGCAGTTTATATAATCGGTAATTTATGTTTCTACTGTTGCTTTTTCTAAACATTTCGTAAGTGGTTTTATAGGGCAGCTTAAATTTTTGATACGTAAATCGAATAAAATAACTTCATGTCTCTGTATTCTGGGTATTTAGATCGAAGACATCGGTATGAGCCTGGCCCCGTCATCTTCAACGTTTAATAATGTAAGAAACCTCTCCTCTTCAGAGATCATATATAAATTCACCTGGGATGACCTGATATGATAATATATCTTATAAAATGTCTAAGAATCTATGAGATGCTGGTAAACAATATCTTCTAAATAAATTTAAACCAAGCACAGAGCATAAAGGGCAATATCCTTATCTTCATGTATTATTAAAACCTGACAATAGTTAATTAAATTAAGATTAAACTGGTTTCTGAGGTATTACAGAGACTTTCCATTTGGAAAGAAAACTACCCGACTTTGAAAGTAAGTTGAAAGTAGGACTATGGCACAATTAACAAGAAAATTATTAGGAATTTCATTAGGGGCTGAACTATTACTAGATTTCAATTTCGTAAATTACTATTACTAACACTAGACCTTGATGAAAATATATATGGTCGATTGCTACTGATATTATTATTAACATGAACGATTTTAAAGTAATCACTAAATGCATTAGCAGTATCATAACCATTGGTAACTTTATCGCCGGTATATTCTTTGTTTGGTTTCTTTATTACAATGGTTATGGCCATATGATCACACATACTTAGCATTGATAAAACTGTTAACGATGGAGGCTTCTACTTCGTTATACATTATTCTTCACAAGTCAAAAACTTTTTAACTTTGGTTGTATAAGACTGACTAAGAGTCTGCTTTATTAGAAATGTAATTAAATAGAACGTAACATTCAATCCCGCGGTACAAGATCTTATATAACTCATCTTCAATAGTTTTCCCTTCTAATTATTTTTGCTTAGAGCATTTACGTCTCGAAATCTAAATCATTATCATTTTCATACAGGACTTCTTTAAATCTCTCTTGCATTATTCAATGATACACAAATCCTTTTTAACAAATTGTTATTTTAAATATTCTTGCTTTAAACCTATTCATATAAATGCCTTCACAATTTTCTCACATCCCATGCCAAAAAACAGAGTCATTTTGACTATCCTGTAACAATACCGTGTGTCCCGTTTGAAGACGCATCATAGGGAATTCCCATGTAAAATTTTCAATTGCTGTGTGTATCTCTAATATTGAATGAAAATGATCAGAATAAAATTAGAATTATTCCTTTACCTACTAACGATTTTTTTGACGTTTTATTTTTGTTTCATCTTCATTTCTAGTCAAAATATACCTTAAAATGTTTAAGCAAATATTTGATAATAAGATCCTCAAAATAGTAGTTGCTGTGAAAAGTCAGTGCTTGTCATCTAAATTGTATAACCCTCAAATAAATAATTAAATTCAAAATGAGTGCTTACAACACGCGAGTTAAAAAGCAAATATTAATGATTGTTGTTGAAACGAGTTAACTTAAAGGTACAATTGCCCAGTTAAATTATAATTATTATACTATTCCAAATTTAGAAAGAATACTTATGTAAAGAATAAACATAAAGTGAAACCGATAAATACTTTAATTTGCTCTCAATAAAAATAAAACTAACAACAATATTTTTAAAATTCATGCCCATACATTAAGTTTTTGTGGATATTTAATTATTGATGTTACAATATGAAGAATGTTTTGAGACCAATGGCCATTATTTTGTTCGTTATTTTCAGACCCCAAATATAAAGTACATTCATCTGTAAAACACACACTATTTGGAGATTTCCAATTCTCGTTACACTTTTCTATAATAATTTAACAAAATTTAGATCTTGAATCAGGATCCACTGCTCAGTTCTTGATGATTTTGGCTTTTATAGGGTCGGTAACTATAAGTTTACACTTGATGTTGGATGTACTGTTATCCTTGCACATTTGTTACAGTTTCTTCAGATTTCCTCCCTTTATTCCTAACAACTTGTTCATCGTTTACACAATCATTATCGGCACATTGATATGACACTCTCCAGGTTTCAAAATGTATACTAAATAAGTCGTAAATGTCCGCCAAAACTCAATTTGATGATCTGAACTTTTTCTTTTGTGCTGTAAGCACTTATTTTGAATTGAATTATTTGTTTGTTGCTTAATTAATTTATATGACAAACACTGACATTTCATAGCAACTACTATTTTGAGGATTTTATTATCGAATATTTCTTCATACTTTTTAAGCTATATTTCGATTAAAACTAAAGATGAAACAAAAATAAAACCTCCAAAATAATCTTAGTAGATAAAGGAATCATTCTAATTTTATTTTGATAATTTTCGTTTAATAATAGAGATACAAACTGCAATTGAAAATTTTACATGGGAATTCCCTATGATGCGTCTTCAAACGGGACACACGGTATATACTTATGATGAATTAAATTCTCACTTAACCCATGGTGAAACATTTTTATGTTAATTAGAATATTGATTAAAATACTTAGTTTTTTTTGCAAGAGAAAATAGAAACAGTGAAACAAAACCAAGTAAATCAATCTTCTAATTAATAATAACTTACTTATGGCGTTCTTCCTATCACGTATTTGCTTACCCATATTCACAAACCTCCGAAAATGTCTTTGTTGTTTTTATCATTTTTATTCTCGTCTAGAACATTGTATTAGATCAGTCCCTTACTACCCAGCTATCAGCAGCCAAACTATAAGCACAATAATTTTTAGGAAATTTTTTTACAGGCCGGTAATTATTGCATTTCCGCCTACTAAATGTATCTAAAATTCAGATTCAATTACTGAACCAAGTTCAGGAAACTATGTCATATAAATGATATAATAAATACTACTTTAGTTCATCCACGAGGTCGTTCGCCACATAATTTAGATATCATAGATAATTTTAGAATTCATATTATTGTAATATTTTAGTAACAGCAAACGGTCAATATAAAATCTTAAAGGCTGAACACCATTCAAATTTTTCTAGAATTTCGGAAAGATTTACAATACCTTGTCAGATGTTTAAGAACCTACGAGGAATTCGTTATTTCTAATACTGCACATTGCATAGATTTTTATAAATTAAATGAATTAACTAATTTTAAACGTAATTAGATATTTATATTGCCATTAAAAGCACAGAGATTTTAAAATCTGAAATTAATTAAATATTTTAAGAATATATAAATTTATGATACATGTGGCTAACAAACTATAAAAATAGACATCCTAGTATACAATACTGTTGCAGATTTAATAAAATTTGTCTTCTAATACCATGTATTGAATATAATATGATTTTTTATTAGACTTTATTAGTGCACAAATATTATTTATTTTAGTACAATTAATTACTTGCTATACATTGAATGAAAACGAAATATATTCTTGAAATAGCGACTAGGAAGACTGAACAAAGTAGTAGGGTTGCCGCTACATCGGACTATATCTTATTACAGATTATATACAACCTCTGGCAATAAAGTTCATTGAATGGTCGTGTAACATTAACGTAGATGAAATATTAACGAAAGTTAATAACAGTATCCTTCGAAATAGTCACCTCCCATAACTATGCACCATAGAGATCTGCTATACATGTCCTGGAAACTTGTCTTTTGGGATGGAGTTCAAAAGCCTCGTTACTCTTCCTTGGATGTCAGGAATATCGTCAAATCCCTTTCCTTTCAAAATGAGTTTGAGTCGTGGGAAGTCTGGAGGATTGAGATCTGGCGAGTATGCTGGATTTTCAAATCAGGAACGGTATTGGCTGTCTGAGGGCGAGCATTGTCATGAACAAAAAACCATAAACCTGTTGTGCCTACTGGGATCGTACTCTGCGTAGACGTTTCATGAAACTGTTCAAAATTTCATTGTACCTTGCAGTATTCAAAGGAAAGAGATTTGACGATTTTCCTAACATTCAACGAAACGTGAACTCCATCTCAAAAGAAGCCTTCTTGAAAAGTTTTCAGGACATGTATAGCAGATCGCAGCGGTCCATAGTTATGGGAGGTGACTATTTCAAAGAACAGTAAGGTAGCTTTCGTTAATATTTCATCTACGTTAATGTTGAGGTTACTCGACGTCCACGACGGTGTCGACTAAAGGAATTTGGTTTACGTATAAAAAGTAAGGCTTCCGAATATTGTTGCCACCTATATGGGGGAATTTCTTCGTCAGGAGCAAATTTGCCGACCAAATCTGGAAATGACCGAGGTATGCTAAATTGTTTTTTGATATAAAGTTAATCAGATGGGAATTAGCCAGACTCCCTTTTGATATATGGGTATAACATTTGCCTCGAATTACTCGGGAGAGAAAATGCCTTCATCGATGAAAGATTGCATTAGTTCAGTCACGTAACAGACCAGTGTGGTTCTACAGTTCAGGATAAGCGGGTGTAAACCTTCAGGTCCCACCAAGGAGTTTTCCCTTATTTATTATTTATTTATTTACTTTACAATATCTATTAAAAAATACATAGAATACATATATAAACATTTTACTTCAAAAATCTTGGTTGCTAGTGATAATACTCATTCAGAAATGGTTGCCACTGAGGAAATATTTTAGCCATTTCCAGCGGATTTAAGTCTAAATGTTGGAGACCTTACAATTAATTATATTATGCCAGTGTGCCATTCAGGGCAGTCAATACCGTTTGCTTATGACCGACTCTATCCTATCACTAAACCACGTACCTTCCTTGGACATCATCACAGATGCTAGTGTCGATTTGGAGGTAAGGTTCTTGTGCATATACTTTTAGGACTTCCTCTCTTTGGCTACAATGTATGCTTCATAGTTTAGCTGCACGTGTCTTCATGTCGACTGTGATTCTGAGTAAGTAAAGTAAGCCATGGTTACCCGATTTTCTGTATTTCTTCAAGGTCCAATTCCAACGTTCAATCAGTTGGTCTCATCCAGGGCTTCAGGGGGTTCTTCTGTTGGGCAAGCTACAGGAAATAAATAGGCTTGTTGATTCTCTGACTCTCTGAGATTTCTTGTCAAAGAGGCTTAAAACGATAGGATTAAAACAAGTTGGTCGTTCTAAGTTGGTACGTTGAGTTTCAGGAACTAGTAAATATGGTCGTTATCTGCCTTAAAGAATTTCTAGTTCCTGATTTTAGAAATTTGATTAAAGTGCACCGAACGGGATTGGTAAAAGGTACCGGATGTCAGGAACAATGTTGTCATATATCCAGAAGGGAGGAGAATGGCGATATTGTTTGTACGCAGTATGGTACGTTCGGATACTAGCTGCTCGATGTAGTTATCAGTGTAACCAGTAATAAATTCAGTTTCTTGTGGGTTGTTTAATAGGAATGCGAGTCTTAACTGAGGTAATTAAAATCAAAGAGTATGTTGGTTGGATGGTGGGAACACAAAGACTCCAGGACGATTTTTACCATCTAGGGAAAACTGTAGTACACACTGAACGGGAGCTGAAAACAGGCTGCTTTCACAGTAACTTAGAAGGATTCATCTTCGACTGAGTTCAGTGCACAGTGGAAGTTGAAGTTAACAGTTCTCTACAAGGCGAAAGTCACTAGACCCCAACTCCTTCTGGTTTTCCGGCCTTTCCTCTGAATTCTTTCATGAAGACAGGTCTCAGTTTATACAATTAGATCGTGTTCGCAAGTATCTGAAACTCGTTCTTCTTTAACGATAGGGAAATGAGGATTGTACCTTATATTAAACATGCTAGACATGCAAGTTTGGTCGTTGCGGGCAAGTGTACTCTATAAGAGCTTGCCGTGCTCTTGAGAACGGCTATGGCATCATTACACAAGCTCAACCGGCTTTCATGGGGTGAGCTTTGTTGCCGTTTTTCTTTAACTGGGTAGAACGGAAACGGAAACGAACTGGGTTTTAGGGCGAACACCTCTCTGAGGCTGTCGTCGATCTGGTTGACTTACTCAATGTCTGCTATCGATAAGCTGCAGCTGTATCGTGATCACACTAGTATTCAGTCGAGGGTAGTTGTGGAGTCATCGTATTTGATTGAATCTCGTTTTATTTCCTTAGTGGAGCTGGCCACGTCTTGCAGAAAGTACTAAGCATTTGGGCACAATACTGAAGCGGTGGTTGTCGGTTACTCAATGGTCGAGCACATTGCCGGTATCTTTTTGAGAAAGTCACAGATCCAAATCGCCATTGGAAATCAGTCATCCTAAGATGATAAGCTTTCAGGGTTGTTGTAGGTTCACGTGGCCTGACGTTTGCTTCATATTTATAGGTGATAGTATTATTACTTAAAGAACATAGAGTAATAACGTAAGATAAAAACAGTAAAAAGACTTACCATGACGTGAAACCAGCCTACAGAAAGATATAATCAGTAGATAATAGAATATATTGGACAAAATTGAAAATAAATTAATGTAAAAAATAGACAAAATCTACAATTAGTAAGACGCGCTTTATTAAGAATTAAGGAAGCGCTAACAGAGAGGTAGTAATCGACTTGTAGAAAACAGGTGCTTAGGTTCATCACTTCCATTTAGTACCATATGGAACTACTGAATTTTGTACAGTATGCTGACGATGTATTTGCAAAATGTAACGTTTAAACTATTCTTTTAAAACCTAATTCTACTTAGGATTATCTTATGTCCAGCTGCTGCATGAAGTTTATCTTTAAGATAGCGAAAATATAATCAAATAGAGTGATAACGAAAATTCTGCTATGTTTAGAGACAGATCAGCAACTGATATTTTATTATTGAATTTTACCTTGGAAAACTATTGGTGTATGCTGCTATTTAGATGATGCCTTTCATGGTGTAGATGTGGCAAAGTGCATGGCTTCGATGAAAACAGGCACATGATGTTCAATACGGATTTGTTGGATTTGTCCGTTGTAATTTAAGTTATTGTGACAGTAGTAGTGTGTTTTAGCTATATACAGAAGATCTGTGAGAAATATTACAACGTAGGTTGACAAAATGAGGCTCAAGATTTCTCAAACAATCATTCTTCATAAATACTTTAGCTTCTGCTGTATATCAGCATAAATCCTTTTGGAAGGCACATAGATGCAGGTATATAGGGGAGAGTTGCCGAATTTGGACCATTTACACATTTTCGAATATATGAGCTCTCAAAAGCATTTTTAATAAAGATCTTTAGGTGGAAAAAAATTGTACTACTATTACCTTGAAACTAACATAAATATTTTATTTCATATTACATATTATAATAATAAAATATTAATTTGAAAAAATGTGTGTTTGGTCCAATCAGGGAAACCGGTTTCTTAGAATGGACCATTAAACGCAATCACAACAAAAATACTTCTTAATTTTTGGACTCACTCCTGCACAGATTGTATGGACCCAAGTGTGGCATTTAAGACATTGTATCATCTCTTCTTCCTTTTTTTCATCACATATTATACAAAACCATGTAGTTTTCGCTTGTATTCTCTGCCCTTTCTTTCCTCTCTGTTTTTCTTTTTAAGCTTTTCTTCGGCGTTTCGTTTTAATTTCAGAACGTTTTCAGTAATTCTGCTTTGTGAGCAATACCACTTCGTGCTCGAGATGACGATGTGCCTGGCTGTGGATTTCGTGTAGGTGGAGGTGATATTTCTTGAAGAATATCCTCAAAATTTTTCCTTTTTTTCTCCGGAGGAATATAAACAATAGCGGAATCTTTGTCGCTTTCACCGTCACTATGTGCTTAATTCCCAGTAGTTACTTCTGTTTCAGTAGCATCGCTGCAATGCTGAGGTTGTAACATATCTAATGCTGCAAACTGGTTATCTTGAAAGACATGTCTGTTAACTGGCCAAATTCCGGCGGCGCGAAAGGCATTTTCGGCTATTGATATAGTTGCCGCTCTGCCATATGCTTCATTTAATAATCGAGATATTTGCGTTTGATATATCTTATCCCCTTTATATTGGCGAAGAAACGTTTCAACATCTAGGGGCTGCAAGCGATGAGTAGTATGCCCAGGTAACTGCAGTAATACTATTCCATTTTCTCGTGCAAAAGTACAGGCGTTTAAGTTTTGGCTATGTGTCGTATGCCCGTCAAGTAGTAAAAGGACTTTCTTATATTTATTGCAGTTTACATGTTTTTTGGAATGTTTTAGCCACTCAAAAAACAATTCCAAATTTATGTAGCCGGTTTCTGAAATTGTAACAAAACTTGCCGGGGGTGCGCCAATTTGAAGATCATTGTTGAATTTTTTTCTTTTATAAATAATCATCGGTGTAACATAAAACCCAGCTGCATTGACCGCACATACCATGGTTGTAAGAACGCCACGTTCAGCACTTGTTATGCCGCCTACTTGGCGTTTACCCTTACGAGCAACCACTTTTTGTAGAGTTTTTTGTACAGTTGTAAACCCTGATTCATCGACATTAAATATCGATTCTGCAGTAAAATTAAATTTGTCCACAGTTTTTTCAAAAACATCAAAAAAATTATCTACGTTCTCTCTAATGAAGCCTCGTGCTCTTGCCATTGAAGTGGCTTCAGGTTTTTGTAGTGATAGCTGTGGATTTCGACGTAAAAATGAGTAAAACCACTTTTTCCCTGCTATTTTTTTTTCTTTATTAAATGTGTGTGGTAAAGAATATTTTTCCGCGACATCAAAAGCTACTTTTCGCACTTCTCGAATTGTCAATCCAAAATAGCATTCATCAAGTTTAAGTATATGATTAGTTAGAATTGTTTCCATATCTTTAGTAAATGTGGGTTGTCTACCAAATACTTTCATTTCATTTGCAGTAGCATTTTTTCGGTCCGCATGTCTTTTTATAGTTGCTTTAGAAACATTGTAAATACGACTACATTAGTTCAAGCCAGTCTCTCCATTTCTATAAGTTGCAACAGCCTTTAATAAATCACTTTCAGACCAACGTCCGTAATGTCCTCTTTTAGCCATGTGATCTCTAATAAATCGGAATTGTAATTTTTCACGGTTGCGTAAATTGCACCGGTCCATTTTGGGAAACTACGATGTGGTCCAATCTGAGCAACTCTACTCATAATGCAAAAATATACTACATAACCTAACTTTTAACTTGTAGCTAATAAAACTATGTAGTAAATTCTACCTGAATAAATTTGTTTTCTAAATATGTAATACATTTTACTGTTACTTACTTTAACAATGGCCAAGAGGGTTTCGTTGTTTGTTGAAATATTTAGTTCACAAATGCCAAAACAATAAATTTCTTTTAAAACCAATGTCATGCGACGTAATGCGTAACTACTTTTTGCAGCAGTGTAGTTTAGGGTAATGTATATTATGTTGCCTAAATTGGAACATATATGTGTTCTGAGAACTATATACAGTGGTGGTCCAAATTCGGCAACTCTCCCCTATTAATGTAGCCTACTGTATATTTGGCGCAAGGAGAAAAGTCTAGAATAAGCTCAATTAGCCAGTCTGGAAAAGGAAAAGAGAGTAATTTTACGTAAAGTATATTTTTTTCATTTGGTATCAAAAGTGTGTTGGATGTGGCTTCTTAATGTACTTTGAGTGGAATCATATAAAAGTTCCTGATGCAATTATCGTTGTAGAGAGTTAGCAGTACTTCATTGAACGAGAACAATAAAGATAATGTACCATTAAATTTGTTGTAAAAATATCATTTCTTTAATAATTATAATAAAAAAATAAAAAATTTCATGCTTGAAGGGAAGAGGTAGCAGCGATAGACCTTGAATGGTAAATGGTAACTTCGATGACCCCCGAGAAAAGTAGGTAACATTGTCCTCATCTGCTGGGATTCTTTGTCATTGTGGCGAATAACGATGGGTGGTGGAATTGATACAATATGAAATGCATGTAAAAATTAACATTAGAAAATTTATTTCAAAATAGTTGGCGAAAACCTAGATGATCTCATAGCTATCCGTTTACAATCATTGATGAAAGGGCATGAGCAGCCCTTCACTGCCCGGTAAGCTTTTCGAAGTTAAGTTTTGAATTGCAAATTTACGTTTTCGTAAATTATAATGTTTTTGTGTATAGAAGGAAGTGAGCTGGCGACAACGAGTAAAATGTTGATACTAGCGGAAAGTCACGTGTTCAATATATAGAACCATTTGGACAACAAACAACTACTCCCGGTACTAAAAAAACTTCGGACATTGAATTACATATGCAAAAGCATGCACCGACAGATTAAGGTCAAAATACGCATAACTTAATATTTCTTTCTACAATCATTTTCCTCTTGCGTCAACAAATTCTTAATTATAGTGTAATGCCAACCTAAAAACAGGTAATGCAGTTAATTATATAACATCGATGTAGCTAGGCCAGCAATTACAGACTGTCTATACTAATGATCTGAATTAAATCGGTTATACTTATTTGCGTATTTTTTATATACTTGAAAACGATTTGATATGTAATAAATCACCAAATACGTCATACAATGGGATCATTTTGAAAAAATAAAAACATCAATTTAAAATAAATTATTACAATTCATCTATCTCAAAAATCACTTCAATATTTGATTACAGTTCGGATGTTCTGTGGTTGAAATGAAAATCGCCAATTATAATGCAGCTATATATAAGCTATTTGGCGAAACTAATTTTGTTGCACGATGATTCTCCTGATTTTATGTATTAGTTCGGTAACAGGGGCGATGAAGGTGAGTATATTGTTTAATTTATCACATTCCAAATTTTATATATAATAATGATTGATAATAAATTAAACTTTATTACACTTATGCAATATTCGCTTTGACAACTTCAGTTTGGCATTATCAATTTGTAACTTATATAGAAGAAATATATGTGAGACAATTCGCAAAATCATAGTTAAATGAGAATGTACTGGATGCCAAATTCAATCTTAATTCATATAATATTTTTAGACAAGACATAAGTGGATGTTCAAGTGATAGGTAAAGAGGAAAAGGCGTACTTATCGCGACCAAAAAGAACCTTTATAGTATAGATGTTAACTGTCCGTCGGTTGCGCAATGTTTTATCTCTCTAGAATCTTCTAATTATCCTATTGGTGAAATTTACATACTTCCCAATTACCACATATCAAAATATAAGCAACATTGTTATGTATGGAAAGAATTACCGAGTTTAATCCGAATAAAAAGATGTTGATATGCGGGAATTATAACTTACCATCGGCAAAATTTTATAATACTAATCTAGGAGTATCATCTGGCAATATAAACAATGAAGAAGTCCAATTAATTGCGGATACATTTGGTTTTGGTTCAAATGTGCAAAAATATTCCACAACGGTTGTGCAATCAAAGTGCCCGGCTTGTATGTCGATAAGGACAAAAATATAGTGTGCTGTGAGAAAATCCATGTAGCTCTAACCTTCAACGAACAAAATCAGGGTAAATATTCTGAAAATAAAGCCTTGGAGAATGAAATCTCCCTCATATGGCAAGAAATTAAATTGCTAAAGGATTTTAACAGTCTGTTACGAGAAGTACCTACCCCTGCATCAACAACTAGCAAAAATAACAATAATAATATTCCTGCGCTCAGTAAACAAACTGAAGTTGCCGCAAATGTCAACATTACCGTAGGCGAGCAATCCGTCAACGCCGCAGCAGGCTGACTCACAAGCTGTCAAAGTGGTAAATAACCAAAAACAACAAGTGCACATTATTAATGATCAAAACAAGAACTACTCTTCAGCAACGGCACCAGTTCCTCTAATTTCCAACGCGATTGATAATGATAATTTTAGTGAAATGAAAAAAAAGCGACACAAAAATCGAAATAAATTTATTATAGGCACAGGTAATGGAAACATTAAAATTCAGGCGGAGCCGAAGAAGGCATGGTTATTAGTGAAACGCGTGAAGAATTCTTACACGGCAGGAGACATCAAAGATCGCATTAAATCCATCATTGGTCACGATCGCATTATTTATGAAAAAATAATCCTAAATGAATCTAGTTATGGCTTTTATAGGAGTGGATTTTTCCGAACACGATACAATGACTAATCCTCTTAACTGGCCCCAAGGAGTTATCATTAGTCGTTATATTTTTAAACGGGCCAGCCGTAGTAGCAGCGGATCCTAAAATATGTTCTCATAACAAAAGTAAAGTTTCTATATATTTCACTAATATACAGAGTATACGCAACAAATTAAATCAGTTCGAATCTTTCCTGATGGAAAACAACAACGAATTCGACATTATTTGCCTCTGCTAACACTGGCTAAAGGAGGAAGAATAATAAAAAGTAATCATCGTAAATGCCAAAATGATACTGATATCCTTCCTGACGACTTTAATATATATTTTAGCTCCGTTGCGGAGAAAATAATACAAAATTTGCCTTCCTCAAATTATGATCCTATTGGGCTCATGTGTGGTAACTTTGTAGGTGCCAATACATACATGACGTTTCACGAGGTTAGTCCGGCTGAGGTAAGAGACACTATTCAGAGCATTAAAAGCTCACATGCAAGAGACATTTACGGTCTGACGCTGCTTAAAAAGGTAATAGATGTTTTAGTTTTACCACTAACAAAGCTGATAAATTTGTGCATTAGTTTTTCCAGATGCCTTGAAAATTGGCTACATACTTCCATTTTTTAAAAAGGGATGCACATCTGACCCCAATAAATATAGACCAATTTGTTTGTTGCCCATATTCTCAAAGTTTTTGGAAAAGTTGTTATTTAGACAGATGATTGAGTTTTTCAATAGGCATAACATATTAAATAAAAATCAGTTTGGTTTTCGGTGTCGGTTGTCTACTGTGGACGCAGTCAATGCTTTACTAGAGTATGTCCTTAATGGTTTTAATTCAAGAGATAGCACAATGGCATCTTTGTTCGATCTTAGTAAAGCTTTTGATTGCGTATCGCATGACATTCTCCTACGTAAACTCTATTTCCCTCAATTTTCATCCTAGTAGTTGTCGTCTTATTACATCATATCTCTCAGATAGACACCAGCGAGTGCTAGTAAATGACTGCCTATCTTTGGTGGTAACAACAACTCACGGTGTAACGGAGGGATCAATCTTGGGCACTTTACTATTTTTGCTATATATTAACGACCTGCCATCCTATGTTGAATGTTCGAAGCTGATCTTGTATGCCGATGACACTACTTGTTTGAACCAATCTGCAGACCCTGAACTCTTAAAAACAAGAACCAAAGAAGCCGATACTAAAGTATTGGAGTGGTTTAGTTGTAATAAACTGCCTTTATACTTCAAAAACCATCAAACAAACTTTTTCATTGAAAAGAGAATTATTAAATGATGCCTCCGCCAAATTCCTAGGAATTAATTTGGACAGCAAATTAAATTGGGATTCCCACGGGAACTATATATCAAAGAAGCTGTGTTCTACCACCTTTTTATTACGAAATCTTAGAAAGTCATTACCTCAACCGGTTCTAATAACTGCTTACTTTGCTCTATTTCACACACATATAACTTATGGTGTTTTACTATGGGGTCATTCCACAATTACCAATAAATTATTTAGTCTTCAACGTCGTGTTATCAGGATTTTATGTAATGTAGGATATATAGATGACTGTAAAGAAATGTTCACTGCGTTAAATATACTTACACTACCGATCATTTTTATTGTGGAGTGCATAAAATATGTTCGCAAACACATTAGTTCATATACTACACACGAGCAGTTACATAACTACCAAATACGTAATTGCCTTATGCTACACCCCTCTCAACATCGCATATCAAAGTGTAGAAACGCCTCCACCTACTATGGTCCAAAGCTGTACAATTTACTTCCTGTAAATATGAAGAATTTGTCAGACAAAAAGTTTTATGGCATGCTGAAATTATACCTACTTAAAAAGGTATTTTATAGTCTTGAAGTGTATTTGGCTAATAAATTCAATGACTTCGAATCCGTGATAGCACAATATAATTTTATCTTTATGATGCTGTTGAGTATTTTTTTGTTTTGTATTGTATTATATTCCTTTGTACTTTAATGTTTTGTATAATACTACTCCGTTTTGTATTTTATTAATAGTTCCTATTTATAAAAACAGTCAATACTGTCTTATATATTTTAAATTTTTAACCCTTTATACAATCCTCAGTCTATTTATTTTATCTATTTATAGAAATTGTTTTAAAAACATAACGTAAGATCATCAAAATTCATTGTAATATACTTTTTATTTATAAAATTTTTGACGTGTGTAAACATTGTACGTAATAGCACAAATAAAGTATTATTATTATTATTATAAATGGAACATTTTTATACTTGGTCCTCGCTTCCGACTTTACTATTTTATTGGAACCTACAAGTGACCTCCTATGTTCAAATTCTCGACATCATACAGGATAGTTAATTTCTGCTAACATCTTGGACAATCCTCGGGTGTTTGAAACGTGTGAGTGCATATATTTATTCGACCAAGCAGACCCTCTATTAACTAACAACATTTTGGCAAATACGGATTGAAAGGTCTTTTTCCTAATTTATCTATTGAAGATAATATTAATATGTTTTACAATTTAATTTACAAAATGATAATATTCCGAAGAAAATGGTGTGTACAACCAACTCTACTTATCTTGTTTGGTTTACTGGTGAATTAAAATTATTAATTCAAGAAAAGAAGAAATATCATCTGAATTATAAATTAAGTGGTGGGATTAATGATGTGTTCGTCAAAAGTGTAATATATATTTTGAAATGTGAACAAAATATTAATAATAATACCAAATAGTTTTGGAAATTTACTAATAAATTAAGAAAATTAAACAATATTCCAAACTGTATGACCTATAATAATGTTTTGTACGATAATGGTTTTGATTTGGTAAACAAATTCTCTGATTTTTTCTCGTCTGTCTAAAAAAAAAGATGACTCAAAATACTATAGCAGATATTGACTTTTCGAATAAAGTTCAAAGTAATTTATTAACAATAACATTGCAAGATGTTTTCGATGCCATTAATAATCTAAAGTTCTCTCATTATTCTGGACCTGACAATATTCCTAATAGTTAAAAAAAAATTTTATACACCATTTCGATACCTATTCACCTATTGTTTGTAGAATCAGCAAAATTCGGCCACGTATGGGAGAGAACATTTATAACGCCGATTTTTAAGACAGGAAGAAGAGATGCTATTGAAAATTATAGAGTTGTATGTATAGAGTCGGCGATTCCTAAACTTTTAGATATGATTATTTCTAAATCTTTAATGCAACACGTGAAACATATTTTGATTGACGAGCAGCACGGATTTATGGAGGATAGGTAGATGATAACAAATTTGCTATTTATACTGACTACTTATTGAATGCCTTCGAAAGCGGTTGTTAAGTCGATTGCGTATACATTGACTTTTCGAAAGCATTCGATAAGGTTAATCATTCAATTTTAATTTAAAAATTATTGGATTCAATGATTTAACTGTTAGGTGGTTTGAGTCATTTCTCTTAAATAGAGTATAATAAGTTAGAATTAAAAACTTGATTTCCCTAGAATTTGCAGTCCATTCGGATGTGCCGTATTGTGAACATATTTTATTTTTCATTAATGATATCAAATAAGTAATAAAATCATGTGAATTTTTACTATTTGCAGATAACCTAAACCTACATAAGGCTATGTATAATCCATCGGACCAATCTGCAATTCAAACCAATTTATACGTTTAATGAATTGTTTTGTTTAATTATTACTTAATTTAAATAAATGCAATATATTTTTTTAATAAACAACGTATAATAAAAGAATATCCGTACTCAATAAATAAGCACAATTTGGCCAGAGTATTTGAAATGAAAGATGTGGGAATAATTTTGGATTATATCATGTATAACAAAGAAAGCTTAAGAATTTTAGGTCTCGTCTTGGGACATTCTAAAGAATTTTGGTTCAACACTTAATAGATATTGTATTGTTCATTAGCGAGATCTGCACTAGAATATGGATCTACAATATGGTTTCCGCAGTATCGAATATATGTAGACAGCATTGAAAAAATTCAACGCAAATTTCTCAGACTTTGTGCATTTAAAATGGGAACCACAAGAGAAAACATTGATTTAGTGTGAATTTCTAATTCTTAAAATTTAAATTCATTTATGAATAAGATTAATGTTCGACTTGAGTTTTTTAAATAAATTACTATCAGGATTAATTAATTGAATCGATCTAGTTTCATCAATTAAATTGGCAGTTCCAGTAACAAACAGGCGCACTAGAAAACAAATTACATTTAAGGAATAATTTCATTACTATCGTACCAATTGTATTATGTCTCGTATATCTAAAGTTTGAAAATTTGAAAAATTGTAATGAAACATAAAAAATGGTGATAGTAGTTTCTTTTTTTATTCTCAGAACCTATGAAGTTTACGGAAAAAAGCTATTCATAGCAATTTGCTTAATTTTTGATTCTTTACAATTACTTGTTATACAAATTTCATGTAATAGGCAAAAAATATATCAAATTTTTTATTTATTAAGTTAAGAACTTTATGAAAAACATGCTTTAATAAAACTTGTTCAGTGTCTCATTTCCTTTAGCATTTGTTTAAAGAGATTGTAATATTTTTCATATTTAGAAATATATCGAGAAAAACAAAAAACGCCTCGAGTAAACATCCACTTTCGGTTTATGAATGTTTACCAAAAGCTTTTCAGTTTTTAATGATAAAACCTTAAGTTTAAAGTTTCATCTCAAACGGATCATTCGTTTTTGACGAAAAAATTCTCATTGACGAAAACAAAACTTTCCCTATATATTCTTTATATCGAAAGTAAATATATATTCTATATAATATGAAGTCCTATTTTGAAAGTCTATATTTTTATATGTATGTATGTATGTATTTTATTTATTCAATGTGCTTACATAATATATTCAAATATAAGTTTTCAATTTTACAAAAATTTCGGTCAAATGATTTTAAATGTGGTTTCGGAAACTTGCTATAAATTTACAATCTTGAGATTACAAAGAGCAGAAGTAAATCCGAATAACCACTAACCAAACATAAATTTAATCCGACTTGCATATTCTACAATAATATATGGTTCGTTAATCCGATTTATATTAATAAAATAATAATAATTTAAAAAATAACTCAAAGAGGCCACAGTGACATGGCTAGTATATAAGAACTCGCTCAAAACAAGAAAAAAAAACAGTTCATCAGAGCTCATAATGGTAGAAGTGAACCACCAAACGAATACTCATCAGAGTGCCAAAAACTGTGTACTATTTATGGACCTGATATAATATCGAATACATCAGCATGGCATTGGTTCTGACGATTTCTGTCATGTTAACTCAGGCATGTCAATACTTATTTCATTAAGCAGGAGCTGAATATTAGCCAAAAACAGTTTAGAAAATTCTAGAAGAAGCAGTATACATAATTAAAAACACGCCGGAAGCTCCAAGAGCTGGGATAATAAGTTATATACGCAGTATAGTCCAGATACAGAATCGAGCGATCATCCCTTCTTCAAACATTTGGTGACCAAAATGAGCAAAACGGCGCACATTTAAAAAAACTCTCAAAATCCAAACCATGTTAATTTCATCTTAGAAAAAATGCTCAGAACTTTTAAAATTTAAAAAAATAACCACCATGAAAGTCATCTATAAAGAAATTAGAAATCACCAATAAATTTACCAAAGTGCTAACCTTTGTATCATTTTCATCAACAAACCACGGCATTTTCAAAATCGTGTAAATATATTTAGGTTCTTGAATCATGGTAAACACAAACGATATCGATTATATATTTTCTTCAATTACCAATTTTAAATTATCGCAGACTACAAATACATAATATAATAATTCATGCCCATTAAAAATCATTAAAATACCATTAAAACCTCAAATGGAAGTAATATTGCGCTGAATAATAATGTAATAATTTTTATGGATAATTTTCTAGATACCAACGAGAGACAATTACACAGTAACGATGAGCCGTGTATTCGTTGAGCACTTGGACAAAGGATTCTTTAAATATTTTAATACTTATACCAAATATGTCAACCGAAAGACGAAACATCTAGTGCTTAATTTTACGACTCTCAAAGAGTTGGAGACGGATTCATGGGTTAAGTATTTCTACCACCCCGAAATTGATTTGATTATTAACTTAAATTATTATACATATAATAACATTATGTTTGTTTAGTTTGAACTCAAATATTATCAAATGAGAAGCAATACATTCCATGCTGCGACACCGATGAACCTGGCAATGAGAGTCAAAGATTGTCTGGACTCCGGATTTGCGGGGGTAAAAAATGTGCTGGAGAGTAGTAATCTAACACGTCCTTATCTACCATTGAAAAAGGTAAAAAACTAGGTATTATTACAAGAATTTGATATTTTTTCCGACTATAGAATAAACTTAAGAAACAGCTGCGTAAAACCTTACTAACATCAGAAGAAGAAAAAATATAATGTATGTTTTATATTTATTTTTAGACTGTAGTATTGCAATTTTCATGTATACAGAAACTTACAATCTCAAATAATTACAACAAGCAACCTCACTGTACTACTAGCATCAACTTTTTGATTTGTCAGTCTCATCCTAATAATAATAAGCAACCTTTATTCTGATATATAAGATTTGGCATCTCATTCGAATAATTATAAAGTATATAACACCTTTTTCAGTTAATGAATAACCGTTGTACGAGGGTTTCCTTTTATACTTCTGGAATGGACGATACAGATGCTGCCATCTAACAACCGACATCCCTAACGTATAGTTCGACTTTTGTCGGTAGAGTTACTTAGAACATGCAATGTCGGACGGTCAATTCTGAATGGTACACAAACATTTGTTTGTCAGTAGCATTCGGAAAAATTAGGGAAAACAAACGAAAAAAAAATTGAAGTGTTCACTTGATAGTGGTCATAAGACTCGAGCCTTGTTGTAAAATATTGAATTAACGTTAAGTGGCTAAATTGCCAATTAATGTAATTTCTATAATTTTGATTATATTTTTTAATTGAAATTCGAAAATGTTGTAAGTTTATGCAAGTATTCCAATTTACTAATTTTAGGGAAAATGAATTTTGAAAAAAGATAATTACTTATTATATTAAACAACTAATTTCAGTTATTTTATAGACACACTTTTTTGTAGGGATCTTACGTATTTATTCATAAAGAAGAACACTTGGATGGAACTTCTGCGGTACCTTACATGTCCAGTGGAGAATTTAAGGTGCTGGTTAAACTACACAACAAATTAGACAATATAATCGACCTTGCTCTCTACTCAAGTGCAAAGGAAAAAATAAAAATGGCTAAGAAGGGAAGATCATCATTTACATAAAAACATGGCTTTTTAACTATACCACTTTTAATTTTAATAGAGATGATATTAATGCATGAAAAATAAATAAATATGTGTGCTAACTTGTTTTTGGAATGTATAATTGCATAACTTTGAAAATATATTTTATTATTTGGAAGTGAAATATAAATAAAACGCATATATTTTATTAGCCCAAAACAGCGAATGTTCTTGCACGTAGTTGCACTATATCAAAATATTATATTGAAAATTTTAAAGTAAATTTGCTTAATATTATTATTTGACGTTTTTATTTAGGTGAAAATAAGTTCAAGAAATATAAATATGTTTACTTTTGTATCGGTATGAATCTCATAATTCTTATGGTCATCACGTTCCTAAGCGAATCATATTATTCCCAATGCAAAAATGTATGACCTCTTGAGTTTCATTGCGTGTTGGTGGCTTCATTTTTTGTACCATATAACAAAGGTTTCAGTGATGAGTCTAATGGAGCTTATGGAGAATATATTTACTTAAAAAGCTTTGATCACTTGGATTGGATAACTCTCATGTTGGACTTTTGTGTGCCATCATATTGCGACTTGAACTTTGCGGTGTATATTTTTAGTTAGATTATTGCCAAAGGGCTGTTCAAAATAGAATTTATTTTATAATAAAATCTCTAATTAATGTTACTAAATACGACTGACATTAGCTAAGTCACTTAAAGGATTAAAAATACTACATTTATTCTGTGGAGGTAAACATAAACGATTTAATCATATTATAATAATTATAAGCACTAGAATTATATACAAACATCTTTATTGACAAATACATATCGTATATAATAAAAATAATAAACATACATAGCGTTAACAAAAACTAATCTAGTATTTGACAATCGGCTATCGACCATAGGTCTTTCCACCTGTTTTTTTAATTTTTTAATTAAGTCCTTGTCATTTCTTGAGATGTCATGATTGCTAACTGTCTTTGTAAAGTTCCTGTCTTAAATTAGTTCGTAATTGAAGCGTCATTAACATTATGAAATGAATTCGTGTAATGTTAAGGAAGGGATAATGTTTTTGTTTCTGGGAATGCATAGTGCATTTAGGATTTGGAAGTAGTTAGGATTTTGAGCAAATTTTTTGGAAAGTGAGGATAGTCTTTCTTGAATTGGGATTACCTTTGTCGAATCATAAAGCAATGGATTGGAAGGGTTATGGAGAGGATTTTGGGGATGTCGGATTTTCGTTAGCACCCTAAGGGCTGATCTTTCTGCGACTTGAAAGTTCCGTAAGGTTACTGGGTGAGGGTTGTAGAAGAGGATGGCAGAATAGTCAAGCAGAGGGCGGCAGATCATTTTATAGATATGCGTGCTGGTTTGAATATTTATACCTTGTTTTTTGTAAGTTAGGCCTCTGAAATGCGCCGCCCTTTGCTTGACTTTTGCTTTAAGGGAAGAGGAGTGACTTTTGAAGGTTAATTTAGTGTCGAATGTTATACCTAGGTATTTGCAGGTGACGGAGGGATATATATTTTGACCATTTATCGATATTAAGGGAAGCGGATCCTTAAGTCTGTGAAAGGGAAGAAGAAGTTGGGATTTGTTAGGATTGATGGAAATGCGCCATTTTGCAAACCAGGTCTCTATGCGGTCTATCATGCCCTGTAGGGTGCTGAGGGCTTTGGGTAGAGTGGAGGCGTGGGTAATTAGGGCGGTATCATCGGCGTAAAGGAGTGGATAGGCGGATTTATTGAAATATTTTGGATTAGGATGATAGATATCGTGCACAAGGAGATTGTAAAGAATGGGAGATAAAGGTGAACCTTGAGGTAGGCCTTGCTCTGGTGAAAATGAGTTTGATAGGGAACTGAGGTGTTTGATCTGAAGGGAGCGGTTGTGTAGGAAACTGTCTAGGAGATATAATAGATGGGTTGGGAGTTTAAGGGAACTGCATTTAAACAGCAGACCTCGGTGCCAAACGGAATCGAAAGCTTTTTTGATGTCTAGAAAGACGATCGCGGATTTATTTCCTTCAAGGCCTGCTGTTTGGCAGTTAGAAGCGAGAATAGCTAGTGGGAGGGTTGTGCATTTGTGCTCTAGGAAGCCAAACTGGTATTCTGGGATGAAACTAGAAATATGGCACATTATTTTGAATTTGAGGAGAGCTTCAAACATTTTTCCAAGAACGGAAAGTAGGGTAATTGGGCGGTAACTGCTAGGATGAAGAGGATCGGTATTAGGTTTGGGGATACAGGTAATTATTCCTTTTTTCCATTCGGGTGGTATTTTTTGCGTATGATATATGTGATTAAAAATTTTAATTATGTAGGAATCATCCTTTTTTTATATCTAATTATTTGGCATATCTCTCCTAAAAAGGGCATTTATATTTATATACTAAAGTGTGATGGTGGATATTGATTTACCCACTATTATTCTGCTGGATGAGATATTAGTTTCTTAAACCCATTTTCTATTTAGTAAGTATTTCATAAATATATAAACCTTCTAAAGTTAATATTTTAAATATACAGGGTGGATAAAAATAAACATTTTATATTGACTACCATTAACGTCAAATAACTTTCTTATTTTAAATGGAACACTCTATATTTGATATCGTATTTTGATTCTAATTTTAATCAGCTTTAAAATTGTATTAAGGTTTCTTATACCTATTTCTTATATTTTTCTAGTAATTTTCAAATTGAAGCATTAATTGGTTGACATTTGTTTTTCAAAAGTAGGCTTTTGGTAGTAGACGCTATTATTCAACAAAAACAAACATTATTTGACAGTGGCTTGTCAGCAGTACTTGTTAGTTTAGTTAAACCATCGTTGTTGTTCCCAAAACAAACATTTCTATTAAAAAAAAAATGTTACTCACTCAAATTAAACTGTTTTTTTTCGTGCTAATAAAAAAATATGAACATAAAAACATACTATTAAACTGATAACAAATTTAAATGTAAAATAAACTAATGTTTTAGTAAATTTTCAAAATGATGCCCATCATTTTTAATGCATAGGTAAACTCTTTCTTTAAATGACTGTTTCACTTTAATCAAAATACCTAGCGTCATAAACAGTATTTTTTTATATGTCTCTATAAGAAATAGTCTGGAGACCTTGCTGGCCAATTCTGTAGACTTTGGCGTCCTATCCACCTTTTATTTCCAACGTTTTCTTGGAACTGTGCAGGAGCATCGTTTAGTTGCATTTACATTCTTTCTCGAATATTAAGTGGTATATTTTCCAAAAGTATCACTTATATAAATTGAAGAAATATGGCGCCGTTTAAGTAGCTATCAAAAAGCTATGGACCTAACACGGGCGTTCCAATTATTCCAACAGTCCATCGGTGCTGATGATCGAGGGTTCTAAAGAAATTGAAATTTTTATTACTGTAATAATGCGAATTATGTCTATTAACTAATCCGTTGTTATGGAAAGTTGACTCATCTGAGAAACGTACATAATCGAAGAAATGTTCATCATCTCACAACTTTTCTAGAACCCATAAACAAAATTCGAGGCGTAGACCGTAATCTGCTTCCGCAAGTTCTTGATGAAGTTGTATATGATGCGGGAAAAATTTGCGTTTCTTTATAATTCTTCCGATGCTTCGTCTACTTATTTTAATCATTTTTCGCTGACTTGTATGTCGAGTTTCAATTAAAGATCCCATAACTAAGAATTCATTTTATTAATTTCCAGTAGCTTTTGTCGCTCTGTTTATTTTATAAGATATACATCCTGTTCTTCTAAACTCTTGTAACAAATTTTCTAATGAACACTTGTCAGGATGATGTTTGTTTGGAAATTTTTGAGCGTAAACTGTCGATGCTAACACGCAATATTCTTCACACTCATCAATTACTAAAATGATACTAATTCTTTCTTCTCGGGAGTAAGTTCTTATCTCAAATAAAATGTTTTTCTTTAAATAACCTCAACCAACAATGATGATTTTACTAAGAAGTCTCTTTTCTGACAAAGTCTACTTTTGAAACATAAATGGCAGCAAATTAATGTTTGAATTTGAAAATGCCACATTACTCGGAAACTATAAGAATTAGGTATAGGAAACGTTAATATAATTTTATAACTGATTAAAATTAGAATCTATATATGATAACAAATGTAGGGTATTTTATTTAAAATAAGAAAATTATTTGACGTTAATGATAGCAGATATCAAATGTGTGCATTCACTGTCATAGTATTTTTCACGGTGCGTGTAAAATCAAAAGCAGGAAAATAAAATCCATCGGCGGCTATTCTATCTATCTGCTCAAAATTATTAAATAATTCTAGCCTCAATTCAAGCATAGATTCCATGCGATAGGAGATTATCGATGAGCTGACACAAGAATTGAAAAATAAATCTGCATATATTGAGAAATTAACCAACAGAATAAAAATGATTGAATATGAAGCAATAGAGGCAGAAGAATCACTTAATACTACTATATTTGACGCAGAGGAGAGAATTAAGGAATTAGAACAAATGCTAACTTCATCTCATCGCTCATCGTAAAATTTCCGACCTGCAAGATGAATTAAGCCAATATGAAGATAAAACACAGCATTATAAACCTCACAAAATAAATACAGATAAATCAACGATAAATGCATCTGAAGATTGTGGGAAATGTTATAGGTATGTACAAAATATTGAACAATTAAACCGATATCTTGATGGTATGAATATTCAGAATTACAAATTAAGATTGCCAACTTAAGTCGAGCTTTAGAAAAAGAAAGCACACAAATAAAAGATAACAACGATCTACATCAAATGGAAACGTACAAACCGAATTCCAAAGTACTCCTTCTTGGAGATAATCATGGTAGAAATATGGCTAGTTTGCTCGCAAACATTTTCTCAAAACTGCAACTGCAACCCAATATTACATCCATTTTTAAGCCAAATGCCAAGTGCTGTGATGTTGTAAGAAATCTGGCTAACTTGTGCAAAGACTATACAAAAGAAGATCACGTATTCATTCTAGCAATTGGGACTAAACGCTTAAAATCATCTGTAACACCTGTTATTGCCAAAACCAATGTGTATATCATTGAAAATCCACTATGGAGGAGAATTCAATAATAGGTACTGTTAATAATGTTCTTGAAAGCTGTACAAAGGAAGTAATAAATTAAAAAACTTATATGTGAACAACAACTTTCATGTAATAAGAAGTTCTAAATATAATATGTTGAAATCAGCTATTCATTTTTAAATTCAAAAGCTGATGTAAATGGATCTTTTTAAATATTTTCATAAGGAAATTTGATTGCGCCTTTCCAAAAAAAAAATCTATACTTAAGCGGCATAGAAACAAACCGGAAATAAATTGGTTCAGTAACGAAGTCAAAGATATCAGATCAACTCTATTGTTAATAACAGAAGCATATAATCGCTTAAAAGATCCAGAACTTTTAATAATTAGAAACAATTACAGAAAATCATATTATTATTTAGGTAACAAAACTGTTTGATTTTCAAATTGGTTTTATTGTAAACACTACATATGTTTCAAAAAACATATAATAGAGCATTAAAATCTCATCGAATTAAAGCAAATAGTGCTAGTAACTCAACGCGGGCTGTGTGGGAAATCATAAATGCAAAAAAAGCAAAAACAAATAGTAATAAAAATGATACTTGTACACAAAGTGCTACTAATTTTAATAATTTCTTTGTCAATGTAGCTAATAATATAATAAATGACACTTATAAATTTAACGTTGATCCGATAACTTTAATGTGCAATAAATGTATAGGCATTAATGTAAGTGTGAATGAGCAGATGAATAATGATTATTCATCTGCCTGATGAAGCCACTATGTGACGAAACATGTTGCAGTGTTCAACATTAAATGTGAAACCCTCCCAACTGTGTTGTTTTATTTCAATTTGTTATGGAGTTTCATCATGTATCCGCCTCGTCAATTCAATTCAAAAAGGATGATGTTAATGATCCGACGAATTATCGTCCTATCTCCCTCCTACCAATATTTTGTAAAATAATGGAAAACATTCTATTGAATCAGCTCATAGAATACCTGGAAAGTAACAATCTGCTTAGCAATAGCCAGTATGGTTTTAGAATAGAGCGATCAACTACAGATGCTATCCTAAATTTTGTTAACAATACATTAGACTGCTTTGAAAAGGGGTTAGAAACAAACACAACGTTCTTAGACTTAACAAAAGCTTTTGACTGTGTCTCTCACTCCATTCTCATCAGAAAATTGTATTATTATAATTTACATCCTGATAGTGCAAGAATGGTTTCATCTTACCTATCGGTACGAACACAGTGCACAAAATATAGATCCAAAGTTTCGTCGCCAGTCACTGTGATTCACGGGGTACCTCAAGGATCAGTCCTTGGGCCACTACTTTTCTTATTGTACATCAACGATCTCCCAGGTTGCCTTTTTGAGTTGGATGTGATTCTCTTCGCAGATGATACAACAATAACAAAAACGTTGCCTGTGGTTCCGGAAAGTTCTCAAACTCAGCCTGCTGACTGGTTCAAGTAACTGTCTAAAACTAAATTTACAAACATAAAAGAACTTCTTTTTACGCTGAAATCACCGGTTGTTGATTCAGCGAAATTTCTTGGCATATATCTAGATACCCAGTTGAACTGGCCGTACCACGGCGAACACCTTGCAAATAGGCTTGCCAAGAATATATTTATGTTGAGAAATCTTGCTTCCCAGGCGATGTATTGCGACAGTACTATTACTCTCATGACCAAAGCCATATCCAATATGGACTACTTGCATAGGGTCATTCAACAATTAGACATCGTATATTCTGTCTTCAACACCGAGCAATACGGATACGGAAAACATGACGCGTTAACACTACCTTGCCTCTATATATTTTAGTACTCAATGTATATCAAGAGGCATATAGATATATACCAAACGCATGGATCTAGTCACACCTATTCAACGAGATATAGACACAATCTGGCAATTAATACGATCCGACTTTCAAAAGCTCAGACAGGTACTAGATACTATGCCATCAAATTCTATAATGTACTTCCAACATCATTTCGTAACCTGCCAGAGGCACGTTATAGGGAGAGAATTAAAGAATATTTGATTGAAAAGGCTTACTATAAATAAAATGACTATCTCACTGAAAACCATTCACATTTACATATTTAGTGTCTGTTTTGTTTAATTCAATGTAATATTTTTTTTAATTTGAACTTATTTTTTAACATGTTTTGTGCGTTTCATGCAGCTGTAAATATTTTATTTCATCGGTTTTATACTTATGTATTTATTTATTTATTTATTATCTAGTATATCTTATTAGTCAGCATTATTAAATACTTTTAATATCTATTTTTACATGTGTGCGCGTTTTATCTATTTGTGAATATTTTATTTTATTTATTAATTCGTTTTATAAAATTATTGATTAACTACTATTTATTTCTTTATGTGATAACTTATTTCTTTTTAGATTTTGTCTCAGGTTAATATCAATTTTATAATATAACAGTCATAAAACTCTAGTCAGATATATATCTCTATATTATTTTAATTTTTTTTTTAACTTTGCCGTAGGTTATCTTATTATATTTAATAAATTGACTTATATAACTATGCTATCGAGTACCTCTGACATTAAATTATACTGTGCAAACGATGAATTGTTAATTTAGGTTAAGTTTGTCTAGTTTATATTTAAATATGACAAGTGTAAAAAAATTTCTGTTAATAACAGAAAGATATTAATATTAATATTTGTGTGGTGCAAAAAGTGTGTAGATAAAATCTTTTTTTCTTCACATCTACATCATTTAAAAAACATTAAAACATCGATTATGGATAATTTTAAATTGATTATTACCTTTTAAATCTCGTTTTACCAAATGAGTTGTTGAAATGTAGGATATCCTGCATAGAATCAGTCATCTAAAAACTGGATATTTGGTAAAAATTTAATATTTTTATAATGATTTTACTATTTGCTTACATTATTATGATTTAGGAGGATTTGCAAGTAAATAAAACTATTAAACTTAATATTACTTATTGCTTGAGAATATGAATTAAATAACATATTTATATATTGGATTTATGAGGCCGTTACTTGTTGAAACTCCATATTATCACTTAATAAAACACTGACGTAATGTAAGGTTTACATTACATATTTATATAACATAAATGAAATGATGTCAATGGGTTTAAAAAATTGAAATATGTATATAAACACAGAAAGATGAAAAATCTAATGTTTAATTTTACAACTCTTAAGTATTTAGAATTCTTTCTTTCTTTATTAAATATATATTTAATTATAGAAAGGTTTATTCATAATTTATTTAGTATATTTCTTTTACACATATTTTGCTTAAAGATTCGTCGATTATATATTGTAAAAAGAGGGTGATTTTAAATATTCTGAATAAATCAGGAGCATCACTACTTTTTACAATAATAATAATAAATAATATAAAACTAGATTGAATGTAATCTCATGCGATATTAAGTACATTTTGGCGAAATTCTCCAAAGGATGTAAAAATGTCTACTTAGTCTGGCAGGTGGTACACGTAGTTGTATTTGATTAGGTCAAGTTTATGGAATCTATGTTTCCATGAACAATCTGATGCAGATAACAACCCGTGACAACTCGATGACGCTTTAGTAGTTAAGGTATATTTAACTCATTTAATGATGTATCGTACTTGTATCATCTTGTTGGATTTTGTTTTTTTTAATGTTTGAGAAACCGTAACGAAAGTATTATTTGGCATTCAGATTATCACATTACCTGTGCAATATAGAGTTAAATTTGGAATTTTAGCACTGTTCACATATTATTAGCGTTGTCGGACCTAGTTACTCAAGCAAGATATCAACATAACATTATATATAAACAAGAGAAGATAATTCTTCTTCTTAAAGCTTATTTACCATAATAGCCTTGACAACTAGACCCTTTTTATCAGACGCAGTAAGTATACGAGGGTAGATTAAAAAGTTTCCGGAATAGGCAAGAGATGGCGCGCGTATCGTGAAATTGTTATGATGGTTGTCAAGGCTAACCTATTTTAGGTAAGCTGTCAAATTTTCAGACACCGTTTTTGTTTACTAGGATATCTTGTGAAGCAAGTCAGGCACTTTTGTAAAAATGGATAAAAACGAATTTCGTGCAGTCATCAAACATTTCTGGATGGATGGGAAAAAGGCGACGGAGATACGAGATATTTTGCAGAAAGTTCATGGCACATCCACACCTTCATTTTTGAGTATTAGTTTCTGGGTGAGCGAGTTCAAACGTGGCCGTACGAGCACCAAGGATGAACCACGCAGTGAACGTGCAAAAACGGCCACAAATTAAGAAATGGTCGACAAAGTCGAAGTGATCTCGTATTAGCCGATCGACGAGTGAAGTTGCGAGAAATAATAGAGACCACGGGCATCTCATATGAATGTGTGCAAAATATCGTGCACGAACATTTGGGCATGAGGAAGCTGTCGGCGCGATGGGTACCGCGTTTGCTAACTATGGACAACAAGCAAAATCGTGTGACCACTTCGAAAGAGTGTTTGGCCTTGTTAAAGCGTAATCCAACGGATTTTTTTCGCCGATTCGTGACCGTGGACGAAACATGAATCCACCACTACACACCAGAAACCAAGCAGCAGTCGAAACAGTAGATTTCTCCAGGCAAATCTGCTCCGAAGAAGGCAAAGACTGTCCCATCGGCTGGAAAGGTCATGGCCACCGTTTTTTGGGATTCGCAAGGTGTGACATCGACTTTTTGCAGAAGGGAAGAACTATCACGGGACAATACTACAGCGGTTTATTGGATCAATTCAACGGCATATTGAAGGAGAAACGGCCTCATTTGCAGCGGAAAAAAGTGCTCTTCCACCACGACAACGCGCCGGCCCATTCATCCCGAATCGCCAATGCTAAATTGGTTGAATTGGGGTACGAGGTGGTGCCCCATCCCCCGTACTCTCCAGACCTGGCCCCGTGCGACTTCTTTTTGTTCACAAACATGAAGACTTGGCTCGGAGGCAAGCGCTTTACGTCAAATGAGGAGGTTATCGACGCCACTAAAGCTTATTTTGCAGAGTTCCCGAAATCATATTTTTCTGAAGGCTTAAAAAAGTTGGAGCACCGCTGGGAAAAGTGTATCCCCCTGCAAGGGTACTATGTTGAAAAATTTAAAAAAAAACCTGTTTAATTACTGCGTTTTCTTGCTCATTTCGGAAACTTTTCAATCTACCCTCGTATCTTAATACTTGTGTAACTCAGCAGCTAATTGATCAGGTGCTCAGGTGCTATTTGAAGGTTAATGGAAAGAAAATAGTAAATAAGACAAATTACTGAAAAAAGTTTGATGTCATTTAGGTTAAGATGGGGATAAATTTAAATGTAAGTATTAGAGAACGGGTGACATAATACGGAGGCGGCAGATAGGAGTGTATGGTGTCCGTTAGAAATAAGAGATATGTATAAGGTATAATAGCTAGAATAAAAGGTGTAGGCAAGAGAATAATATATGATTAAGATCTCCAAATTCTCGACACGTATACTGGAATGTTAATTAGAGGATTGGGAGTGACTGGGGGTGTTTTAGAGAGTCACATACGTGTCTGTTACTTGGTCGAGGGTTAAATCAATTGGATTAGAATGAGAACCATTTAAGTTGAATTAAATGGCAATTAAAATCACTAACCAAAAGAGTGGATTAGGCAAGGAACTGCAAGAAGAGAGTTTGTTTGGACTTTCATAAAAAGAGAGTAAGATACTGTCTAGTACTGAAATACTGCCTTCGTCGCCAGAACGACTCTTTAGAATTGAAAAGTGTTCGTTAATTTCAGGTTTCAAATAAACAATCATTTAAATTTGTTGAGTTATGGCTTCTAACGTTCCATTGAATAACGTTTAGTTTTATTAGAGAATGATTGAGAAGAAATTATTTGAGAGGGGTGATTAAGAAAGAGTGTCAACTGGAATGAGATTAGATACGTCATAAATGAAGGACGAGGGATCAGCAACATAAAGTTTTTCTTAAGGGTTGTTTATAGAAAGGCACTTGGTTGTTTTCACAATTTTTTTTATTTATAAATTTACATAGGTTATATGCTGGGGCATGTATGAATGAATTTACTATTCTTATTGGAAAATCATCTTTATGGAGTTTTGGTAGTCCATATAAGATTGGTGCTTTAGGATTCATTTTTATAAGTTAAAAAAGTTATAAACGAGTACCAAATTCAACAAATATAAAGTTTTTGGATTATATCAAGAAATTGTTGAGAGTAAGTCAGGGCTAGGCAGTGGAGAGTTAAAATTGAAACATAGTTTTGTTGGAATTGGGAAAGTAGACCTGTGGAGGAAAATGATCTTTTGTTTGAAGAATATTTTACCATAAAGGAAAAAGATTAATGTAAGGGAGGCACTGGAGTTAAATATATTGATGTAGTGAGGGATTGCAAATTAGGAAAATTGCGAGGAATAATATTTGCAATAGATTGAGAAGTCAAATGTGATGGAAGTAGGGTAGACGTTCATAAATATATAAGTGGAAATAGAAAACTTGCTTCTGTAAAGGCCGTATTGTATCTAGACATGTGCTCCTTTTTTATTTCTGCCCGAGAACACTTTGATCGATCGTTTTATCAGGTTTTTATGCAATGATCTATGGATCCACATTTGGCACACCTGGGTTTACATTTACAAATATTTTTGGTATGTCGATACCTTAAACATAAAAAATATTAAGTTACGATTAATATAAAATTTTTAGGAACCTTATTAATGCAAGAGTTTGACAGACAGGTAGGGAAACTGTGCAAAAAGTAGCTACTACCGATTGAGTATTAATATATTCTATTCCTTCGTTAATAGTTACTTTTCTTTTATATTTTTTTACAGTAATTGTTTTGAATGAGTTTAAATTTTCTATAATTTTTGATAAAAGATGGGATAAAGGCTTCAAGGACGTGTTTGTTTAGTACAGAGTAGTCATGAAGTAGTTCATTGGCTTCAAGGTAACTGCGAAGCCGGATTAATATGGTGGTCGAACCACCATCTCATGTAGAGCAAGTGTGAAAAGATCACTAGGTGATATTTTTTCCAAGTATACTAAGTAGGGAGCACGGTCTGTGGAGTTAAATACTACAATTTCATGAGTTTCCGAGAGTTTGTCATCTATCAGTATTATAACCTCAAGATAAAGAAAAAAACTTTTAAAGTGAATAATGTACAGAGTTTTATTAATAGTTATGTTAGATAGTAAAACATTATGCTGCATAATTAAATAATTTACGTGAACCTTGCTTGCCAATTATTTTACTCATCAAGTTCTAAGTCTTTTTAAAAACTATTTATTAACATTCATATATAGATAGATGTTACATGGGTGGCACCAGCGCCTATTCCACCGCGACCTTTTCAGGTCTATTCAAGATCCCTGTTTATCTCAGATGACCAGCTCTAGCTTTGCCTCTTTGATTAGTCCTATTAGCCCTGCCAGAGGGGCTTGGGTATAAGTCTCCGCGCTTGGGTTTGTAGTGCCTAGCTTTTGATATCTAATCCTTGCTAGACCCTCTATCTATCTATCTAACATTCATAGAAACATATGGTAATCGTCAAATAATTTGTTTCGAAGTTGCTTAACATTTGACTCACCTATATAACTGCTGTATGCATACTTGTGTTACCTTCTGAGAGAATATGAAAGGTTCTCATACATTAAAGCAGTTTTTTTATTCGTTTTTTTAGTTTTAATGTCACTTTTTTAACATTTCGTAAGATGTTTTGTAAGGCCGGCTAATTTTTTGATAATTTTTCGGTAATAGGAATTTTATGGAAGACTAATTAAACTAAGGCTGAACTGGTGTCTTGAAAATTCGACCTTTATATTGTTTTAGAGGTGGTCGATTTTGATATAAATTCTGCATAAAAGAATACCATCTTGCTGCATTTATGAATAACATAGTTAACTTTTTCAGTGAGGGTTTATTTTCTCGATCCAAAATTACATCACAGTATTTTCCCGGGGATCTGTGCTGGCGCCCATGTTATCTTATATTTATACAGCAGGCGTCCAAATTGTTTCAATAACAATATTAAGTACTTGCAATATAAAGATGATTTTAGTTCTTATTTAGCACGTAAAACTACATTAGATGCTATTCATAAAAGTAAAATAATTTTTGACCGGCACCATACCTGAGCTAGTAACAATGTATTATATATAGTCCTCAATAATTATTTCTATCAGAATGTTATGCTTTATATTTAAGCATGCAAGACATTACTTAAAGTAATAGGTCGAGTGCAATATCTAAGCCTTCGAATTTGTGAGCAATGCGTTCCTCGCTCTGTGATACGGGAATTAATTCTTACCTACAATCTAGCCATAATAAATGTACCAAGGAAGATAAATCTACCGCAGATTAAGAACCCACTTCTCCTTAAAGTTACAAAGTATATTAGTGAAGTAGAGGTAACCAGAAACAAATAACACATAATTTAAGAGAATATGATAGATGACTGATAAGCTGAAAGCGTTGCCAATTGCACAATGCAGTTTAGCTATCTCATATAGCGACGACATTATTTTAATTTTTCATACATCTCTAAGGATAAAGCGAAATAATCACTAGACTACCATTTCATATAAACTATTACATAATAAACTGTCTAAGAAATTGTATACATAAATAGACATAGTATTGCAATTTTTTTTTCGTCTAAGACTGACCATTGCATTTTTCTTTCCATTGATACCATATTAATCTTATGGAGCAAAAGACTCCTAAATTCGTATATTATTTATTTGTATCTAACAAACAAATATACTTTCTTTATCAGTTTGCCACTGTTCAATCCGTTGTAGTGCTATAGTTTATAGGTTCCTAGGATTTTCTATGAACTTCCTACGTCATCTAAATCTATTCATTTCTAGAATTCTATTATCTTTAAAAAAACTTTTTCTGAATAAGCACTTTTCACAGTTTAATACTATTGCTATACATCCAATCAAAAATAAGAGATACATCCTTAAAATATATGCAACCAAAGGGATTACATTCTTGAAAATGTATGCAACAATCACGACTATGAAGACTAGAAGAAAGTAGTAGGGTCGCTACTACATGGGACTATATCTTATTACAGATCATGCACTCAAAAGAAGTTGGGAGTAGATTCTGGATTTGAACTGCTGCTCTCTCACAAAGAATAGTTTTTCAACGGGTTTTTACTGAACCTCCTCTTTCTGAGGCGATGGTCGTGGCTCTAAAGGTGGCGATTTAGGTTGAGATAGGCGATCTCTAGGAGGCGCGGGTAGTTATAGTAGCCTGGAACTATTTTGAATGTCTCGATGAGGTCGTCACGTTGTCACCGGAGCTAAAAAGATAATAATTACAGAACTGCTATGTCAGGTTTCAGAGAGCGCATGAGTTCTTAGACGCCTTGTGCTGCAGTTTTCAATACGCTGCGATGTTCTTCTGGAAGTAGAATGAGGAGACCAGACCTCTGCCCTTCTGGATCTTAATGTCGAAGAAATGACATTAAGATCCAGAAAGGCAGAGATCTGGTTTGAATGGTAGGTTCGAACACTATGGTTTAGTAGTTATGGAACCATAGCCGTTACACCAACGGGTATTTGCTTATGACACTTACATGGAACTGGGCGTTCTGTGATTGCTACACAACGCAGATTTCGAACACAATTCAATGTTCCCGGACGTGTTCTTACTCGAAACAATATCCTGAAGTGGGTGCAGAACCTCCATACTAGAGGATCGCTAAAGCCTGTAGTGCCTCAAGGTGAAAAAAAAGTTTCTCAACCCCTGAAAGTGTGGCTCGGGTTAGGGCAGCTGCGAAAGCAAGTCCGAATCGATCGGATAAGGATTAATGATGGTCACTATGGCGAATTTTAAATTTAGATTTACACTTTCACCCATATGGTTGTACTAAAACTGAAACCAAATTATTTCCAAGACGACTCATTTCGCTACAGGCAATCATGGGGGGCATTCGATGTACCCAATGCCCCCATGATTGCCCGATCTTACGCCCTACGATTTTTTTCTAGTGGGGTGCTTAAAGGCCCGCATATTTTTAGAGAGACCACGCATCATTGATCAGCTGTTCGATGCTATCACGACTTCAGGAGTGTGTGGAAAAAAACGTACCTTACTTAGATGTCATTATTTTCAGTACATAAATGTTTTTTATCCACACTTACCTATTAAACAAATAAAATTTTAATTTAATTTAAAATTGTTTGAATTTTGATTTTTTCAAAAACTACTTCTCTGCCGGACCCTGTATAAAAATTATATTCTCAGGCAAACACCGAGCATGGTGGTTGTCTAGTGAGAAACCAACGACTCCAGTTTCAGGGCAGTGTTTGCTTTCACAATTGTCGAGATTGTCGACAGGGGTCTATAGACCATTCTTTCCCTTTGACGTCCGAGTTCAGTGCACGGTGAAAGGTGGAGGTGTCGGCGCTCCGCTGGTCGATGTCTTCCTCGTGAAGGTCGCCAGTCACCATGCCTTCTAGCACGAAAGAGATATCCACCAGGTGGTCAGAGATTCTTTCACGAAGCCAGGTCTCGGTTAATACAATTAGTTAGCGTTCACAACTACCTGAGACTTGATCCTCTTTGGGAGCAGAGAGATGAGGTTGGTGTATAATTTATGCAAAGAATTCAAGCGGTACGGTCGGGTTGAGTGCCTGGGGATACCTTTACAGTGAATAAGCGAACTCTAGTATAGAGGTTTGTCAAACCCTGCTCGTCATTTGCAAGGCGTTCAGCAAGTTGTTGACGTAGCTCTCTCAGCATATCTCTCTGGATAGGAGTTATTCACTGCAAACACCCACGCTCTCAAGGATTTTTCCGTGCTCTTGAGAATAGCCATGGCATCATTGCAAGAGCTCAGGTCAACTACCAAAAAGCAGGGCCTGTTACCGTCTTTTTTGTTCGGGTGAAACGTAAAGATATCCTGTTTTCAGGGCGAACTCGTCTCTGAAGGAGTCAGCCATCTGATCCATTTAGGGAGGCTTTGCACTCTGGACCTAAAAAGACTTTTTACTTTCTGAACTGGAGCTATGTAACTTCAGTCTATGTCATCCAGCTGTCATCCAAATTGGATTTACACTGGCAACAGTGAGCCATTGGAAATCAGCCTTACCCTAGAGTGATCAACTTTGCGAGTTTGGTAATAGATTCAAATTGTATGTCATTTGCTTCATTTCTGTAGGTCAATGTATTATTACTCAAAGAACATAAAATTTAAAAAAATAACTGCCTAGAGAAAAATATAATCAGTAGATAATATAAAATGTAGGACAAAATTAAACAGAAAATAAATTAGAGAAAAAAAAATAGACAAAATCAACAAATAGTAAAAGACCCTTTATTACAAATTAGGAAGGCATCTACAGGGAGATGGAGATCACTTCCTTTTAGAGCCATAGAAAAATTCGAATATTTTTACAGCATACTGGCACTGTATTGGCAAACTAAACTCACCCCTTAAAATTTAATGTAAATTCTGCTTCGCTTAAATCCAGCTCCATGAAATAGCTGAATTTTATGTTGGATGCTTGAAGCCATAACTTTGTGATACATATTGAATCAGGAACTTTATCAAATGATAAATAAAACTTACTTTGTTAATATCACACACTGAATTTATTTCGTAACTATAGTTTCAACCTTACAAGGCAATTACTGTACGTTTGATAATGGCCTTGTAAGGTTGAAACTATAGTTACGAAATAAATTCCGTGTGTGATATTAACAAAGTAAGTTTTATTTATCATTTGATAAAGTTCCTGATAGCTGAATTTGTTCATCTCTTAGGTAGCGGAAGTATAATCAAAGAGAAGGAAACTTATGTTCTGTTATTTAATGAATAAACATTTTATACTTGTATACGAGTATTTTAGCTCGGAAAATTCTAATAGTGTATACTGCTATGAGATGGACGCACACAACTTTACTGTTTGACAATGCCTTTGATGGTGTAGATATATAATAATAATAATAATAATTTATTGTCATTGAATGTTTACAAACAGTTTTGTAATTACATTATTGACAAGTCAAATAGCGCAAATAATAATATTAACTAAAACTAATTACATAAATAATCACCTAAACTATAGTATACGTTTTCCAATAGATATTTTCGAAGAGCCTTTTTAAATAAGTACAAATTTGATAATTTTTTTATAGTATCGGGAAGTTTATTAAATAACGTAGGTCCAAGGATATCTGGAGAGTTACTTGTTAATTTTAGACGATAGTGTGGTTATATATATATTATCATTCTGTGTTGTTGGATAAGAATGTATATCATTAATTTTGGTAAAATTTACACGGTTTTTGTATGTATATACGCATAATTCAAATATAAGCAGACATGGTAGAGGTAATATATTCATAGTTTTGAAGTAGGGTTTACATGAATTTTTAGTTGTAATATTAGCCATAGATCGAATTATTTTTTTCTGCATAACAAAAATTGATTGACTAGAACTTGAATTACCCCAAAAACATAAACCATATGTCAAACGCGATTGGACTGTGGCAAAATAAAAGGCTTTGAGCTGATTAGCGCTTAAGATAGATCTTAATATTCGAATTTGATAACACGACTTACAAAGCATTTGGACCAGATTTTGACAATGGATATGCCAATCTAGATGTTGATCAATATGCATACCTAAGAATTTAGTTGATACACTTGGAAGTAGTGGAGTGGATCCTATTATTAGATTTAAACTTAGGTCTTGTTTACATTGTCTATTGAAAAATCGCATAAATACAGTTTTATTTGTGTTTACAACTAACTTGTTTTGAATAAACCAATCTACTAATTTGTTTATAATAGTATTGCATCTAATGTCTAGGTTTGTACTTGCAGAGTTACCAATAATTGTGGATGTATCATCTGCGTACATAAATATGTTATTTGGTATATAATTTACAAGGTCATTTATGAATATTATAAAAAGAATTGGACCCAAAATTGATCCCTGTGGTACACCTAATTTAATATACTCGTCAGCAGATGTAAATGTGGTTTTATTTGGCCCATCTGTGTGAGTTAATTTGACACGTTGCCGTCTATTAGTTAAGTAGGACTTAAACCAATCATTCGCAACTCCCCGTATTCCATAATAATTCAATTTATCTAGCAATATATCATTATCAATGCAATCAAATGCTCGACTTAGGTCGATAAATATTCCAATTGGATATTCTCCGTTTTCAAGATAATACATTAATTTTTTGTAAAAAGAATGAAAAGCCGACATTGTTGAACGATGTTTTCTAAAACCGTGCTGTGAATGTGTTAAAATGTTAAATTTATCTAAATATTCTTGTAGTCTAATCAACATGCACAATTCAAAGATTTTGAAAAATACTGACACAAGTGCAACCGGTCGATAATTTTCCAGTTTCATAGGGTCATTTTTCTTATAAATTGGAATAATAGTCGATATTTTCAGCATATCTGGAAATATTACAAGTTTAAACGATTCGTTTATTAAATGTTGTATAGGTTTAACCAAAGTGTGACCAGCTTTCTTGATTATAATGTCAGGTAAATTATCAAAACCACATGACCTTTTGTTTTTTAGTTTATTTAATATATTTGAAATCTCAAGTTCTGTGTACGGTTTTAAAAATATTGACTGAGGTTGCATGTTACCAATGTATGTTTGACGGTTTGAATAAGGTAGGTTTTGAGTTAAATTACTGGGTTCTGTAGTAAAGAAAGTATTAAATAAATTGCTAACAATTTGTGGATCATCTTGAATGCCGTTTGAATTAATTTGTATGTTTTTATTAGATTTAGTCTTATCCGAAAGTTGATTTATAATTTTCCAAGATGTTTTAGATTGATTATTTGAGTTAGTTATTAAATTCTGATAAAACGTTTTCTTCGTATTTAAAACTAGATGTGTGTGTTTTTTTTTTTTTGCTGATTTATATGCGGGTGTAAGTATTGGATATTGTTTTTTTAAAACAAAAAGATCATACAATTTTGAATTCGAGTATTTTATTGTCGAATTTACCCATGATTTATTTGAGTTAACTGATTTCCTTATAACAGGAAAACTAATATTAAAATTATATGTGATGATATTATGAAAATACTCAAATTTATTGTTAAAGTTATAGATGTTATACATATTCGCCCACGATTCAGATTCTAGACTATTTATAAATCTAGTGATATTAGAGTCACTATATATTCTAGAATACTGAGTGGTGTTTTGGGATAGTGTACAGTTTGTTAGATGAAAATTATACAAGATTGATTTATGATCAGATATAACATTATTTAATGTGAGTGTATCTGTGGATCTTAGGTTTAGGTTAAGTGTATGGCTTCAATGAAGCTTCAGCTTCTGAATATCAACATGAATCCATAGCGAGTGTGAAATATATTAATGCAGCCTGATGTATATTTACAAAAAAGAAAAGTCTGTGAGGTCAATATGGTATTGAAAACTCTATGAAAATCTAGAAGCTTAAATTAACGTAGCTTCGGCATATGCTTCGAATAAAATTATATTAAAATGCTCGATGTAATTGTCGTTGTGGAGAGTTGCAGTATTCTTTTGAAAGGGGATGATAAGGAGAGTCTAGCATGAAATTTGTTGTAAAGGTTTGCTTTTTCATAATTATTATCATAAAAATATTCTATACCTGAAGAGACTGAAGGCAATTCGACGAACCTTGAGAAAAGTGGGTAACGTTGTTCTCGTCTGCTGGGTTCCTTTTCCGTTGTGACGAACAATGATGGATTGGTGGAGTTAATATGCATGGGCATGTTAAAATAAGATATAGTGAACTAAATGTAACGATGATCGAATATATGGCCATGTGGGACTGAGGAATTTCTTTTGAGATAGTCGAAAACCTAGGCGATTTAGCTATCTGTTTTCAATCATTGATGATCAAATATAATCTGTGTTTCGTTGTACAGTAAACTATTGTAAGTTATTCCAAAATATTTCAACTTCCAACAGTGAAGTAAGGTGGACACAATTTCCAGGTGACTTCAATGTGTGCTTTGACACCTGATCGAACCCTGGCTTTGGGCGACTTAATTCGGTTTTTTTTTTCTTTTTCTATTTACCTCCTCTTTAATTTAATAATGTGAGTGGAAAAGAATAGTGACGAATGTGTAATCCTAAAACTAGAATAGCAGAGTTTTAAGAAAAATAGTTATAGAAGGAAGTGTGGCAAAAGGAATTTCTATATCTTCAAGAAAAAGGAAATTTGGTGAGGAGTAATGCAGTCAGTAATGCTGGCGAAGAATTGCAAACTGCGTTCCCATAATTTTTAATTTTCTTGTGTATATAAAGAAGTTATCTGGCGGCGACGAGTGAAATGTAGCCACTAGGGTTAAATTATACTAAAGAATGGAAAATAGGATTAAGTGTCAGTGTGAACAGAGAAAAAGGTAACATATTCAATAAATAAATTCGACAGCAAACAACCATTCAAGGTCAAAAATCACACAACATAATATATTTTTTCCTCTTGCGTCATTGAATTTTTAATTAGTGTATTGGCAATTTACAAACATGTATTTCAGTTAATTATATTACGTCAATCTACGTAAGCTAGTAATACATACGGTTCTTTACAATGATTAGAATTAAATTCATGATAATAATTTGTTTTTTATACACATAAGGACGTTTTGATATATTCTAAAACAAATCGCTGTACAACGGATTATTTTGAAAAAAATAAAAACCTCAATTTAAAATAAATTATTACAATTCATTTATCTCATCTCGAAAATCACTTCATTATTTGATTACAGCACGGATGTTCTGTGATAGAAATGAAAACCGTCAATTATAATACAGCTATATATTAGTCATTTGACGAAACAAATTTATTTCACGATGATTCTCCTGCTTCTATGTATTAGTTCGGTAACAGGGGCTATGAAAGTGAGTATATTATTTAATTTTGCTACATTGCAAATTTTATATATAATAATTTTTGTTAATTTCGTAACACATTTAGACAATACACCGAATAACTTATGTTAGAAATCTAGAGTAAATAATCCAGTCATGTTATATGTTTAATGTTGGTTTTATGTAGTAAAGGGCAAAATCGAGTTGAAGTTTGAGATGAATACTTCCCACACTAACGCAAGCACACACTAATAGTGGTAACGATTATATATTTTTTCAACAGTAAGACACTTACCAATTCCAAATCATTTCAGTCTATAAATACATAATACAATAATTGATACCCATTAAAAGAATCATTACAATACCTTTAGGTAAAATCTAAAGTAGAAGTAATATTGCGCTGAACAACGTGATAATAATTTTTATTGATAATTTTCTAGTTACCAACGAGAGACAATTACACAATAACGATGAGTCGTATGTTCGTTGAACACTTAGACAAAGGATTCTTTAAATATTTTAATACTTACAATAGATATATCAACAGAAGGACGAAACATGTAGTGGTTAATATTACGACCCTCAAAGACTTGGAGGCGGATTCATGGGTTAAGTATTACTACCACTCAGATTTTATTTGATTATAAAATATTATTACATTGTATTTAAATTATTATGAATATTATAAATGTAATAACATTAGGTTTTTTTAGTTTGAACTAAAATTTTTTCAAATGAGAAGCAATACATTCCATTCTGCGGCACCAATGAATGTCGCAATGAGAGTCAAAGATTGTCTGGACTCTGGATTTGCTGGGATAAGAAATGTGCTGGAAAATAGTAATCTAACACGTCCTTATCTACCAATTAAGAAGGTAAGAAAAAATGTATTATTGAAATATATTGATATTTTTTCCGAATAAATTTTTAGATTGTAGTCATGTAAATTTCATATATATAGCAACTTATAATACCTCCCGATTACTTTAAATACATAATTACAAAAATAAGCAATCTCAGTGTACTATTAAAATTAACTTTTTGTTTATCAGTCTTATCCTAATAATAATAATAAGCATTCTTATTTTTTTCTTTTTCCTTTTTCGATAAGTGAATAACCGGTATACGAGGGTTCCCTTTTAAATTTTGGGAATAGACGATCCGGATGCTACAATCTGTCAACCGACAACGACTTTTGTTGCTAAAATCAATTCTGAATGTCCCACCATTTATTTATCAGTAGTATTCGGAAAAATAAAACAAACCAACCGATAAAATTGAAGTGATCCCTTGGTAATAACGATTAGACGAAGAAAGTCGAGTCGTGTTAGGAAATATTAATCGGAGATAATACTACGTACCTTAACGTTAAGTGGCCAAATGGCTCATAGTTTAGGAACTTCAATTGCCAATTAATATATTTTTTTAAATCTTTAATTAGTTCAATATATGAATAAAATTTTATTTTTAATTGAAATTCTAAATTGATTTTAGCAACAAAAAAAATTGGAAAAAGATAATAATTACCTGTTACAAATAGTAATGACGCATGAATAACTAATTTCAGACAAAATTTTGTAGGGATCGTATGTATTTTTTCATCGTGAAGAATACTTGGATGGAACTACTGCGGTACCATACATGTCCAGTGGAGAATATAAGATACTGTTTAAACTACACAACAAGTTAGATAATATACTCGACGTTGCTCTCTACTCAAATGCAAGGGAAAAATTGAAAATGACCAAGAAGGGAAGATCACGATTTACATAAAACACTATTTGGCTTAGTAGGAAAATAAATAGGAATAGAACAAAAATGACGTTTTCATTAAACAACTTTAATATTAATTGAAATGATATTATTACATAATAACATAATAAATTAATAAATCAATTTACCAATTTGTTTTTAACTTATCTGACTATCCTATGTGATGATAAACTCAACATTAAAAATCGATGATTGCATCACTTAAAAATATAATTTGTATCCAAAAGGTTTATATAGAGCTATATAGAAGTGAAATATAAATAAAGCGCAAATATTTTAAAAGGAAAACAGCGAATGTTCTTGAACGTAGTTACATTTATATCTAAATATTATATTGGAAACGTTATAGTAAATTTGCTTAATATTATTTCACTTTTTGATGTTCTTATTCATATGGATGAATAACCTGCAAATAACTTCAAGAATTATAAATCAGTTTTCTTTTGAACAGCGCTCCTTGCAGCGTATTCTTTGGAGAACTCCTCTAACTTATTAGAAGTGTAAAACTTGGTACTGCATTAAAATTTTCACTCGCAAGCTCAATATTTGAACAGGATTCACACTGTCCAGTGCTTTTAGCGGGGTTGCCAAAAAGTTCAACTGAAATAAAAATACTAGAGATTTTATGGAATCCAAAATCTGATCAATTTTGGTTCGAATCTAATGATTCTTATGGTTACTAAGCAAATCATATTATCCGTCATTGAAAAAATTTATGACCCCTTGAGTTTAATTGCGTTCATCGTAGTTATCGCTAAGATCATCATGCAGTCTTTGCTAACATAAACCTAACTGAATGCACCTTTTGATGTGCACACAAAGTTACTTCATTTTTTGCGCCATAATTATAACAATATTTTTTTTACATGATACAACGAAATTACAGCGATGCGTCTGATGTCGGCTACGAAGCATACATTTACTTAAAAAGCTTTGATCATTTGGGTAACTCTCATGTTGGACTTCTATATACCAAGTCCAAGGTAGCACCTTTGAAAATTGTCAAAATCGCAACTTTAACTTTGCGGTTTGCCTTTAGTTAGATTATTGCAGAAGGTTCGTAATGCGCTATAACATTAACATGATCAGGAATTTTTCAGGTGTGACCCTGCCATTGTTTTAAATTGAGCTGGTGCTACATGTGGAAAACCGTTTAAGCGATATCCAAAAAGTATCCAATAAATACAATTGAAAGCCTGCACCAACCCATGACAATCCAGCAGATTTAATATTTTACGGAGTTATGGATTTCAGGTCTAAATTGGTTGAATCTTGATTAAGCTAAATTACACAAACATTTTATAAATATTGTACATATCTTTTGAAACTGTACTCTGTCCAAGGAAGAATGTATATTCATTAATGGATTTTTAAGAGATTTGCAGTGTTCTTAAAATTAACAAAATGAGGACTAAATTAATACAAATATTTGATACTATGGTAAAGCGAATGAAATAAAACCATCAATCGGAATTTGTCGGAATTTAACCATCAAAGGGAGTGGGACCAAAATCTTTATCTGATTTTGCTTTTCTATCAATTAGCGTTACTTAAAATAAATAATAAATTAGATATACTTCAGCGAACATCGTTATAGTTCATAAATGACGTCTTTCTTCTAATTTGAAGTTTGGTTGTTTACTAGGAAAACAAGTCACTGAAGAAAGTTTTGTGAGTATCAAAAATGAAGAATAATCGAAAGAAGTAATTTTCGGCAAAAATGTAGATAACTGTGTAACGACATTAAGAGCTCTCTCCGCAGATACAAACGTCATTGGGCTAAATTGTAAAACCGAAATTGTACACCAAGAATGGTTCTTTTCAATTGTCAACTTCTTATGTTATAAATTAAGACAATGCTCTGGTTCCTAACGTGATTAAGCAGAAATATTTATGTAATTCATGCCTCAGCACCTACATGGATACAAGAATCGATTTGGTAAAACTTAGTAGGAACAGACAGGTCCCGTCTTGGGTACTTTCAGATAATTGTCTGGCAGATTGTATAGGAGAAAAATTTTAAATGTCTAGAAAAATGCCTTTTTAGATAGAAGTTTGAGAAGTTAGAGTTTTTTTTAAATCGTGAATGAGATTTCTCGCCAAACGCTTACCAGTCTTTTTTTCTTTCTCGCGCACCGCAAACCCTCTATTTGTCTCTTTTTTACCAATGGCACTTTTGTAGTTCTGGCTAATAATATGTTTCTATTTGTATAACCTCTTATTCTAAATTATTATTCAAAACAGTAACCTTCACACATCTTGTTCCTGTGTTACCCGCGTTGTATTTAAAGTTTGTAAATTTCATTTGCAAATGATTAATACTATCGTTTATTTATCATTTATTTATTGCAATATGCTTACATAACATTCCAAAATTGTATATATATTCCATTAATATCACCAAAAAATTCAGTCACATATGGAAAGGGCTTTGTTCACAATATAGCGTTCTTCCACTCGTACCAACACTTTCTTCCATGAGAATCTTGCTTCTTGAAGCTCATCGCAAAATATTTCATTTAGGCAGCATATTATATCCTCAAAAGGAACTTACACAAATACGTATTTAAATTTACTTGTATTTTTAATGACACTGACGAGCATAAAATTGGGGTCACTCCATTATTTGAAGTTATTTTACTAACTGATTGCTTTAAAAAAAAAATATTTGGTTGTTGAAAGTTTATGAAAAGTAATAAAAATGAACATTTTAATTTGATATGCTTTTTTTGAAACAGAAGCAAGTTTAAGGGCAGACAAGTTTTTGTTTCTATGGTGTCATCTGTTAGTTCCAAATTGTTTGTGTGTTGTTATTGTTAGTGTTTTGCAATGAGCATAAATCCTGTTGTTGTGGCACGAATTGTGGCGGCTTTAGAAGACGGCCGCGGTCAGCACGAAACTGCAAGAAACGTTAGTGTCGTGTGTGCAACGAGTATGGCGGCGGTACGAAGATACTAGTCTGCTCATTCGAAGAGCTGGTTCAGGGCGAGGCAAGACTACAACTGCTTGAGATGACCACTTTCTTGTTTCTAGTGCTTTGAGAAACCGAAAGGTCGCGGCAGTTTCCTTTCGAAATCATCTGCAAGAAGTGAGCGAGAAGACGTGAGTGGACAGTTAGGAGTAGCCTTCATGCTGTTGGATTATCTTCTCGAACTAGAGCTACTGTACCGCCGCTTTCCCGTGAACACCGGATTGCGAGGTTAAATTTTGCACGAGAACACTTGGCTTATTTGTATTGTTTCCGATGAATCGCGATTCTGTCTTACGGGCTCAGATAGGCGTGTAAGAGAATGGCGAAGGCAAGGCGAGAGATATGCTCAAGCGTGTATTACCGAGCGACTTCCATTTGGTGGAGGATCAGTTATGGCAAGAGGAGGCATATCTTTTGACATTCACACGGAGTTAGTCTTTATCGAAAATGGAATGTTTACTGTGCACAGATATCTGACAGAGGTTCTAGAAGACCACGTTTTACCGTTCATGATGATTCTTGGAGACGACGCAACATTTATGCATAATAACGCACGAACCCACACTGCTCAGATAATTACTGAGCATCTTGATGAGTGTCAAATCACAAGGTTTCTTTGGCCTGCTCGCAGTACAGATTTAAATCCGATTGAGCATGTTTGGGATGAGATGGACAAACGTTTACGGAGTCATATACCGGCCCCCAGAATTTCTAGAGAGCTTCACGACATATTGGTGCAAGAATGTGATCCAAAATCTGATCCAGAACATGCCTCATCGATTGCAAGTTGTTATCACTGCAAGAGGAAAGAATACTGGCTACTGAAGTCCTTAAACACTCTTTTTTTTTAAACATATCAAAGTAAACTTGTTAATTTTCGTTACTTAGCATATAAAATTAAAATTGTTCATTTTCAGTACTTTCAAAAAACTTAGAACAACCAAATATATTTTTTTTATTCAAGCAATCAGTTAGTAAACTGTTACAACCAAAAAAAATACGTTAAACACTAAAAATAACTTCAAATAACGGAGTGACCCTAATTTTATGCTCGTCAGTGTATATTAATAAAAGTCACGAGACCGGCGCGATAACGATTCTTCGAATCAGATTTACAAAACTAGGTACAAACCACAACGTGAACTTATCCTGTGGTGAACTTTCAAGCGTGCAATTGTATGTTTACGCACGTAACTTGTTAGAGTGGCTATTAAACATTTTGACAATCTGTCTAAGTGATTTGAAACTCCAGTGCGTAGACTAACAAATAGAACTCTAAAAATCAAGTTAGTACATGTGTTACCATTATGTCACCTATTGTGGAAAAGCTACATTAAAAAACGAAACGTCAAACACGAGGCAACAGCATTGGAGGATGTGCAAAACAAGACCTAGATATTCTGTGAGCTAAAATAAAATTTCCATCATACGTCGAGTTCATGGAGATCGTAAGTGAACTGTCAGACAACGACGTCGTTATTATAGAGGAGCTAAAGGCATTTAAGACGTAATATAACAAGATTAAAGCAGCAGCGGAGACCAAACTAACAAGTTACAAATAAAAGATAACTCTAATCAGACATCAGTACCCTCCGCTAATTAGACATTAACCTCTTATTGAACTCCCAACATTCAGCGGAAGTCACGACGAGTGGTAAGCATTTTGTAATTCTTTTACCTCCCTTGGATATAACAACGTGTTGCTTGAAAACAATAAAGATATTATTTCTCACATAGCTGTATTTAAGGTCATTAAAATATCAGACGCTGCATATGACTTAGCCGAAAGTCAATTGCACAACATATATCACAACGAGCGCCTTATCGTCAAAATGTGTCATGTCGACATTAATCAAATATTTACACACATTTTACAAATTTTAAGCAAAATGCTTAATATATTAAGTATAAATTAAAATAAATATCTACAGTTGTAGAAACAATCCGAAGAAATTCTGGAATATATGGAACATTCCATCAGGGTCTGGCTGGAAGAATGTTCTGAAGAATGAAGTCCGCCTGCTATTCCTGTGCTCAAAATTTATTGTATTTTCTATGTATGTATCTATTAATGTATTTTGTTAACAGGTTATCCAAAGAATCATAATAAATAATAAATAAATAAATGGATAAAATAATTGCTGATAGCTGAACACTTCGTTGCAAAAAGAATGGGAATATTTTACAAGCAGCAAAATTTCTACATACACGGAAATTGAGGCATTATACGAGGGTGCTTTTAAGTTCGCGGAATGGAATAGAAAAAGATGGAATAATATAATATTTTTTTCAATATATTCACCTGCAACGTTAACATAGTTCTCAGATCTTTTGTGAATACCTTCATAAAAAATTGATTTATCCTTTTCTGAAAAATATGCATCCTTCACTTCTTCATCGGTAGAGAATTCTTTTTCTCGAAGCTCTTTTTTCGGATTTGGAAAGTTATATTAGTTGCTAGTAGCCAAATCTATGATATAAGTTGGAAGATAATATGGAAGCCCACCTTATGCAAAGCAGCCAACGCAACTAGACTCTTGTGAATAGGAGCATTGTTGTGCAAGAGCATGACACCTTTGGTTAAATATCCTCTTCTTTTATCTTTTTTTAACTTGGCATAAAACTTTCCTTTGATTTTTTCTACCCTGTTGTAAGTTCAACATTTCCTCTATCGCGTTGAATATTAGTTATATCCTTTTTTATTATGCACGATTGTACAAAGTATTATTGAGTAAGTGAACTTAATTTGAATACTAATATTATTTGAGTGCAAGTAAAAGCAAACAGTAACTTGCACACCTAGTGATTAAATACAATAGTGATATCTGAAGTGGTAACCTTAGCAGAACGCTCAGGACGGTAATCGTCTTCAATTGATTCCTTGCTTTTTCCTGGACAGGAGTTCCCGTTAACAGATGATATATCTTCCAATATAGTTTGAACACTTTTTTTGCTTAGGAAGGAACTTTATAACCGCGCAGAAGTCTATTTTCTCACACTTCACAATTTCTTCCGGATTGAGTTGCTTGATATTTCAAAGACTACTTACCTCGTTATGACAATACTCGGTATATATACTAATGATAAGTCACTGAATACCTTAGTACCTGCGCGAGTGGTGGGATCACCCTCCAACTCTCCTATTTCGCGAATTAAAATCGCACCCTCATTCATAGGTCAATTAAAGGTAACAATATGTTTCATGGAGGCAGCTGAAGAGGAACACTCAAAAAATTTAATTATTGTGTTATAGTTATTTAGACAAAATTATGGTATTTATAATTGCCCATCAACTGTCGACAGTTAAGCACAGAAATGGACGACACAGTTCGTTATTGCAAAAGCAATAACCCCAGTTTGCTTATTTGGTGTCGATGATTTCCGTTCAAGTAAAATTCATTTCAGCCTAGCTGTAGTGTTTTAATAATCAATATACACACTAAAAGGATCCTCGATCACATTCGAGAATTATCGTCACCGACGGGAATCTATTTAGACGATCCGACCTATTACACACCAGTAGAGATTGACTTAATCATTGGGATAGGTCATTACCATGAGGTAATTAGAAAAAGACGCTTAACATTGACACTTCGCTATAGCTCTAAAGTCGGATATGTGGGAATTAATGAACAGAAAGCTCTCACACCAGAGGACAGGAAGTGCAAGCAACATTTTCAAACCACCGTGAATCGAAAACCTAGTGGTCGATTTGAAGTAAGTCTGTCGTTTAAAACTGATATAAAACAGCTAAGAGGTTTGAGTATTTCCACCCGCCATAGGTTTTTTGCTCTAGAACAACTTAATTTCTAAAAAAACGTACAGGTGATTCATGCGCAAATACCCGGAATTAGTACACATGCACACCAATCAGGTGATATAGCAGATGGATTTTACATGCCCCATAACTGCGAAATCAAGCAACTCATCTCCGGGTAGTGTTTAACGCTTTTGCACCAATCGCAAATGGAGTGTCGTTAAATTGATGATAGGTTCTTTGCTACAAGAGAATTTATTTTTAAAACCGCTGCGAATAAGAATTAAACGATTAAATGTGATCACAGTAGATATCATGAAAATATATATTTTGCTAAATCAGCTGGAGTATTACAAATAAAAACGCATTTGCTGGATCACGTATGATCTCGCTACCCTGACTTACAAGGTCATTCACAATGTTTTAAAACATATTGTTTTCTAAGTAGAGGCGCGCGCACATATCCGTTCACATATCAGTGACTTAGTGAGGTGCGACATCTAACAGAGCACACGCAATGATGAGAAATGAGAAAAGTATGTGCCAAAGTTGTTCCCAATGTTCTGATAGATGAACAGTCTGACTATTTGCGGAAAATTGCTTCAACCTTTGCAAGACGATCCAAATTTTTGTATAAATTTGTTACTATTGATGAGTCTTGAGTCTACGAGTACCATCCTAAAACGAAACATGTAGAGTTTCACACTCCCTCATCTACACAGTCACGCGTGAAAATCATGCTAATTATTTATCTTTTTTTGATGCCAAAGGACTGATCCACACAGAGTTTGATTCGGCTGGTCAGAGTATCACAGGTCATTTTTACGCTGAAGTGCGTGCTCCATCATGTGAAAGATCGTGTCCACCCCGTCCGTCTATACATCAAAAATTATTAGACTACGAAAATGCACCATTACACACTGACGCAAGCCCAATAGCCCCACCCTGCTCCCAGTGACTTCTTTTATTCCTGCGGATAAAGAAAGACCTGTAAGGAAAGCGAATCGATACGATTCCGGCGGTCGAGGAAGCTTCGACTAGGTCCCTTAACAGCCTTGTAAACGAAGACTTCCAGGGAGCCTGTAAACAATGGAAAAATCGCTGGCTGCGATGTGTTGGTGCCCAAGGGTCACATTTCGAAGAATTTTAATTCACTGTACAAAAATGTTTAATAAATTTTGTTCTCAGTCCAGTCTTGAAATTTTGTGAATACACACTGTAATGAATCGTACCCCCAGCATATTTGATAATATGCGCCATCTGCAAACTTGCCTTTGCGCAAACGTCTCCTTTTTTTCGTTGTTAGCAAAACATGCATAAAGGATTTTTATGTGGACGACCTCATCACCGCCGCCAACACCATGGATGACTTAACAAATATCGGTGATGAAGTATTGGTCTCACTCACCATGGGTAGCTTCGCATTAAAACAGTACTTCAGCAATGACAATTTCGTATTTGGTCGCTTTTATGAAGACATTAGCTTTCATGTGACTGTGCTAATCCACATTTATTGTGAACAATTTACTACATTTGAAGCTATTTGGAATACTAATAGTCACCAAATAAGTTATAAGTGTATTAACCTTCCAATACAAAACGTCCGGTCACCAAACGTGATATTACAGCCATTATGGCCATATCGATTATCGCCACGAATATGTTAATTCAATTTAAAGTGTGGATGAGATGACACTCTGCCATTATTAGATACAATGGAAAACTATGTGTAAAAACTTACCCCAATTGAGAAGCCATTTTAAACAAATTCTGATCGATATTCATTATATCATATACAGTTTTTAGACTTCTAAAGCTCTTCTTAAGCTTTTAAATTTTATGATGTTATTCTCAAAATATACAATATATACAAAGTGAAAATTTTATCAGGTATTTGCTTAAACTTATTCTAGAAACTGGAAAAGCTAAGAGAGAATTTTCTACAGCCTTCATAAATTTTTGTTAAATTAACTTGTTTGAGAACTTGGAGATGGTCAACATATATTTCAGTACAGATAGTGATTTTTCGCTTTAAATTTCAGCTTTTAATTTATTTTCTATTGAATTTCAGAGGTATAAAGTTATGTAATAGACGTATTTTCCTTTTTTCTTTTGAATTTCATATTGTTATATAGTGTTCTATGGTTTTTATTACTCGTTTTCTTCTAAATCTCTTTTTAAAAACGATGAATCAGAAATTATTATACCTAGTTTTTACCAGAGTTATTAATGGAATTTTCTTTTTCTCAAAATGTGAAGGTAATCAAGAATTATTTAATACTGTTCTTCACATGCAATTTTTTTCTCGGTAACTTTAACTGATCGAAAAATATTTGGTCCTCTGAATGATTGCGACAATTTCATTAATAAACTCCTTTCGAAATATCTATTTGTTCTTATAGATTTTTTTCTATACTTATTTTTTCTCAGTAATCAATCCAGGATCTCGAGGTGAAGAACGAGAGATAGAACCAAATATTATGTATTATATTTATGATTTTTTCTTGAATAAACTGTTTATATATGTTTAAATTGGGACTTTTTATTGTAGAGGTGTTTACTTTACTTCTTGATTAACTTGAGAATGAAACACGGTGACTTTCTTTTCGTTTCGGTTTCGGTCATTATCAAACTGAAAACTTCTAGTTTGATAATAACTGGTTCATAGCCGAAACAAGAGTCACTGTAAATTTTCAAAATGTAGTGGTAAAACAAAATCACCGTATTCTAAATCACACGAGAATTTTTTCTAGAGATTTTATTGTTATTTTTTCTCCATTTCTTTTTGATCTTTATCTCTGAAAAAGTGTATTTGACCAGAACATTTTATCTTATAGTTTTTAATGTTTTTTGTCTTTAAACAAAAAGAGTCAATTTTATTAATTAATCCATTTGAAAGATTAAAAGTTTAATTGTTCCTAAAGATTAAAATTTCTCCAAATTTGTTCTTTTTATGTTTCTGTTTCATGATATTGATCCAGAAATTTTTTTAGTTCAGTTTCTAGTGTTTTTTTAACTTCAATGTTGAGGAAGTGAAGTTGGGCAGGAAATTCCTTGCTACAGTTTTTACTGTTCTTCTTTTTTCTTTAAACAAATAAAGATGGATATGAATTTTTAAATAAAATATTTTCTAAAGCTGTTAATGTTATTATTTCCACAGTTTTAAGTATTTTTTCTTGTAAAATTCATCTTCCAAAAAATAAAGATGGGAAGAAATTTGTTACTACAGCTTTCAATTATTTTTTTCTTTGAAAATTTCTTTCTAGAGAAAAGTAAAAACGGAGTTATGTTGGTAATATTCAAATAAAAATGGAGAGATTTTTGTAGTTTTTTTCCTTGTGAGTTTACTTTTCTCTGGGAACTAAGAAAGACCATCGTGCAACATTTGAGGCGTACGCATTTTGATTTTTTGATCTAATTCTCCAATTGTTTTTGGTGTCGTTTGATAAACCATGTTTTTAATAAATCCCTGTGAAAAAGAATCCGATTATTAAAATATTCAGATCAAGTCGGGTTGTTCTTGCTTTCTAGTCAATTACAAAAATGTATTCTTTGCCTAAATCCCCATGTATAACATATGTTGTACTTTGCAAAACCTGTAAGCATGTCGGTTATCAGCTTTTAAAACTTGATGAACTATCTTATTGCTGTTAATGTTAAGTAATCTTGCAATTCCTCTAGTACTGCTGCGAGCATGTGTGAGTGACAGCATTTAAAATAGCTTGCTCTAGATAAGGTGTACGTCGATGTCTTGGTCGCCCTGCATTCTGTCTTATTGGTATTAAACTCCACTTTCTCTTTTAATCCTTCCTTTTTGTCTAGCATCAAGATAAGAAGTGTTCGATTTAGGGGTCTCGTTACAATTGTACCATCTAGTGAGGATTATCTGAGCCTCAGATGCGCACATTAAGAGTGTTCACATGTCTGTTTTTCGTTCACTAGTCACCATGTTTGCTACTAGCACCCTCTAGCGCATGCGCATACCAACTAACTGTTTCTCTTTCATATGATATTATGTTTTACGAAATAAGTATTACATTTGGTTCATTATACAATAAAGTATACATATTATTTGTCTCTTACAGGATTTAAAATGAAATTAATAAAACACCATTATTAAGCATTTAATAAATTATTAAAAACATTTCAACACACATTATATGTATTGAATATACAGACGAAAAGTAGGTAAATATTATGGTAAAATTATATAAGACAACAACATATAAATACTAAGAAACATATAAGAATTAAACAACCATATTTTCTGTTTCATTTACACATCAAGATCGGATTGAAAATGCTTAAACGAATATTTACACCACTTAGAGATTAGTTTTTCAATGAAGATTCCGTGCTACACTTATTGGTTGTGGTTGTATTTCACATGTGTTTATGTATCGATCACAGAAAATAATTTATAATAGATTCCTATACATTTAAAGAGTCAATTTTCAATTAACAGGTTTTCGTGCAGTGTGTCTAATTACATGTAATTGAGTCACCTTCAAATGTCAAAGATTATCAAACTGAAAATCTATATGTATTGCTAATCAATTAGTTGACATTTATCATTTTATTATAAATATATTATTAATCTAACGATTAAAAGAATCAGAAGCATGTTTGATGCTATTGCTTAATTATTAACATAAAATTTACTGAAAAAAAAAATACAAATAATATTGTACTTTATAAATTAAATTTTGTATTTAAACTATAATCAAACCAATATAGTAAAAGCAAAACTAGAAATTAACCTTTAACACAGTATTTGATAAATCAAATTGTAAAACAATAGAATAAAGTGATGTTTTATACAAACGAATATTAGAATTTTATTTATGTAATCGATTTTTAAGTGCCCATTATATAACATGTATGATATACGAATATATTTCTGAAATAAATTGTTTTCCACTTGCAGGTGACTCAAAATATAGACATACTGCACTCGGGTGTATGCTTTAACATTTTAAGCATCACCAATTTTTAGCATCTAATACATTTCGTCGGATAAACATCAAATGATATTGCATGCTTTTAATTATATATAATAAAATAATATCTTATATTTAAAATAATATTGCATTTCGGTAACAAATTTAAAACATTTGTAAAACTTAAGTACGTAATTTTACATTTTATTAAAATGAATAAATTTATGTTCAACACGAATATTTACAATAAAAATATGGCTCTTCTATAAACTTATATATACATTAAACTTTTTAATTAACAATGTTAAAAAATATGTAAGCTCATTTTTATGAGTTCATTCTGCAGGGTGTATCTAGCCGTATATCTAAAAATCCTTTAAATTTAATCGTGCAGATTTTTTTTTTTTAATTTAATTAAATTGTTGAATGTTTTCAAGTTTCATATTTTTTTGAATTCGATTACAAAAAAGAAAAAGGTTACAGATATACCTGTCGACACCCTGCATAGTAATAACTAAATTAGAGGTGCTATGTTTTAAGAACCGGCTTCATCTAAAACTCATCTTTGGTTGCTTAACGTGCTCATTCAATAATTATTAAATAGTTTACGATACAAACGGTTTGACCTTAATTATTAAATCACAAATTCAGTCAATTTATGCCTAGAAGCACCACAGGTTATTTTTTTATAATTACAAATAAGTACTAAGTAAATGAAGACAATGCCTATATGATGTATAGGAAAAACTGACAAATAGTCGGTAAAAACGTTCTCTTATCAAAAATTGTTTGCATATTGATGCTTAGGTATTACAGCACAAACTAACTCAAATAACAAAAGATTGCAGTTGTATTATACTAAATAATGAGCTAACAATCAATATTTTGTTGATGGTTTCAAATTGAAAATGATTTTACTTAATTTTAAATGTATGATGATTTTCTTGTATAGACAAATTTTAAACTCAAAAAATAAGGATTTAGGAATAAGTATGATTGATTACAATTTGTATTAGCACAAATAGCATAAAACAAAAGTTGTATTTGGTTTAACATTATATTTTAATAAATCGAGGTAATTAAGTTCCAGAAGATCAATTAACTTGATTCATAACAAACATTGTTTTAGTATTTTATAAAAACTGTACATTTGCCTTACATCAAATGAAATCATCAATAATAAATTTGAATATTTCCTTATATTTCTTGTATACGTAAAGATGTGATAACATTAATATTCAATTTTTAGGTTAGCTGTACAAAGACTAATTCAATCTGAATGATTTAAGTAAGTTTATAATTTAGATTATTTTAGGACCATTATTATTCTCATTTGATAATTCATTTCATCCTTTGAATAATAATAACGACCAAAATAATGAATAAATTATTTATACAATCCTTTTTTATGTTTAATACCTAAGCATCATTTATTAAACTCTTTGAACATACTGTTAATTTCGACATTTTCCTACACTTGCTTCAAAAAAAACTTCTAAACCAAGAGGCACAATCCTTTCCTCGATCCGATCTTGACCTCTAATCGTGTTACATTCTTTTTATATTTATATATATAATATCTGTTTACATGCCCAGCAATATTTGTTTATATATTTTAGAGGAATCTACATTTACCTTACTAAACATTATATAATTAAAAAATCTATTTCCAATGAAAAATCATTATCTAAGTTTAAGCAGTGTTTAGTTATTTTTGATGGATTTCTGCCTTTCGAAAGTTTTCTATTTTTTAATATGAAAATGGAAAGTACAAATTTTTACATTTTACCCTTCTTTTTTTAAATTAGTACTATATGATGATACTGTTAATCTAAACATATTTATTATCAGGTAACTTTTGATAATAAACACCTATAGTAAAATGCTTGTGATATTATCATGTAATATATTTGCTGTTAAATCATAAGTCGTCACTTTCTAACTCTATAATGCTTTAAACAAAATGTAATACATTTTTGATTTATGTATGTGTATATTTTTAATTATTCAGATTATACAAAGTGTGAAATATATTTATACCTAAATTTAAATATTGGTTCCGAACCTATTGATTTAGATAATATATCATTTAATATGTGATAATTATTGTACCTGATTTTTACTTTTAAGCTGACTTTATAAATTGTATTATTTTAAATATTCAAGATTTCCTGTCCTTGAAGTAAATATACTGTGTGAAATGCAAAATTTATTCAAAATGATATACTAATTAAATAGAATAATATGGTACGAACTTTCTCATTGAGCTTTCTAATGTATTAAAAAAAAAACAATGAGCAAACAACTTTATATATGTTTATATTAAAACCAGGCACATATCAATCTAATATTTTATATGTCTTCAAATATTCAAATCAGATGCAATTATATTATTGAAACTCTGACAATAAATATGTTTAAAATCAATGAAACCGTAACTAAGTACATATATTGCAAAAATTAGCACCTTTAACAGAAATTATTGCAAATGAATTACGAAAATAATTACAATTAATAGGCTTGTATAGAATTACCGTAACGTTATCACATACAGTTTCTTTAAAAAAATCCTGCATCATCTGCTAACCGTACCTCACTAAACGTTCATTTTAATTACGATATGCTCAAACGTCACTGTCCGGGTCAGTTTCACTGCGAGGCTGCCCAAAGTTCCTCGTGATGCTTTCACTCATCGACCTAATATTTGCCAAATGCACCTCGTTCACCGGCACGGAGAAATAATTCAGTCTGTCCAGGTCGGGCATCGCGTTTAAGTCATCGTCCGTTCTGTAACAATTGTCGTACTCCGAATCGTATAAAGCACTGAGGGAATCCAGAGACATCATGGCATCTGAATCGAAGATCCTGGATGAGGCCCTCGATGACATAGAGGTGTTGTCGTCCATGTCCCCTTCGTGGTTGTGATCATTGTAAGCTGAATTGACATCACTCAAAGCTCCTGAAAGTATAAAACATAATATTTTTATATAAAAAATAATTTATTTCTATTGTGTAATAATAATTTACCTTCAGCATCTGTTAATCCAGTTTCATTCAACATTGAGATATTCTCCAAGGCTGGATCATCAGTGGTGTATCCAGTCGATTCTCTATCATTTAATAGAGGTTCAGATGCACCACCTTCCTCATCTTCACTCCACTCCGATTGGCTACCTTCATTCGGTGGATGTTTTTCAGCTTCAAGTATCCTTAATTTTTCTTGCACTTTCTCTTCTAATAGCCGTTTCACTTCTTCTTCCTAAAATAGGTTTGATTATTCAATAATCTTGTGTTGGTACGGTTAATTTTTATTTACCAGTTCTCTATCAATAGGCTGCATCCAAAAGAAAGTTACAAAAAACAAGTGAGAATGCATGTTATATCATTATATTATATTACGGAGTAACAAATAAAATATGCTATTTTAAACAATAGAATATGTAAACACCAGAAAATGTTGTTTGGGTTAATTTATTTTCCTATTATAATTCTTTTAAATATTATAAAAAAGTAATTTATAAAACTACTCTGTTACACTACACATAAGCAATATAACTTAGATGTTGTATAAAATTATTTTTGGGATTACTTCTAAGTAGGTTAGCACTGTTTCGAATTCTCATTGAGAATGTAATGATTATTTTATTTTGAGTTGACGTAGATAACATAAACTTCAGTAGTCACTGCAAGTAGTTAAGGCAGCTATTGTGCTATACTCTCTATACAAATGTGAATCATACCATCTTAAATCTTTTTGAGTAAATGACTTCCAATATTGGGATTGGAATAATTGATTTTCTCAAAATTTGTAGCTATTTCTTTAAAAATTCATACGAAATTAGGGCTGATGATAGCTTATAACATCGATTTAAAAAATAGCTTACCTTCGCATGTTCCTCTTCCATTAACTTTTCTGCCCTCTCGAAACTCTCAATATCGGTATCATCGTCACGCCGCTGCTCCAGCATGATGCAGTCCTCGCACTCTTCTTCATCTTCATACTCTTCTCCGTCAGTCTTTTGATTAGGGCTTCTGATGAATAAAACGACAAAAACTCAAACAAACTACACAACAAAAATAGAACCACCACCAAGGGTAAGTAACAGAGCAAACGACATTCGGTACGGAATGCTGTCCACTTTGATAAACAGGGTTATACTTGTGTGAATGGATTTCCCCGAATTCAAATGAGATGGGTTAGCTACAACTATGCAAGCGTGAAGTGCTAGCAAGCAGCATGGAGTTAGAGCGTGTTATTTTAAGCATTATGATATTTATTTAGAAGTGTACTGTTTGGTTTATGTAATTGATTTTAAACATTACCTTTACATAAGTCAATTATACATATTATTCTGTACGTGGGTAATTGAAGTATGCAAGAGGTGGATTTATACAGTGTTTACATGTTTAACCCTTAATTATTGTCCGATAGCAAATAACATAACCTCAAATTCTCTTAAAATCAAATTGTATTCATAAGGGTCATTTTTAAAGTAAAGCAAAGTTTTAATAAAAAACATGTTTAATTACACAAAATCAAATAAAACGCTTATTTTTTATAGTTTTAATATCAGTTGCCTTTCTATATATTTGTAATTTTTGTAACATTAATTACATCAACGAAAATAATATACTAACATAATTATATGCAAGTATTTCTATAGTGTTTACATTCACATACTTAATTAATACTAAATTAGATCAATCCGTTCTTCTCTATTATTTATGGAAATGTTTTATATTAGCAATTGGTTGTCTTTTTTCATAGTGAAATTTGTGCCTATGTATTATTAAAAATATAAATATAGAAAATAATGTAGTATATGTAAGAATAGAATTAAAAATTGCATTACATTTTAACATATTGACTTGGAGATGAATTCCCAACAGTTAATTTTGTAATTCGTTTGAGAATGGTCGTCATTGACCGAAACACATGTCAAGAAACTGAATATACCAATATGAAACCAAACAAGTGTCTTATTTAAAATGAGATAATATTCTATTTTCGTTTCATCAAGAGTGCAGTGAACAAAGTATTTACCGTAATCCCAAACAAATAAAATTTGTACACGTTCTAAGATATTGCTTCAGCAAAAATAATATATAAAATGCTACTGCTGACAAATTAATTCATTCATCTTCTAATGATTTACTAGTAACTTATTGTCTGTGACTTAATTGTATTACTAAAATTTGCATTGATAACCTATATACAAAAATGTAATTTATTATATAGGGCTAGTAAAAACTTATCAAAATTAGGCATTTAGTGTAGAAATATACATTAGATATATGAACCATTAAGAAGTCCAATTACAATAACCTAAAACTGTATTGAGTTGTGATTTTGAAATCAAAAATCGGATTTGGATTTTAAAATACCGCATATTTTGGTCTTATAAGCCAGAATTATTATTACTCGCATTTATAAATCAATGTGTAATAGTAGTAGAAATGCAGAGATAAAAAGGAGATATTCTTACGTATGCCTAGAGTTATAAACATTTTGAATGAAACAGTTATATAGCAACTTCAGAAGTTAGATATGTTGAAAAGCAAATATTATATGTTTGTCATGCAAAAGATGAAACATTGTGTAAAATATTTTTATTTTTTATTAATTGTAAACCGTTTTACCCGAAGAGTTAAAAACTCAAAAGTAAAGCTCCGTTTCCCAGTCCTTAACTGCGCTACATTATAAATAATGTTTACAAAACATTAATTTACTGATTCAGTATTGTTGGAATTAAAATAAGAAAGTAACAGTAATGCTTGGAGAATTTAATTTTCTTATTAACATTTGTAAGTAAAATATAGTTTACCAGAGAAACTTACCCAAGTTAGATATAGAGACATTTAAAGAGTGAGTCATTGGTACAGAGTCAGGATGTAGTTCATTAAGGAGATTCTGAGACTTAAATGTAATTCAATCGAGTAAGTTAACCAGTCTATGTGATAGAAACCAAAGATGATCAAAAGAGAGCAATGCTGCTTATTAATGCACAAATTATGTAATGTAATTATGTAAATAATGAATATATAGATATGTTTTAGATCTTATCAACGTAGCACAATTGAAGACAGGAAAACTGCAGCTTTAATTTGAAGTGTAAACTCTTCAGGTACCCGTAATGCAAGATAATACCTTTAGGATCCATCGCAATGGTATTATCTTGTTCTCAATCAGATAATGTTTTGAATTTCATTAGAACTGAAAAATTTAACTATAGTATAAAATATTCATAGTCGCAAAGTAGAGTACAAGTTTCCACCTTTCTATTAAGTATATATGTTTATAGATAAGTATATTTTCCATGCTTTCTATAGATACAATTATTTTTAATTCTAAAGACGTTATTTGAAAATTCCATAAAATATGGAGGTTAACAATTGATAAAAGGTGTGTTAATATGTACACTCTTATGATTCTGCAATATTTATAATATTTGGACACTGCGTCTTCTTGTTATAGATCTATTTTTTAAATATTCATCTTTCTTTAAAAATGACCTTGAAATTTTAATTTCGTTAATAATTTTTTTTTATATTAGAACAATTAAGAGTTAATCTTAACATGCACTACAATTACATGTCCGGTAGTATGTTAATTGACATGTCATCTAGATAGTCACTAAAATACCTGTCAAGAGGTGAAACTTTTTGTAGCTTATAGTTCTGCGAAGGTCCAGGGGGAGAGGGCCCCCTTTTTAACGACCCTTCCTTGCTGCTTACTATGGGAGGGGACATGCACTGTAAGGTAACACTCCCTGTTGGGTTAACTCGTAATCCCAGCGCCAACGCTTGAATAGCTGCTAGTCCAACCTGGTGGTTGTTGTTGTACCTTACTAAGGGCTCCAGGGCAATGTCTTTATTCGTCTGGGTCACTTCCAGTTTGGGTGGTATGTTCTGCAGGAGGTTTTGCTCGTCTAACAATTTTTGAATCTCACGCTCGAATGGTCCCACGTCTTCTGTATTATTCAGTTTGACGTTGGGCGACAGTTTCTCACGACCACAAGGTGATGCACGCAGTCTCCTAATATCCTTTTTATCAGTTTGACAGCAACCATCTTTCTTGGAACTTTTCTCGCTGCTAGCATATTTGTAATCGTCATTTAACATTTCACGGATTTCTTCAGCTTCCTTAAAACTAGGTGACCTCTTGCAGTTCGCCGAAACTTTATTACATTCTAGTATCGAATCACTATCATTTCTTGTACGTTTCTCCAGACTACGCTGTTTTTTAGCCACTGCGCCATTTGAGGTATTGGATCTTAAAAGGGAGTTGGGTTTCTTAGGTTTTGTAAGGAATTCGAAGCTAGCACAACTTTCCCCTTTACAACTCTCTTCTCCGTCTAGTACAGGAGGGCTTGTCACTATTGAAGAATCTACTGTATTGCAAGTTCCAGCTATTGCGAGAACAGCTCCTGGAGGTAAATTATTTCGTTTTCCATTTCTATCAGTTGAATTGTTCCTTAAGGAACAATTTGGAGGTATATAATCAAGTGATGCCCGCGGTGATGTTTCAGGTGATGAACATGGGTTAACTTGTATATCAGAAGGAAAAATAAATTGTTGAGCATCTGCTACAGGTAAAGGAGGTGAAACACAAGGCGATGCATCTGCGTCAGTTGTTCTACTGTAGCTTTCATCTGAACTACTAATACTAGGTGAATGATTCAAGGAGCTGATTTCATCTGCGGAACTGTGTATCCTCTGTGGAGCGCTTGGTGGATAAATTCCTCCAAGGCTTTCATCCGAGTAATGCCTTTGTAAAGGACTATGCCTATTATGATGCGGACTTCTATTCCTTAACGGACTATGTCTACTTTGTAATGGGTTATGTCTATTCTGCAATTTATTTCTCAGTTCTGGCGTACATTCAGGAGTGTCTAATTTGCACGTTAATGGAATCATGTTTGAAGTATGTGGTAGCTGTATACTCGTTGCTGATAAATTTTTCCTGTGTCTACTAGGGGACTCCTTTCCAGGGGGTTTCGGCAAAGGCTTCAAATAGGGAACTATATTATCTACTGTTGCTTGTGATGATGACAGACTCGCGTAAGGATTTGGAGGACCGCGGGGCCACGGCGGTGTGTATTTCATGTCGACTTGGCGAGGATACATAATCTTGTGAGGGGGCAAGGGAGGTGCGGAAATAATTTCCTCATGCTTTTTCACGATACGGTTTGACTTTGAGGGTACGGGTAGCAGGGGTTCGTTTTCGCACCCAATGTTCATCTCACGGTGGCAACTCTCCCGTAACGGTGGCAGTCTCATGGCATTCCGGATGCCGTAATTATCGTCGCGTGAGTTCGAACGGTTTTGTAGCGCGCTGTGTGCCTTTGTGCGTCCGTTCATTTCGCCGTGGAGAAGTGCTAATGGTGTCGCCACTCCGCCATACATATTGTTCATTGCTAAAATGAAAGATACATATAAGCAATGATTATAACAGTTGTTGAAGAGTTTAATAAAAAATAATAAATTAAATTTACCAAACTATTTAAAAGTATCTCATCATACAATAGGCACCTAAGTATAGCCTCTAAATATATATTAATCGAATGCCGATCTTTTGCCTGGAATCGGGATGTAGTTTGATCAAATCGGTACATCTTGGGAATAATATATCTACTATAATAGATATGTAGGTTTGTGGGTTTTTGGTAAAGAAAAAGAAATTATATAGATGCTATTTTAATTAATAATAGATTTAATATTTATTTATAAGAGAGAGAAGACATATTTATTGGAAAATAGTGTTACATCTGATAATAGGACAATTACTATGCTTCTTCTCTTCTCGTTTTTCCATTGGCTATCGACCGGTGGTCTTCAGCCATTTATTTATAATTTTTATGCTTTTAATAAATTACAAGCATCAGTTCGGCCTAAAAGGTTCTTTTGCGTCTATTCGTTTGGCACCCATAGAGCTCTTTCTTGAAACCAGTTTTCTGGCTAATCTTTAGTTCTTGGGCAATGGAATAAATACTAATATACCAGAGCGAGTCAACGAATTCATCAACATTCATCTTTGACATCCCTGAACGAATTAACTGAACCATCATTTAGCTATTTCGTTCGATACTATATTGAGTCCATAAACCATTTTTTTTTTGGTCGCTCATCTTGAAGGAAGTTGTACTGACGAAAATGTATCGAATATTCTTTTTTACGTTCATTTTGAAACATACACTGACATGGCCAAACACACTGCTGTGAAAAAACTTTTTTAAACCGTATGTCACCTTAGTACCCTGAGTACATTTTACTTCATATAATATTAAGATATATAAACAACAGGTGAGAGTAATAACCAAATTTAAATTTTATTTATAAAAATAAAATATCTTCAAAATATTTACCCATTTATAAATAAAGATTTTGCAATGGATACATATATGATTATAGTTTTTTTATTTCTAAAATAGTTTGGTAAATTTATTTATTATCAAAAAACCCACGTGTGACCAAAGTAGCAAAAAGTGCAAAAATGTATTAAAAAAAAACTAATCTAATCAACAAACCAACTGTGTTTACTACTTACAATAATAACGAATAATATTTAAAATAATCAAATTAGAAATAATTTAAAATAATTAACCAAATATAGGTGTTTCTGCAAGAAATATTATAAAATAGCATGAAAGACATTCAATCTATCATTGCACCACTTACCAATAGGATTACTTGCACCGCTTCCACCGGTTCTGAAGTTATTAAGTTCTTCGACTCTTATCGTACCCGGTTGTTTCCTGTCGATCAAAAAATACGTCGTCATGTCACCTTTTCCCTTAACCTTAACCTTGCCACGACATTGGAATTCGTAAGGATACGTTTTCAGCACTTGGTATACTTCTTCTGTTACTTGGGTATGATTAGGTAGACCTGTTGAATCCATACGGCTAGCCACATTTACGGTGTTACCCCAAATGTCATACTGAGGTTTTCTAGCTCCTATTACGCCAGCAACAACTGGACCAATATTTATACCTAATAATAAACGATGTGGTGTTTTAGTAAAATTTGCCAATGGTTAATATTCAAAGATATATACACTTACCAACTCTGAGCATGAAGTTATTATAACTATTCTCATTGATATTTAAAAGACGATCCCTCATGGCGAAAACAAATTCCACCAAGGTGCTCAAGTGCAATCCCGCTGTACTTTCGTCGTCATCTAAAATTCTCAAATCCGGCATTAAACCAACCGCGGCCATATACGTCGAACCAACGGTCTTGATTTTATCGATAGCCTTAAATCTCTCTTCGCTTAGCAGGTCATCGAAATCCGCAATGATTTCGTTCAACAACCGAAGGCATTCGACACCTTGATTGTTGCCATCTAGTTCTGTGTAAAACTCATGGTAATTGGTAATGGAGGCGAACACAACACCTACTCTCGAATAACTCTGGTGGTAGAGTTCCTGCGATAGAGTATTCTGTAATAGAATTAGCCGGTTTTTATTGCATGTGCAGCCTCTTTCGGTTCCAAATGGTACACGAGTAAAAGAATTACAGAGATCAACAAAGTACCCAAGTTTCGTGTTAGGCACCTTGTAAGACCACATCGAGTAAACAACTAGAATTTACGTGCTTACGGACTTTTGCGTGCATTTTGCGCGACAGTACAGGCTACACAATACAGGGTGTCGAGAATAAGACAAGAAAACATTTTAAGCTGTGTGTAAACAACAGTTAACTAATGTGTAGGGTTTTAATTTAATACATTAAACAGAAATCGTTTTTTTTGTATCTTTATATACCCACTAGCAAGCACACATTCACTTCTTTAGTTTTAATAGATACATCATTTATCATAATATAATCATTAACCTATAGATCTGAGTGTACAATAAGATTTTCTGATTATCATTATAAGGATTTCCTAGCTTAACTAATTATGGCCTTCTGGCTATTTAGCGTCAATACTTTTATTCATCCCATTTTGGTTGATTAAAAGTTGTTGAGTAAATCTCTAGTGCGTTTGTTTAAAACTTCAGATAAATTTTTGTAATTATACGTGGGATTATATGTGCGTGAAGATATGTATACGTTACTGAAGGAAGTTGTCATTGACGTCGTCATGTACCGTCATCACACGCCACCATTAATACTAAATTTGATTGATTCATAGGGTAGTTTTTATTTGGTTTCTCGATAAAAATTTTGTTGGATAGAAGACTATATGAAGAACTAAAAGTCAAGTTGAATACTGTCTATAGAAGCCCTCAATCATCTATGAAAACCGTACGATATTTCTTCAATGAATTTAAATCGTTAAAAAGGTCTATCACATGATTCTTGCTGATCGCTGAAAGACAATGTGTGAAGTAATGAACTGTGATTAATATTTTACAAGATAAGTTAAGCATAACAATGGGTGCCGCGATTGCTTAAGGTGAACAACATGTAGATACGGCTTTCAATGTCAAAGCAATGTTTGGAATTTCGCAGAAGTTTTTGCATCAACTCTTCTGTTAAACTTAGCAAACGTTTTAGACCGTTGTCAATTTAATGCATCCCTCTAAGAAGATAATTACTGAAACTAAGCGCCAATACAGTGATCTCAAATGAATCTCACTATCTCGACTAGTAATAAAAATAGTCCTTCTTCTTGTTACCAAACCGAAGTAAATAAAATTATTTGCTAACAGTGGTGTTGCTTCGATAAGCGCCCCTTAATCGTACCGATATTGCTACAGTTCTTACTATTTTATGGCAGAGGGTAGCCCAGTAAAAAGTAACTTATGATCCTTGTATCTTAGCAGCAGTTTTCCCCTAAATATGGGTATTGTTTAGAGGAAGGCGTCAAGGAACTATTAAAAGTCCACTTTCCAGCCTCAACAATTCTAGCAGAACTAAAGTCAGACAATCCCAGACAAAGACCTAAATGGCCTGACCGAAATGACTGGAGATTAGCCAAGGAGTTCACAAGACCCAGTAAAATTAAATGTGCCATCAGCAGGTTCCAACCGTACAAGTCTGCGGGACCGGATGGGATTTATCCCATTCTGTTACAAAAGGACATAGATGAACTGGTGCCGTACCTGTCAACAATCTTCAAAGCCTGCCTGGCATTGGGAAAATATCAAAATTATGGCAAAGCGTAAGGTTAATCTACCTGCCCAAGGTAGACAGAATAGCTGATCTAACGCCAAAGTAAAACAGACCTATCAGCCTATCTTCATTTCTACTAAAAACAATGGAAATATTGATAGGTTGGCACATAAGGGACGAGATACTGGGGAAAGATCCACTCAATAACAAGAAATATGCATACCAACCGCGAAAGTCAACGGACTCGGCGCTAGATGACCTAAACAGGCTCATCACAAAGTCAATGGAAGACAAAGATATAGCCATTGCCATATTAACATAATTAACAACGTCATAACGACCTCTCTCGTAGAGGCACAAGCAAGGAAAATGCTAGGGGGTGCGGAAATCTCCTTCGTACTACGGCCACGATTTAATTCATATACCATCGATATACGAAGGTAGATTGAAAAGTTTCCGGAATGGGCAAGAGATGGCGCGCGTATCGTGAAATTGTTATGATGGTTGTCAAGGCTAACCTATTTTAGGTAAGCTGTCAAATTTTCAGACACGTGCGTCGTTCCGTTTTTGTTTACTAGGATATCTTGTGAAGCAAGTCAGGCATTTTTGCAAAAATGGATAAAAACGAATTTCGTGCAGTCATCAAACATTTCTGGATGGATGAGAAAAAGGCGACGGAGATACGAGATATTTTGGAGAAAGTTCATGGCACATCCACACCTTCATTTTCGACTATTAGTTTCTGGGTGAGCGAGTTCAAACGTGGCCGTACAAGCCACAAGGATGAATCACGCAATGGACGTCCAAAAACGGCCACAAATGAAGAAATGGTCGACAAAGTCCATGATCTCGTGTTAGCCGATCGACGAGTGAAGTTGCGCGAAATAGTAGAGACCACGGGCATCTCATATGAACGTGTGCAAAATATCGTGCACGAACATTTGGGCATGAGGAAGCTGTCCGCGCGATGGGTGCCGCGTTTGTTGACTATGGACAACAAGCGAAATCGTGTGACCACTTCGAAAGAGTGTTGGGCCTTGTTAAAGCGTAATCTAACGGATTTTTTTCGCCGATTCGTGACCGTGGACGAAACATGGATCCACTACTACACACCAGAAACCAAGCAGCAGTCGAAACAGTGGATTTCTCCAGGCGAATCTGCTCCGAAGAAGGCAAAGACTGTCCCATCGGCTGGAAAGGCCATGGCCACCGTTTTTTGGGATTCGCAAGGTGTGATACACATCGACTTTTTGCAGAAGGGAAGAATTATCACGGGACAATACTACAGCGATTTATTGGATCAATTCAACGGCATATTGAAGGAGAAACGGCCTCATTTGCAGCGGATAAAAGTGCTCTTCCACCAAGACAACGCGCCGGCCCATTCATCCCGAATCGCCAATGCTAAATTAGTTGAATTGGGCTACGACCAGACCTGGCCCCGCGCGACTTCTTTTTGTTCACAAACATGAAGACTTGGCTCGGAGGCAAGCGCTTTACGTCAAATGAGGAGGTCATCGACGCCACTAAAGCTTATTTTGCAGAGTTCCCGAAATCATATTTTTCTGAAGGGTTAAAATGTTGGAGCACCGCTGGGAAAAGTGTATCGCCCTGCAAGGGTACTATGTTGAAAAATAAAAAAAGAAACCTGTTTAATTACTGCGTTTTCTTGCCCATTCCGGAAACTTTTCAATCTGCCCTCGTATAGTATTTTTGATGGTACTTCGTCAAAAGTCAAAATATATTCACGGATGCACAGGTTGAGAAAATCCACGTCGAAAATTGTAAAAATAATTGCATCGAAATGTTCACGACTCAATTCCATTTCTTGGCCGACATGTTTCTTGTCATTATGAACAACATAAATGGAACATGGACATCAAAACGTTCCGAGAAACTCTACTGACAAAAAGCCGAACTTTACGTTAGGTACGTTGGCTGTCAGATGGCAAGCACCTGGATCGTCAATTCCCGAAATATAAAAGGGCACCCTCGTAGATAGACTAATTCTACCTATTAATACCAATTGAGGCTTACAATTATTTTCTGCAAGCAACCAAATTTAATATTGAATTTTACAAAAATTAGAAAGAATGAAGATAAGAACAAGAAAATCGCGAATACAGCTTAAGAATGCAAATGGGTTGTAAAAAACAAATAATTCTCAAGTCTCTAATATTTTAAAGTAAGAGCAAAGAAGAATATTAGCAAAAGTAATAAATAAAATAAATATATAAGCATTTCATATAGTAAAAACGATCAATACTGTCGATAAAACGAATTCTCTTCATTATTAAGAAACTTACGATTAGGTAGCCGTAATGATAAGCCATATTTAGCGAGAAAAAAATCAAAAATAACATGTATAATTATGCATTCTACTATTCAGTTTTAAATTTTATATTCTGTTATAAATAGAACCAATAATTTTAATAGAAATTGTAAATTCTAATGACATTTCAAATAATAGCATATATAAATTACTCATATTTTTGCATACATTCAATGGTAATATTTAAAAATAAATTTAACTATTATACATATTGTCAAACGAAAGTTTATTGCTTTGCTCACTCTGTAATATAATCTTTCGTTTTATACAGGGTGACTGACGAAAAACCTTTGGTGCTGTATCTCGCTTATTTTTGATCCGATTTTAATAAATAAAACATCAAATTAAATGATTTTTAAAAGACTTTAATATGAACTGTACTGATATTTTTTCTTGCATCCAGTTTTTGACAAAAGACGATCAACTTTTTTTTTCAAATTGCACTGTATATATATTTTGTACTGATCCGCAAGGAGATTTTTTTCTGAATCTAAATTTGTAAACGATTTTATCCATTCATCAAACCAAAGTCGAGAAATAGGATTAAAAAAAATTAAAAATCAAATACCCATAGTAAACAATATACAGAGCCTATTCCAAATGTCAAAAGTGAGAGTGTCAGTCATTGGTACAATACTGCAATAATTTTTAATAATTTCATAATAAAAATGATGCAAGATTTCAAAAACTGAAAAACGATTTCTGTAGAAGCACAAAATTCTAGTACAATGTTTGAAATATTGCAACATTTTAATTATGAAATAATTAAAAATCGTTGCAGTATTGTATCAATGGCTGCAACTGTCACTTTTGACATTTAAAATAGGCTCTGTATATTGTTTACAATGGATACTTGACTTTTAATTTATTTTTTTAATCCTCAATTTCTCGACTTAAGTTTGATGTATGGATAAATTTGTCTACAATTTTATATTCAGAAAAAAAATCTCCTTGCGAATCAATAAAAATATATATACAGTGCAATTAAAAAAAAAAAATGTTGATCGTATTTTGTCAAAAACTGGGTGCGAGAAAAAATAACAGTTCAGATCCTATTAAAGTCTTTTAAAAATGGTTTAATTTGATGTTTTATTTATTAAAATCGGATAAAAAATAAGCGAGATACAGCACCAAAGGTTTTTCGTCAGTCACCCTGTATATATCTAATTCTTTTTGCTCTGAAATTAGAATAGAAGTATAAAACACGTATAACAGATAACAATTCATGTCTCAAAACACGTATAGAATAAGAAGAAAATTAATAAACATCAAACATTTTATACGCAGTAGTTCAAAAATAAAATAAGCATAGTTTGCTAGCATGTCGAAAGTGAAAGCCTGCAAAAGTAAAATCATGCTAAATACAAGAATCAGTGAACTTTTAAAATAAGATAAGAAGTGAGTGTGCTTCCGAGTAGGAGAATGCTTAAATAATTGTTTTCTTCAAGACATGCAGAAATTATGAAATGATTACCATGTTGTTCCTAAATTGATTATCTAAAAAGTGTGTGGCCACGTGAGCTGGCAACAGATTAAACAATATTCTTTTGTTCGAGTGCTGGAGGGCGTCCATTTCCCGCTTTTCCTCGTTCGCCTGAATCTGCCACAGAAAATCCAATCTCGCCGTCCACTCAACTTGCCTTCCATGCAATAACACAGCTAATACAAACATAAGTACTTGGACTATACTTAATACATGTATTGGAATTATTGAGCTGCCGTTGAAAATTACAATTAGTTACTATTATAAAATATATGTGCTTTTACTTACTTCACCCTCAGGTCATAGCACATAAACAAGTCGATGTGGGATAATTCGATCAGTAAGATGTAAACTGTGGCCATTATAATGAGTAAGGATGTTTTCAGTAGGATTGGTAGTCTTAGGAATACGGCGACTGCCAAATAACCTAAAGTACAGGATAAAATTATGTATTGAGGAAGAGGGCATGCTCGATGATCCCGCTCCATCGTTCCACCGTCTAGTGTTATGTTGGTTGTTGAATGTACTATGCATGGAATATCCGATCTGCAAGTGAACTGGAAACAGAAAAACTAATGTAATTAAAAGTTTTCCTCATATCAAATGTATGAACATATCAAATAATAGGTTTCTCCCGTTCTAACAAAAGTGGAGAATAAAAACGATTGGTCTTGTTTCCCTTGCAATAATGCTTATTTTGACAAGATTCAATGTATAAAGTGCCAGAGTTGTGTACGTAAGGCTTATGGAGGAGTTTTAAAAAAAGACAAATTTTATTGTTGTCATTGTTACTTAAGTTAATTAGTGTTATATTGCATTTTACTTTTGTGTTTAAATATTAAGTTCAGAAAATAAAATATCTTGTAACTACGATTTTAGAAACCGGCTAGTACCATTTAGGATACCGGTTGACTAAATCGTACTTGTTGCATGTTCTTGGAAAAGTGTACATGTCATAATGATCTATGAATAAATAGTTAAAAAAATCAATTAAATTGTAACATTGATAGTTAAATTTATAAAGAACAATACTGAAAACAAAAAAAAACGCTTCGAATAAACACGTACTTTAGGTGTACGAAATTTGCCAAAAGCTTTTTTTGGTTGTAGCTATTTCATGTATAAAAAAATCCTTAATGAGCGCCTATAAAAGTTATTTTGTCGTAAACACTAACATGTTTATTAGGTGGAGTTCTATTCGGTCAAAGTGCACATGAATAAAAATTTGGTATTCTCTTATCCATATTACATTTGCAAACGTCAAATATCATTATCGAAGTCTGTTTACACAGATGATTGACTTTGTAGAAACTAATTAATTAATCTCGAATGATCAGAATCAGAAAACTATTGTACTTTGACATTCATGGATTTGTTGAAAGTATTTGATTGATTAAGTCTCTAATGGGGTTGTTCTGCAAATTTGTAGTGTTACAATTTCAGTCCATATAGCTGGCGCATGATAAATTCTTACTTATCTAATAGAAAGCAATCGGTTTACTTAAGTTGTAAAATGAGACATTTGTAAGGGTCCCAGAATTAATCCTTGAGGTACCCCTTACCTTAAGAATTAATTCTGTGACCCTTGCTATTTATAATTTAGGTAATTGATCTACCTCAGCAGAGTTGTGATAGTTCTACTATTCTATTTACTGCCAATACTTGTCCTTAGATTTGGATATTATTTCTATTTTGAGTGTACACTGTGGCTATTTGCTCTGCCACATGAAGATACTGGTATCCTTGCATCTACTGGCTATAAACCAGGAGACAAACATGCTTTTATTAATATACAAATTTTAGCATTATTCTAAATTTTGCGTTGGATGTTCACAAAAATGCCAATGATAAGGATCCGGATTCTCTAGATCTCAAAATGTTATAGATCATTATGGTCAAAAACTCTACAACAACAAGCAATGTAAAAAGGTTTCTACTGGAAAACTTCAAACATATACTGAAATAAGTATTTTCTGATAGAACCAATCTTATCATTTGAGAAATGTCCACACAATTTGGTCGGTCTACCAGAGATATTCCATTTATTGGGATGAAGAGCACAATTGTATTCAAGTTGAAGACCATTTAGAGTAGTGAACTCCGCCTACCGATTTACCATCGAAAGTAATTCAGAGTCGGTTTATTTCTATCAATAAGCAGCATTTGTAACGAATTTTTCATATCAAATATTAACAGAACTTAATTAACAGACTATTCTTTCTCATTTTTATGATCTTTTGCCACCGGTGTAGATGATGGCAAATATTGTCGAAGTTTTGTTGTATTCTAGCGCTGTAAAGTTGACACTTTATCTTGGTGAGGAGGTGTAATTGGACTCACATCAGGCGAATACGGTGAATGTTATAGTGTACATACCTCCTAATTCCATCGGTCGCTACTTCTGTCAAGGAAACCTAAACTGCCTATTTATTTATTTAATTTATTGTATTCTTTGGATTTCTTTCTTAAAAGTACAACTAAAAACAAATAAATTGAACAAAAAACATACAAAAAATTTTGGGCGAAAGAAACACGGGCGGAGTTCATATTTAAATACGTTCTTCGACTCAAACCCTTGTTGCACCGTCATGTTATGAAGCTGGTATCATCTTCTACATTCGTAACCATTTATATTTTTTTTTTCATATCGGTTTATTTGTCCTCTTAATTGGAGGAATCTATTAGCAGTTAATGTCAAAATGACAGATGTATGACATACATCAAACCTCATTCATAATTAAAAGCGGTTTGAACTCTTGCACGCCCTTCTTTACTTAGCTACTCGTCCTTATCAACTTCTTCCCTCTCCTCTTCTCTTACCTCTTCCCGAATGCTCACTTATTGCAGTCCACATATTTTTGCCTGTGCTTTTTGTGATGAATTTAGATCCACCTGTTTTATATACTTCTTCTCTAGCACTTATCATACTTTTTATACTGTATTACTACATGTAATACGCTATTCCCTTCCAACATTCATATTGTGCGTTCATGACTCTTCCTAAATATTTTATAGTAGTTTGTCATTATGTTCTAATCTCTGAATAGCTCAATAGTTATACTGCTCTACTGCTAGTACGAGTTTTGTCGATAAATTAAGGTCTCCAATTTTTTTTCACAAAACAAAGTACAGATTCTGAAAGCTTGGACTTTTAGCTATTTTTCTACATAGTCCCCGTTACGATCAATGCACTTTTGAAGTCGCTCCAGGAGCTTTTCCATACCCGCGTCGTACTAATCTCCTACCGACTCGCGCAAGAAGATATCCTCACTGCCTTCAGCTCTTCGTCGCTTGAGAATTTCATTCCCCCCAAGTGTTGTTTTAAGTTGGGGCTGTATGGAAGATGGTTAAGGACTTCCCACCCGAATTTGGCGATGAGATGAGCATTCGCGGCACCCACCTAGCACACACCTTGCGGTACTTCAAAATATCCTTCAAGATCTGGTCCACGGTAGTCTTAGAGACGTGCCCTATCAGTTCGGCAATCTCTCGTACAGTCACACGCCGATCCTCAAGCAGAAGATTCTCAATTTTCTTCACTGTCTCATCCGAAACTGTGTTTATACGGCCTCCTGCTAACTCCCTGCACCACTGCCGCACATTTTTTACGTCAATACACTTTTCTCCATATACATCGGTCAATTGGCGATGGATTTTAATAGAGGGTGACACCGTAAACAGCAGAAATCTAATCACTGAACGCAATTCACACTTGGCGGGAGCATCGATTTTCCTTTCCATCGTCAACGGATGCTAAATCAAGAGTGAGCGTCACAGCGAGGTGGGATCCAGCCAGAATAGTGAATGGGAAAGCAAGGAATACGGTGCTGTTGTCAGATTTAAGCTAGCTCGCTCTGTCGCAACGGTAGTTCGTTGGAGACCTTAATTTATGGAAACTCTCGTATAACATATAACACTCAGTACGTTTTCGGGAGAGCAAAAAACGACAAAGATAGGACGCGTCATACTAAATAGGCTGTATTTCTTAGTTATACCTTGGATTATCTCTCTCTGTACTTCTTGGTTGGTAGATTTTTTAACTGCCTTATCTGATTCTTGTTTCCTTTTGCAGTGTACCTTTTAGTTCATTGATTTCATCTGTTCTGTACTTCTGGTTCCTAAGTCTTCTATGTATATCTCTTTGGTTGACGTCTCTTTATGAATAGCTAATTTGATTGCTTATATTACTGCTTAAGAATTACTGATGATGTATAACTTTAAATGTTTGCTTTCGTCTCCTAGTGTTTAATAACCGAATTGATCAGCAAATCAGTTGATTTGCAAGTCGCGTTGGTCTCGGCGTTTGTCTCATACTGCGATGAGAGTTGTTTTGTCGAAATTTACCTTGTGTCCCGCAGATTTCATGAAACTGGAGATGTCGCAGACCTACCAAAAATTGGAAGACCAGTAAGAAGAAAATTCTTTGAATGTCATGTTAGATGTGAAGAAAAATCTAATGAATTCGACAAAACAGAGGGCTTTAAATCATAACAAATTTTGCAAACGGGAAAAATTCCATCCTTATAAAATTAATTTGGTGCAAGAATTAAGTGAAGACGATTTTGATCGTAAAACCGAGTTCTGCAAAGTTATTATGGACAAATTAAACCAAAAGGTCAACTTTGTCACCCACATATTGTTTTCCGACGAATCTAAATTTTGTGTAAACGGGCACGCAAACCGACATAACTGTAGGTATTGGTCAGACCAAAATCCACATTGGATGGAGGGTGTTCACATCCAACGACCACCAAAAGTAAATGTTTGGTGTGACATTATTGCTCGGCACGTCAGAGGATCTTATTTTATAAATGAATTTGACCGATGAACAATATTTAATCCTTATGCGAGACAATAATCCCAATTTACTCTCAGAACAAATGATTAATTAATTTCTCACTTAACCCGTGGTGAAACATTTTTATGTTAATAAAAGGATTAATTAAGCAATAGTGAAACATAACCAAGTGCTTAATTAATCCTTTTCTCAGAACAAATATGGTTTTAACAAGATGGGACTCCTCCATATTTTGGACTCGTGGTACGGGCATATCTAGATGAAACTTGGTAATCAGAACTACTTATTTGTTTTCTTTTTACTTCCTTTTGCAGTGTACCTTTTGGCTCACTGGATTTTTTCTGTTCTGTACTTCTGTCCCTAAGTCTTTTATATCTCTTTGGCTGATGTCTCTTTATGAATGGCTAATTTGATTGCTTTTAACACTGTTTTAGAATTACTGATAATGTCTAATGTTTAATAACCGAGTTGATCGGCAAATCAGTTGATTTGCAAGTCGCATTGGTCGCTCGACGTTCGTTGGAAAACCACGTTAGTGCTTTGTCCGTTATTTATACCTGCGGAGTTGGCGGTGGGTAGTGCGGGTAATGAAATATGTTTGTTGAGATTAAATATATGTTTTTATCTTTCGATTGTCTCGCGGATAATCCTTTTGGAAAAATGGTCTCTAACTGCGATTGTTTTGTCGAAATTTATCTTATGTCCCGTGGATTTTGATTGTTCGGCTAGAGACGAGGAAGACAGATCTTTTCCGACGGCTCTGACTTGTTCATCATGCCGTATCCGATATGAACTTTGTTACAGTCGCCACATGGGATTTGGCTTACCGCTTGATGATTAAGGGGAATAATGTCTGACAATTTCAACTTGTCTACTATTACAAGTTCTAGTTTGAAAATGTCAAAACTATAGTCACTAAATAAAGCTCCAGTTATACAAACAAAGTAAAAAAGTGTTTAATTTGTGATTTATGATGTATAACCAAGTAGAAGCCTCCACTGTTAACAGTTTGTTAGATTTTTTTTATGACTAGGAAGAAACCGTTAGTGTGGTCAGTGCGTTATTCACGTTGAATTTCTTTGTTAGTCAAAGGGAGCACGTTAAAAGATTTTTTGCTTGTTTTTATTGTACTCTCCGTCAACCATCCAGCCCAAGTAGTTTAGTTTCCACGATAAGTGCCGTTGTAAGTGCTGGTTACTAAGCAAAAATGGCCCCTACGCTGTCTTTAAGTGTTTATCTTTATGTTTTGGCTCCCCTCTTCGAAGTCTTCGATTTGTAACTAAGGATAGGTATTCTTGCCCTTCTGTAAATTTTTTACCCGTTTACGATATTTTATTTTGCTCGACCTTTATATGTTCAATTCAGTTAATTAGATATTCTACCACCATGTTCTTAGATCTCATCTATCATCTTTATTCATCACCAAAACATTGTCGTTTGCATACGCTTCCACATATAAGTTCAATTTGCTTTATGTTACGTAACCACCATGACTTTTAGACTACCTTATAAGTTCTAGGTTAATAGAGTAAAAAACTTGGGTTTCCCATTTATTAGTGTACTACGCCAAGCGTGAGTCATACGACCGAGAAAGTGTTTTGCAAATCGTGATGGTCCTTGAGAGGAATGTCTTATCTTTGCTATCAGAGCAGGAATAACTGTGTTATTGTATAGTGATTCCATTTTTCTACCACCGTCAATCTTAGCGGTATCCAACTTGCTATAATTTATAATAATCTTAACACATCATGCAGAATGTCTAACATTTTTTTAGACATACGTCGTAACTCTCATTGCCTCTAGACACATTCTGTAAATGTGACAGTAGTACTGTCCTACTCCTAATTTAATCCTTGTAATATAAAGATAATCTATCTTGAAATAATTAAGGTCAGTATGTAACGGGCAAAAATGTGACTCAGCTGCTACTCTTCATAAATATTTTATGACATTTGGAATTAAGACATTTAATTTTAACATTTGTGGAATTTGGTTTTTCTAGTTATTATTTTTAATGCATTTTCTATAAAATATGTTTGTAGAGATTGTAATATACAGTTTTGAAGTATCATTTTTTAGCTATTTAGTTTAATTTTTTGTAAAACTTATGTAAGAACAAAGCTGCAATTTTCTGTGCATTAGACATTTGATCATTTTGAATTATTTTAGTTGATTATAATTTCAGCACACCTAGAACCAAAGATTTGTTATAAATAAAGGGTAAAAGGTAAATAGGCGTTGTGTTGAATACTTGCATTATTGTCTAGATTAAATATGTATCGACAACGTCTTAGAGATGAATCACAGTGCTAAGAGACAAGAAAGAATTATAGCAAAGTGTGTGAGGAGAGGAACTCGGCTGTGGTGGAGAGGAAGATAGAGGAGTTAAGGAAGTGTGCGAATGAAGGGAATATGTGGAGGTTGTTGAGAAGTGGAGGAGGAAGGAAGCAGACGGAGGTGACATTGTGGAGTCACAGAGGAGGAAGCGGAGTATCTGAGGACTTTATGGAGGAGGAGGTGGAGACAGCATTTGATGAGGGGAAACCCTTTATCCCGGGTGGTACAAAGGCGGAAGTTTGGAAGGCGATTGGGGAAGAGGGAAGAAGAACTTTCAGAAAGATTTTGAATCAAATATGGGAGAAGGAAATACCACTGTCTTGGAAAGTGGGGGCCATGTGCCCTATTTATAAGGCGGGATGCAGAGGAGAGGTGGATAATTTTAGGGGGATAACAGTGACAAATGCTGCCTCATTGGGGATACAAGATAGGGATGGCCGTAGTCAAAAATAGACTGGAAAAAGAAGTGGAGGAGATGGGACTAGTGCCAGAAACACAGGGAGGGTTCAGGAAGGGAAGAGGAAAAACAGATCAGATATTTACAATGGCTAGAATGGTTAAAAAAATAATGGAAAATAGAGAAAGTATGTATGCGTTGTATTTTGGATTTGAAAGAGGTGTATGTTTCGGTACCGAGGGGAAGACTCAAGAGTGAGGGGATGGTTGGGTTTGTAAGGAGAGTATATGAGGAAACATGGTATGTATCACAGGTGGGGGAAAGGTTTTCAAAGAAATTTAGAACGTGGATGGGAGTGAGACAGGAAAGTCCGCTGAGCCCTTTCTTGTTTAAAGTATATATAAGTGAACTGGAGGAGGTGTTGAGAGGGCAAGTGGGCGGCATAGTGATTGGAAATAAGAAAGTTTGGATGTTAGCGTACGCGGATGATATGGTACTCATTCCGAGGGACTGGGATGGGGTGAAAGAGATGTTAAAGAGAGTGGAAAAGTACATGGATAAGATGGAGTTATGGGTGAATGTAGGGAAAACGAAGTGGATTAGAAATAAAGGAAGGGAAGGAAGAGTGAGAGCTAAAATAGAAAAGGTGTAAGTGTTCAAATATCTGGGATTTATTTTCATGTGTACGGGAGTATATAAGGAGCACATGAGATGTGTATAAGGAAAGGCGACAAGAGCGTGGGGAGTGGTGTGAGAATTATAGGGGAGATGGATGGAAAATGTCAGAGTGATGTGAGAGATTTTGATATATGGTGTGGAAGTATGAGTGTGTGGCGGGAGCAAATATGGTTCATGAGGCGAATATTAGGGCTGAAAGAGGGAGAAAGAGGTGAACGGGAGAGAGTTATGGGAAGTGCGTTTTGGGTAGGAATGGGAGGGATACGTGGAGACATTTGGCGGAGGAGTGCTTGGGAATGAGTGAGGAGTGGGTGGAAGGGTGTAGGAGGGTGACGAACTGGATGAATGAGGATAGGGCCATGGTAAATGTGCTGAGTAGAATTTGGTTGGAGAGGGAGAAGAAGAATGGAGTAATATAATACATGGAATGATTAATTTTTATAGAACGTAGTTAAATAGATCTGATTTTGTATGTATAAATTATGCCAAATAAAGTTTTATAATAAGATATTGTTATTTAACAATTATTACGCGCGAAATATATTAAAATATTATATATAGATAATTTATTTTAAATGAGTAAAAGAATATGCAAAAAATACTTACCACATTGACTTGTGCAACTGTGTATACTAGGACGATGGTGAAGACGGTGATGGCTAATCTGAGGACAAAACTTTGCGAAATGTCCCATAATATCCACCTTAATCTTACAGCCAGCAATAACATCAGAACGACCGATATCCAAACAAATGCAGTTAAAAATAAAAGTAGTAAAATGATAGTTCGTGGTAATACGGCTGCCTGCAACGCGCCAAGTAGGACTAGAAGGGCGAGAGAACAGGCCAGTGATGAACTATAACCCACATCAACATCATCATGATACTGAAAATAAGATTATAATATAATTTAATAAAATTAATCCCACATTTACAAATAACAATGTTATTCCAAGGCTATACATTTGTTTTGCGTACTAAAGAAAATTATCACCAATATATGTCACTAACATTAGATGATAGATGGAAGTAATTGTATTGAAAACTATACATTACCTGATTTTCTTTAGAACTATCCTTGAAACAAAGTGTGATTAAGTTGACGTGATTAGACTTCTCTCTATCCACACTTCGAGCTTCGATCGCCTGCGCCAAGTACTTATTGACCCTGTTAGAAGGCTGGTGGTAAACACTAGAGTGTCGTTTTTTAAATGGCCTCTTGAATTTCTCAGTGACTTTATTCTAAACATAATTAATCACAGTATATAATAAACGTTGACAATTAGTGGGAGAGAAAAAGAAAACGTTGAAATATGTGCTGCTGCAAAATTTTGAAACCAAAAATTGTGCTTGAATTAGTTTGATCTATTCTTGATTAGTCCGGTAATTCAATTAAGCTTAACGAAACAAAAAACAAGCTAAAAATGATTTTGATCCTCTAGCGTCTGCTCTATTCTATGAACTTTTAAGCAAATGCTAATATCTTCTGATAAAATTCTGATCTAGTTCTCTAAATTAGATGCATTTATTTCAGCACATATTAAAAATACATATAAACACTGAAGCCAAAATAAAGTACTGGTTTCGGATTAAATTTTAAATAACAATAGTAATCTGCAATACATTTTTAAACTGTAATTATTTTATAGGAACAGAAAATTGAAACAGAATAATTATTACCTGTAACAATTTTTAAGATTACTTTTGTTATACAATACAAACCAATATTTTCTTTCCATTTATAAAAGAAACAATGAAGTAAAAATGAAAACAAGTGTTAGAACGAATGCGAAATCTTATCGCTAGCACAAGTAATTCCATAGCACACACAAATTAAGGATAAGCAAAAGTTAGAAATAAAGTGCATATCATGAGAAAAATACGCCAAGTGCAGAAAATAACGGAACAGTATTATTTAAACGCTACTTTTTCAAAATTCACACTTTAAAAGCCACCATGATTAATTGGGGACAGCGCACCATTAGCTAAAATAGGCGTGAATTTTGAAAGACACCAATTGGGTTCTTTAAGCAACCATAGTTTAATGAATTTTGGAATATTTTGTAGGAAATCTCTCCGAAAATATTTTTTACGTTCAAAAACATTCAAGAGAGATGGTTTTAAAACAATGTTTTCTATACAATATAACAAAATGTTTTCGAGCATTTCCCTAGAGGCTATTTTTGCAACATTATAATGTAAAGGTATTTAAAAACTTATTCATTAATGCAGGATTAATAAAATTAAAAAATGTCCAAGTACCCTTTAAATTTTTATCAATTAGATTGAGTTTTGATAGGTACTATTTTTGAAAATATAGTTTCAAGGAATTTTGTAGAACAATTTTAACAAAATTAGTTTGTGTAATAATAATTCTTGGCAAATATTGCAAAAATAGAATATGATTCCAAAATTCAAAACGCTCCTTATAACCCGCATGAGTTTTAGAAACACTAAACAAAAAGAGTAAAATCAAAAGAAAAGTTTGAACTATTTTACTGTTAAATAGCTATGAAGTGAAAAAAATAGTTCAATAGAGTATGTATCACTAATTGTGAGAGTGAAGTCAAGTAAAGGATAGTCAGAGACCCTCTGGAATTGTAATGACAGTCAGTGAGTTTGTTTAGGACTCACTTCAACCACGGTGTCAACGACAGGTGATGTGGTTTCAGCAGCAGTACAGGGGACGCTTTCTGAGAGCAATGCTTTCCTTAATTCTAAGACCTACAAATTCATATTTTAGGCCCGAATGCGATTTGGAAACATTACTGTTTACTCTGAACTTATGTTGCATACTGTTCTATTCGGATTAGTATATCTGTGAACGGTCGTGTTTTTATTGACGAGTGAGTGATGGATGTAAGCTTTTTCTTTTGATACGCATGCAAACTGCGGTCGTGTTTATGTTGCATGGTGTACTGTGTTCACTTTTGGATTTGCTATTATTGCTTGGTAATGATTATTTTGAATCAAATGAGTGCGCAAGCCTGAACTAAATATAAATATATTTGTGGCTCTATTGGTATGATATCTTAAAATATGTCCAAACCATTTTTGAATTATTTTAGATTTATTTGCTCCAAATGGTTATGCCAAAATAACTTTAGCGTGGTATTAGCCTTTGTAATTTACTAAAACAAAAATGGAATAGTCCTCTTCTTAAGATCCGGATATTAATAGATAGAAAATTCTAACAGCTCAATTTACATAAAAATCGTAATATTAGGTGATGTAAAAAGTTCTGAGCGTTTTCCGCTAGATGGTTTTAGTGATGATCAAGAAAGTTTGGTCAAGCTAGTTGTGTGTACAGCGTTCTAAAATTACCTGTACCACTACGAGCAAGGTGAGAAGGCAGTGAATGGATTCAATTCAGAATCGAATGCAACACCAAAGTTGTAGTTTCAGCAATTTCGTTTCGGTGATATAGACGTCAAAGATGAGATAAGCTTAGGTTGGACCATCATCCAAAATATTGGAAATCTTTGAGTCAGACTGGCATGTAAGCACTTATTCCATTGCTTAGTAACTGTAGATTAGCCAAAAATTATTTGTAATCTTTTGCATAAGGCTGGTCTTAAAAAGCTATATGTATGAGTAATTGACCGCGAAAGAACTTTTTGGATCGAATTGATGCCTGCGATTCTTTGCTGAAACTTAATGAAATTGATCCAAGTTTGAAAGAGATGGTGACTGGTGATAAAAAGTTAGTCAAAAACTCGTTTTTAGTGGGATTTGAAAGAAAGTTGATTCCTTGGGGCCAAATAGTAAAATCGGGCCTTTATTGTTAATAACTGATCAGATTGAAGTGGTCGAACGACCAGAAGCGGTAATAATTGCCTAATAAGAAGGGTGTTGTGTTCCATCAATATAATAGCAGGCCGAATACATCATAAACAACGCACCAGAAACTCCAAGAGCTTGAATCACTTTCATCCGAGGCTTGTAAAAATTATATTTAGCTTTTTACCAACTTATTCAAATGCGAAATTATGAAATTGTCTTCAAAATGGCAAAAAATTATCGAACAAAACGGGCATATTTGATCTAAATCAGAAATCTAAAGCGCAAAAATGCTTAGAACCTTTTACTTCATCTAATTGTTGAAAGTTAGAAACGAGCTATTTATATTTTTATCTTGACTTACTGTTTTTGATGGATGTATTCGAGGCATATTCTTTTAAAAACCTACAAAAGCCTAGGATTAATAATATGATAGATCTGAACTAAGTAATTACTAGATTGGTCTCTTTTGGAAGAGATTATTATTAAAATTAAGTCATATTTAATGTTTTTCGAATAAAATTGGCCATATAAAGAGTTTACATTTTTAGAAAAGTGTAACATAGAAAAAGAAAAACTGAGAATGTCAAAATGAAAGTGAAATCACTTAATTATGATTTAGAAAAAATTCTCGCAGTTTTAAATTCACTACTAACTTCGAATTATTCAACTCGGTTACTTTTTTATTGAGAACCGAATACATAGGGCAAAACTTTTAGAAGATGTTTTTAATAGCAAATATTTCCTTTTCCAAAGGTTCTAAGTTAGTCCCTTTACAAATCACTCTGGTTTTAACTTTGACAACTGCTGAGGTTGAAAGTACGCATCTGTATTGGTCAGCAAAACTTGAAAAACTACCTTGCATTTAGATATAAAGCAAAAGAGATGATACATGAGACAAATGCAGCAGTAGGTTAAGAATGGTTATAAAATCTAAATGGTTTTAGTGGCATTTAGTATTAGGCAAATGGTAAATTGGACCTACCAAGCCCACATCTTAAAGAACAATAATGGGTTGGTCCTTGCTAACAATTCTTGAGAGGTTGCGAATCGTGACTTGCAAGGATCGGGGGATATGAGTAACAGATGGAGCAAAAAAGGGAGTAATAAATAATTTGAATCTAGAGCAGATTTCTACTTTAGGCTCTGATTATATTTTGTACAAAAAATATAGGAAACACCCAGAAATATTCCTTTGTCATAAAATATTTAAAAAATATATGTTATAATATTCTACTTCGAACTATAAGCTATCACACTAACTCTTTTGTCAAGAACTGCATACATAGGGTAAAACATTTAGAAGGTGCCTTCAACAGCAAGTGCTTCTATTTTATAAAGGTAAAATAAAGCTCCTTTGAAAAGAATAACACTTTCATTCCTTTGAGTTGATGTCTCACTATATTTTTAACATTGAGTACTAGTGTAACAACTTTTTGAGGTCAAAAGTATAGCAAAAATTCGGAGAACTATTCCTACTGGAATCCATCTGTATTCTTTAGCAAATATTCAGAGAACTCTAGTTAGCAGTTAGATATAAAGCAAAAGAAATGGAAATTAAGGCAAACAGATACAGGTATGTTGAGAACGCTGTTAAAATCCAAACTGGTTTAGTAGCATATAAAATATGAAGAACAGAAATGCATTGGTCTTTGCTAGTAATTATTGAGAGGCAGCGAACATAATTGTGGCTTGCACAAATCTGGAACTATAATACCAAAGGTAGCAAGAATAATGATACGTATTTATAATCTAGAGCGATTCTACTAGAAACGTGTTTGTTTCTAGACCCAAAGGCCTAATAATTTAATCTGCATGGAGTTCTAATGTGAGTTAATTTATTAATATTTGCTCTACTTGCGATTTAAGAAATCACCTAAATGAATTTGGAGGCTCTATTACCTGCACACAAAAAATATCTTGAAAATATTGATGTAGAATCGGATATTTAGACAGATAATAATAAAACTAAAAAAAGTTGTATCTTAAGTGATGAGAAGTACACATTGTGGCAAAATATCTATTTTAAGAAACATGATGAAGTCGGTGATTTAAGTACTTACGATGGAAAATTGACTCTTTTAAAGATTATGATGAAACCTCTTGACCTTTGACAGTTGAGTCGTGTTAATTACGTAATATATCAACTTTGTAAGTCCGTATAGACGGTGCTAACATTACCAGCACTAGCCTAAGCAGATAGAATCAAGGTTACATAAGGCATGACCACATTATCGAGTTTTATAATATATAATAATAATAGCCAAGGCAATTGTATCAGTGCAATGTCGGATGGTCAATTCTGAATCGTATACAAGCATCCGCTTTGTCTTCGGAAAAAGAAAGGAAATAGAGGAAACCAACCACCGAAGACGCATGGTTCTCCATTAGGACAATGAGAGCTCTCACTTATCGGCCCAAACAAGAGTCTTGATGGATCATCCACAGTATAACCCTGTTTAGGCACCCAATGAACTTTCATCCCGCAAATCAAAAATGTCTTCATTTAATTTATTTGACGCTTGAAACGGTAGCGTTAAAAAAGTATGTTTTGGAGGTACCTCCATCGGAGTTGAAAAAGTGCTTCGAAAATTAGTTACAACGAAGGCAGAATGTATTGATCTTTATGGAGAATATTTTGAAACGCAATTCACCTATGTACATTAATTAATATCCTATTTTCCTTATTTCCGAAATAAAAAAGTAAGCATCTTATGAACAAATGGTACTAATGTATTAGTAATTACTATTTAAATTTAAAAGAGGACTAAATTAAAAGGTATAAAATCGTATCGGTATCTTTTTCTTTTCTTAAAGCAATATATTTTGTATATTTTTGCGTGTCTATTGAGGTTTTAGTTCATTCTAAATATATTTTACAAATTAAATTGTTTTTATTAATCGTAAATAATAAATTGTAAACTTTTATACATATAACAATATAATGATTTCATATATGTTTTCTGATATGTTATTATAATATTTTAATGAAATCATCAAACAATTTGTTAGATATACTGCAAAGCTATGGAACAATATGCAACATACAGAGAAATGCGTATCCGAAAGTGTATCTTAAAATCTTCTTAAGGGCGGCGAATTACTTAAGGGATTCAGTGTTGTTTGGTGATTTTGGTGATGTGGTGCTGTAATTGTGTGCACTTGGATATATATGTAAGCGAATAAGCTTTCATATCTTTTAGATTTTAGATACTGGGACTCACTTTGGCGTCGGTCGGTTCTAGTGACGGATCACCGGTGGCAGGTTCTGCGTGAAGGGCTCTCTGCAGGTCTAAAACCTACAAGCGAAACAGTTATACCGCCGCCACGCCAATATTAAGATTTATAAAAAAAGGGGGGACGTGAATTGTGATTCCAAAATGCTTCTTGGTCCGTGCGCAAGGTGCTCATAGTGAAAAAGAATGGTGATATATATTAAAAAATGTGACTGAAATGATTACATTAAAAGAGACGTCCACATTGATGATGGTGATTTTTAAGAGAGAAAAATAGTACATACACATATGGTGTAGAGTATTTTTTAATTCATGCATTCAATTCGTATTTTTTTATTATTCCATATGACTTACAAGGTCAAGGCATTTAGCTTCTTCGTGTAAGAATAACATATCCCTTTAATGTGGGGAAATGGCTTAAAATATGATGATTTAATATATCTGATTTAGTAGAATTAAGCCTTCAAAAATCCAGAAAATATTATTTATGTTATTTATAACAATTGAACGTTACATTTAATATAGTTGTATATTACAATTATTGAATATCATAATATAATACATAAAGCGTTCAATTGTTGTAAACGAAATAAATAATAATTTTTGGAATTTTGAAGTATTGAAGAATTTCGGCTTAACTCAAAAGTTGTGTTAATTCATTATATTTTTACCCTATGGTTCAATTATTTCCCCACATTAAAAGGACACCCTGTATATTAGAGTAGTATCAACAGTAATATGTAATATTTTATAATTATTAATTAAGATTTAGGTGCACCTTGAATTAGCAAAAATTTCATTTAATTTACGAATTTAATTATAAATTTAATATAAATAATATAAAAATATAATTGTAATAGAATATAAATTATTTGCGTATTAAGAGTACTGTTATCAAAGTGTATATCGATCTGATAGTTAATATATTTATATAAAGTATTAATTATTATTATGTTTATTTTTAATATATAAACTAATCCGTACATATAAAAAATAACTTGAAACATTGCATTAACCAAAAGCTTAAATTGGAAAGAATTGAAGTAACTTTCAATTACTCTCCCTCATTAAGTGCACTTTGTTGATGAGACTCAAATAAATAGAAAAAGGCACATCGATGTTAATTGAGTAAAAATAGGTTAAGTGATTACATTTTCGATACTGAACTGGGTTTTCATGGATACAGAATACAGGGTCCATTATGAAAGTAAAGCGCATAATTTTATTGTGTCCGAATGTGACGAAGGGTCTGCCTTTATAATGCAAACGGTCACCAGTTTACTTCAAGCAATCTGGGTGGAAAGACGTACGGCTTAAAAAGAAGGCTACCGAAACATTCCAAATGCTTCAAGAGTCATGTATGTGAATATATATAATATTGCAAATACTAGTACCGCATTATGAGATAAAAATCGAAAATAAATATATAGTAATAGTTCACTTACAGATCTTTACAATATTTAACATTAAAAAATTTGCTTCTAAAGCATCAGTCTGGTTTAAAACCAAATCACTGCACTTCTGAACACTGTTCAAGAAATTAATAAATTTTGTTTTAGATTTAATTATAGTTATTTAAGGTACAAGTGTAAAAAGTGATACTTTATTGCATGAACTGGCGTTTAAAAATACGAGCGAGGAACGAGCGAGTTTTTTTAAAGCCAGGAGTGCAATAAAGAAACTTTTTACACGTGTGCCTTACAAAATTTTATCTTCGATCGTAAAGGATTTCAAAGAATATATTCTTGTGAGTTATATTTTAATGTCATTTCAATAATTCAATTAATGAAAACATATTTTACACCTAAGGCCTTACGTCTGGGGTACTTCAGAATCCATTCTTGGTTCGCTTGTATTTACTCTTTAAACAAAGGATGATTGCAAAATTTTTAATCATTGTTTACGTTTTGCTATGCTGAATCTTAACATGACAATAATGATTTATATCAAATTTCGAAATATGCAATTGCTACAAAATACTTTGAAAAATTTTATTTTGATATTTTGAAAAAATATTTTACTTTCAATAAACCTTTAAATTGTTTCGCAAAAACATTGTGAAAAACGTTTTAATTTTTACACCACCAATTAAAACAAACACGAGTATAATCTTTGGTTTTCTTTAAAAAATGTTCATATAAAAACAAATTAATTATAAAATACATATCGTCTTTTAGACGAAAGAAGCGAGAGTGTAGTTCTCTTTTTAATATAGTCTTCTGCTCAAACCCTTTTATTTTATTTTTATTACAGATATATAATTAATATAACAATTATACAGTGTGGAAATGCCAAATGGAATAAATTCATTATTTCGGTTACTGTACATATTTACAGAAAATCCCAAAATACTCATGATCATGACATTATTCAACGTAAAAATGATATCTCTACCTTCAATCCCCTTCGGGTGACAGTTACAACCCCCAATTTTTTAAATGGGAAATTTATTCCATTTATATTTAGTTATTGAACAGACAAGGCCATTACTTGTTGAAACTCTATTATAATGACTTAATAAAACACTGGTATAGCGTGAGGTCTCAAAAATTAGTTTGTTGTACTACGACAATTGTTTCGCCACACTGGGGTAGATGTATGATATGATATGATACATCTACCTGATGATGCCAAAGCGTGGCGAAACAATTGTCGAAGTACAATAAATTAATTTTTGAAATCTCACGCTGTACCAGTATTTTATTAAGTCATCATTTTTCACTGTTGACAGTCTCCTAATTATAGGTGGTATACCCCCTTAATTAGGGAAAACAGAGCAACATTTAGGCAATAGATGTCACTTAAATGGGGTCACTATCCTTGATCTTGGTTTCTTTGTATTCCTTTACATATACTTTATAAATAATCTTCTCTAAAATTATCAAAGCTAATCAAATTAAGATTTCTGTATTATCAAATAGAAGAAATCTTTTTCTATTCTCAATTTGCACTAGATTTCACCGGTTTGACAAAATTTAACATTATTTTGCAAAAATCTACTACTTAAAATATATGGTGTATTGGAAGATTAGGGTGTACTTTGGTACACATCTGAATTACATCTTGTAATCTGTTTGTTTGCATTAATCTATATTTGGAAATTTGTATTCTGTTATAAAGAAAATAAAAATTATTATTAAAATTATTATTAAAGTATATGTGTAAGAGAAATAGATAATTAATGGTGCTCATTATATTACATTCATAAAATGATAAATGCTTTACAGAATAAAACGTATTTGTCCAGGTGTATAACCTTTTCTCACCATTAATCGATTATTATTATTATTATTATTATGAATATACTGGGTGAATTTTTAGATGTTCTCTATGGGGATATCGGAAACTATAAGAGATAGAAGAACGGTTAAATTGGAAAAGAAGTGTAGTTTTAAGAGACAAATAGAATTACACTTTCAAGGTTTCCAAAAAAGTCAAGGGTAAATAGATATTTTGAATAAAGTAAAAACGGTAAATCTCGGTTATTATGACAGATAAAAAAAACTGCCCAATACAAAGTTGTAGATAATTTTATGCAGATTAATAAAAGATATTTAGAAAATTTGTGTCTCCATTATTATTATATGATGCAAACTTTAATTTTTTTAAATGCAAACCATAGTTGTCATTGGATGAATTTTTTTTCTCTTTAATCCAATATCACATATGACAATAACTGAGTTACAGTCATTTTAAGCTTGGATATCAAAGAAAATAATAGTTAGCCATGAAAAAGTAAAAAGTAAAACCTTGAAAGTAAAATTTTATTCCTCTTGTAAATCTACACTCCTTTCATCAGTTAACCGTTTTTCTATCTTTTAGAGTTTCCGAGATCCTTATAGGGAACCTCTAAAAAACTCACCCTGTATATTTTTTAAATTTAATAATACCAGTAGGTTTTTAGTTAGAAATTTATAAATCAGTTTTAATAAACTTGTTCACATGCATCATAACAAAATTGTAGATGATTCCTTAAGGTTTCATTTTAGCGTCAGTAAGAATTATTATATAATCTATGAATGAAATTCTTAAGCATTTTATAATAAACCTCATATTCAAGAGTTCTAAGATGTTTAGTAAAATTTATTATATACTGCTCAATTATACCGTATAATATATTTGATTGGCTGTAGATATGTATCTTATGCCAGGCCCAAATGGCCAAATTTAAAAAAAATGCAAAGCTACTGAAAATTTTATATTTCATTTAAATTATTCTTACAAGCGCGAAATAGAAACGAAAACAACATTAGCAACATGATTAAGCGTGTTTAAAATTTTTGTTTTTATATTTTTAATAAAAAAATGGTTGCTAGTGGTCATATACAGGTATTTATACTAAGTCGTTACACCCGAAAATGGCAGTTAGAACTGGTTAAAACAAACAACTTTTTCCGGTTCGGAGTTATTAAAGTTCTTTTGTTTTTCTAAAAATAATTCCCTTATTTGAAGGACTATTTTAAAAAACCAAAAAGTACTTTTGGATCTTTTTGTCTCTATAAAACATTTGTATTTACAATTATTTTTTTATTGTTTCAAATAACAAAATGGTGACCTATCAAAAATTTCAAAACAAAATACTTTGATAACCACTCAAACATATTTTAATGATCTGTTCTTATGTGTGAACATAACTTTTTCGAAAAACTCACAAATGATTCAATAAAAGATATATACAGGGTGCGCCAGAAAAACTTACTTATTTGAAAGGTCAATAGAAACAAAAGTACTTCAGTTATTGTTTTAATTATTTTTTTATTTGAGAATTCAATATCCCAAGTTTTTTGTTCATACAGTTTTGAAAATTACATCGGTTAAATGGCGACCCCCATTGTGCATGCACTGATAAAGTCGATTTTTGAAGTTCATCTCCACTCTTCGCAGCATATTAATCGGTATGTTGGCAATGGCGTCGCGAATGTTGTTCCTGAGGTGAGCTATGGTCTGTGGTCGATCGACATAAACCAGGGATTTCAAATAACCCCATAAATAAAAATCGCATGGAGCCAAATTTGGAGAGCGTGCCGGCCTCTGAGAGAGATGAGGCGGTCGGGGAAATGTCGCAACAAATCCATTGAGCCTCGTGCTGTGTGTGGTGTGGCTCCATCTTACTGAAACCACACGTCTCTAACATTCATTTCTTCGAGGCTTGGAAGAAAAGATTCCTCGATCATGTTCCTGTAACGAGCTGCATTAACGGTAACTGCGCGTTCGTTTTTATCAAAAAAATAAGGACCAATTATTCCCATTACCGATATCGCACACCAGACAGTAACTCGTTCAAAATGAAGTGGCTTCTGGTGAAGTTCACGCGGATTTTCACCACTCCAGTAACGCATGTTTTGCTTGTTGACGGAGCCGGAAATGTGAAAGTGAACCTCGTCACTGAAAAAAACGACCGCGTCTTGAGGCAGGTTGCGTTCAGTTAATTCTTGCCAACAACCAATTTATAGGGATGAAGTTGAAGGTCTTTATGGAGAATTCGTCGAACAGTGGTGCCAGAAATTCCCAGAGTAGCTGCATGTTTGCAAGCCGAACGCCGGGGAGAACGCAGAATTGACTCCCTCCCTCTTTCGACATTTTCCGGAGTTCTGGTGGTCCATTTCTGGGTTTAGCGACACGTCTACACTCCTGTAATAATTAAACCCACGACAGAATCGAATTATGACCAGCCCAACTCACCGCTCGGGAGTTTTTTCAAATAAGTAAGTTTCTCCGGCGCACCCTGTATAAACTTAGACCCTACTTTTGCAAGGCTTAAGTTTACGTTCATATGATCTTCCAACTCTAATATGTCAACATAACATAACCTGATCAGTAATAAAGTTCTTTTTTTGGAGATACATAAGTCATATATTTCAAGTAAATGATGAAATATCATTAAATAAAACGACTTCAGTGGCATTCGTATCAAAGAAGCTAAACTGAACAAGAATAGATCATCTAAATGTAAACTCAGGCCTTTTCATGTGCGTTCAAAATTATTGTGAGTATTTAATTATATAAGGTTTGTTTTCAAATATGTCTGTAAGCCTATTGAATGAATATTATTACTATTACTATTTTTTAATGGCTCTGATGTTAGTAAATGTTTCTTTGATGATTTTCCATCATTTTACTCGTCATATATGGCTTATTTGTTTATATAATGGAAACTTTGTTATGTCACGTTGGCATTTTATGGAATGATTAGCATTGTATCCTGGACTGAATCCTTTTGAACACGCATGAAATTAGCTTTAAAGTTTTCATCATAGGTGCCCCTCTATTTTCCACAAACTATCCAAGATAATTAAACACACATTTGATATTTAAGAAAACTCTGGAAATGGTCAAGGTATATCAATATCACCTGTTTATGAAATAGCGTAAATTTGAGTGAAAAGACCCCACCGTGTTTTTAATATCACTATTTTTAAATTTTAGAAGCAGAAGAAACAGACTAAAGACTGTCCATTTGTAAATACTTATAAAATAAGAATTCTGAAATTGTCTTACTAATTATGAACACTGTGTTTTTGAACGACTAACAATATTCTTATTTACAAAACACGGATCTAGTACACATTCAATTTATAAATGCTTACAAAAAAGAATTCGTTTTTCTTAATACCCACCTTCCAAAATTATTTTCTTGATCTTGAAAATTTATATTTCTGATATTAATCTACTATTTATATTCTGATTTATTTTTTCGTTTAGTCAATTGCCTATTTTTTTTAAACATATTTTTGTGCATATCAGACTGTATAAAAAATATATTTATTGTGACTAATATGCTGAAATTGATCTTAATTCAGATTTGTCTTTACTTATATTACATAATTAAAATATCTATTTTTTTCACTTCTATAATAATAATTTAAATAAATCAATTTAAATTAATTCCTCAACCATGTGTACTTATTGTAATTATTAATTAATTAAAAATAATTAAAAAATTTACTTAAAGCAGGATTTGAATCTGCGACCTCTAAATTTCAGGGTTTCAACCGGCCACTTCTAAATAGCTAATCCAGCGCTCTATCAATTGAGCCACTTACCCAAAGTAGTGAGCATCAAGGTTCTCATCCTCTACACGATATGTAAAGAATTTCATACGTTTTTTAGATATAGAGTTTAGAAATGTAAGCAAATAAATTACATTATTCTGCTTCAATAATGAATAAAGATGTAAGCAATAGTCATAGTTTTCGTAACTAAAAACTGATTATCAAGTCAACATTAAATAATATTTCAATAACTTAGAACTTGAAATAAAATTAGTACAGTAACATACATTAAATAATGTTTATATCTAAAATATTAAAAATAAATAGTTTAATTATATATCTTGAGATATTAGTAATTAGTTTGAGTATTGAATTTTAATTAAAAATGCATTTTTATTGTTTTATTTGATTTAATTTATACACATTCCTTTATAATTATGTTTGTAAATTTTGTTTGTCTATATTATTTCTCTATGTGAGTAAAAACAATCTCCTTGGATAATAAATAAATAAATACACAACCTTTGTCTATAAACAAACTATACTTTTTTATTAGAAATATTAATGTAAATTGATAATTTCTTTGAGCATATTGTATTACTTCATTTACTACACGTAAACATATAAAATTACAAAGTGCACCTAATCGATAATACTTCATTTTCATGTCACTGATATACCATTATTCATGAATAACTTGGGATTTAGCCACTGTCGTGAACCAAGCGAGGAACATAATACAGCACTCGCCAGATGTTTCCTTGTCACCGCATTTTCTTCTACATAAATATCTCCTAAATATTGAAAATACAATATGGTTTATAAATTCAAGTATATCTAATTATATCTCTGCCTAATACTCGTGGCATTTAATATATATCTATTTGAAACAGTACTGGCAGCGACCTACATTTAATGACATTATGGTTTTCACATCCGTTTATATGCGAATAACATGTGGTGCCCTTTTAATGTAATCAATAAATGATTATCGCTCCATGTGCATTGTGCTCGCAACGTCAACATTTGTGCATCGAAACGGTGAAACTGTGTAATGTTTGATAATATAGGTAACAGTTATCAGAATGATGGTTTAAACAAACGTCATTCATATCCTTTCGAATACAGGCGTAAAATTAGCCGAATGTGAACAAAAATAAAACATGCATGCCAATCACTCAGTGGGATTTGTAATCGAACAGTTAGACACGTTTGTGCAAATTACATTAAACGGGAGAAGACTTATGATCAATGTGTCGTATATGCGGGGGAAAAAATAAATTGGATTTTAAAATTAGATTTTCAGGAATTGACGTTGTTTATGTCGGCTTTATATATATATATATTTTTTTAATATTCAACACTGACAACAACAGGCGATTATAAATGAATTGTTATCGACACATTGAATTACTTGTTTAAATAACATTACAAGTTACAACATATCGCTTTTCGTTTACGCTGTGTATTGATTGTTATTGAAACAAAAGTATGATATATTTTATTCTGCTTAATACAATCTTTAATCAGAATAAAATATATCATACTATTGTTTATTTTGTTTGTTAATGTGAACATTTTTTCAATATTATTTGAAACTGAAATCAAGAATTTTTAATTGCCATGAATCTTCATCCCGGCGCATCCGCCATTACTGCTTGCTACGCCATATTTGAGATGTTAAGACACGATTAATATTTTTATCCTCTAGATAAATTTTATGTAACGACTTTTACGTATTTAATATCATCCCTATATTGAAAGATTACAGTTCACGGCAAAGGAGTACAAAAGGTTGGCTTCTGTATTGAAACTATAAAAACAAAATAGTGAATTAATTTACTGACAAATTTAATAAAATGTATTGGGATTCAAAAACAATCGCAAGAGTCAATCATATGTAGCGTAAGATGTAAATATAGTTTAGGAAAACAGAAATTTTTGCTACTTTAAAAAAAATAAAGTTTGTCTCAGAAATTGTCAATTACTTAAATTTGTTCGTTAATAATAATAATAATAATGAACCTTGTTTGTCAATCTAAATTGTATTTAGGAACGCAAACAACATATTACGGGGAACCTACAAAAAAGCGTCTGTGTTTTAATCATTGTATGATTATTTAAATATATAACTACATTAAAAAAAGCAATCATAAATATGTTTAATATTACAAATTAATTTCTATAATCATTAGTGCAATGTTGTTGTATAATAATTACGCAAGAACTAAATAACTACTCCTCGTACTAAAGCACCGCTAAGCATTGGATTATATAACTATTAGTTACTGTTACATAACTATAATCAACAAAGTATCGTTTTTTGTGCTGTTAGTCTGCACGAGAATGAACCGATGTAAATAAAATCGGATCATTGCCGATGGATTTATTTTCGAGGCCCGTTCAAAAAACGATATCAGCAGAAAACCTCCATTGATCAATTTAATGGGTAAATTAAATAAAATTTTAATTTACCGACGCAGTAATAGTGGAATTTAAAATTTTAATGGGTGATATTCATTTCTCCAACTATTACTGCACCCTTGTCTTACAATAATTATGTAAGAACTAACAGCTAATAGTTAAAACAACTACTTCTCGTACTTAATGCCAGGCATTAGATTATATAACTAATAGCTGTCGCCCCATGACTTAAATCACATTAGATTAATGTAGAATTATACTTGGAATTTAATGAATATATTATTTAAGTACTTATAAAAATAGATGGATTATCTGTGTTTTTAAAATCGCTTAAGATTGATTTTGTATAATTACTTAAGTAGATAGAATGTATTTACGTTAATTTAAACATTAATTTGAATATGTGTTTTTTCAATATTTCTTACACTTATAATATTTTTAAATATATTAATTTAGTAGTTTCAATTGATTGGTTGAATGTTGGAACTTTGACGATAATCCGGGTTTCTTATATAAATACATATATTGCATCTGGTATAAAATTTATATATTTAAATTTATATATAAATATACATGAAATTAAATAACTTCATTTTTCAATATCATTCATTGGTAACGTATTTTATAGGTATATAGATTATCTAATATTTAGAATAAAAGAAAAAGTCCATACTTTATTATCATTGTCGATATTCTAGCCTATAAAAGCTCTTAAAATGATAATAATATATAAATTATTAAAAGAATACCATAAACTTTGGGTCAGGATTGGAACAACATTTAATTGGATAGATAATTGCATGGCTTGTAGAATTTTCCACAGTTATGCTAACTAGTGAATATAAAATACATTTTCACTTTTAGATACAGACTTGTAAATAAAATAAATTGCATAATTTACTTACATTAAAAGTTATTCACTTTTATTTGACCCGGCGCATCCACCAGACGATAAACACTTGCTCACATTTAGCGGGTTACGGGATGAATGTGAATGTAAATATACATATTACTAAATGTATCTACGTTCTTATTACACACCATATATGTATATTTAACGTTAATTCCTGTCTTATACATTTGAAATGCATAAAATTGTTAATAATAGCTCAGAGATATTTTTCTTACAAGATTTTCTGTTAGGAAATACATGTATAAATACCTTAATTATTCATTTGAAAATAAGCTTGTATAATATATCATCACTGGTATGCAGTTGTATCATTACTAGTATGCAGAAATGTAGGAAAACATTATTTCAATATTAAACAAAGCCATTAAAATTTGCATCCGTTATGTTAACAATACTACATCAAAATGTCAGTGTGATTGTGGCGTGCTCTAAGTCGTGCTCTGTTAACATTGTAAATTATCAGTGATAAACATTAACAAAAATTACCATCTTTCGCCCTAGCGGTTCTGGTACTTCAGGGAGCACTTTGCCAGACTTTATTTATGAAATTATATCCTGGCTCAGGTGGTAAGTGAATATTAACCTCCAATATTTATTCGATATACGGAATAAATCTCTGCACTCGTGCCCATACACTGTTTTTGCGGCCTCAACGTAAAAACATTTCGCACGGGATAAATTGCTCCGCGTTAATCACTCAGCAAGGCAGAACCGGACTCATATTATTTCTTATTTTAAAACCGCCAATTATTTAATACTATTATTTTATTTCCTATTACTCCTATGTTCTCTTATGTTTTTCCATCCGTGGTCTATTCTTACCCTGTTCGTACATTGCTAAGTCGTTATTACGGACCCAATAACGTGAAGTTGTGTTACTTTGTTTTATCCTACTAATTTATCATTTCAACTGAAATTAAAAATGGGGTTCTATACGTGCAATCACTGCTCGGCTAATATCAGCCCTAATTCATTTTATCTAAAATGTATTGGATCTTGCGAGAAATGGTTCCACTCTAAGTGCACGCATCTATCTACGGAGCAAATAAATCAATTGAAGAAAGCGCGTAATAATAGTTTCACGTGTGTAAAATGCAATCAACCATCCACGTCAAGATTATCACTCAGCAGCTCATCAAATGCAGATCTATTTAACAACAGGCAGCTTTCCCAACTGGAAACTGTTTTTGATAAACTACTCCTGAAGCACCTGGAACCTTTCAAAGCCGAAATCCAAAGTATAATTAGCACGTTTGAGGTCAAAATATCGTCCATTCAGGAGAAAATGAACAAATTGTATGATGACTTTGATACTTTAGAAACACAATTATCGTCTGCTCCTAATCAAAGAGGTATTGATCAAACGATTTCTTCAATCTCCGACGTGGCTGTAAGCGAAGCGGTTTCTGAAATAACTGAACGAAATAGTAGGAAGCATAATCTAATTCTATTTAATCTTCCTGAATCCAATGATACCAACGCAACTAGTAGGACAGAAGAGGACCTCGTCAAAGTTTCGACCATCCTTCAGCAACTTGGAAACTTCTCAGCACCTCAGTCAGTGTTCCGATTGGGAAAAAGGAATGAATCAAATATACGTCCATTAAAATTAATTTTTAATAATGTGGTCATCGTCGACAGCATATTAAAAGCCTCACTTGCGGCTACTACTAATAATTTGAAATTTAAAAGAGATCTAACTCTGATGCAACGTAATCATCTAAAATTACTATATGCGGAATTAAACGATCGTTTGAAAAGCGGTGAATCTAATTTGAAAATTAAATTTGTAAATGACAATCCCGTAATAGTTACCGTCAGACAACGCCCTGCTCCAAAAAACTCATAAATACTACCATTATACCTGACTGCCTGCAAATGTATTATCAGAACGTTCGCGGATTAGCAACTAAAACACATACTCTGTATAAAAATATATTATCAGCAGATTACGGTATCTTGGCGTTCACTGAAACTTGGCTACACGAGGGTATATTTGACGCTGAAATGTTTCCAACCAATTTTTCTGTTTTTCGGGCAGATAGAGTTGGAAAAAAAGGTGGTGGTTGTTTAATTGCTGCCGACTTAAAATACTTACCTCGACGTGTTAATATTACTGCAGTTATAAAAGACTTCGACATTGTTGCAGTCAAATTGCTTGTTCACTCAAAGCCTATGAACATCATTTGTATATACATTCCCCCCAACTCTACTTTGCCATCTTATAATGTCTTACTGGAATTACTTGATGAATATATTGATTTTACCCTACCTACGTTACTAATTGGCGACTTTAACTTACCACATTTTATTAACATCACGTCCACTGGTTGTACGAAATCTGCTCAAACTCTGGCATTAATTAATTTCACTAAATATAATAAATTATTTCAGGTGAATAATATATTAAATTCTAATAATAGAGTTCTCGATCTGATTTTTCATACCAGTAACCTCAGCTGCAATGTGTTAGAGTCGACTGATCCATTAGTAAATATTGATAAGCATCATCCTCCAATTACTCTTGATGTTTCATTAAAAAATCCTTTAGCGTCCACGTTTAATATGAACTCGTCTAAGGAGCAACTGAACTTTAAAAAAGCTAACTTTCCCCTTTTATATCACAAGATTCAAGAGTGTAACTGGGGTTGTGTTGTTGGTAGCATGGATCCAAATATTGCCTGCGCTCAATTTTATTTTAAGTTAAATAATATTTTCAAAACTTGTGTCCCCACAAAAAAGAGTAATTTAAAAAGGAAATTCCCTATATGGTTTACAAAGGTAACTAAAACACTGATTCGTACTAAAACTAGATATCTAAAACTTCTAAATAGACGCTTGAGTAATTTCTACACTATTAAAATTAGAGATTTGCGCCGCAGAATAAAAATAAATATTTCTGATGATTACCAAAGATATATTGAAAAGCAGGAATCCTTTATAAAAAGTGATCCGGCGAAGTTCTGGTCTTTTATACGTTCCAAAAAGGCATCGTCTCGAATTCCTGGAAACATGTGTTATTGTAACAATAATTTGGAGACCGAACAGGATATTGTGAATAGTTTTGCTGACTTTTTCAAGAGTGTCTTCAGGCCTGTTTCTGTCTCAAGTACTAATACTAGGACTTCTTCGTGTAGTAATTCTAACTTACTAATTAAAAATTTATCTGAAAAGGAGATCATTGAAGCTGGTAAGAATTTAAAACCTAGTTTTACGTGCGGCCCTGATGGAATACCCTCTTTCATTGTAAAAGATTGCATATCTTGTCTTGTTACTCCATTAAAACACATTTTCAATTTAATTCTATCAACTGCATCATTTCCCGACATTTGGAAACTAGCTCGCATATGTCCAGTTTTTAAATCTGGAGATAAAAACGAGGTGACCAATTATAGGCCTATCGCCTTGATAAACATCTTTGCTAAACTATTTGAAAGCATTATCTCAAAGAAAATCTATCAGCATATCTCTAATTATATTGCACCGCACCAACACGGCTTCGTTAAAAACCGATCAACGAGTACCAACCTTTTAAATTTCACACAATTTATATCACATGTTCTTGATCGGCGTGGACAAGTAGATGCAATATACTTAGATTTTAAAAAAGCATTCGATAGTATTAGCCACAGTCTTGTAATTATGAAACTATCTAACCTTGGGTTTTCTCCTATATTATGTTCCCTTATTGAGTCATACTTAACTAATCGCACTCAATACGTGGAACATAATGCTTTTATGTCCTCTAAATTTGTTGCTTCTAGCGGTGTGCCTCAGGGGTCTAACCTGGGGCCTTTAATCTTCATATGCTTCATCAATGATATTGTTTCGAATATTAATTCTAATATACTATTATATGCTGACGACATAAAATTGTACTCTGAGATTAAATCGGAGGATGATTGCCTAATGTTAATGAGAGACCTGCAGATAATTGATGCCTGGTGCGTTGCTAATGATCTGCAACTGAATCTTAGTAAATGTACACATATTACGTTTAACCGAAAGGAGAATCCCATATTATATAGCTACTCTATTGGCAATCATCTGCTCTCTCACTGTAATGTGGTCAAGGATTTGGGTGTCTTGCTAGATGATAAATTAACTTTCGAAGCACATATTAATGAAATTTGCAGTAATAGCTATAAAATGTTGGGGTTTATCATGAGAAACTCCAAAGATTTCAAAAACAGTGCCACTCTAGTTAAAATATTTTACGCTTTCATTAGATCTAAATTAGAATATTGTTCTATTGTATGGTCGCCTTTTCATTCTTGCTACATTCAGCAAATTGAATCTATTCAGCGAAAATTTCTAAAGCTTCTTTATTTTAAAAAATACAAAGAGTATCCGGTCCAAAATTATGATTATAATCGGTTGCTTTCGGAATTCAATATGTCCTCACTAGAAATGCGTAGAAAATTGGGATCTCTCATATTCCTCTACAACTTGATTCATAATCGAATTAATGACACTCACTTACTAGCGCAACTAAACTTCCAGGTTCCGAGGTTAAATGCAAGGTGTCCTAATTCTTTTGCGCTTCCTACTGCGAGAACCAATGTTTTATACTATTCGCCTCTTTTCAGTATGGTAAGGAACTGCAACAGTCTTTCGGATTTGGACATATTTAATACCTCTTTATTAGAGATTAAGACACGCACACTAAACTGTAATTAAAATGTTTTCTATATGTTGCCCATATACTAAGTTACTTGTATTTGCCTTTTTATTCATAGTTTTGTATTACTAGATTTATAATGTTTGTATTTTATAAGGTTTGAACATTTTAAAAATTTTGTGTACTATGTTATGTTTAAGTTTTGTTTATATTTCTCTGTTAATGGATGTTGTATCTGTTGAGAAATAAATCATTATTATTATTATTATTATTATTATTATTATTATTATTATTAATACTATTTGAACTGAGAATGTTGTCAAGATTTAAAAAAGAGACTTGAGATATTCAGCCGTACGAAAAGAAAAATACGACTTATATCGTTACCGCATTAAATATTTGTGGACACTAATTTATTGCATTAACTAATCCTAAGCATGAATGTATTATTTAATATTGAAACGTTTATTAATAACAATTTATTATTACGGATTATCTTCAACTAAATGGTACTAAATAACCAGTATAATAACATTTTATATATAAATGTTTTATTCCGAAATCCAAACGACATTAAATGGGGTATTAGAATAACGCCATTTCTTATTCATGGTAGAATGAAGGAAACACTTTCTGATAAATTTTTAATTGAACAAAGGAGTCTAATTGCCCTTGTTATACAGCATTTTAGTAATGATATGATTTAGGATATCACAAATGCCACATATTTTAATAATAACCCTTTTAATATAAATTGCATGAATAATAGGTAGTTGATTAGAATTAAAAATTCACTTGGTTGGTTTCGTTTCGTTTCGTGAAATGATTTAAGTGAATTTTTAATCAACTACCTATTATTAAGATCATGTTTTACCAAGGGATAAATGAGAAACAAATACAAGATATAAATTGCATGGCTTAGAACAGTCCCTAATTAGCAGTTGAGTGCATAGCAAATAAATTTTCGTAATTTTTACATAGACAAAGCAAAGCTCCTATATTATTCTTATTTAAATAATATAAATCGTAGAATAACTTTATACAACCTGGCGTATTCACCATATTCTTTGTCTGGTATCGTCTCCTATCTGAGGTTGAATATGAAATTCAATTTCTATTTTAACCGTATGTATAGCTGCGCGGAAAAGTTCTATGGAATTCCATTTAAAACAATCCTTCAAATTCAGTAATCACGAAATTCTCTTTCTAGAAATGTTTCTTTTTTATTTTATTTTAAGTACTTAGTTTGAAAATTATTACTGTGTAATTCGAAACTAGTCACGAAGTATTGTATAAAAATAAAAATTAGTATAAAAAAGTTAAACGTTTTTCTGTTATTCATTAAAAATGTACTACGAAGTGAACGCCTCCAAAATTCAAGATAAGATCCCTTTTTAATTTATTTTACCCTGCATGATCACTCCTAGCATCTCATATATCTCTCCCCTCATTACATGTACAAGATATTGTAGCTTTCGTCTCTTTTAGCTGTTAATTACTTCGTATTCTTTGCCCATTTCTTGTAATCCTTTCACGTTTGCTTTCCTCAGTGTCCAGGATATACGAATCATCGTTCTGTAACACCATATTTGGAACGACTGTAATTTGCCTATGGGTTCTTGTTTTAGTGTCCAGCTCTCTTTCTAGTCCATACACTTTGCAAAACCATATTACCTTAGTACTCTCACTCTTAGTCTATTGTGAGATTTCTGCGACAGAGGATTGTTTTTAGTTTTTTAAATGCACTTCTTGCTATTTCTACTTTCGATCTTATTTCTGTTGTTTGGTCACAATTTTCTGTGAACCATGTAGCTAGGTATTTGTATTTTTTAACTCTTTCCAGTTGTATACCTCATAAATATATTTTTGCATGTACGTTTAGTTTTATTTTGTTATTACCATATATTTACCGTTTCTTATTAATTCTTAATCCATATCTTTCGTAACGTACTTGTTTTATTTAGTAACCTAGTTCTTCAGCGGAATCTGGCATAATTACGGTGTCATCTGCAAATCTTATGTTGTATATGGTTTTTCCGTTTAATAATAGTAGTGGTATTTATTTATCCAATATGCTTACATTATCCTTTCTATTTAAAACAAAACAATAGAGCTGTTTTATAATCCCTCTATTTCGTATTTTATATATACCTGCTGTACCCTTTTAAATTACTATGTGCTTGATAATGACAAGCTAAATTTGTCGAAACTAGTCACAATAAAAAGTTTTCAAGTTATACAAACAAAATTATCGTGTTTTATTCAATTTTTCAATTTTGTCACACTATAAAAGTAATTGTTTCCGTTTTTTATGGTAATGGTCTATCAGTGGTTTTTTATAATCACTGTTTATTTATTTATTTATACATCTTTGGACTCTTTTCTTAAATAATTATATATACAATAAATCAATTTTAAAAAAAACGTACTTACTTAGTGGCTACGGTATTTATTATGTTCAAGTCTTTTTCAAAGTCAACTTCGTTTAGAGGAATATTAATTAATCGGTGCAAAAATGAATGAAAGGTGCTATGTTTTATTTGATTAGGCGTATTCGAGTCTTCTGGAATTATTTGTATGCAAGTGTGTTTTTGTCTGTTTTTGAAATATTTAGATCTAAAAAGTTCTCATCCTTCTCAACCGTAAATTGTATTTATTTATTCATTCAATTTAGATGTTTTGAAAATATTTCTAATTGTCTAAATATTCCTGACCAAATACAAAAAATGTTGTCCACGTATATGAATAAATTATTAATTTGTGAAATAAGCCAAGTGAATTTAATTTAATCTAAAACCTACGTTCATATAATGTTTCACCAAGTGATTAATGAGAAACAAGTATATGATATTGTGTTTGTATACGTCCTATTTTGTATATTGCGTTGAATAAATCTAACAGTATATCTAAGGTATTGTCATTCATACATTTAAAAGTTTTAATTGGGATTTGATCTGGGCCTACTGTTCTTCCATTTTTGCTGTTCTTTGGGGACGGTTATATTTCTTCACTTGGTATTTTTAAAAATTCGTTATCTTCTACTTCAATTTCTGGTTGTTTTGTACTATTGTCTCCAGACTAGTCGTTGATTAATTCTCATTTGTATTGAAATTTAGCTTCCCGTTCGCATGTTTGAGTATACTTGATTTTCTTTTTACATTAATATAAGTTATCTCTTTTTTGTGAATATTGAAACAGTTATATTTTCTCTGATACCCTTCTATTTCTTTACATTGGTCTTTTAGACATTTTCCTTTGCTTGTTTAAATTTCAATCTTTACTTGTGATTATTTCTTCCTTTGAACTGTTGTCTTTATCGAACAAGTCTAGGATGTCTTCTGTCATCCATTGTTTCTTTTTGCATCTTGTTGGTCATAGAACTTATTTTTGAATTTAAGTTATTTCTGTATTCATCAGAAACTATTTGGAGTATTTTGGAGAAATTCTTCTTATCCTTTGTTAATTCTCTTTGTCATAAGTTATTTTGTGTTTGTATACCTTAGGAGTGTCAGTTTGCTTGTTTTCTGACCTACTTATTATCACTTTCATTTTTATTCTGATGTTAGTAACTATGAAATTATGGTCTGATCTTATGTTTTTGCCAATATAACAACGTTTTGTATTTTTGTCTAATCAGTAACTTATCTATTGACGAATTATTTAAAAATAAATTTCACTTACCCATATATGTTTTTCAGTTTTAAACAATCAATTAAAATCAAAGTCGTTAAAATGATCAATAAAATAAGCATCGCATTTTTTGGTCATGACGGTATTAATATATTAATGGATCGTATGTATTGTCCTGTTGTTTTGCCTTACTTAGTAAATATTATGAACTCATGTATGCAAACTTAAAGATTAGCGTACTATCAGTATTTTACCAACCCTCTCAAAAATTCTAGAACGAGTAATGGTAAATCGACTAAATGCATTTATTTATGAAAATAAAATTCTGCTACATCATCAGGAAGGGATCATAGTTGTGAAAGTGCACTACTTAGATTGACTGATGACATAATTAAAGCCACGGATAGACGTAAATTGTCAGTGCTAGTCCTCCTTGACTATAGTAAAGTCTTTGATACAGTAACTACTAGCAAATTGCATTTTATTCTTAGACATGTAAGACTGCATCCAACGCCAACTAATTTAATTGACATCTATTTAAGAAATCGCAAACAAGTAGTAAATCTTGAGAACAAAATATCTAATCCTAGGGGCATTAAAATAAGTCTGCCTCAGGGTTCTATTATTGGACCTCTTCTGTTTTCGATGTACACCTGTTGTATATTTTATATATTAAAACACTGTAATGGATATATGTATGCAGAATACTGCCAATAATAATATTCGTTTTTGCCAGAATCAATAAAAATTAGTGAGGAATATAAAATAAAGATGTGCAAAGAATCTCACAAATTTCAGACATGCTGGATCTAAGACTGAATCCTCTGAAGTCATTATTTCTAGTTTTTGGAAGGAATAAGCTGTGGGAACATATTTCTGATATAATTAACATAAAGATATTCCAAATGCTGATCATGCAACTAATCCAGGCGTTATAATTGACAACACTTTTCGTTATAGAAAGCAGAGTTATAAGTATATTTCTAAAGCATATTTCAAGTTAGAAAACCTATATCCTCATACAGTCTATTTAATTAATTAATAATAATACATGCTACCCTATACAGAAATTCCAAAATGCCTGTCTGAGGCTAATTTACGGAATTCGTAAATATGAACATATCTCCCACAAAATAGAGGAAAGTTCAAGCTATACGTTTCTTTTTTAAAGCTATTAATTTTAAAACTCATCCTTATCTTTATAACAAAATCACATTTAGGGATGATGTGCATAACATCATTAGGTGTAGAATTTCTTCTCCTAAACAATCTAGTCACTAAACACACTAGATTTTAGATTCAAGGCAATTCTGTCAATTTTTGTTTAAATATTGTGAAGATAGTATATCTGGTTTCTAACAATCTGTTCCTCTTAATGAACCGGAGATTTACAATTGTAGAACCTCCGTTTAGGTATTTTGAACAATGTATTTGCTATGACAAATTTATTATTTTGGCAGAATCCTATAAGTCGATCTCCAATTTCATAACCCAACCCATAACCTTCTGTGCATCCTTTTTCGTCTCTGATCTTCGCGTTAAAGTCTCCCATTGTAATTGTCACATTTTGCGTTTTGATGGACTTTAAGACATCTTCTTAAAAACTTTCTATATCATTATCTGGTTTGGTAACCTAGTTGAAATAAATTAATAATTTATAATTAATTTTCTATAAATTAATTATAAATAAAAAATATGTATTATTGCCCGGCGCATCCACCAAAGTGATTTGCTATGTATTTCAAATTCATTCATTACTAAATTACAATACTAATGAAAATGACAGGACTATTGTATATGTTTATATTGTACTAATCCGAAATTATAATCTCTCTTAAAATAATTAATTACATTACAATCATTGACCTGAGGTTATTATGATGATAACATTCAATTATTTTTTCCCATGTTTTAAATAAACATTAATTGTAATTTACTTAAAATGTGACTTTTTTTTTTATTGAGCCAGATGTATGAAAAAAATTATTTATTTTCTAAATATTGAAAATATTGACATTGTAAAAGTTGTGTGATATTTTACATTAACCATAGAGAAACTTTTAAAACTAATTATATCTGAAAATATTTCTGTGTCATTATAACATCATAACATGTAGGTTTCCATAGTACCTCGAATTATAAAATTTGTGATATAAAATATATGTTTACAATAAAATTGATAGTTTGAATTATTATTTAATACTATCACTGCTTACGTTTAGTTCAGACCATAGCTGCTATAGTTAGATAGTTTTTTTTATAAAATACGAAAAACACACATTTTATAGTACTTTTTAAATTTAATATATGTCTCAATTAGTATTTTTCTGAACAAAATGCGTAAAAGTTTTGCTTCATAATCGCCTGTTTTTTCTTGTAATATAAATTACCCGATAAAATGCACTTCCAAAAATATTTGTACCACTACAGATCTTACAAAAGTGCCTACCATTTTCGATAACTGTTACCTTATAGATAGGAAAATAGCATATGTGAAAATGTGTATGTAATGATAACGTCAGTGAAGATGATTCATTTGATGATTCAAAGGTAGTGCGAAAAAATAAGAGAATCACTTACCAAAGAATGCCTCTACTCGATTAGATGGATGGAAATAGGTTGGGAATGGTTTTTTTTGTGTAGAAGTAGTAGTGTAATAGAGTGGGGAAGTAGTTGTAGTAGAAGTGTAGAGAGTGAAGACAACAACACTTACCACATCCTAGAACAACACAACAAACATGCAACGTCACTATAGATACATCAATAGAATTTATAGGAAATGTAAGAAAGTAAATTTAAATACGCAATAAAATAAATATAAATTGTATAAGAAATCAAGTAATTAGAGTAGGAATACAAATTATAGTTAATAAAATATTTATACTAATAAAAACAAAATAAACCAATAATTTAATAATATGTGTGCAATACTACAATTACTATATAATTCTTATTTAGCAGATTTATTATTTAATGTATGTGTATTATTAATTTAATTAATATAAATATTTAGGTAAGAATTATAGGAAAATTAGAATATTGAAGGTTCTGAAGCCATTCACGTTATCAATTGCTGTTAGGTTAAACAAAAGTTATAAATATAGAGTGATTATTAAAATTTTATAAGCAATTTGTATTTAATAATAAATTTCTAATTATAACAAATTGATTGATTGAAAAATATTTAAATTATAATGAATTATTATAATTCTATCAATATTAATTATGAATATATTTTAGGAACATAATTAATTTTGAGCAAGATTTTTTTAAACGTACTATAAAGTATTAATTATTTATGCTGTAAACTGAACACATATAAAAATAATAAAAGTTGAAGAAAAAAAATAGAAACGCATAAAAAGTAAATGTGCTTCATTCTGATACTTGATTGTGCTACATGTAAATGCTTAATTTTATGTTGTATAATGAATAAACATACGCAGTGCACGCAACTCATATGCAAATGTGTATCATAAATAGAATGTTTTAATTAAATATTTTAATATCGTAAATGGTTTAATATTGGAATATTACTGATAGTGTTTATTTTATGAATTTAATAATTAGCTATAATATTTTAAAGCTTTACACTTTGTATATAATATGAATGTCAGAAATTAAATCGTGTAACACACAGTATTATTTTAGTAAAATGTTTAATTAATATGTGTAATTATGCAGACAGTATTAATTATTACATATATCAATTCTGGTAACGTATAAGTAAATGATGAATAGAATATTTATTTAATAAAATACTTATGAAACTTAATTTCTATCCGATTTATAATTTTTGTCTGTAATGCGAAATGTAATGCGATATATTAAGAGATTGTATTCTTGAATATCAATAGTGTATATTGTTTCAAATTACTTATGTAGAAAATATTGGATTGAGTAACTAAAGGAATGATTTCAAATTATCTAACGTATCAAATTTATATAGAAAATGTATACATGTATAATTGTATAATTAGTAGTAAATTAAATAATTCCCCCAAACACACAATTAGTATATGTGAAGGGTGGATTAAAAGTTACACACTCTTTTTTGAATAATGAGCTGACTCTTTACAATTTCCAGAATGTTAAGTTATTTTTCTAGACATATCAGAATTCAAAAGATACATGTTAGATCTAAAAATTACTTAGTGGTGTAAGTGGCTACAGCTGTGGTTTGACAAGTTATCTACCAATTGATTTATACGAGGATTTCCTTTTATATTTTGGGAACAGATGATCCAGGTGCTGCCATCTGGTTACCGACATTTCTAACGTAAAGTTCGACTTTGTATCAGTAGAGTTACTCAGGACATTTTAGTTGTGTTGTTTAAAGTGACATGAAAAATTAATGTCTGTTAAGAAATGGAATTAAGCCGTGTGATTATTTTTTTACAAATGTCGACGTGGATCATTTTTACAACAGTAGATTGATGACATTAATTTACCGAAGAGACACCATCAAAATCCTATATATCGATGGTATACGGAATTCAATCGAGTCCATAGATTATTTAGTGATGAATTTCGTAAATGTCGTTCAAAATCGGCTGTTGTTTTAGAAGTCATTGATGCTGTATACGAACTGACTTTGCAAGATAGTCATGTGACTTATTATGAGATTGAGGCATCTTTGGGCATTGATGGGATTAACGCAGTCAATATTGCACATTGAACATTTGCTCAAAAAAGGGTCCTTTCGGTTGTTAGAAATAAAAGCTTCAAAAGTACGATTACGGTGCTTCAAAATACGTTTATGATATCGTAAGAGGTGATGAATTATGGATGTATGCGTATGAGCATATGTGTCTTTCAAGATGACTTATGGTAAATAAAAGAAAAGTTGTTCGTGCACAAATAACTTCGAAGTAAATTGTCTCCTGTTTTTTTTTAAAAAAGCTGACATTTGGTACTTGTACCATTAGTACAATGTCTGAAGATCAATTCTGTATGGTACACAACCATTTCTTTGTCAAAAAGATGTCTTCTGAAGTATAAGCAAAACCAAACACTAAAAACGCATCATTCTCTACTAGGGCAATGCGATCTTACATACGTTGGGTCAAAAATGAGATTTTTGAGAACTGGGAAAAACTAATTTATAGGTCGTACGCCATAAAGCCCTGATTTGGCACCAAATGACTTCTTTTTAGTCTCGTAAATCAAAAACAAATTATGTGGTCAACGTTGATGGTTAAATCCAAGTAGAAGAAGTGCTTCAAAAATTAGTTCAAGCGCAAGCTAAAGTGAACTGATCTACATGGATCAAATCTAAAGTCAATGAACACATCTACGATGATTTTGTTTCCTTTTTGATCTTTATTCTCGAAACATAAAAAGCAACCCTTGTATAAGTGTTTAGTAGATAGTTGCTCTAAAAAAGACTATACACCAATTTTAATGAAGGATAACAGTGTAGAATAGGGATTTTGAACTGATTTTTATCTAATAGATAGAGCCATGTAGAAAGTGTGAAAAGAAGAAGAAATCAAAAGAGAGAACATCATCAGATGAGCTGGTGAGAAATTATTCTAATCTTCTCTCTATGTATCAAAACCTCGAGTTCTATGGTCTCTTATCCATGTGGAAACATATTTTGGCCATCTGCACCTTTTGCACTTATTGATATTGATTTTTTTATATTGGTCTCCATAAAAAATACCATAGATCTAACAATTTCGATGTCTACAGTTTCTTAATTATATGATTATTTTTTCTTGAAATGCAAATAGCTAAATCCATATCGTTAACTTTCGACCATTATACGGAGGTCATGTTCTCAGCCTTTATTGATATTGAGATTCTTTTATTTCCTTTTTCTCTCCAGGGGATTGTAACATTTATTTGATAGTTGTCTAAAAATTTAATGGACATACTCTTAGTATCTAGAAATAGTCGTTCGTCCTCGCCCCCCAAAAATACTAATTTTTTAGAACTTACAATAACTACAACAAACAAGGATATTGGAATCCATTCTCGAATTATATGGACTCAAAATATTTTGCAACAGGTTCAAGGATCGGCAAGGTAGATTCCTAGGAAGAGAAAGTGGGAGATGGACACAAATGGGTACCGCAGCTGCCTCATGGATTATGAAGACAAAGTCTTAGAGAAATTAGTAACAGTTTTGCGGCCTGTTGCCATGACAATATCAGTTCAGGTTGGGCAAGTTCACAAAGAATGCAAGTGTGATGTTGCAAATGAAGTTCCCTCAGAAAAAGGAAGTACGGCCTCGCAATTGTATTACACGTGCGTAACGCCTTCAATATATTACTATAGCTGGTAATCACAGAGGCACATTTAAAAAGGAGGATTTCAAAGTACTTATTCTATATGATCTATAGGACATGATTCTTAAATACTTCGTAAAAGATGGCCTAAGGTAAAAAGAGGTATATTGCAGAAGCTAGGTTTACTTCCTTAAAACGTGGTGTTCAATAATATATTTCAACCTAATTGGCTTTGACGACTTTGATGCCTTCAGCTATTCAATACTAGAGCTGATGGCACTAGCATTAAGAATGGTGAAAAAAATAGCGGCTGACTATACTTTCTATTCTGACAGAATGTTACGAACAAATTACAAAAAAATAGGATAACCCGTTAAATCTTCAAATTTTTTCAAGGCAGAAGATATTGAAAATATCATTAAAAAGCACGACAATCGATTAAGAGGATAGAAATCATGAGTCGTAGTCAGAACGATCAAGAGAAGTAGAGGTATAAGGACAGCAGGCAGAAGTACTTTCTAAAAACACATGGCGAGAAAAGAATTACGAAGAATTTCCACGTGATGAAATATAAAGAGAGATGGAAAGTGGAGAGAAGTAGATGAATGTTATATGAATTCAGAAATGACCTTTTTTGTTTATTAACATAATCATTTATGTGATATTGAGATGACTATTAAAGGTAAACAGGGCAAGAAAACAATGCTCGAAGGTCCTTTGTGGTGTTGACAAGAGGTCCATCCTTGGCTCCTTCGTTTGAAAATTCGCGTGTGTCAACGTCGTTGGGCTCCTTATTTCCGAAGGAACCGATAAAATTGGTTTTATGAACTCATACATGAGAAACGAAGACCATTATTAGTGCTTTTCAGTAAGCCAAAATTTGTAAATGAAATGAGGAGAGCCGACAGAGTGGAGAAACAGACGATCCAGTTCCTGTAAAAAGACATTTTAGTAGCTGTATGTACTTTTTTATTGAGGTAAATCCACTCTCCGTTTATTACCAGGGACTAATATTAGTGGAAACTCTTGATAGGGACAAGAGATAGATACAAGCTGTTATATGCTAACCTAGCCTAGGTTTCCTCTTATTCGCAGAATGGATGAAATGAAACCTGATAGGTCGAATAAACAAACAAACCAATTTCTGGGAAAAGACGTTGTAGTAGCCCCTTGAGGATTTTATTGATATAAATCCACTCTCCGGCTATTACATAACAAAAGGAGTCAGATCGTAACAGAACAGTTGCAACGTGTTAACATTAGTGGTTCCTCTAAAAGCCTAGGTTAACTGTTTAAGTGCGCAACGTAACATAAACCAGCTAGCACTACAATAAAATTCCATTTCCCTGTTCCAAAGTACGATGTCACTGCTGATAGCAAACATCGAAGGCCACGTTCGAATCAAATTTACAAAAAGAAATAAAACACACATTAAACCCCTATCAGATTTGTTCAAGGTAGAATATATTGAATTTAAATAAGACACTTTATAAAGTATCTTTAAATTTGTTATCAAAATGTACCATCAAGTAGACGCTGCTACCATACTAGAATTAGAAGATATTTAAAAGATCATTAAAAACGAAAGCAAAGTTAGAAAAGATGAGTCGTAGTCAGAACGATCAAGAGAAATACGGGGTTAAAGACGGCAAAGCAAGGTACCTTTTTTAAAAACACATTTCAAAATGAAAATGACGAAGAATGAATTTAGAAATGACCTACATATTCAAAAAAGAAAATCGTCTTTGTTGTAAAGAATGTGTTTAACTCAATTGTATGGTTGCACTTAAGCTATTATGCTGTCCTAGCCTAGTTTACCAGTTATGAGTATGGATTTAGGACTAACAGAGCGAAGAAACAGACAATCCATCCAATTCCTGGGTAAAGACGTTGTAGTACCCCTCTTGAGGATTTTATTGATGTAAATACACTCTCCGGTTATTACATACCAAAGGGGCTTAGAACAGTTGCAATTTGCTAAAATTAGTAGTTTCTCTAAGGGTACGAACAGAGTGCGAGCGTCTGGCGGTGCGATGTGCGCGGCTTCGTTTTTTTAACACGTATTTACGCTCCGTGGCACTCTGGACGACTCAGGACGCCATCATATGTTAGCACGTGTTTAACATGAAGGCCGCACGCACCCGCACCGCCAGACGCTCGCACTCTGTCCGTACCCTAAGGCGAAACGGATACTCTTGCTAGGAGTAGCGAAATCCATGTGGTTATATGCTGACTAGCCTAAGTTGCCTGATTAAGTGCGCAACGTAACATAAACCTGCTAGCACTATGATGTACATGCAGTAGAAACAAGTCCCGGAGAACGAATTTACAGAAAGTATAAACGATCAAAGAGGTGTAATAAAATATCAGAGGCTTAAAGCTCTTTGGTAGATGGGGCAACGGGATTTCTTGATGATATAATAATATAAATTTCTGCGACATTAGATGGTCGAACAAAGAGAAAGTACGATAGAGCCACAACGAATAACTCAAGTAACCGCCAATATAAAGCTTCCGGAGTTCTGGCCCATGAGGTGGAGCTATGGTTTGCTCAGGTAGAATCTATTTTTCAAAGTAGAAGAGTTACGCAACAAAGACAGCAATATCACCATGTCATATAATCTCTTTTTCCCGAAATCATAACGACCGGTCACACACTAAGTGCAACACTTCAACGTCCTTACACAAGGTCAACTCATTAACAGCAAATATCCGCGACTAACACTCGAAAAACTAATTGTAGCATAACGGGAATTGGCCGAATTATTGATATTGGAAGTGCTTAGACCGCCTTCAAGCCCCTGGCCTTCACCATTACACATGGTAAAAAGCTGACAGATATCCGATTCCGCACATACAAGACTTCAAGTCACTCCTTTTTTCAAAGATAGACTTTCCTAAAGCTTACCACCAATTTTCAATCGAGGAGAGCGCAATTAAAAAAACAGCAATAACAACACCCTTCGGACTATTTGAATATGTAAAGATATCTTTTGGGTCAAGAAATGCAGCGTAATCATTCCAGAGATTTATGAACGAAGTATTTTTTGGATTAAAGATTTGTTTCGTTTACATAAACGATGTCTTAATTTTTCGTAAAACACTGTTCGAACATAAACAAGACCTCCACATCATTTATGGTAGGCTGACAAAGTATGGTATGGTCATAAACGGTGAAAAAAGTGAATTTGTTAAAAACTCATTGGAGGACACGTGGTTGACAGTAAAGGAATTTTACCTATACCTTCTAAAACAGAAGTTATCACGTCCGTTCCTCCTCCTAAATGCCAGAAGTATTTAAGGCTGTTTTTAATGATTAATTTTTACCATTGCTTCGTACCAGATTGTGCAAAAATTTTACGACCTCTCAATGCCTTAATTGATAACTCAATCCCAAAGAAACAATTGCTATCACGCAATTCGGTACAGCTAAATGCGTTCAACAATAGTAAAACAGCTTTGGCTCATGCTACGCTGTTAACGCATCCAAAATTAGAGTACCATTCTGGCTGGGCGGGGATGTATCTGACATAGCCATGGAAGCGTGTCTGCAACAAGAGTTGGATAGAGCTAATCAACCCATAGCCTTTTTTTCTAGAAAATTTATTATAAGAGAATCGAAGTATAGCATTTTTGGACGTGAATTATTGGCAATGTACACATCTCTGAAGCACTTCCGATACTACCTCGAAGGGCGATCTTTTTACATTTTAACGGACCATATACCTATCGTTTTAGCTTTGAAAAAAATGGTCATGTGTATTAAATCCGTGAGAAGTCCGTCAAATGAACTATATTTCTCAGTTTACTTCGGACATACGACATGTAGCAAAAAGGAACAATGTAGTACCGGATGCACTCTCCAGAATTTCTCATATCAGTCGTATGAACGCAATTTTTATCAATGTGAACCCTAAAGATACAACCAAAGCACAAATAACTACCAGGAATTACAGCGTTTTGTCCTTACTGTTATAAGTTTCCAAATTACCTAACTCGTTAGTTTTACACTACAATTTCTCAACAAAATCCCTTTTGTGACCCAATCTTTAAGACATCAATTTTTCAAAACGTTTTAAAACATCCAAGCATCCAAACATATGATAAAAAGATATTTCGTTTGGCCTGGAATGCATAAAGATGTGAAACAATTCTACTACTGCCCAGAATATCAACAAGCAAAAATTCAACAAGTTAAGATGCCCACAGTCGATGGATTTTTATACCTGCTAACAGTCGTGAACAGATTTACGAGTTCTGTGTTAATTGTTACTAGGATTACCTGATACGGCCCTTCTGTACGTTACTACATCTTGACCACCTAATATTTCTTTAAAGAGCTGTAGGTATAATCTCGGAAAAAAATGTACTATATTGAAATAAAACCAGTATATTTAATAAATAAATATTAGCAATGATTCTTATTAAAATATTGTATACAATAGTGTGGCTGATTTGGACATATAGGACAATAAGTTCTAACTTATGTAGTTTTACTTCTGGCATATTTTCTGCCATGATTCTTTAAATTCTCACTGTAGTATCCTTTGCAATATTTTCTTGTCGCTTTAACTGGACCTCCTTTATTTCTAATTTCATATTTCATGTGAGACACGAGACTGACAGATTGCGACGGAGCGAAACGCATAATTTTTTGCCATTGGAGCTTTGCCAGTCACCTGTGACTGACTGACACATAAAAAAACCGTAATTTCGTATAAAAAACTTAAAAATCAAAGAAAACTTTTTTTATTTTACAAAAAAAACTTATTAACAGCCAATGTGTTAAGAAATATTTCTGCCATACGTAATTTCCTGTAGACTATTATTCACTTAAGCATTTAGACATACCTTTGCGATTTTGTGACTTTTTCCTATTTGGTAATTATCTGGATTATTCATCGTTCAATTATGAATGTTATTGTGTACTTTTTTGTTCCTCATTATTTTTATGTTTCCAGAAACTCAAGAATTTTATTATTACTTTAAATGTAAATCTCTAGAGAGATAATCTGTAGGAGATGGTTAGAAGGTGGTTATCAAGTGATAATGATGATGAAACATCGAAACTCAAGTCGTACTGTCTTGTTTAGATTTATATAACTGTGTCTACACGTTATATAATATTTTTACAATTATTATTTGTGGTTAAAACATAGTGAATTTTAAATATTTAATCTATCAATAACCATCAAGTATTAAAAAAGTAACAGAAGGAAATGGATGTAGTGAAATATGAAACGTTTAATAAAATTATTTTATAGACGTGTAGAAACAAGTACTTGCATATTAATGCGCTATTTAATGCTAAACGCTAAAATAATTATTAAGTAAATTATATAATATAAAATGAAATTCTCAACAATTTATTAATTTGTAAATAATAATTTCAGCAATTCCATTCAGGTCAATTTAATATTCCATTAAAGTTTTCTAAAGGAACATTTTCGTTTAGGTGAGAGGTGCCAAGGAAGTTTTGATTTAAATGTAAACTTTTGTACGAAACTTTCGCGCAATTCAAAACAAACCTTGAATGTATAAATTTGTAATGTTATTATCACTTCTGCACCTCGAAATATCTTTGACATTTTATGATGTTATTAAGTATAGACAACTGCGAACCTTACTCGAAAGGTTGTCTATATAATTATTCTGGACAATAACAAGTTCGGTTATATTGATTAAAACTATATATTAATACTGTCTAGTCTTTCATACATATATACCAAGAAAAATAGTGGTCACTGCTTCGTAGAAATTACGTGACGATACTGAATTATTTATTTAATCAAAATGTTCTAAATGAAAGAACATTGTATCGATAAATGCATTATTTTAAACAGAAGCAGAAGCATTCATGTAAATATTTTATTATTAGAATCGTATGCCAGTATAATTTTTACCACCTATCTTTTTTAAATTTAACTTAAATAAATTAAATTAAATATCTATATTTAATGTTCTACACATGTTTTTTCACTCGACTATATAAACTATAAATAAATAAAAGAATGTTATTTCTAAGAATCAATTAAAAAATCCTAAGTAACGTTTAAGTCAATATTATTACCATTGGTTAATTTAATAAGATAAATATCCACTAAGTTCAATTTTAACACCTAAATTTGTTTGATATTCGTATTATTTTTTCTAATAATTTATAATTTCTTCATTAGAGTTAACTGCTCAATTTTATGATGAAACATAGCAATGAGAAATAATATAACTACGAAATTTAGTGAAATTTACAATTATATATAATTGATATTTATTGAGGTACACTCTTGATGGAACCATAAATATAAATTTGATAATAAAAAATACTTGTCAATATTATGAAAAGTTAAATTTTTAAGTTGTTCCATATAAGAAATAGTCTATGTAAAAAGAAATAGACAAGATTGATACTTTTCATTTTTTACATACAAACCAATTTTTATATGGAACAACCCAAAATAAATTTTGCATAAGCTCTGGGCCTTTTTAGTGTCTTGAAACATTTTTTTTTTAATTTCTATCCCCAAGAACTTAATTTTATCGAATTACTTGATTTGTTATAAATATTTTTTATATTTTATTATATCAGTAATATTTCCAATATTTCACCATTAAAATTCTAAAGTTTAAGAAAAAATATGTGCAACTCACCTTTCTGGCGTTGGAGTTCTTGATGTCGTTCGGTTGGAGGGCCATGTTGCTGAACGGCACTTCCATCGAGTATTTAATCGAATGCAGCAGCTGGACGACGACGTTGGATACGTTCTTGAAGCTGAGCTTGCGTCTCTGGGCCGCGCCGAGAGCGGATCGGACCTGCAGCGTGTTGAACAACAGTGGCTGGAAGAGATCCGCCGGGAGCGCCGGGGTATGCAGGTTAGTCACAGGGGTGGTTAGCACTACAGTGATGTGTGGTCTTGGTGGTGATGTGCACCGGGGTGTTGATTTTGATGGTCGTTTCGAAACGTTGGGAATACATATTTCGTACAGATACACAAACACGTTTTTTTGATTAATAATACAAAGAGATATTTATAAAGTACGATAGTATTGTTAGAAGTTATGATAAATTGTTTTTAACAGATCATTCAAATTCATTAAATTATATTTGAGAGATTCAACCAAATTAATAAACATCAAAATTGAGAAAAAGTATTGTCCTTTTTGCCGTAAAGTAATATTCTATTGGACATCAATGAGAAAATTTCACTCGAGTAGCCTTATTACTACGTATACATCCAACACATTCTTCATCCAACTTTTGTTCTAGAAATTTCCTTTAAACTTTTGCTTTTTTAAAAGTAAAAGACTACAAATAGATTGCGTAAACATTACAAGTAATTTTTTGGCAAATTTTAAAAACAAATTCATATTTGGAAAAATTAACAACATCCAAAAAGATCGTTAAAAAAAAACAATATTTCGGACTACTACAATTGTCACACTATTGAATCTGGTTCTTTTTGAACACATAAATTTAATTCACTAAAATTTTAGGGGTTTCTCTTATCTCTTCTAACTCTAAATCAGAGGTCTTAGTTATATTTTGGTTTGTTTTAAAAATAGTTCTAAACGCCCCTATGTCAATAATATGTGTAAAAAGGTATTAATATCTAGGTGTCCTCTGTAAAGGGTCGATTTAAAATAGGGAAGAGCCAAATTCGTATTTATACCTGCATTAGTAATCAAAGCTAATGTGGAAGAGACTTTTCTACTCTTCATTTAGTGAAAAGGAGTTCCAAAGACTAGTTTTGATGACAAAAAACCTTGGTATAATGGCATTCTTAATTAAGAAGATCTATATGATATTGATACTATTATAACAAAATTCCTTAACCAAATGCAAGAACTGATAAAACAAAAAATATCCAGGAACCACAGTCTACAATCTGAATCAAAATCACGCTAGATGCAAAACCTACGCCTCAATCATCAATCTGGGCATGTATTTCTAGAAGGCTTAGCTATTACATTTACATATGCTCCTAGTTCAAGTGTGTTTGGTTTCTCTTCTGTTGAACTGGTTTCAAATATTGAGGTCAATATTGAGAATGTGAAAGAATGCTCAGATTTAATAGTTAGTTTCTGTTCATATAAGGGTAATTGGAAGCATTTTATAGTCGTTTTAATATTGTTTTTCCAATGGAGAAACTTTCAGAATTCTGTCCTAAAGAGATGCGAATAATGTTGTGTGCAGACCAGTACCCTCAATGAAGTAGAGATAATCTTTTAAATTATAATGAACCAAAACTAGGATATTCAAAGAAACATCCATATAAAATTAACATAAATACACCAGCAATGGCTAATATATTGCTTGAATGGCAAAAATACTTCGGTGAAAGAGAATTCCCTCATCTGAAGCAGAAGAAGGGGCCAGAGTGGAAAAACACATAGTGAACTCAATTTTAATATGGGTTTTACATTAGAGAAACTTTCAGCATTCTGTTCTGACGAGATGCAGACAATGTTCTGTGGAGACCAGAATCCTCAATGGAGTAGAGATGATATTTTAAATAATAATGAATCAAAACTAAGATATACAAAAGAAAGATCCATATAAAATGGACATAAATACTCCAACAATGGCTTATATATTGCTAATATGGCCAAAGAGAATTTCCTCATCTGAAGCAAAAGAAGGGCTCAGAGTGGAAGAACAAATAGTGAACTCTGCCCGCAAGTCCTGTGACCCAAATTTTAGTAATTATCAAAGTATACCTTCTAATTTTTTAGGTAATAATATAAACAAGATATTGTAAAATTAAATATAAATAAATAAATAAATACTACTTTTAAGAGGCAACTACAAGACTGAAACTCTAAACTTTCTATTGCAGGTTTATCTTAATTTTGTTATAGATCACAACAGCGGTTTCGTGAAACTCTAAGTACCCATTAAAACAACAGCAATTTTTAGCAAAGCTAATCTAGTTTATGAAAAGCAAATAGAAGATTTTTATATTCTGCTACTCCTTCTTAACAATCTTTAACTTCTATAAAAGTTTTATAAGATCAGAATATAGAAACATTTTTACAATGACTCTAAGTAAGGTTTGAAGAAGCTTCTAAAAAAACTCTTCTAAAAAACTAAAAAAATACAAGTAGATGGCATGAATCATTTTTGGTAAATTTTAAAATAAAAAAAGCCAGATACATACATAACTGTGTTAAAAAGTGAACAATAACACCAAACAGATTGATGTTAAAATTAGTGAATACTTCAGAGTACTGTTAGTTCATTCAATTCGAATAAGTAATTAGCTTTTTTTTGAAGATAAAATTTTTATTTACTAATATTTTAAAGTTTCAGGTAAGTTTTAGTACTCATTAAAAAACAGCCATTTTTGACCAGGCAATTAGGTCTATAAAATTTCAGATTCCCTTACTTCTTTACTATTTTACTAATATAAAAGTTCCGCAGTATCAGAATACATAAATATTTCTACAGTGACCCTAAGTAATTTTTTAAGAAGCTTCAAATCAATTATTTTTTAAAATTAAGTTCTACTAAACTGATCTCCTAATTTTAACAGAGAAAAAGTGCAAATAGAAAAAGTGAATGCTATTATGTTTACAACTATAACTTTATAATTGAATTCAAATAGCCAATAAGCCTTTTTAGAACCTAAAATTTTAATTTACAAATATTTTGGCCAAGTTTCAAGAAAATTCTTAAAAAAACTATAACAGTATGATCAGTGAATTCAAATAGCGAGTAAACCATTTTAGAACATAACATTTTTATTTAAAAATGTTTTGGGCAAGTGTCAAGAAAGTTTTTGAAAAAAAGTAGCAATTTTTAGACAAAGTTTATCACCTCCAAAAAAGCATTCTACTGTTTCATCTTAACTGTCTTTAACTCATATTAAAGTTTTCTAAGATCGGAATGCAAAAACTCTTCTACAACCATCCTAAGTACTTTTTGAAGAAGCTTATAATCAAACTTTATCTAAAATAATCTGCTAAACCACTTTTGTATTTTTAAATGAGAAAGATTATAAACAGATTACATAAATGTAATTGGCATATTTTAAATTGCCCAAAATCAATACATAGCAGACTTAAGAAAGGCCATTCCTTTTTTATTAGTATTATATAAACATAATTATGAGATTCAGAAGAGTATTAGACCAAGAACAATATAAGAAAGCTGTTGTTTCTTTCTGAATTTGTTTTAACTCCTAATTCTTATACACTAGCAACTTGTAACAGATTAGAATATTTCTGTATTCTGATTTTCTACGTTAAACAAATTTTCAAAAAACCTTTTAATCAAAATTTTTAACTAAAATAACTTCTAAGACAATGGCAATTATGATTTCCTAACCTTGTTACTCGCAGCATTCTACAGATTAGAATACTTTTGTATGCTCCTGCTAAAATGTGATTCTACCTTAAGCAAATTTTCGAAAAACTTTCTAATCAGAATTTTGAACTAAAATAATAAACTGGCATAAAGAACTTTAATATGAGTAAAAAGGAAAATATTAATATAAAGAGCCTCTTCGGAATAGACAAGATCCAGTTTAACATGGATGCCTATATTAGATAACATACCTAATGAGGAACAGATTTTCTTACTTTCCAATTTAAAAAAAAAATTAAATGTATTGTCGTTGCGGAAAATTAGGTAATCATTTAAAAATACGAAAACATTTCGTACGACTTTTGTATTTCTAAACTAAAAGAATATAATTCTTGCAAGATAAATTAATGAATAAACTTTCTATTTCATAAGCAGGACGTATTTTCCATTAATTTAGCAGTATATATCAACGGAGAAGTATATATATAAAAAAATAGTAAACTGGAAATAAACACAGAAGAGAGAGTGAACTACCGTTAATCATAGTTTATAGGAAAATACGTTGCAAATAAGAGTTGATTAAAAGATTTGCAACAAACGGAAGCTAGTACATCACCTGTACAACGATCAATTTACAGATTTTTAGGATATAAATTTTTGCTATCCCGACATGCATATTAAATGCATATAGATAGATTCGAATGGCTTGTTACTATGGAACGTAAATATTTAGTATTGACTTACGGATTTTATCTTGCTAAATTTTCTACTGAATTAGTTGTAACAATGGAAATAAAAATAAATAAATAATTGTAGAGGTGTTCTCTTCTTAATAAATTTTGGAAATTCAAATACAAAAGTTTTTTGGCATTATTTTCCTTCCTGATTGACAATGACAACCTAAAGTTATCATAACTATAGTTGCAAGTGCTAAATAAGTGACAACAAAAACGTTACTTAATTGAATTTGAAGATAGAAATACTTTAGGAACCCCAAACAATAGATCGCCTAAGTGGACTAACACACTTGTCATTTTCGTAAAAAAGCTTAAGATCTATAAATGATTTCGACATTTGTCAAGACACTTCTCTCTGAATTACGTTTTCTATATTATAAAAGCTGACGTGTGTAGATTTTCACTTCTTGATATATTCTGGAAATTCAAATTTATACACTTTTTTGGAAATACTTTCTATTTATATTTTTGCAAGATTACCTGTTTGACAATCCAAAGTTGTCATAACTTTAGTTACACGTGATAACAAAAACCTTACTTAAATTGAATTTGAAAGGAAAAATAGTTTAAGAACTCATGGAAAGAATTTCTAAGTGGAATAAAACTAACTCGGGAACATTTACGCAAAATTTCGGCGATCTGTAGATAATTATAAAATAATTAATATTTAGTAAATTACTTGGATAAGTTACGTGAAGATAAACTTGATTATAAAATAAAGCACTAAAAACCTTTCTTCATACAGTTTATTTGAAATACCAAATATATATTTCGGACACAAAGTGACCATTATCTGTACTGTACTGTAATACAGTATTAAACAATTGATAATGGTCACTTTGTGTCCGAAATATATATTTGGTATTTCAAATAAACTGTGTGAAGAAAGGTTTTTAGTGCTTTATTTTATAATTAATTAACATTTGCCTAGGCAGTATTGGCCTAATTGCTTTTTGAATATTATAGAAAAAGAAAAACAGAAGAATTTAAGATTCTGTTGCTCCTTCTTAACAATTTTTAACTCATATAGAAAGAAGCCTATTACTTTTTTCACAGTACATTTGCAAAAAGATATTCTACTTTTTTAGATTAAATATATCATCAAGCAATTTTTTCTAGGCACCTAGGCAGTATTGTTATAATTACTTTTGGCATATTGTCACGTATGGATATCCGGTCCGAGTCGAATTCCATTTTATGGGATTTTACCTGGTGCGGAGTCTAGACGCTGATATGCATTCCCACGGGAATCGGCGTTAGCAACACCGGCGTTGTTTGCAGGTACACCAATAAGCGGCCGACAATTAGTACTAACTAAGCATTTGTTGACATGGAAGCCGTTTATTGGTGGATCGGAAAACAAGCAACGGGGATGACCCCATCAGGCGATAAGCCAAGAGATAGTTAAGTTGTAGATTTGAAGTAATGAAGTAGTTTTTAATAATAAAGATAGTTAAGATTTAGATTTTAGTGAAGTAGTTGTTAATCATAAAGATAATTGAGTAAAGGTTGTTTAAAACAGAGATAAGGTTTAGATTTTGAAGTGGTAGATTTTGAAGTAGTACGGTGATAAATATAACCAGTGTAAAGAGTGTGAACGATTAAAAAAGGAATAAATGTAAGTAGTTTTTTATAATTGAGTATGTATTAGAATAATCAGTGATCCCGAATTCCAATCACGAGCTTGCAGTGAGACAAGACGTGACAATATTATAAAAAAGCAAAACAGAAGAATTTAAGATTCTGTTGCTCCTTCTTAACAATTTATAACTCATATAGAAAGAAGCCTATAACTTTTTTCACAATACATTTGTAAAAAAAAATATTCTAGTGGTTTAGATTAAACATATCATCAAGCAACTTTTGCTACTAAAAATCGGATACATTTTCGGTTGTTGTTAAAACGTAAACAAAACCACTGGAAAGGTTTTCACATCATCCCATGTTGCGAACAGTCAATTAGCTGTTTGTAAACATATGTTTTTATAATATTTTGAGGTTATCCAGTCTAAAAAAAAGTGAAACAGATGGCCTTCAAGATTATGCTGATCCTTCGCAATTATCTTTAACTCATTCTTTGCACAGTATCTATGTAAAAAATATTCTATAATTTGTTTAGAATAAAGAATATCCTCAAAAAATGTTTGTTATTACAAACCGTACTCTACAGCCTCAAGAAACTGAACAAAAAACGCAGATACATTTTTTGTCACTATTAAAGACTAATAAATAGAATTACATCATCAAGGGTTTTAAAACATTCCTTGTTTCGTACAGTCATTTGGCTCATTTTTTTGAACATAAAACTTTTATTTACTTATATCTGGCGGCTAATTATCTAAAATTAGAAACACAGATAATCTTCATATTCCGCTGCTTCTTCTTATCTATCATTTTTTCCTATAAAAGCCTTTCTTTTCATAGTATATATGTAGAAATAATTCTACAAGATGTTTACAATAATTAAACCAATCAACAATGTCCCTAAGCAACTTTTGTTGCTAGCAATTTTTTAATTTGAAATTCCTGACCCTTACATCACCTAACCAAATGTTATCCCCACGTTTAAAAAACGTATAATAGTAAATTTGTACTGGAACCAAACAGCTACAGTGCGTGTAGATCACGATACAACGGAAAACATCAAAATTTTAAGAGGTGTACAACAAGCTTGTGTTCTCTCGCCATTGTTATTTATTATATAGTCGGAAGTAACAATTCAGTAGTCAATTAAATCCGCATCAGTAATATCAGATATACGTATGATAGATTTTTAATAGATACCAAAGTCGATGATATTCACGTTTTATTGGATGAAGTGAACTGCGATACCAATGAGATTAAAGCTTAACATAAAAAAAAATTAAATGGATGGTTTTTAGTAAAGTCTCAAATAATTTGCAAGATGTATTGACAGTTGGGAAAGATATCATAGAGTTCAGCATTTAGAATATTTCGGATGCTACTTTAACCAAAATGGTGAAAGTGGCCAAGAAATATGATGCAGGATAGAGCAAGTGAGAGTAGCGTTTGTAAAAATAAAGAAAGTTTTCACTTCTCCTGATCTATCAATAACACGCCTGAGATTGCATAGGTTTTCAATATACTTTTGTACGGAATGAATTTTTGAAGAATATAAAATGTGGTCATACAGAAGAATATTGAGAATTTCATGAATGTCGCAATGTTGAAGTACTGACTCAATTTCAGAAAGAAATAGAGTTACTAATTACAATAAAGCGGGGGAAACTACCATATTTCGGCCATATAATGCGGAATGATAAGTACAAACATCTTCAAAACATTATGGGCCATCAGAGCCAAGGAGGCAGAAACCATCACAACTTTGTTTAGAATTACCGTAGATAAAGTAAGGTTGGAGTTACTAGCTGCCAACGTACTTGGAGTAGAGGCTACTTAAAGAAGTAGCTAGTGTTTAACCTTATTCGCCTAATTGTATTGAACGGAACTATTCACACACTGCAGTAGTACAACAATGTATAAAGGAATAGGTTTAATTTAACGTTATTGCACTTATGCCCACATCTACTTTTGCATTTAAATTAGAGGTTAGAATAATACATAGACTTTTTGGGATTTTTCTGTAGAACAGATCTCCTTGATCGGTTTTGGTCAAGATAGTAACTCAGTAACACCTTTACCTTAGTCCAACTTCTTCTAGGAAAAGAGAAAAAAAATGGAAACTACTACTAAATAGATGATGATATCAGAAAAAAACTGCTATGAAGAATAATAAAGAACTAGCTGAATATATTGTTTAAATATTGACTCGTGATTATGTATCGAATATTAAAACCATTTATGCTATTCCACCGAGTAGCAATAAAATAGAATTGCCAATGAAAATTTGAAAGATTCTTAACCTTATACTGAAGGACAGTAGTAGATTCTTTAATATAAATTATATTTCGTAATTAAAAATTTGAATTATGCCCAAAAAGTCATTAAATTATGTAACCTTAACATACAAGGATTTTCGAAAATTTTTGCATATTCGTCTTTATTCATAGTTTTCTCTCTCTATTCAAATAATAGTTATTTGTACTTTAGTGTTTGGGTGACGTGAAACGGTAATAACTAGGGAAATTGATGAACTACGTAGAATATTTTTCTGTTTTAAAAATCTTCATGATTTATATCGATTTTATTCTTATATACTTTCATTTATTATTTGACTAGATAATGAAGCATTAACAAATCAAATATTTTTATGTTTGAGATATGTGTATCTCCGATGTTCTTTAAAAAAATACTAATGTACTCGTATAATTAATAAATAAACACAGTTATTATGATGAAACGAAAATAAAATTCCTTACTTCACTTATTATTTTTATTAATACCAGATGTTCATTTCGAGTACTATGTACTCATTATCAATGGTTAATTAACCAAGTAAGGAATTTTATTTTCGTTTCATCATAATATATAACACTTCACATTACTCAACCCGAAATTTAGCGAAACACTGTTATATTTCTTACTTCGCTATTTTATTTAATCACTAAATGTACATTTCGAATACTATGTGTTCATTAACTATAATATATAATATAATATAATGTACATTTAGTGATTAAATAAAATAGTGACGTAAGAAATTTAACTGTGTTTATTTATTAATTAAATGGCAAACTTCACATAACTCACATAACTCACAGATTCATATTGATAACACTAATGTAATTTAATGAATGATCTGTATTGGCATTACAACTAAATTATAAAACAAATAGTTTAATAAATCTTTGTATATCTGTATGTAATTACTGTACACAATAATACAATTTCATGGGAATGTTAGTAATTCGGTTAATAACATTAATCAGTTCTAAACTAAAACTAAACTAATCTTCAAACGAACGAACTGATATTTTCAATACTGACTGGATTTTAGGCATCATCATTTTGTATTCATGCGAACTGAATGCTTATTATCACAACAAAAACATACACAAAAAGGAGCATAAGTGAAAGATAATCAAACAATTAAAGAGACAGAAGTGCAACAAAATTGGAGCTTAAATTAAGGTAACCCAAATTGGAAACATTGAACAAATAAGGATAGAGAAAGCACACTTAAAACATATAAATAAAATTAAGGCATGGAATTAAGCAATTGTCGTATTTGATTTTAATTTTGAACAATTTACACACGGACATATTGCAAACACACTAATTTTAACTTAGTATGTGGATTATGTGCTTAAGTATTTGATTGTAGTATTGGCGGATATACTACAATCAATTGCAGTTAGCATTTAGTTATGAATGTGTGTTTTAAGATTATACTAAATATTTTTTATTCACATGTGTAAGTAATTTAATTGAAGACATGGATATACATGTGCTAAATAGATATTTAAAAATTAGTCTTATTTTATTTATTATTCATAGTTATAATTGTTTCACCACACAGTGACTTCATCAAACGAATGAGTAATTTTTGTTGGATTTGGTTATCATTTATCACGTGGTGAAACATTTTTAATATTAAGGGTTGTTTACAATGATGCACTTGGTTGGTTTACAATTTTATTTTTAATTTATTCCGACTAGTTTCGAATTTTACATCTTTATCTAGGAATGATTCCTAGATTCCTAGATAATGATATAAAAATCGAAACTAGTCGGAATAAGTTGTAAAACAATGTGAAACCAAACAAATGCCTAATTGTAAACAACCCTTAGTATGAGTAATCATTGAATTATAGATCCCTGTCAACAACATTGAATAATCCGTTTCTATCAAATTTGAATATCATCAGCGTAGCGCAGTTGAAGACAAATATCAATAAGGTGCCATCTATTGTTTAAGCAAATCATAGATGCCACCTTATTGCTTGCTTAATATTAATTATTATAAACTAATTAACTTGTTTAATTACAGATTCCAAAATTAAATAATTTATAATTTCTTTTAATTTAATTTAGTATAATCTTTCGACAATTACCCAATTCCTTTGCACAGATGAAAGTACACAAAATAAGTAAATTAAAATTAATTTTGAATACTTTCAGAAGCGAACTTATAATTAAAGCAATTTATATTGAAAATACATTTCTGTTGGATAAATTAATTAAGTTGCGAAATAAAACTTTCTTTCGTACCTTCCTACGCGAAGTGAAAAGTAATTTCAGGTCGTTGTTTTTTTTTTTAAATTAATTAAGTGAGTTTTTGTTATATGTTTAAATCATATTACGTTGAATGTAGTGACGAAGTTGATATTATCATATAGTATGGATTATTAATACTAATGATATATCCATATGCGAGAGTAAAAATTGTTGTTTTCCTAAGAATTTTGTTTATATAATATATACGGGCCTTGGAGAAAATTATGTGGCTTGTGTCAGAAAAATAAAATCGGTATATAAAATAATATAATAATAATAAAAGCTTGAAGGTTAAAACAATTCCTATAAAGTATTTTATTTTGCTTTACAATATTCAAAATTAATATTTGTAATTAGATGATACGAAATTGTTAATATTAACGTCACAATTAAGATTGAGAAAAGTAATTTATCCATTTCCCATACTAAGGTTTAGGGAAAATAAACGTGTGTAAATGAAATCGTTTAAGAATTAATTGTTTTCCATTAAAATAATCCTAATGTTAAAAAAATGTATATGTAAGGGATATAATAGTTTAATGTATTGAGTTTTAATTTAAATGAAAAATATTAACATTTTTTTAAATTATAAAATAACAATATTTATTCTCGCTTTTTATTATTATCGTCGCTACATAAAGTTCGAAATGCAATAGCTTTTAAAACCATTTCTGAAATTGAAAAAAAAAGTTTGTTAGTGAGTCCCTCTATAAGTGTAAATACCTTTCTACGCCTCGCAGGTGGAACAATGAAGTACGTCGTCACGCAGTGATCACGCAAATACTGGTTGCGGCTCGACCCCATCCCCGCCTCCACTTCGTACTCGCCGCCCAAGTAGTCGAGGGTGGCCTGCGTTATGTGCACCCTCCTGCAAACAAGAGAAAACACAATGAGGTAAACAATGCACAGAGCACGCACAAGGAGACACACCAAGATTTAATACTGTAATGGTCTTTTGGTGTGACTTGACGTTATGCGAAGTGGAAATACTTAAAACCGGTATAAGTTCAGCCGCAAAGGTGCATTAATTAATGGCCTCGTATTTAAAATGTTATTCATATAATTTATAATAGAAATATTGCGAGAAGTAATACACTTGTTATGTTTCATTTGTTTATTATCAGGTAACTGACACGTGTTTCGGTCCTTTATTATCTAAAACCTTGTCCTTTACAGTTTTTTCTATCTGTTATAATAACCGAGATATATTGATTTGAAAAAATTGACACTTTTAACTTTTTTCAAAATATCTAGTTAGCCTTGACTTTTTTGAAAACTTTGAAAGTGGAATTTTATTCGTCTCGTAAATCTACACTTCTTTCCCCATTTAACCGTTTCTCTATCTCTTATAGTTTCCGAGATCCCCATAGAGAACATCGAAAAAAACTCACCCTGTATATTAACAGGTGGATCAACGGATATCTTTATTGTTACTCGTACATTCATCACTACAGCAGAGTGCTTGGGATCTTTTATGAAAATGTAGCTTAAATTATATTTGAACTGAAGAATTGAACTGTTATTAAAACAGTCGAAATATTTCGGTTGGAATTTTAATTTCGTGGCGCTTATAAAAATCGTTATCAGCACAAGGTAAAAAGCTTACTTTAGGAATTTTAATTTGTAAATTAAGGTGTAAATATAAAATTATAATATTTGTTTAAATTATTTACTAGTGGATTTATAAGGAGCATATATCCATTATATTATTTAATGGTAAAATATATGGAACTGAATAATGATAATGAAGGAGATGAGAAAGATAAATAACAGGGTGCATATGCATACCAACAAATTGATAAATTTTTGTATAGAATACCTAGAAACGTCTACAACAGGCTTACATATGTAACTTAAACAAATATATCTTAAAGATCTAATATTTGAGCAAATGAAAAATGTTTAATATTGTGCGTATCTTTACAGCTAAATATTTTATATTAGTACTATTAGTAACAATTTGTTACCAATTCCAATAAATATATTAATTAGTTGGCTTATATTTTATGGCTTTTCACAAAGCTACGATATTTCCATATGGAAATACTTGGTCAAATACTTTTAATTTAATTTCATATTAGTTCAATATTAATATTATTTTAACCCGTTTTAGGCAAGTCTTTAATATCTTTAGTTAATTCGCTGATAAATTAAAAGACATATTTGCATTTATAATATAAAATCGTGTCATCTTTAGGTACAAATATGTAATTAGGTAAAAAATGTTAAAAATATGATTCAATAATGTTTAATCACTGTGAAATGAAATATAGATACTTTTAATTAAAAATAAATAAATACATTATTAAGAAATGGAATTGTTTCCTCTAATATATAAAATTTATTTCCAACTCCTTTGAAAACATTTGAAAGAAGTAAATAAGAATATCTTATTTTATGTCAACAAAATCAGTATTTCTTTGCCGATTTCCATTCAGCCTCGCTGTATTTTTTGTATCCCCAAATCTATAAATGCTTTATTTTATACTATCATCCTATTACTACTACATTACTTCCGTTTCCATTAAAAACAAAACTAAAAAATCATCCTTACATCTGACATACAATATTTAAAACCATCACCATGTAGGCCAGAAGAAGCTGTCCTTTTTGCAATAAAAAGCATTTTGATGCCAAATACTACATCAAAGTCCAATTATAATTGTTCCCTTCTTAATTTTTGCCTTCGAATTATTATCCTAATTAGTAACGTATTCACAAATAGATGTGCCAGATTAAAGTAAGTTCCTTTTAAGAAAGAATGCACCTTGACGTGGTGTGGAGGCTTAGTATCCTATCATCGAAGTAGCATTGGGGGGATGGTTTACTGCTAAGACATTTTGGGATCTATCACTGCTTAAGATGGGGATTCCCCTTTAATGGAGTCACTGCTCTGTCTTTGATCTGTCCTCCCTTGAACGAACCCTTCGACCTCACTTGGTCTTATTCGTCCCCCGAGTCTATTAGGTTCGGAGGAATAAGAGGGATAAATCTGAAGATACCATACCCATACCCGGCTGTAATATCCTGGCATTGGGTTTGCACTACTGCCGCTGCTGTCTGTGGTCATGTCTCGAGGGCGACGATATACCTGGTGACCTTGGCTAAAGCGCCCGGATCAAGGTGGAAGGAATCCACTAGGAAAAAGTACCTCATTCCAAGGTGGACCAGTTTATGGCCAAAGGATGCATGACTAAGGAGCAACTTAGTCTCTACTTTGCATATTCTGGGGCATCTGGCGCAGCTCATTTTCAATAGTGTTGTCATGGTTTGCCGTGGGCGGCCATCATTCCGAGTGACTCATGGGAACAGCAATGATATCTTGTGAAGCAAGTCGGGCACTTTTGCCAAAATGGATAAAAACGAATTTCGTGCAGTCATCGAACATTTCTGGATGGATGGGAAAAAGGCGACGGAGATACGAGATATTTTGCAGATAGTTCATGGCATATCCACACCTTCATTTTCGACTATTAGTTTCTGGGTGAGCGAGTTCAAACGTGGCCGCACGCAGTGGACGTCCAAAAACGGCCACAAATGAAGAAATGGTCGACAAAGTCCATGATCTCGTGTTAGCCGATCGACGAGTGAAGTTGCGCGAAACAGTAGAGACCACGGGCATCTCATATGAAAGTGTGCAAAATATCGTGCACGAACATTTGGGCATGAGGAAGCTGTCGGCGCGATAGGTGCCGCGTTTGCTGACTATGGACAACAAGCGAAATCGTGTGACCACTTCGAAAGAGTGTTTCGCCGATTCGTGACCGTGGACGAAACATGGATCCACCACTACACACCAGAAACCAAGCAGCATTCGAAACAGTGGATTTCTCCAGGCGAATCTGCTCGGAAGAAGGCAAAGACTGTCCCATTGGCTGGAAAGGTCATGGCCACCGTTTTTTGGGATTCGCAAGGTGTGACACACATCGACTTTTTGCAGAAGGGAAGAACTATCACGGGACAATACTACAGCGATTTATTGGATCAATTCAACGGCATATTGAAGGAGAAACGACCTCATTTGCAGCGGAAAAAAGTGCTGTTCCGCCACGACAACGCGCCGGCCCATTCATCCCGAATCGCCAATGCTAAATTGGTTGAATTGGGCTACGAGGTGGTGCCGCTTCCCCCGTACTCTCCAGACCTGGCCCCGTGCGACATCTTTTTGTTCACAAACATGAAGACTTGGCTCGGAGGAGGTCATCGACGCCACTAAAGCTTATTTTGCATAGTTCTTGAAATCATATTTTTCTGAAGGCTTAAAAGTTGGAGCACCGCTGGGAAAAGTGTATCGCCCTGCAAGGGTACTATGTTGAAAAATAAAAAATAAAACCTCTTTAATTACTGCGTTTTCTTGCCCATTCCGGAAACTTTTCAATCTACCCTCGTATAATCCGACAAAAAAAAACAAGGAGTAGATGACTTAGAGGCTCTGGGAAGCTTAGCTTAAATGTGAACGTGGCTGGCAAAAGAGTGTGACATAATGCACCGGTAACCCTGGTAGAACCAAACATTGGGTATTCCTGCTTCATTTATGAAGACCGAAGCGGTGCAGGAGCCAGCCATTGTCATTTTCCTCCAGGTGAATCTGAACCGCAGCCACGCTGCCCACGACGTGCCAACTGTTAGGGGGATGGAGTCCCAGCCAGACATCACGATTATCAGCGAGCTGAATGATTTCACGGCAAGCAGCAGTTGGATCCGGGATATCACTGGGGGTGATGTGGCAATAAATGTCACATTGATACAAGCCCATGAGATAATAGAGGTCTTCAAAAATTAAACCAAAATGTGCCAGAAATGGCTAAAAATATTGCCTCTGTCACTACAATCGACTTATAAGCAACATCAGCAACTAACAAGTGTAATGGATCGAGTGGAAGAACACAAGAAACTGTGAACTCCGCATCCAAGATCTATGTTCTAAATTTCAAAGTAATTAATTACATTTATGTATGTATTTTTATGTTATTTTTAATAGATCTTGTTCAGTAAATAAGCTGTTGAGGCACCTGGCCTCAACATCGGGTAGCGGGGCTTCGCCTGCATGAAGTTGGCGGAGTTGATGGTAGGGACATGCTCTACCCTGGATGAATGGCAGGAGTGACTTGATCGTTTCACGTTGTGGGAGCTACCTATTCCCCTATCATTTTGGGAGAGACTATTTTGCCAAGACCTCCCATTGGGGCAAAATCGACGATTTGGTAAACGCGCTTAGGTAGACCTGTGATGCAGTTGTCCCCAGTAGGAGGATCACTCCAGGAAGCGTGTCTACTGTTGATGCGATGAGGTAAAGCAGGCCCAAGACAGTGCCAACGCCGTTAGAAGACATCTCACTAGAGCAAGGAGCCTCGGCCTCCTTAACGCTGACAACCTGGAAGAGGTGGTCTACAAAGCGAGGGAAATTTTTAGAAGAGTAATACAGAGGTGTAAAGTCACCTCCTTGGGGAGGCCATATAAAATTGTTATCAAGAAGATGACGGTGCTACGACCGGAAGCGGAAAAGCTGATTCCCGGAGGAATGGTATAGTACTGGAGACTCTATTTATATATTGGGCATGGCATCCGGTTAGAGTCCGTCCCGGAACTATAAGAACCCCTTTCTCCGAGGAAGAGGTCATCGTCACCCACGTCCTCAACATCTGCCCCAGGGAAGAGGCGTTCCCTGGTCGACACAAAAGGGCATGGTTGGTTCTCCTTCCTAAGGATGGGAAGGCTCTCAAGTCCCCCGGGTACCGTCCACTCTGCCTGCTGGACGCTGAAGTGACAGGTTGTCCGGTTAGATTTCAAGTATGCCCAGGAAAGGAGCCCCCAGGTATCTTATCTGCATTATTGAGGGCTAACTCTACGATCGCGAGGTTTAATAAAACTGCGGGGACGGTCGACAAGAGAGTTGGGAGGCGTAGGGCATCGTTCCACAGGGATCTTAGATAGGCCGGTTGTTATGGAACATGATTCAAAACGATGTTCTGTGGCTGGAGTTGCCAGAGGGGTCGACGTTATCAGTTTTGCAGATGAAAAACGTGAGAAGTGGCAGCTCAGAAGACCGGTACCACCTGGGTATTTAAAAGGCGCGCTGGTCAATCAAGTGGCACAAAATCCCACTTCGGGGCCAGGTCATAGTGGATGCGGAACGTGGGTATAGAAGTGGCAGCTCAGAAAACCGGTGCCACTTGGTTATTCACGAGTTGGAGTACTTGGGGGTCCACATAGAGGTCAACCCACACCATAGCGGACACATCTAAAAGGGAGTGGGATATCCCTCGTTTCAGGATTAATAGCTAACGCCGGGGGACCGTGGGAGGTAAAGAGAAGATGCGCACCCTCATCCCATCCATTGGTGGTTGGCTTAACACAGTGCCTGACAGGACATGGATGCTTCATGACGTACATGGGCCGCTGGTAAGAGCTAGAATGACGGCTGAAAGTGGTACCCTGGCCGGCCGGATACGGCTATCTACTCACTCTTGGAGTGCCCCCAGTGGTATAGTCAGAGGAAGCTTCTAGGGAAAAACGTGGGAGCAGTCATTCCGTGGTATCGGAAAACCTCGGTGTGATACGGGAGTGGTGAGCCCTTGAGTGGAATTGTATAATTTATATTGCTCTAACATCTATAATCCAGATCTTATATTATTAAATCCCGAGCAGTAATCCTTACTACGTGCAGAAAAATAACCATTATATGACATTCCAAAAATTTTAATTATTCCCTAGAATCTTTCCAACAGTCCATAAATTCCCTGTAAATTTGGTGCTCCAAGTAAAGAAAACTAATCCTACAATTTCAATTATAATCATTCCTTTCAGTAAAATAATATTTAATCCTGCCGTAGCAAAAATCCAAAATCCAAATCTCTGCTATGAAATCTAAAAGTTCAGGCAAATACCTAGGATTTTGTTTTTGTTTAAGCCCTATTTCTTCTGTCTTTAATATAGAATTAATGGAAGGGCATTGGATTTTCGATCACTGATATATAAAAACAAAAAAAAAATACACAATAACAGCAGTAATGCGGTCTTTTGCTGGATTATTTTCATCCTTTTCACACAAACTCATTACTCCACCCTCTTTTATATAAACGTCGCCGAAATATGAGCACTTTTAACCTTTATTAAATCAAGGCATCCTAATAATATATCCAATAATCCTTCAAACTCCTATATGAGGTATCACAAGTTATCACAGTGTCCCAACACATACTATTCTTTGACAAAAAATCGTTACTTAATAGATTTTGTGCCCACCTTTCTCCTAATATCAAAAATATAAATTCCCACTCATCACACTTTGCCAAATCACTATCAATCAACTATCACATTGAATTTAATTTCCTTTTTAATATATATTAAATTCAAGACAGTGCAGGAAGTTACCTTATTGTCCTTCTAAATAGTCACATCCTATACCTGGGCACCGCTGAGATCTGCTTTTTTTTAATTGATAAAGAGTTATATAAAATTTCTGATTTGTATTTACAAATGCATGTTTCATTTCTCACATTAGTTTATAGTATGTATAATAAATACAATTTGTTATTATGTTTCTATTTCTGACGTTATTATTTATAATGTACGGTTATATTATGTATATCATTTTGTGAATAAAAACATATTATTATTATTATTATTATTATTATTGTATCCTGAAAACTTTTCCAGAAGGCTTATTTTGGGATGGAGTTCAATAGCCTCGCCAAGTTTGTTATAATCATTAAATTTCTTTCATTTTAAAGCGAGTTTGAGTCGTGGGAATAGGAAGAAGTCTGGAGGATTGAGATCTGGCGAGTATGGTAGATGTTTAATTTACATCTCCCCCTTTTTTGCTAGAAACGATTTGATGATATTAGCTGTATGAGGGCGAGCATTGTCGTGAACAAAAACCATGAACCTTGTTGTGCGTACTGAGGACCGTACCCTGCATAGACGTTCCATGAAACGGTTCAAAATTTCAATGTACCTTGCAGAATTGAAAGGAAATAGATTTGACAATATTCGTGACATCCAACGAAACTTGACGAGGATTTTGAACTCCATCTCAAAAGAAGCCTTGTTGAAAAGTTTCCAGGACATGTATAGCAGGTCTCAGCTGTGCGTTGTTATGGGAGGTGACTACTTCCAAGGACAGTAAGGTAACATTCGTTAATATTTAATCTACGTTAATGACTATTTACCGAACTTTATTATCAAAGGATGTATATAAACCTAAAAATGTATTTGTTTATAAACCAAAAATTATTCATACTAACATCAAAACTCAAACTTACCCAGGTTCACCACCAGCTTCCATATTATTGGCGAGGGTCACATCGTTCGACCATACGTCGTATTGCCATTTCCTCAGTCCTAAAACTCCACATAATACTCTACCAGAATGTATACCGACCCTCATGTTGAGTTGAACGTCCGTTGCTTCTACGACACTAGCGATGGCATCGATCATATCCAAACCCATTTCCACGGTGCAATGTGCATGATCCGACCTCGGTTCCGGCAGGCCAGAAACGCAGTAATAGCAATCACCCAAAATTTTGATTCGAAGACAGTGATTATCCTGAAATAATAGTAATAAAAAATAGTGTTAATAATAAGTGAAATTAGATCTCTTTGATTTTGTTGTTTTGATACCATATCAATATCTTAGCATGTTTGCGCTTGGTTGACAATTGTAATGAAACAACAAGTATATTATTTTAGTTTCGAATAAAACATTTTATTGCGATTTGTGAATTAACGAACACTAGTTTTTGAAACAATTTAACTATTATGTTTTAATAATGAGAGTATTATTATTTCTTCTCAAGAATTTTCTCACTTGTCACTTGGTATTTTTTTAAAAATAATATGTAAAATACTAATAAGCACTTGGTTTGTTTACCTAATTATGTATTTATTCAATTAGATTCAAATTTATAGACTTATCTACAAAGTAGAAAAGTAGAAGATACCAACGTATTTATACTCAAATTTTCTCAATGTCACTAACGAAGGAATTCTTTTTTCACAACGATGACTTTTTTAGGTCCCTTATTACTTAATCTCATTAACTCCCTATTTATTATTTTTATTTAGTACTAATTTTTCTAGATTTGATTAACTAGTACAAGGGGTATCAATATCCTTTACTTCAATGTCATTTCTATTGGACAAGTTTTTTACACAAGTAATTTTGTCATTATTTATTTGTATATAAAATAATAAAAGTATGTTTCGAACAAAATTATTTTGTTTTAAACAATGCAATGGGATTACCCTTGGTGCTCAACTATAATTGATGTGGGTCTATTAAAACTAATAAATATTACAAATTTACAACTGTGCCCAGGGTCTGGTAATTACTATATCGCACGCCCAGTTTACTTTAAATAATTAATTATTTGGTGTCCATGTTCGCACTTATGTATAGAGGTCTCATTAGCATTAATTAAGGGCACTCATAAATATGTGTTGTTCTGGTAAAACGAGAAACGCTAGTAAGAAGTAATTGCTTGAGGCTCGCTTAAATGAGCCGTTCCGACAGGGGAAATACTTATGGTCCTTAAACAATTCAACACCTTTCGTTTAAGTCGTACGGTATACTTCACCAGGAAGATGGAAATGCATACTAATGCGATCTTAAATAATTGAGGAGCGTAAAACAGAAGGAGTTTAAAATTAGCTTCTTGATTAAATTAGACTCAGTTAGTAGTTAACTGTAATTTGATTACAAATAGTTATATAACAGTTTAGTATTATACCCTGTATTTTGTATTCATGTTATATGGTACAAAATTAATTAGTTATTTAAGTTTACACTCACTATATATAGAGGATATGCAAGGAAGTGGAACTAAGTAAATATATCTGGAAAAGCTATCGAAATGAAATTTGGAAGATAACAATTGCAGTAAATTGTGAATTTGTTTTTAATATTTTAATATAAATTTGAAACTTCCTGTTTACTTTACATTTTAGGAAAATAAAATAACATCGAAATTAGTATATTTTGATCAGACATTTCTTACTTACGCAGATATTAAATTAATTCTTCTGAATAAATTAATATAAACATACACTGATGTGTCATATTATACTTTAATGCGATCATTACGATGTTGCTAAATAAAATCAAATTTGGCTGATTAATAAAATATGCTTGGTTGTTAAAATAAGTTAAACATTAAAGTAGAAAAAGGAAATCATAAAATAATTCTCATAATAGTTTAAAGAAATTAAGGTTGCAAAGTGAGTTAAGGAACATCATATGGTGAACTAGGAAACAAAATATTAATAGAAACAAAAAAAAGACACATACAAGAATATTTAAAAATAAGAACTTGAATAAGAATTTTAGACTGTAGACTTAGAGAGTATATAACGAAAATGAAAATGAAATAAATAGTGTAAAAAATCTGTAAAAACGAGGTATACACCGCTTTTAAGTTTTTATACATTAGAGTAAAACACTATTTAAATAAACAAATTGTTGTTGTTTTTATTATCAGTAAGAAATAAACGAGTACTATCTAGTAGGAAACTTTCAAATTGTAATTTACGGAAATAAATTGTGAATATAATTAAGAATGATTAATTTAAGTGAAACAAACCGTTTCGAAATATTAGTGATGATCATTAGAAAAGTGGTTTGTTCTTGTAGTCTTAATAAGACTCATTTGTTGTAGATTTTACAAAATATTTTCGTGTTTTTTTCTAATTATTAGTTAATTTTCTACAACGTAAAGGACTTATATATTTTTATTATTAGTGATGATAGATTATGGTGATCGCGTCTTGAAAGAAATCCCATATCATCTTTAACATTTACTAAAATATTACAACGTTTTAATGCAACTGGGATGGTCAAAAATTTGCCGAAACCTAAAAGACCGAGGGCAGCAACGAACAAAACTATAAGACAAAATATTCGAATTGATTTAGAGAAATCACCATGGTATAAGTCGACATTCTGTAAGGAAGATATTAAAAGGTGAAACGTATTATCCGTATAAGATACAATTGGTTCAAGAATTGTCAGATGATGAGTTTGACCGACGGCTGGAGTTTTGCTAAAGACTGGTGAACATTGATAAAGTCAAAGAATATTTTGCATCTAATGAGGTGTTTTCCGATGAGGCAACTTTTGTTTAAATGGAACAGTTAACCGCCATAATTCAAGGTATTGGTCAAATAGGAATCTTCATTGGATTTATGAAGCACATACCCAGAATTCACAGAAGTTGAATGTTTGGATAGAAATTGTCGAAAATAGGCTTCTAGGCCCATTTTTATAGTAAAACGTGGTAAGTATTTAGATTTTCTGAGTAACCAAATTATTCCTGCACGTCAACAGAATGAGCAGTTCCCGCAATATGTTTGGTTACAACAAGATGGTGCAGCTTCTCACTATGATAGGCGGGTTAGGGATTTTCTAGATTAGAATTTTACAAATTGATGGATTGGACATAGAGGATTCATAGAGTGACCTGCTCGTTCTCCGGATCTTATCCCATTAGATTATTTTCTTTGGGGTTATCTTAAATCACGTGTTTACGTTAAACGGCCAACACGCTTACAGGAATTAAGTTAAAGAATTATTAATGAATGTGAACTAATACGTAGATAAGTCTTAGAAAGGGTGACTCAAGAATGTGTTAATAGACTGGCATATTGTCTGAAGGTGAACATTTGATTTTGTTTACATTATTATAAAATAAATTAAATTATTGTACAACTAAAAATGAGTTTTTTCTCGTTTTGATAGATTTTTTACACTAAACCCAGTGAACAAATTCGAAATAACCTGCTCTTTAAATGTGCAGAAATATACAGGATGTCCCAATTAAATTTAAAACGTTGATGGTATTTCTGGTTAAACCAGAAGTATATTATTAAAAAACAATATACATTAGATGCATTTTGCCCCATTGTACTTATTGCACTTATTCTAAAATTCAAGGATATTGTCCGTTTGTTTTAAAGATATTAACTTGGTTCCTAACTTTATCCCAACCCTGTAAAAGAGAAGACAAAAGTAGATAGGAGAAGTCGACTATAAATTACGCTTTTATGCATATAGAAGTTCTAGAAAAGAAGTAAATAACCCAACAGTGAGAGACGAGCATCAACTCAATTAGAACAGTTGCTAGTGCCATCAAAGGTCAAAGTGAAAAAATCATTTTACTAGACATTAAAGCGTTTATGAGAAAGAAGCAATAATTTTTTTTAATTAGATTCGGCTAACGCCTGGCCTTAGTCTGGCGACTATTAGCCAATAACTATTTTTAATTTTATCATATACAGGGTGTACAGGCAAGATATCTGCTTCCTCCCAATATGAATATTTATGAACTATAATAAAGTTAAAAATTAATAATTAAAAGACCATAAATAATTATTATTATACATAATTTATTTATTTTCAAAGTGTTGGAAACTAGATTTTGTTTTTACTAAATTAAAAAAATATATTTTATTTTCTTGTGAGAAAAACGTAAAAGATATAAAATATTATTAAGACACGAAAGAGTTTTTAAAATAAATTGTCTTTCAAGTAGTATTTTTTTAGTTTTTATTGGATGCACCAATAAAAAAAAAATATTTTACTACTACTTACTATTGTTTTTTTATACTTCTTGTTAACCAATAATAGCCATAATAACTGAAATGATGTATTATATTATAATAGTTGTTAATAATATAATAATAAATTTAATTCAAATCGAACAAAGCGTTCAATTGTTATAAGCAAAAAAATATTTTTTTTTTAGAACTTTGAAGACAAATTCCGGCTTAACCGTACATTTTTGGATATAGATAAGTTGTGTTAAATCATCATATTTTAAGCCCAGGAATCTATGGTCCAGCCATTTACCTACATTAACGGGGCACCCTGTATATGTAATAAATGAAGGAATGAAGATGATGAGACGCACATACATATCCATGGATCCGCACGGTGGATTGTTCCTTTAGAAAAATCTACCACGCGGCAGGGATTCGAACCCACAACATCGTGACCCGTGAGCAGATACTCTACCCACTAGGCCAATATAATAGTGTATAGTCCATCCGTTGGATCTTCCGTCCTACGTCACAAACTATCGCTTCAAAAAACGACGAAAGTTTTACAGTGCGTTCTTTTTTCTAACGCATTTAATTTACTTTATCAGACTGAATGTTTTTGTGTCGTTTCTCAAAGCGATATTTTGTGGCGTAGGACGGAAGATCCAACGCATGGACTATATGCATAAAATATTCCAGAAAAAAGCTACAATGGTAAAAGAGGATCAAGGCCTAGTGTCACAATGAAAATAATACTTCGGGGACTACTGCACAACACAAAAACTCAAAATAATGTAGATAAAATATAGGAGCAAAATGCCTTGTTGAATACAACAAAATAAAAGATAACATTACGAGTAAAAGTATATGAAAATGATACTGGAGGAGAAACTTAAGTTGATAACTTAAAACGATCACAACAACATTAATTTGGATTTAGAAAAGGATGAGGAATACCATTTATTAAACATAAGAAACTTATTAAACTTATAAAAAAAAACAAAATAATGTTAAAATTAGTAACGTTTGTGGATTTGAATAAAACTTGCACATAAAAATTGAAAAATAAATACCTAGTTTGGTTTTAATTCAAAGAAAGAGAAATAAAAAAGAAACTAAATAAAGAAGCGTGTCGAAAGTGATAAGAAAATGCAGTCTTGGGAATTGTAAAGGCTTCAGGCAAGACGATCAATATTTTTTAATAAAGAGGCTAATAGTGGGTAAGAAAATTTGAGTACAGGGTAAAAATGACAATGTCTACCCGGAAAGCCATAGCAACCATCTTCTGGGATTGGTGAGTTGTACTGATTGACCTTATAATCCATGGAAACACTATCAATGCCTATGGATATTGTGCAACATTGAAGAAATTACGGCGTTGATTAAAAATCGACGGTGAGTTCAAAAAGTTGTACAACAATTCAAATAGGAAACTTTAAACCATCCACACTATAGTCCAGACTTAGATCTTTTAGATTATCATTTGTTTACAAAGTTCGAAAACTTTTTAGTAGTTAGAAAATTTGAAGGAACTGAAAGAAGCTGTTATTACTAATCTCAATGCGCTGGCGACAGAGGAATATAAAACTGAGATACAAAAACTCATCATATGTGAAGACAAATGCTTAATTTTAAGAGATAACTATGTAGAGAACTAGTTTAAGATATGTTCTGTATAAATAACACGTTAATATTTGTTAAAACATGCTAGTTTCGTTTATATTCCCAAACAGGCACTACTTTCCGGATAGCCCTCGTATATTAATACATCTGTTAAGAATGTTATCAACTAGACAAGGTTGAACTTTTTTTTAGATTTTTCTTAGTTCAAAAATTAATTTGCATTTACATTAGACTATTATCAAAGTCAGTCACTTTTTTTGAGTTTTAGATGGTAGTACTGGAAAAAATAAGGTAATTATCAATATAGCAAATTGTAGCCAACCTCTAAAAACAAAGGGATTAATTTTGCCAACAAATTATAATAATTATAATTATATTCTAGGCAACAGTAATAAAAACAAAATAAAACGCCCTTCACTATCGACGACCTGTACAAGAATTTTCAACCTTTCTCCAGTATGTTCTCTATTGGTAGTAACTGTTTGTATTATGAAAAAAACAGCCATTTTATATTTATTAAACATACAGCAAACATTCAAGGGGTGATTGTCTAGAGTATTCTAAGAATTTCATTCATTTCATCATTTTATTTCTCGATGATTTTTGAATATTGGCTTTCTTTCGATGATACAGAACAAACAAAATTTCGAAACATTTTTTGAATTATTAATGTAGTCGAAATAAAAGTACTCGGTTTACCGAGTAAAAATATAATTTAAACTTCGCTGTTACCTATTAATAATATTCTAATTACTAAGAACAACTTTTGTCCACTGATAGTGGGTAGGTGCACTCATCGAAAAGAAACACAGTTAAAACGTCGAGTACATTTAAATATTTTTCGTGTTTGATCAATTTGTATCTTTCGAATTTGTTAAAATTCAGTGATGCTTGGCTTTTCAGTTTCTGTCTTTAATTGTTAATGAAGTCCTTTATCATGGTTCGCTGTACAAACGCCGAGATTACTGACATGCATTTCGTTTATGAACTTCATTCATTCATCAAAAGTTAGACGGTTATATATTAAACGATTTACTAAGCGTAATTTTCCTGATAGAAATACCTTCTTCAACATCTTCATAAAACAGGCACATTGAAACGAAGTGGACAATGGAAAATAATATGCTGGACATGATAGAGGAAGATCCAGGTACTTCTTTTACTCTTAATTGTAAATATATTGAATGTAAGTTATGGGACTATTTGTTATACCCATATCATATACAACGCATTTAGACACTTCTTACTGCTAATATTTTTATATTTGTCTATTTGTCTGTGTGCGCTAAAAAACGACATGAAATACTTGAAGATCATTTTCAACATAAGTTTTGGTTGAACGTTTGGGTTGGAATTGTAGATGATTGGATAATTGAAGAAGAAGAAGACTTACTAGCGAGGGGTATTGCAATTTTTTAGTACAAACGCTACCTCAGAAGTCCGAAGAATGTACTATTAGCAACAAGAAATACCAGCGCAATTTTAATAGTAATATACAGAGATAGCTGTATTTGCCCAGGTAATCGTCCCTCATGGCCTGCTAGATCCCCGGACTTACAGTAATTAGTTTACATTACTCGAGTGGAAAATGTGAAAATTTTGCGAAATCGGATAATTTCTGGGTGTAACACAAGAAGAAATAACCTAAGTGTTTTTTTCTTACATACTTCTGTCATTAATTAGTAAATGTTTTATTTTCAATTTAACTGGTACGTATCTTAAATGTTGTATTGTATTCGGTAAATTGTATATTCTTATGGTTTATGTTAATAGTACCTGAATGTACTTTGCTGTCGTTGATGTTTCTGGTCTGAATTGTGATTCTAGGTTATTTTAAATTTTGAATAGTGTATGTGTAAATGTCATTTTTATTTCATGGGGAATTAGTGCATTTCTACCTAGTAATTTATTTACATGTGCGTCCCATTTAAGGTTATTCTGTAATCTTAGGCCTAAATAATCTATCTCGCTGATTTTATTTATTTTATGTCCTTTTCTTTTTATCACTGGCTGAGGCGTATTTGATTTTATGTTAAATTGCATAGTTTTGTTTTCATTTATTGATAGTAAGTTGTTGAAGAACCATAACTCTGGTTTATTGGAATCTTCATTAATTTTCCTTTGGGTGTATATAGTATTACTACCCGAATGTAGAATGCGAGTATCATCTGCATACATAAATATATTTCCATTTATGTCAAGTTCCGCTAGGTCATTGGTGTATAGCATGTATAGGAGTGGTGGTAGGTTTCCTCCTTGAGGTAGTCCATAGTTCGCATATATTGGCTTGCTATTGTAGTTTCCTATTCTTGTTACTTGGGGTCTATCCGATAAATAAGTTGCAATTAATTTTAGTTCTCTGTCAGTGATTCCCATAGCTTTCAGTTTTTCTAATCATTTATTTCTACATATTGTGTCGAATGCTTTCTTCATATCTATTAAAATAACGACCGCAACTTCCTTTTTACTTAATTTATTTTTTATATACCAAATCATACGTCACTGATGTGGTTCCAGAGTGCTTTTGCTATGCATACTACTGCTTGTAAAAGTTTTTTTCACATGTTTCATAAGTATTTTATTTAGGGTGAACAGTAATGAAATAGGTCTATAATTAAATAAATAAATATAATATTATCATGGAGAAGAAAAAAAGATGGATGCTGCAAGGTGGTATTGTAGTAATATGTGCAGAATTGAATCGAAAAACAATAGCGCGCAGAAAATTATGGATAAAATTTCGGGACCAATACTGGAACTTAAGCTGGTTCTCGAAACAAAATTTAGAGCAATCAAACTTACTTTAAACAATACTGAAGATGTGATTAAATTATTACACAACTCACATCGTTTAAAACAAAATGTAACATTTAATTAGTTTCAATTAAAAATGATCGCAGCCCTAAACAGCTTCAACAAGAGATGGACATCAAAGCAGAGTTTAAGCTAAGATAAGGCGCAGGTGAAAATAATATTGGATTAAAATACATCAAAGATGTACTTCGAATCATGCAGAAAAACTAAGTGAATCCCAACAAAATTTAAGTCACCAACAATCTACTACCAAAATATAAGTGGATTATTAACCAAGATTAATTTGTTTTTGAATAGTGTATCTGTATGTAACTAGGACATTATAATGGTCAGTGAAACTTGGCTACACATCGGAGTACTTGACTCTGAACTATTTAATGATAACTATTGTGTTTATAGGTGCGACAGATTAAATCGTAGGGCAGGTGGGGTTCTAATAGCTATGAAAAATATTTATTATATTTAATATCAATATACTTAATGTCATGTACCGAGTGTTAGACCTGATTCTTACTTCGAAAAATATAAAATGTTGCTTTGAATGTAACACGTCTTTGTTAATGTTGATAAAATCACCCTGTGTGGAAATGGAAAACAAGTTGATGTACTTTATATTGATTTTGCTAAGGCATTTGACTCTCTTCAACATAACACGCTTATAGCCAAATTAAGAAATTCGAGAATGGTATCCCTTATTGAGTCGTATTTAACAAACAGAACTCAATTTGTGGAATATATAGACTATCGATCTAAAACGTTCTCACCGAGCAGTGATGCCCCTCAAATCTTGCCCCCTTACTTTTCTTAATATTTATCAATGACCTTGTAAATGAAATTACCTCAAGTATTCTTCTATACGCAGATAACATTAAGTCATTCAGGATTATATCATCTTCTTGGAATTGATCAATGGAGTGTCTTAAATTCTCTCAAGATTAATATCAACAAATGTAAGCCTTTACATTTGGTCGAAAGTTGAATTCAGTTAATTATGATTATGCTCTGAGCGAGAATATTTTGAAGAGAGTAAAGGAGTTCAATGATTTGGGTATAATATTTGACTCAAACCTTTTGTTTAATTCAAACATTGATTATATTATAAATGCTGCATTACAAATGCTTGGTTTCGTACGTAGAGTTAGCGAACCATTCAAAAATATCAATACCATTATAAGACTGTATGAGTCCTATGTACGTTGCAAATTGGAGTATGGCGCAGTTATTTGGTCACCTTTCTATTTTAAGCACATTAATTCAATTGAACGTATTCAGAAACTTTTAAAAAATTTATATTTTAAACTTAATAACTCATATCCTGAAAGTTCAGTAACTTATCAAGATTTATTACGTGTATTTAATATAAAATCGCTAGTTTCGCGTCGGAATATTTCTTATACAAATATATGCACAAAATAGTAGTAAAACTGATCCATAATGTTTTTATTCTAAGTTGTCTGACACGTTTAACTTTCATAATGGTCTGCGAAGACCAAAACACGTGTCAGGCAACTGAGAATAAAAACATTATGGAACAAAACAAGTGTTACTCTCCACCTAATATTAATTTCAATGATTAACATTTATAGATTGTGTAGTAGCAACTTTTTTGTGTAATAGAAGTAAATCTAACATTTATTAAAATTCACCTTTTAATAAAATGTTTTGATTAAATGCTAACGTGCTAAGTGATAAGTCAAATTTAATAATATACATGTACATAGCGGTTATGCTATGTTATTTTATTTTTGTTTAAAATAATATAATAGGCATTAATTTTAAGAATATATTTTATATAAGTTTTTCTTGTAATAGAATATTAATTTTAATAACTGAATAGTTGAGGCTGTTAGTTGTTGAAAGTTCATATTGTAATCTCTGGTAAATATTCGTAAATGAAATACGATAACACTTTAAAATATTTATTTTGCCGTTCGCGACAATTGTTTCGACACACTGTGTCTTCTTCATGATCATTTCTTCGCCTGAAGAAGACAGAGTGTGTCGAAACAATTGTCGCGAACGACAAAATAAATATTTGAAAGTGTTATCGTATTTCATTTACCAAAATTACCAAAGTGAATATTAATTTTGTTGGGAAATAAATTCAACATAAATAAATAAATAAATAAATAATTACCAGGGTTCGCCCTGTCACCCTTTTAATATATAGGAACTATTATTGTTCTTTTTTCAAGTAATTTGGATAGTGTCCCTGTTGTATTACTTTGTTCGTCAATCTCTCTATTATAGGTATTAATATGTTTTTATTTTCTTTGATTATTCTTGCCGATATTTTGTCAAATTCGGTTGCTTTTTTATATTTTAGGTCAGATATTATTTTGTCAAGTTCTTCGGGATTTGATTTTCTCCTTGGTAAATTTTTCAGTTGTTTTTCTTGAAGTTGTTGTTTGTGGTGTCATTTTATAGTTTGTTAATTGTTGCATTGCAAATTTTTCTCCTATGAAAAGTTATCGAGCTGCAATTTCCAGCTCATTTTTGGCTACTGATCCATTGGATTTCATTATTTCATGTATGTGATTTTCCTTTTTGTTATTCTTCCTAATTGATGATTTATAATTTTCTATACTTCGGATTTATTATTTTTATTTTCTGTAAATTTACTCTCATAGTATTGTTTTTTTGTCTTCAACATGATTTCTTTTGTTCTTTTCTTTGCTTTGTAGCTTCATTTTTTGGGTTTCGTGGATATTTTTGATATAGTTTGCTTCTTAATTTTATTTGCTTTATTATTTCAACATTTATCGAAGAATTATTTTCAGATCGTTTTAACTGTTCGGTTTGCAGAATAGTGTGATTGCGGTATTCTAATCTTTGGTAAAATTTATTATTAGTATTTCTATTTTATTTATCGTTGCATTTATTAATATTTTAATGGGATATTGAAACATGATGATAACACAATTATTATTTAATATTTTACCATTTCTTCCTCATTTCTTCCTTCTTTTGCCCTATCAAGAAAAGCTTATTTTTAATTGGAAATTATAATTAAATTGTCATTTTTCTTTTTATAAGTAATAAAGGTAGTTTAAGTGTATTACACATACATTTTAAGTCCCTTTAAGGACATAATGTATTTTATACAGACATAATAATGCCATAATAACTTATTATATCCTCAAAGAAAATACAATGTTGAACATTATACTCATTACAATTTGTAATGATGTTATATAGTCATCATCATCATCTTCCTTTTACAAAAATATGTTTTATTGTACTATAAAGGAAACCTCGTTAAAAAATTTAATAAACTCCGTCGTACGAATCACTTTCGTTCACGGCCGGCGTCTTTCGAATGAAAAATACATGAAAATTGCTCTCGCGAATTCTCACAGAATCATTCGCAACAAGGATGTAATTTTCTAATTTTCGTGACGACCTTAATTAAAAATATTAACCCGACTGCAAGCATTCCATATACCGGATGATATTAAAGTTAATACATTTTCTTAGGAGAATGAGGCTCTGAATTTGTAAGCTCCAGTTAACTAATTGGACGCATGAAATTAAATGCAAACTAGCACGGTTTGGCGGAGGACGAGTATCTATTCATTTCCCGGCTTTAGTTTTACAAGATTCTCATCTTGTTTTTTGTTTAGTTACGAGCCTCGACGCTGACCTACTTTCAAATATCAGCCGGATTGTGATTTTAAGTTTGTATCAGCAAGTGAGTTATTTCTCGAGGTTTTGATTACGGTAGGTGAGTTTTATTAAAAATAAAACTTTATTATATACTTGCAGAAATGTATAAAATAAATAATAAATACTTAAAAAAAAATAAATCATTTACTATATATTTTTAGTTGTTATATTAGTAACGTCATGTAAGTTAATTAAAATAGGTTGTGGAAATAGAGAAAATAGGACACACATGTAAAAATGAAAAGAACAAAACTTGCTTGCATTATACAATGCTACATGTATGATCAATACATTAGTATTCCCGGCGCATCCACCATTATAAAATATGTACTATATTCAATTTACTTAAGTAATAGTTTTAATACAATATTCATTTCTAGAAAATAATTTTGTATGGTTAATAATTTAACACGAATAATAGTTTCTGATGATGAAAATAAATACCTTTTAGTTATTGGTTACTTGATAATTTAAAACGACCTGTGCAATATTATAGGTTGGTCGATGAAACACATGTTGCGGAGTACTCCATTAAAATTTTATTCGATTTGCGATAGTAGTTATATTTAGAATACTTACGTTCGCCAACTGATCGAATCTGCCGAAGAGTTCGTTCAGCAGTCTAACCAGTTCCTGCGCCGTACACTGCGAGGCGAGAACAGTGAAACCCACAATATCGGCGAACAGAATGCTGCAATGAAAACAATCCATTAATCATAAGATATACGGGGCCTGTGTATTTTCGAATACACAGCGGAATGAATATATACAGAATACTGAAATCGTTTCAGTAGAAACAGTGCTTATGTTTACCTTAACCTTTCAGTCGAGACTACAGCTATGTATAATGTATACGCCGGGGCCCGATCAATTTCCGAAAATAAATATTGTGAGGGTAACATTTCTAACGTTTGTTTTACATTTATATCAGATTCTATGTAACTCATTAATATGTTTACATTTGTGTTTAATTATTAGTTGTATACAAATTATTACCAATTATTTAATAAAGCTCTTTTATCATATAACAGGTAGAGAATTGATTAACGTTTATTTCACTTATTTGATTATTATGTTAAAATCAGTAAAAAAACACAATTATTTACCTATTATTTCATAGTGTTTTATTATGAGATAAGTGAGAAAATTATTAAAAATGTTATTTTATCAGCTTAAAAATTACATTAAAAAGTGTTTTTTCCTTTTAAAAAAATAATTTTTTATCTGTGTGTGTATCTCGAAAACTAAACTTTCATTAAGACTTTTAAAAATATATTTTTATATACAGGGTGTCCCGTTAATGTGGGGAAATGGCTGGACCATATATTCCTGGGGTCAAAATATGATGATTTAACACAACTTATCTATATCCAAAAATTTATGGTTACGCCGGAATTTGTCTTCAAAGTTTCAAAAAATTTTATTTCTTTTGTTTATAACAATTGAACGCTTTATTCGATTTGAATGAAATTTATTATTAATAACTACCATAATATAATACATCATTTCAGTTATTATGGTCATTAGTAATTGACATGAAGTATAAAAAACAGTAGTACCACCACCAACCGTACAAGATATTAAATTTTATTAAGAGACAAAAAAATATTAAAATAAATTGGTCTTTCAAGAAATATTTTTTTAGCTTTTATTGGATGCACCAATAAAAAAATATATTAGTTTTTAAGTGGTGGTACTACTGTTTTTTATATTTCCTGTTAATCACTAATGGCCATAATAACTTAAATGATGTATTATACTAAGGTAGTTATTAATAATTAATTTCATTCAAATCGAATAAAGCGTTCAATTGTTATAAACAAAATAAAATTTTTTGAAACTTTGAAGACAAATTCCGGCTTAACCGTAAATTTTTGGATATAGATAAATTGTGTTAAATCATCATATTTTGACCCCAGGAATCTATGGTCCAGCCATTTCCCCGCATTAACGGGACACCCTGTATTATTATGAATCTTATAATAGTTACATATATTGAAGCGAGTGCTATTTATAATAAGAAATGATAATAGAAGCATGCAATTTTTTTCCATTAAATATAGGAAAAATATTATGATTTTTAGAAAACTTTATGCATGATATTAAATTCTTTTTGAGAAAATTCCAACTGTTATTAGGTATTTTTAAAATTTTACTGTTTATTTATCATCAATATTAAACTAAACTCAAATAAAATCAAATATTATGTCATGCACTATATATTAGCATTAAAATACTACATCGATGACTATAAATTATCCTATGCTGACACTTTTAAGAATATTAATGTCGTTTATGATTAAAAAAATCATATTAACTGTGTTTATTCGGCTGTATTTAAATAATTAGATCATCAAAATCAGTCAGGATTCTTACAACATTGAGTAAATTGCCTATATATTCTTCGGAGTAAAATTAAATGATGTGCATTAATTTGGTATTCAAGCTATGCAAAACGCTTCCTTCCATAGAATCACCTTCATCACAGAGTTCTGAAGATTTTATTCAAACAGGGATAGCATATATTCACCTGCTGGAATGGTTGAAACTGATCTTCTCGATGAACACAATATGAACCTGGCTATCAGAGACCGATGATATATTCGAAAGAAATATTTTCTTTTAGAAAATTCTATACGAAATACCCTCAGATTTTCACCAGCATACCGTTTAATGTTAAAGACTAACATATAAGATTTGCCTCTCAAGACAAAATGTATTAAATTTTAGCAATTTTTCTGAAATTCTTGTACCAAATTAGATAGAAATAAAAGTATTTTTATATTATCGATGTCGATAAAACACAGATATAGCCGTATGATGCTTTTATCTTCAAGACTCATTGTCTCTCATAAGGTATTAAACGAAATATTCTTAAGATTATAAGAAGCTTAAATATTAGTGAGTTTTATCGACTTTGTTGTTTGTAGGACTTTACTAACTTATTATGCTAAAGTGGTTGCTATGAGGTATTGCCGACAATCAGAAACCGAAATTCAAGATAAAAGGTTTATAATAAGCTACTAATCAGTGCATTAATTAAGAATAAAGAATTGCAGAAGATTCAGTTAACAACTGATAAAGATGATAAAGAAAAGATTGATTCAGCATAGGTTGACGCTTTAGATTTTGGCTAAGGTTGTATTTTAAGCCAAGAAAATCCTCATGGTTTTTAGATTCCTATTATGTTTACACTTTATCATTAGCATAACATAAATACTTTGGCACCGAAAAATAGTATCTGCTAGTAAAAGTTAGTGTTTAAAAGTTTTGTTCCTACGTTGAGGGTATGATCTAGAGTTCTGATTGTGATATAAAAAATGGTTTAATAATAAATAATTTACCCTGAATATTGTTCCAAATACTCTGTTGAGAGTTACTCTTGTAAGAAATTTTGGGAAAAGCTTGTGAGTGGGATATGTGGTATGCAAAGTTTGTAGAAGTTGAGAAGAAATTATCTAATTAGCTAATCATTATTAAACTTAATATATGCTTTGAGTGTTCTTAACGCTTTTAATCTGTTAATTTTAAATAAGTTTTTCATCATATTTTGATTTTATTGATGTTTCCTATTGTTTTGTTATTTGATTTTTCGTTTATTCATTAATAATTATTTCAGGTTTTTATTGCTTTTGCCAAATGAAACTGTTAATTGACTATGAGTTTTTATTATTATTAAACTTTATTGATGTTTCCTAATTTAATTACTAATTAATATATTTCAGGCTCACATTTTTTATTAAAAAGTACGAATTATTAATTCAGTTATAAAAAAGGGTACAGTTTTGTTCTTTTTGATACTAAGATTTTTTCTTCAATCAAAATAAAACTAATGTTTTTGTGTAATGTTAGGAATTAAAATTTTTAATTTTGAGTACTTAAAATTAATTATTCTATTGATACTAATATTTTTTCTTCGATAAAAATGATAACAAAAACATTAAACACATTTTTAGAAGGCTCTAAAAAAAATCTACTTATCTGTAATAACTTAGAATATACAGGGTGGCCCACAAAATTGTGGTGAATTAAGATTACATTTTTTTAATGGAACACCTCGTATTTTACTATTTATTTTGATAGTTCTGTCAAGTTTGAACATCTTTTATTAATAATACATTATACCTAAATTCTTTAGTTTCCTAGATATCGACGTTTCCAATAATAACGAATAACAATGCGAGATTCGAACGTAATTGTGGTTACTTGACCAACACCAATTAGGTATGGTATTGAAAAATAATCTGAAAGTTATGTCAAAATTAAACAAAGAGTAAATTTCATGGTCTTTTTACTTACTAAAATAGAGAGAATTGATTTTTCAATTTTGAGGGGATATTGTGATAAACAGTGATGGTATCAGGAGGTCTGTGACATTTATAACAATTTGCACCCAGAGAGGCAAATAAAAAAAGAAGCAGTTTTTTCGAACTATAGAGCATTACAGAATAACTAGGAGTGCAAAAAAACAGACTAAGATCAGGAAGACCTAGTAGTAGTACCGTCGATGATAAAACAATTGACATTGTGGTTTCAAAATAAGAAAATCCCAGATAATCCACCAATTACCTTGGGATGAAGTTCAAAAGCCTCGTCACGTTTCGTTGCATGTCAGGAATATCGTCAAATCTCTTTCCTTACAATGCTGCAAGGTACGACCCAAGTATGCATAACAAAGTTCATGGTTTTTTGTTCACGACAATACTCGCCCTCGCGCAGCCAATATCGTCAAACAGTTCCTCTCAAAAAAAGGGGTGGTGCAAACTGAACTACCACCATCCTCGCCAGATCTCAATCCCCCAGACTTCTTCTTATTTCCATGACTCAAACTCGTATTGAAAGGAATTGAAAGGATTTGACGATATTCCTGAGATCTAACTAGACGTGCGAGGCTTTTGAACTTCATCCCAAAAGAAGCCTTTTTGAAAAGTTTCCAGACATGTATAGAAGATCTCATCGGTGCAAAGTTATAGGTAACTTTCGTTCATATTTCATTTACAGTAATATTAAAGAACTATTCACCGAACTCTATTGTCAGAGGTTGTATATTAGATTGAATATGTAAACTGCTCTTTTTAAAAATTAATTTTATTAGAAATCGTCGATTATAATTTTCCTTAAATCTATAGATCTTATAAATTTTTAATATATGGAAACTGTCGTTTATAATTTAAAACTGAAAGGTAGGATAGTACTTCGTAAAGGAAAAGTAGTAGTCAGTTTATAATTAAGTATATTTATAAAATTGTTATCAAATATTGCTATTCGCTATGTTTATATACAATTTTCTATGTTTAGAATGTTCTTCGATTGGCTTTCTCCACACAAATAAAACTATATTTTTGAGCTGGCCTTGGCTTGTATAACAAATGTAGCAAATCTGATTTTAACACATTGCTGCCCGTTGATACGTCATTTTAGGTTGGGGCCTACGTCCTTTTATATTCAAAACCAAGCAGCCGTAAATTTCATTTTAATTTTTAAAAGCTGAATTATTATACGATAGAAGCAAAAGGTTTTAATGATGGAATTATTAAATATAAGCTATTATCTGACGCTGAAAATAATGAGAATACCATGCAAGACTCTGATGAGATTTTTTTGCCATTAAGTGATGCTGAAATCAGTGAGTCTGAAAGTGAAATTAATACAACAGAAGATGAAATAAACAATTTCAACAATTGTCTACATACAAATAATAGAATGGCAACATGGCTGCTGTCAAATTGGTTCTCTGTTCAATTTTAATCTGTTATCATCATCTATTTGTGCCGTGTTATCGTTTTAAATTAACTGTTCGCTTTCAATACGTCCCCAGATGACGTTCCAGATGTTGTGCAATTTTCTAAAATTCACAAATTAGCCCTGATGAAGCCAAAAATAAACTGGCGAAATATTGGCAGTAATTTAGAAGATATTTTTTTAAGCACACCCAGCCCTCTACCCGTTAATCCACCTCCTTGTTTCTTTAACAGTGACGGTTGATACAACCTACAATATACATATAAATAATATCACACCAGAAAACTTTTAGGAGATGTGGTATTTAAATTATTTTCAAATTGTTATGAAAGCATTTCAGAAGTTGTAAATTGTATTGGCCAAGATTTTATGTAATTATTAGAAATGGAAACAAGAGGTTCTGCAAATATATAAAAAATTTAAAAAAATACCAGAGAGATATCGCTACAACTAAAATATTTTTTTGTCAGGTGAGGAAGAATACTTGCAAATTGAAATGCCTTTTTTGGCAAAATGATGACACGAAAGCGTTTTCGATAAATATTACAACCGCTATACTTTTCTAATAATGAAAAAATCCGCTAAGATGCCTCTCAAACCTATAATGTGGATACAATAATGAAATACTTTGAAAGCAAATTTGGAAGAGTATGTAAGCCAAAGCAAAATATTTTTTGGACAAATTCTCATTTCAATTTTATACTAGAAAAAATTAATAAATACGGACTTCTTGTGAGAACGTTACGCGACGCTGAAAGTGATTGTATCATTATATATATGGTGTACTGATCTATTGAAAGGTAGGGTGGATCTGTGACATCTTGTGATAACTACTATAATAGCATTTAACTCGCTGAGAAAATGCTTACCAATCAATTTAGAATATGTGAAACTATTAGAGAAAACGGAGGATTACCTACGGAATTGAAAAACATCAAATTAAAAAGAGGACAAGCATATTTCTGGCAGAAGGGTGACATACAAATTCACATTTGGAAATCATAATTATAACAACAATTAATACTCATATGATGCCAAATTGTTAATTAAACATAAAGATAATAGTATATGAAAGGCATTGTTCATTCCATTCAATATCTTTGATAAAACTCAAAACTAAGAAAATCTGTTGAAGAAGCAGATTATTATGGTCCCACTTAAATTTTGCACTTTTAAATTCATATATTGTATATAAAAAAGGTTTTACCTTGATTTTTGATCACTGTAACATATTTTACATGACAGAGTGATGAAACATTTTTGCAGATAACAAGAATAAAAGTAAAATCCTTCCAACTGTGTTGTTTTATTTCAAAACTATCTAGTATAATGTAGAAAAACATATACGAAGTGTATATTATACCAAAAATATTAATTAACTGATGAGCAGTTGACAATTACTATTACTACATAAGTTCTGGGGAAATCGAAATTCGATATCAGATTTGGAATATTTTTGGCTTGTAATTTCGGAGTGAAGATAATATAATTAGTCATATATAAATGTGTCCATTTGGCCCACATTACATAAACAAAATTTTTTGCAACAACAAATCTAAAACTACAGAACTTAATAATTATATACAATAACAATATCTGTAAGATAATATCATTAAGGTACAACCTATTGTTTATATAATTTCAAATTCCATATTAAAAATTAAATTAAATGCTATACTCTTATGAGATCCAAAATAGGACGAAGCCGGTCCGTGGCATAATAATTATATGTTTAATTATTGTTATAATATTAGTGTTTTAGGGCTCTTAACATTTGAATTTTTGTGAAAATATATTAGAGCCATTTTCAATCTTAGTGTTTATACTATATTTTTTAATTTTAATTTTTAGAAATAACAAGCCCAGAAGCAAATATTATTTCCACATGACCAATTAATATTTTTTACAGGCTTGACACAGTATAGTTATTATAAATTAATGCAAATATTAAACATGTGAACATTTTAATAAGCACCGCAATTTATCAGAACTGGCAGTATAATTCTCCGCCCCAATTATTTTTACGATGCACACTGTCACATTCACCTCAGATTAATTTAGAGCCTGTCACGTTTTTGTAATTTAAATAAATGAATAAAAATAACTTCGTCGGCGGCGCGGGCACGAATAATGCGCGTCGTTTATTTTATTATTGAAGTAATATAAACAAACATGCACATTTTCGAATATTATTTCCGCATGACCGTTGCAGGCTATTAAAACACGCGATTGTCCTAAAAAAAAATAACGAAATTATACCCACTGCGAGATTTATATTTTTTTCCACCTGACACATTTGTTTTATCATGGTTTTAATTGGGCATAATTTAGCCGGCGGCCGGGATTTATTTTACGGACGATTAATCAAGTTTATGGTTTTATCGTTGACAAAAAAGTTATTTTTCAACAAACATGCGAAAAATTATCGTATTATTTTAGGTTACTGCATAAGCTAAGGACAATAAAGACAAATATCTTGTAATTCAAATTAGGAGAAGTAAAACTCTTGTTATGTTCCATTTTTTAATTTTCAGATCATTATCAAAGTTAAAACTAAATTGTTCCGCAAGGACCGAAACACGAAAATTTGGTTCCATCAAGAGAGTAGCAGAACAAGTATCGATTATCTTGTAATTAATAGAAGATAATTAATATAAAATGAGCGTATTTAAATTTATAAAAAAAAATATTATACATGGTTTAAAGAGATAATTGCAAAATGCTTAAAAAAGTAAAACTCCCATTTGAGATTGATCGCGTGATCGAAACTACTTAAGGAAGTTAGATAATGTGTTAATGTACAAGTAAAATCAATTGCTTTAATTACTAATTTACCTTATTGTTAAATTATGTTTCAACAAGTGATGGATGAGCCAAAAGTTCATACTTCATAAATGCTGACACAGAATTTGGTTTCAAAAATATTTTTATTATTCGACGAATAAACCACTGAAACCATATACTATGTCAGTATTTATAGATTAAATCTTCCGAAGTAAGTAACATCATAAAATCCACCTCCTTAAGTATCAAATTAAAGTTAAAGTAGTAGTAGAAAACGTTTAAACTCGACAATTCTAAAAATATGCAAAATGTTTAATTTGTTTCATAATACAAGCTTAAAAGCAAGTGATATCAAGTTTGTATATACTATTGAAGGTTAATGGCCTAATCTTATGAATTAAAACAAGTATCACTATGATAGATTGTAGCATTTATTTAATACTGAGTTCTTCCATTTTTAGTTATTAGTAATTGTTTTATAAATTATATCAATTTTTCCTTAGTAACAAATATATTAGTGCATAAGGCCGAAAAATATACATGAAAAGCTTTTAAATCTTGAATTTTGGAGGCGTTTTCCTGATATTCATTGAAAAGCTTTTATATATAACCGGCTTATCGAACGATCGAACAATAATAATTGAATTACATACTCATATTACCGATATTGAAACTTGATATAACTATATTAGACTCGCTCGAGCTTGTAGTTATTGCCCTCCTCTCGTTGAGTTAACTATTATTGCTGATCATTAAAATTCTATTGAACAAACCATAAGGCCAAGGGAACTGTATGATTTAGCAGAGGTCAAGTAAGTGCTTATAAAATATACACGTATGTATGTCGTATTGATTAGTGTTTGTAGTACAGGGAAATTGCAAGTAAAATTGAATCTTTACCGATAAAGGTTTCTATGAATATTTTAAGCGACGATTGGGCTGGAATTATATGTGCATAATTTAGAAGAGCGCTAAATAACATATTTACCATCTCAGATTTAATTTGATTCTCTGAAGTACGTCATCATCAAATAAATTACTACATAAAATGGATTGCAAACAATCTGAAAACTGAAAATAATTCGTGGTACAAAAATATTATGAATTGCTAAATAAAAGTAAATTTTATAATAAATGACATTTACTTATAATATTAATATTATCAAAAAATCGAATACATACATTTATATATTCAATTTTATTCATTCCGTTTACAAATAACGACGAAAAGAAAAAAAAAAATAATGCGATTATATAATGTTGTTATAATTCTAAATAATAAAATCGAATAGTTATTTTTTGGAACTACTAATAATTCTCAATATTTCTCCATAAACGGAATCGCAATTTATTTTTGCTACCATTTCCCTTATTATAGAATATTCATCAGTATAATTTAGCTTAAAATTATCGGCCGTGTTAAATGTAGTTTAGGGAATTATATAATTTTGGTGTAACATTATGTAGCATGATCAAAATTGAAGCAGTATCCATAAATAAGATCCTATATCTAAGACTAAAAGTCGCAAATTAAAGGATGAAAAATTTATCTTGTCTTAAAAAGACGTTTGGCATTAAAACATAGTTTGTTATCCTCTTGTTTTCAATTTTCTAAATGAAGCATGCTTGTACAAAAAATATATATATAGTCGAATGAATAGTGCACGGGCTGAAAACTTTTTGGGCTGACATATAGGTGGCGCAATAAACTAAAAATCCTTATAATCCGTATACAGTACCAACCTTAGTTGCTGTTAAAAGTTCATGACATTTCATTCACTCGTATACAAGTTGTAGCTTTTGAAGAGACGTTAACTCTGATTATATTTTCACAAATGAAAACAAAGTAAAAATGTTACAGCAGTCACTTTCCTCGTAACTGTACGAGCACCTTATTCAGTTCAGATTTGAGCTAGTTAACATCATAGCCATCTCAAAGGATCCCGTAGGTAATATTATTCATAAAAAAGCTTGCCGCGTTTTTTACAATTAACTAAAAAGTGGTACGAATTCGACTTTCAAGGCAAAATCTGAACCTGTTTAAGCGCAATAAGGAGTTTTTGCGTCGATTTATAACATGATGATAAAATATTAATCCATCACTAGACACTGAAGTCCAATCGGTAGTCAACGGAGTGGTTATTGCTTGGTGAAAGCCCAAAGATCCAACAATCACCCGGCAAGGTTTGAGCCAGTATTTTTTCTTTTGTATGAGCATGATATAATATTTATTGGTTATCTTGAACGTGTTAAGATTATCAATAAAGAATATGACTATGCATTACTGGATCTATTGGATGATCAAGATGGTCAAGATCAAACGACTATATTTAGCAAAGAAAAAATAGTCTCACCAAGACAAGACTTGACACTAAGCAGTATAAGTCGGTCAGCGAAATATTAACGGACCATTACACTAAACATAATACTCTAAACAGAGATTATGTTTCTTCGTAAAAAAGTCGTTTTTTAATTGTGAAGCCAAAGACTTCATTGTGAACTCCACCAGCGTTTCTTGTTTCTTCTTAAAAAGACCACAGATAATAAAATAAAATATAGAATTTCCATCGGCCAATGGCCAATGAAGAAGAAGAGATGCGGCTTAAAAATTGTTGTGTCGTATTAGTAGCAGTAGTAGTAGTAGTGATTTATTAATGCAAATACCAAACAGCTTACACAGGTCAAAAATAACAATAATAACTTCTAGATATGTTTTTGCGAAAACAGTTCGCTATTCGTCGTCGTATTTGTCGGTCTTTCGAAAATATAGCCAAAGTAAGGAAATCATTGGCCGAGAATCCAGGAACTTCCATTCGGCATGGTGGCAAGGGTTAAACATTTCCTGAAGTACTATGTAACGAATTTTGGTAAAAGATGATGATGATGAAGATTAAATAAAGATAAATATAAAATTCCACTGGAAATGCTAACTATTAATGGTGTGTGGTATCGCGAAATGTTAACGGAATTTTTGTGTCCCGAATTGTATATCAATTACATCATGGAGGACATGTTTTTCCAACAAGGCGGTTTGACCTGCCACACTGCACGTGAAACAATGGTGTTATTACTGCAGAATAAGTTTCCAGGCCAAATAATTTCTCGATTTGGCGATCAACGTTGGTCACCAAGATCGTGAGTTATATGAAGGAAAAGGTGTATGCGAATAAGCCTCAAACAGTGCAACATATTAAAGAGGAAATACGGCGCGTTATTGGTGAAATACAACCATATTTATGTGAAAACGTTATTCAAAATTTCAACAAAAGAATAACCTTGTGCCAGAGGTTTCGTGGTGGACATTTGCCTGATGTTGTTTTTCACGTTTGATCGGAAATATTTACATTATTTGCTTGCCACCATCTCTTCGTGTGGATGATAGGTAAATTTCGTATTTAGTTATATTCCAAGGAACTTTACTCTTTGACTTGGAACTTTTCCCTAAGGGAGAACGTAATTTGAGTGGATTGGTTGGATTTATTACTAATTTATTCGCTGCAATCCAGTCAGATGCTAGTTGTACCTAGTTGTTCTTTACTAACAATTTCCGTTTCCAGCAATAATAACGTTGAATACTGGTCTGTGACATGGCATTTGAAAACATAAAATGCGTTTTCTCGTTTGTCAATTTTTTACAAATATGTAATCTATGCAAGTTGATGAGTTTCTGTCTACGCGTCTATGATATTTTATATACGAGATAAAACCATTTTTGCTCCTCAACGTATAGAGATAATTACTATCATCGGTAATGCCTTTTAATAAAGCTATGTTTATTAATCTTGTTATCTTGTATCTTTGGAAGTTGAGCAATCCTTTATGGTGGTATCGTCAGCAAATAACACAACTAATAAACTGGACAATTGAGCTCATTAACATATATTAAAAATAAAAGTGGCCCTAGAATTGACCCTTGATACAATCGAAAGCTTTTTCCAAGTCCACAAAGGTCACTACAGAGTACAAGCTTTGCTCTATGGTAAATGCAATTATAGCTTACTTACTACACTTACTTTTGCGAAAAAAAGTATTAGCTCTAAGACTTTAGAGAATATGGATAAAAGGGAAATAGGCCTATACTTATCAATTTCAGACGAAAATGTTTCGATGCTATGCACAAGTATTGCTAAAGAAGGAGACTTGCGTGTTTACTGTTGTGAAGACCTAAGCAACAAATCTCATGGATTAAAACGTCGGGAAGAAAACGACAATATTCTAACACCCACTACCGAAATGGACCTAACTAACCATGGATTTTATAAGGACAGATGTATCATTACTAAAACGGATCATACAGGAGAAGAAAGATAAGTATGAATTAATTAAAAAATTACTTGCTGAAAAAGACAACGTTATAGCATTATTAAAGCTTTATATAATTAAACAGGACTCTAACCAAATGATAACAATAGATTCCCCAAATAATACACAGATATCAGAAGATCCAGTTAAATTAAACGTTACCGACAATCTCCCAGCCTCACACCAACATATATGAATTAATACTGAAATTGACCAAGGGATGCTCGAACCATCTACGAGTATGAACAGCTAACAAATTCCCCCAAATATTATCCTCAAAATACCGGAGAAACGGACCCGAAACCAGAGGTCGACTGTAATGTCTCCCCTTGGATCCAACGAAATGAAGGAAAGACACATCACATCAACTGCTGAGAAACTCGACGGAGCCGAGGAATGGACTGATGTCGTAACACGTAAAATAAAACGCAGAGAACGAAATTCAATTTTGGGTACTTCGAATACGCAAAATAACTTGGTGAGAGGGATAAAGCGCTATGGTTATCTGCACGTGTACAATCTTGCCCCGAAAACATCGCCCAAGAGAGAGATATACATTTTCTAGACATTAAATGTACTGAATTGAAGTCGAAATATCTCAAAGAATACGCCTCTTTTAAAGTACCACTGGAATAACTAAATGACTTGAAACGGCCAGATATCTGGCGAGTAAAATAAATACATTTTTATGGAGAATTCAATTAAAAGTGCTCTTTCTTATTGCGCAATTTATTAAAAATAAATTAAATGAATTTAAAGCACTAACTTATGACCAAACTTTTATTTTAATAGCAATATGCGAGCACTGGCTCTCTAAGGAAGAATGTATGGTCACTATAATAAATGATATGTTAACTAGAGCTTTATATTCACGAAAAGAAAGCAATTATAGCACCAAATGAATATAATGCTCTATCAAAATTAGCATTGATGAACATTGTGAATTATCCATGGTGTACATCCCTTATTTTGAAACCGCTTCAAGCATCAACTAGGTTTGTTAATGTCATTCGATGCCAAGGCTTCATAAATGACTTCTAAAACTTCATCGCTCAGCGGTGCATCATGTGCAAAACTGTCCAACGGTCCTGCAGCTTTTTCTCGACGACAGGTGCACCAGCTCGTTTGTGGTCAAATAGCTTTTCTCATATCTGGTACTGAATCTACAGTTTTGCGTATTGCTAAGCCAAAATACAATTCATTGATGACTTTATCTGTCAATTTTACAGATCCTTTCCCACCGATGTTCTTGTTCTTTTTCTTTCCATTACGAAATCTCGTCCCCATACGTTCCTCCACATAGCCTACGCATGATTTTTTTAATGATAAAGTCTTCGCCATATACCATACTATCCCCATCTCCTATATATCTTCTATATTTCACTTGGATTTTTTCGAGTTATGGCTCGAACATTTCTTTCATTGCATCCACTTCCATCTTACTAGCAGAACCCCTATGATTTATCGTGCACACGACATCGTAATTACTTTTCCAATTTTCATATTCCACTGTATCACACTTAGTTTTCCATAAATAGCACGATTGGCAAAAACTTGATTTCACGACTGTGTCAATGACTTTATTGGAGTATATTCCGATGAGCGTGCTAATGCCAAACAGCGAAGATAAACCTCTTTTGTTCCACGTTTCGTCCCCGGACACTGTCAATTCCGACGGAGGATTACCTTTCTTAGCGTTTCCTTCCTTCTCTTCCTCGGCTGCTTTTTTCGCTACGGTGTTGTAGACTCCTTGACTCGCGTTATTGATATTCTCCAAACTTGCGTAATATGTATTTCGACAAAGTCCTTGACAAAGATCTATTATGCCACAGAATAGAGCGATTCTTTTGAAACCAATGCCTAGCAGTCGCATGGCAAAAACTATTCGACGGTTTACTTCGAATGCCTTATCAATCAGAGAACATGAGTTGATATACACACACACCACAGTTGCACTTCACTGCTATTTTAAAGCCCAAACCACGAGTTTCACTAAAAGTTATATCGCCTTCATACGTCTTACACATTACAAGTGCATCGATAGCTGAGAAGACAGATAAAAAGTTGAGAATACTATAATCGTGTTCTCTGTTCGTACAAAAGTCGTTGTCCCCAGTATCTTTCAAAATTTTTCGCTGACGTACTAATATACTCAGTATCAGCTTCGAATGTGTATCGATTTCCTCGAAATGGTTTTGCGTGCATGACCACCTCGTTTGCTTTTTCCATCCATTTTTAGAATTCGCACGTCTATTTCGTTCAGAACTCAACAGTATACTGATCATTCTCCTTGGGTCTTGGACTACAAGGGGGGACCATAAAGGAGGAAATCCCCTAAGCCGGTATACCGGGTAAACAATAGATAAACGGTCGAGGGTATAAGTGCCGCGCCGCAGCCTAAGCTTCTGTAACTATGGGAGTTCTGTACGAATTTCAAATTAATATTTTCGAGACACACCCTCAGAATCCCATACTACAATAAAATGCAAAAAGATATAGAATTGTCGAATTTTCTAAAGAGTAATTCTCTTTTTAAATAAATCAATTTCTGTCCAAATAGTCTAAATCTCTTATCGTCATATTTGACAAATAGGATGCAATCGCTCAAATATGACAACAAAACATCAAGCATTTTGTCAATAACACATGATTAGAGAGCGGATTTCTAGCATTATGCTTATCCATAATATTAATAGCATCGAAAAAATTTCTTAATATCTATACGAATCTTGAAGAATGTGATTACTTAGCGCTAAGTTTTTTTTTGCTTTTTTGCTTATTTTGACTTTTTGTGCTTATTTTGACTTTGTATGCTTATTTTCATGCTTTTTTTTTAGATTCTGATGGTTATTTGGAGCATTTTCTTAAACATTTAAAAAACATTTAATAAAAGTTTCACGCTGATATTAAATTAATGTGCTAATATAGAGAATTTTCGTAAAAATCTGTATCCCATCATTTATAGATTATATTTGTATACATATTTTCTTAGTGTCTTTTGACAACATAATTGTTTAAAATCTTCATAATATGATACAATAATTATAATGAATTTTATTATTAATAAATATTAGTAGAAATTACCAATTTACAATGGATTCATTTATAAATAAGTAATAGACCGTCTCATTATTCAGATAATACAGACGAACGCTTCATAGGAATCACACCTATGATATTCCGGATGTAAACGTCGTTAAACTAGGCCCAAACAGAGGCCCCAGTAAGTATTAAATGTAAACAAATTTAAGTGATAGCTAATAATCAGGTGTTCTGCAACCGTATCAATTTTCTACTCTCGGCAAAAATATGGATGGGACGACTGGCGCATATTTACCGTTTTCGTTAAATTTCATATTCAAACTCGCATTCATAAACTATTGAAATGACATTCCAAAAACTTAGTTATCAAAAATTATTATATGCGTGAATCGTATTAACCTGGGGAATCACAGATAAATTATATTATATAATTAATACAAGAAATAATTAGAGACTATCCTGAATTAACAAGTGAAAATTATACATTATTTTGTAAGACATATTTAAAAATAGTAAGTTTTATTTTAGTTCCCAACTGCATCCTAACTAGTCAAGACTTGTATGTAAAATATGTTATAACAACACTACATCAAGAACGTTTGAAAAAGTTGAAAGCTGAACTAAAAAAACAGCACAATTTCACAATCTTAAGCATCATCCTCAACAAACGATGGACAATTTAAATTAAATTTACATTTGTGCAAAATACTTTTAAATTCGAATATCCCTTTAAGAAAATTACAAAATAATGCATTTAAATCTTTCTTGGGAAAATATTGTAAAAGCGCATTCCCGAGAAAAAAATATGTAGCTCTTGCGTACTATGAAACCATACAAAAAATTAAGGATATTATTAACAATAATTATATGTGATGATGAAACCACAGACGCTTGTTTAATTTAATAATAGGAGTTTAACATGAAGACATTCGACCAATAGTATTTTGATATATACAAAAGAATTGAAGATAACTGATAATAACATTATAGCAAAATTTATAAATGATGGACTGACAAGCTTATTTTTGCTGTAGACAATACCAAGTTACAAAATTTTACTAATAATGCATTTTGTGCATTGTACAAGTTTAGCACATGGATAGAAACGAATTTCTGAAACTATAAGAATTAAATTTCCATTTGTAGATTTAATTAAATATGGAAAAATAGTTCTTATATTCTTCTGTGAGTGCAATTATTCAAGAAGTCATTACCTGATATCTCACTGCCCCACAAACCAGTGCTAACAAAATGGGGAACTTGGCTATATGCTACGATGTACTATGCGAACAATTTTGAAAAATTTCCCGAAACGACAAGCAAATCAGTTAATGACTGTCAAACAGTTCTTTAGAAACAAGAGCTTCCTTCAAAACAATTTAGTTACATAAAATCGCGTTTAAATTTTGTGAGCAACACAATCAAATCTTTACAAAAGCAGATTCATTTTAGAAAATACCTGGACGCATTGGCCAAGAAATCAAAATAATATCGAAAGAAGTATTCGATAAAAATGAAGGATTTTTGATATTAAATAAATTAAACTTGATTTTGAATGGCAATTTTCAAATGGATCCAGCTATAATTTAAAATAAAGAGAAGCTTTTCCACTCAAAGAACAACATTTAATGATCTAATATATACAAAATTACAACTGAATTTTTAAATACTTACATGACATTATATATTGCGTAAAGAAAGTATGTTTATTTTAGTTTTAAGCAGAATTTCTGTGTAAAATATGTTGATAAACGTGTAACATATTAAGAAAATATAGTTTTCCTTTGTGCTTTTTTCGTGTTTTTATGCTTTTTTTCCTGTTTTTATGCTTTTTTTTTCCTGTTTTTATGCTTTTTTAATGCTTTTTTCTCTAAATTTTGTGCCTTTTTAAGTGCTTTTTTTCAAATTTTTTAAGCTTTTTTATCCGCTCTCTACATATGATGTTCTCTCAGGGATCGATCCTAGGACCGGTTCAGTTTATAATATATATATATATATATATATATATATATATATATATATATATATATATATAACGGGTGTCCAACAATTATTGTTACGTTTTTGATTCCAACGCCACCCGGGACTGCAATAATTGTTGGACACCCGTTATATATATATATATATATATATATATACGATGTCTGACTCTAACATAATCTATTTGCAGATGATACCAAATGGACTAATCCTAAACGACACAAAAACCAAGCAAATCTTTTTTAATAGGAAATACATCAGACATTTCTGTCAAGTTATTAGGAATTCATTTAGATTCAAAACTTAAATGGGACATCCACAGTTAGCCAAATAACTATCAAAAAATATACGAGTTCACAGATACATTAAGGGTGGCATACTTTGCACTATGTGAGTCACATATTAAGTATGGAATAATAATATGGGGACACTATGCCTCATGCCATACAATATTCTCCATTCAACGTAAAGCCTTAAGTTTGATTGCTGGAGTCAAATATACAGAAGATTGTAAACATGATTTCATTAAATACAAAATCTTAACTGTACCTTCTATATATATACAGGGTAAGTTTTTTTTCATGTTCTCTAGATAGAGAAACGGTTAAATGGGGAAAGAAGTGTGGATTTACGAGACGAACAAAATTCCACATTCAAAGTTTTCAAAAAAGTCAAGGGTAACTAGATATTTTGAAAAAAGTAAAAGTGTCAATTTTTTCAAATCAATATATCTCGGTTATTATACTTGATTTTAATTTGTTTTCAAAAATCATAAATTTCTCGACTCTAGTTTGATGTATGGCAAAAATTGTTTACAATTTTATATTCAGAAAAAAATCTCCTTGCTCTTCAATTCAAAATATACGGTGCAATTAGAAAAAAAAAGTTGATCGTTTTTTGTCAAAAACTGGACGCAAGAAAAAATATCAGTTCAGTTCATATTAAAGTCTTTTAAAATTGATTTATTTTTATGTTTTATTTATTAAAATCGGATAAAAAATAAGCGAGATACAGCTCCAAAGGTTTTATTCGTCAGTCACCCTGTATATACTGGAATGCCTCAGTCATATAAAAAACATACATCTATTTACAGATCATAACCATCACGACCACAATACAAGACACAAAAATGATATACAGGGTGACTGACGAAAAACCTTTGGTGCTGTATCTCGCTTATTTTTCATTCGATTTTAATAAATAAAACATCAAATTAAACCATTTTTAAAAGACTTTAATAGGATCTGAACTGTTATTTTTTCTCGCACCCAGTTTTTGACAAAATACGATCAACATTTTTTTTTAAATTGCACTGTATATATATTTTTATTGATTGGCAAGGAGATTTTTTTTCTGAATATAAAATTGTAGACAAATTTATCCATACATCAAACTTAAGTCGAGAAATTGAGGATTAAAAAAATAAATAAAAAGTCAAGTATCCATTGTAAACAATATACAGACCCTATTTTAAATGTCAAAAGTGACAGTGACAGCCATTGATACAATACTGCAACGATTTTTAATTATTTCATAATTAAAATGTTGCAATATTTCAAACACTGTACTAGAATTTTGTGCTTCTACAGAAATCGTTTTTCAGTTTTTGAAATCTTGCAAACATTTTTATTATGAAATTATTAAAAATCATTGTAGTATTGTACCAATGACTGACACTGTCACTTTTGACATTTGGAATAGGCTCTGTATATTGTTTACTATGGGTATTTGATTTTTAATTTTTTTTTTTAATCCTCAATTTCTCGACTTTGGTTTGGTGAATGGATAAAATCGTTTACAAATTTAGATTCAGAAAAAAATCTCCTTGCGGATCAGTCCAAAATATATATACAGTGCAATTTGAAAAAAAAAGTTGATCGTCTTTTGTCAAAAACTGGATGCAAGAAAAAATATCAGTACAGTTCATATTAAAGTATTTTAAAAATCATTTAATTTGATGTTTTATTTATTCAAATCGGATCAAAAATAAGCGAGATACAGCACCAAAGGTTTTTCGTCAGTCACCCTGTATATCAAAATCGAATACGTCTGAAAAAGGCGCATGCTGGAACAAACTATTGCAGCATACAATTCTTTAATAAATGACCACCTTATATAACTTGTATGTCTTAAAAAAGCATTTAAACAAACGCTTAAAATCTCCTGTTGAAAGCTTTTTATTCATAGGATGAATTTTTAAATTGCGATTTTACAATATAATTTCTATATTAATGTAAGTATTTTATGTTCATAAACTACATCTAACATCTTAACTAAGGTTTCAATTATAGGTTTTAACCTGTGAGTATTAAATTGCGGCTATTAGGTTTTAATTTTTCATATACTTAATACTAGATTCTTTGTTTAACTTGTAGTTCCATAAAACCTTCATTGTTACTTACACAACGAAGTTTTTAAATGTGTTATCTCAAGTATACTGTTTATGTTGTCCAGCAGATCTTAACATGTTTAGGTAATTTTATTTTTATCTTATATGCTAATGTAATTGTTTTACCTCTTAAGCCTGTGCTGTCGTTAATATTTCATTTATTTATCCTATAGATAGTACAGTTTTCTTTTTAAACATTATTCATTTGTAAAGGAGCATTATTATTACATTATATACTGTACATCTATTATTTATCTGAATTAATTAAAACAACTTTATTTAAGTTTTTATATTGTATTGTGTAAGCATATTGCTATTAACACAAATAAAGAAACAAACAAGTTAATAAGATTTAACTAACAGTGAAATAATAACATTTAGTATGGATATCTCGGATGTTGGAATGTTTTAATTTTTCAACTATACCCTGCACTACATATCCGCTTGTCTCCCGAAATTCGATATAATTAAGTCGCAGATTAACAATAATATTTGCAGTAGTTGCTTTTCACATAGTTCTTGTTACTTCTCTAGATTTATTACAACATCTAATTCATATACTACGGATTAATTCTGTATTTTAAACACTGTGTATTATTGGAACACTTTTTCATTCTTAACTTAGTCATTCAATTAGCATTAATACTGCTTCCACAAAGCATGCCACTTTATATATTCACAATATACCTTGTGAATATGGTAGGGCTTTTTAAAAGTTTTAGATTATTGTGGGCATTTTTTAGACTTTTGGTATAATTATACTTCTATCGGTCAAATAGAGTTTCTAACGCATTAGATTATACGTATATAAAATATTAAATGTTTATAAACGTAAAATTTGGTTCCGAACTCATCCTAATGCATTAGGCGGGCGACCCTTTTAAAAATATTAGTCCGTTGCGCTATTTATTTATAGAAAACCCCTGCATCATCTTTTAGGAGAGCTATAATTTCGAGCAATTATTGGCGAGGGGTCAATCTAGGAACGTGGGCAATCTTATGGCCGAAAGGGAAACGTGTTGGCTATTTATGGCCAGTTTCCGTGCGAGGGGTGCCAGCCGTTACATTTCATTCACATCGGCAGTTTTGCTCTCTCAACAGAAAGTGTACTATTGATTTTTTAATAGTAAATAAATCTGTTATTAAATTATACCGTTATAATATAAGTCTTAATAGTTTTTCGGTACCGACCACGTGGTTCTTCCGACGTGTATTTGTATGTGTGTTTGTGTAAATGAGCTTGATACTTTAAAGGATCACCTGTGTTACTCTTAATTGTATTTTAATAGCATGTAGTACTGCTTAGTTATCCAATATAAAAATAGAGAAGTATATCAAATGATGGTTGCCATGAAAGACAAAGAGGAATCCATTCAGCGCTTAATTATATTTATACTTTTAAAATTACCAGATATAAAAATAATTTTCAAATAATATTTGAATTATTTATTTTTTATAATAAATAATAATACGTTAATTATTAATGATAAAGTAAATAATGGTCTGTTATAACAAAATACTCAATGGTAATAAACTCACTTTATTTATTATATGCTCAATACTCAATACTGGTTCAAACAGGCATATTATTTTTATTATAAGACGTATAACTTTTTCATTTTTTATATTTGTCTTGAAAAACAATAAAAAAGGAAATAGTTTTATTGATCCTAACTTCGTAAATTTAAGCACTCGATGAAACGAAAGAAAATAACACATAAAAATAGCAAACGGCAATTCTTACGTTCATCTAGAAATATTATAGAATTATATAACTTATATTAGTTACATTAACTAAAATAAGACATTTTTACTTACCTAACGTTTTCATGTTTCTGTATATAAATCTTATGAAATTGCCCCTCCACAGGTGAAATAATGTCGTTTTTCATTTCCATGGCGACATGTTGAGGCAGAACGGATAGCAGCAGTCTTTCCTGCAAGAAAAGAAATCAAAGTTATTGGCAGTGGTCCCTTTGTTTTTGCCAGCTCTGGGGGATGTTTTCCCCCAATCGGAGAGGGTGGAAAACATCGGCGTAGAGGCGGAAATTCAAGTGCCTGCAACTTCCGCTACAAGCTGCGCCCGGAAAAGCTCATCAATATTAAATAACAACTGCAATGATTTTTTTATTCCGCGCGTCCTTCGGCGCGGCAATATTGGTCCTTTCGCGTAAACGCTCCACTTAATTAAAATCGAATTCATTTTATCGGAATATTCAGGTCTGATTAGATTTTGATTGCTTTCTAATGGTTTAAACGAAATTACTAGTCGATGATGCGGCTTAATTAAATTGATTTATCGATGCAAAGACTATATTCATTCATATATTTCATCATAAAATTTTCAATTAATCATCGACAAAATGGCATTTATTTTCATTAAAGTTAATAATAGTATAAATTAATATTTCATTTGTTAAAAAAATATCTGGGTGTATCCAAATAATGAATGAACAGATAATCAAAGAAAGAAATTTACATATTTTCTTTCTATATTTTCATGATGCCATTTTATACTACACACAAATAAATAATAAAAGTAAATTCTAATTATCTCTGATTTTTACCATCGTACAGTTTATATTATTTAAACGCTTTCAGGCAATTTGTTCTATCATTGTAAGACATTTCTCTGAATGTGCTAATAAATATATATATAATGTAGTGCGTAGGTGGTGTTATTTCAGAGATTTAGAAAAGTCAGAACATAAGAACAGACAGTTCAGTGAAAACCATTAGTATTTATGAGTGCGGCAGAGATATTCAATTTCTTTTTTTTTTTCTTCTTGGTAATTCATTGCGATATATGACACTCCTATATTTTTTTATTATTACATACTTTTAAATCATAAGGAAATGTGAAATAATAATAATAATACAAAAATCATACGGCGGATCACGTGTTCGATAGCCAAACACTACTACTACTACTACTTAAAAGATGTATAAAAAACATCGAAATCAATTTATGCTAGTAAATTCCTTAAACAACTACATAAGATATACAACATTCCTAAAGTTATTATATTAATTTTATTAAATGACAAATATTCGAACATAAATGTATTTTTTCCAAATGTTGTTGGCGCTTCAACTAAAAATTTGTAGAAATATGAATAAACTTTATATACTAGGATATTAATTTTAAACATTACCATAATTCAAACCCACACTAGATCGTTACCGGCGCTGATAAATCCTCATGTGGCTACAAATTGATACATATATATCACAGAGTGGTTTTGTATTAGGTTGATGATGCATAGGGATTAATATGCTAAATAAATGACCATCAAAATACCATCCATAATGAATATTCCACGTAACGTTTTTAAAGGCAATATATTTGAAATTACCGTTATTACACCTAAACAAAGAGGACCAAATTGAACCTTAGAGATAATTAATCCCCGTTAACCTGCAGGACTTAATAGAAGCGGGTATTATTAGACGTGCCGTAATGAAAATAGCTGTGTCACATTTCAGCCGAATGAAAGAGGTTTAATTAAAGGTCATCGGAGGTGTTACTAGAGATCCGATGTTGATTAAACTCCCTAAAAATAACCCTATTACGTATTGACGTCCCAAAATTACGCCCCGAATGCGGCATTTTATTTGTAAATTGTCGGCATAATCTCTAGTCAGCGGGAACTTAACGTTCCGAGACAGGTCTTAAAAATCCTCTCACGAATGGGTAATTCAATTTCATAAAGGAGGGACAGGGCGACGTTAAAAGCTACCTAGGACGCAATAAAGTCGGGTCTATCAAATGTGAGTAGCTTAAATCGTGCCGGATTACGCTTTAAAGCAGAAATTTTAGAGAATCTTTTATAACGTAAGACCGATTTTTTTTTATTGTGCAATTCGTTTTACAAGGATTATTCAAGTATACGTAAAGTAGATTTTTAGATAAGTAAAGGATATTATCTTTATCGGATAAAATTGTTCGAGACAAATCGGTGAAATCGCTGCGTTGTACATTTACCAATAAATGGATTAATATATGCCTCAGATATAATATATCAATTATTATTAGATCATTAGCGATCATCGAATAATATAGCTACAAGTTTATTTAATATAGCGATATAAGTGACACTTATTTAGCAAGTAATTGTATGACCAAGTGATTATACTTCATTTTAGATCTACTTCACTAGCTCGCTTAAAACAAGCTGATATTCCAGTAATTGGTACAATCGGTCTACAGAATCGAGATATTTAGTCCTAACTGCACACACTTATATTGCTTATAAATAATAATATGTTTAATACATTTGAATATGAATTTGTGGTCTTTATATAACTATAAGAAAACAACTGCAGAAAATATAAATTTGTAGTAATAGATTATTATTAATATTAATTAGTTAGTAGAGTATTTAGATTATACATCTCTTTACAATGGAAGTAAGATTTGCTGAACAAACTTAGCTGATTCGATAACTTAGAATGTTTAGCCTATAATCTGACTGAAGGGGAGAATTATTGACCTGCACAAGACAGTTATTTGGCGTGGTCCACCAATTTGAGGCGGTTATTTTTGTGGCGAGCTCCGTACAGCGAATTTAATTGTTTGATCTTTACTTATACCAACTTTAGTGCTAGACTTTTACGATACCACGAAAAAAGCATTATTTCGATCAGTGAGATTATATAGTGTTTAGAGGCCGTTTCTGATTGTGCATAATGACATTACTAACACATGACTCAATAAGTTTCCGGTCTAACTAAGAAAAGCATTTTTTTTTTTAGAAATTTCACTTTATTCATCAAAATTATCTGCTTTAATAGTGATACATTCATTTCTCTAACTCCTCTAACCTTTCGCTGTTCTTTATGTAAAAAGATTTGTTTTTGCTCTCAAAATAAGCCTCAGTTTCGGCAATCATGTCTTCATTTGAGCCAAATTTCTTTCCCTTAAGCATCTATTTCATATCTGCAAAAAGCCAGTAGTCGCTGGGGGCCAAATCTAGAGAGTGCGGTGGGTGGAATCAATTCAAAGCATAATTCAATGAATTTAACTATTGTTAATCGATCAAATAATGCCATTATATTTACTATTGATATTTTTGCCTTTATCAAGATACTCGATAAACAAAATTCCATGCACGTCTCAGACTACGAATGCCATAATCTTTCCAGTCAACTTTTGAGTCTTTGGTTGCTCCAATATGTAGTTCCAGTGTGAGCAAACGCGATACCCACTTCGAAAGCAACTTACGCATGACCAAATTTATATCAGCTTTTTCACACAACTTAATTTTCTTCTTTTAAAACTATTTTGTGAACATTTTTAATGTTTTCCGGAACAACTGTTGATTTTGGGTGACCAGAGCGTTCAGCATCATCGGTTCTTGTACAAGGTGTGCAAAGTCCTGCTACCATTTTGATTGCGAGCCATCTTGGTTCCGTGACGTTTACCTGAGTTTCGCTTTAACCATTGTGTTGTGTAGACGTCCAAATTTTATTATAGATAAATATACGTCACAAGAACGAGCAGAAATAGTGACAATATTTATTGAAAATAATCGTTCCATTATTGCCACTCAGCGGAAATTGTGTCAAAAATATCCTAATCATTCAGTGCCTCACAAAACCACAATTTATCGTTTACACGCGAATTGTATGGTGAGGTATTCATGCTGGAAACATCATTGGTCCCTATTTTTTTGAAAACGACCAAGGTGTTGGAGTTTCTGTTAATGCTGAAAGGTACCAAGACATGATTCGAATTTTTCTTGTGCCTGCAATGTAAGAGCAAGGACTAGAGGATATGTAGTTTCAGCAAGATGGGGCCACAACACCCACAACTCGTTCAACAATTCAATTATTGAATGACGTTTTTCCACGAAGACTACTTTCGCGATGTGGCGATTTAGCATGGCCAGCCAGATCTCCGGATTTAACAGCAGCAGACTTTAAAATCAAAAGTTTATGTGAATAAGCCCCAAACGATTCAACATCTTAAAGATCCGTCACGAAATTGAAGAAATTCAGCCCGATATGTTGAAGGATGTCATGAAAAATGCCCTAAAAAGAGCAGAAAGTTGCATATCGAATCGCGGTTACCATTTAAAATTTTCCAATCATAACGAAAAAAAAAAATGTAAAAACCAAATAAACTTTTTATTAAAACCAAACTTACTTATCTTTTCTTTGAGCAAAGTTATAGGCAATCAAAATGGTAGCGGGACTTTTGCCTCACCTTGTACAACCGCATTTAAATTCATCAAACCAGTCAATAATAGTTGACTTCCCTGGCGCAGTATCTCTATAATGCTAGCAAGGCACTGTTTAGCTCCAAAAGTATTTTTCCCCATTAAAAAACAAACACTGTTTTAATACACGAAATTCCTTTCTATCCATTGTCTTGAAAATTACCAAACTGGGGTCTCTAAAACGACTGTAACTTCTAAACTTTTTTTTCTTTTGCCAAGTACTGTTTTAAGGTTAGTATTATCCGGAAATAACATGGGTCTGTCAACAATTGCCATATATGTGTCAGACCGGAGACTTATTGAGAGGCGTATTATTAACCAAATTGTAAGAATATTCTGTGGCGGGCGGTGCAGTTAAGATGTCGAGGTAGAGGATTAGATCCCCTCGACCTCAACATCTTAACTGCACCTGGTATTGTCATATATTTTATGTACATCGATGAATCTACAAATGCCTTAACATCACGCTCTAAGATATTAACGCCTGTATCTTTAATCTGCCAAAACTTTGTATATGTAGAGGAAGTAGAATTTTTTCTTCGACTTGTCCACTCTCCGAAATCACACCCGGAATGCAACTTATACAATGGTGTCAAAAAAAGAGGATTAGTTTGATAAATGGAATATCATCTAATGTTTTGCGAAGAATTCCGGTTTAGTTTATCGCTCAATGATTTTTATCCATTAACTAAATAATATGAAGATTCCATGGCGAGAAGCGCAGTTTACACCTGGTATTATAGTATGAGGCGTCATATCAAAAAGGTATAAGTACCTTCTAGTTTACGTCTCTGGTATTTTCTTTTACTAAATCCAACTTTTTCTTGAAAGATATGTTTAACAGTTTAAACTCTTTTTCTTGACAAATTGAATTTGATTACACTGTTTTTATATTGCTTTTAAAATCTTTTATACAAATTTTTAAATAGTTATTTTTTAATCTTAAGAAATGTATTAATATAGTTAGTTTTATAAATGTTTCTCATAATTATTTTAAAACTGTTGAACCGTTTAATGTTTAATTATCAATTTCTAAAATACTAACTGTAAACAATTTTTTACGTAAAAATTGGCTTTCAGTAATATTTAATCTTTTTTATACATGTTATATCACAACTATTATGTTTCTCTGTCTTCGACTGATAAAAAACTGCTTTTTATTAAATGCCATTTACAGATCAAATTAACAAAATTTTATCTTTAAAAAATTTCAAATATCTATCATTCTAGTTTATAACTGTTTTTATTGGTCATCTTAAAACTGCTTTCAATTTTATAATTTCTAATTATGAATTTGTTTCTTTGTAAAAAAATCTGACTGCTTGTGCAACATTGTGGAGCAATTTTCTAAATCACATTTCGAGTTTTTTGTTCTAACTCTTGTTTAAACTATGTTTTTGATAAATCCCCATGCAAAAGAATCCAAAATATTTATTTATCATTTTACCATCTTCTGACTTCACGACTGTAGTGAACTGGTACACCATTATGATGGTAAATTGCGTCTAATATAAAGTATATCCCCAAAAAAACCCGAAAGTATTTCATTAAAAAAATGAAGATAACTTTCGCCATTTAATCTCCTGGATAAGATACGGGGTTTAAATATTCTTTTTTCAATTATTCCTAGCAAAAAATTCAGTGAAAAACGAAGTTGATGACCAAATAGTCATTTCTTATGGGGATTTTCATGTTCCAATCCGTGTAAATTGTGGCTTTTAATTCTCCATATTATTTTGACAACTGCATTTCGTGTACAGCCTAGTTTATTGATTTCTTTCACTCCTCCACAGGGAATACCATCTGCTGCAGCCCAAGACTTCTTTTTCTTTAGGTGTCTTTTATATGCATGTAACGACCAGTACATCCTGTGTGGTGGGGGTACCTACCTGGAAGGAATCTCATTGTGTCGGGGGGTTCGTTTTTAGTCGTTACCATGGTTTGGTCTGAAGAACATAGAGGCTTCGCAGTCCGCACGTTTCTTGAAAATGGCCGTTCTGCCGTCGCCACCGAGCGGGCCCTCCGGCTGCATTTCAATCTTTCGCGTAGTGATCCCGTCCTTCACCGTAATTTACGTACATTAGAAGAAACTGGTTCCACACAAAGACGTAGGGGTTTAGGAAGACCCAGAACGGTAAGAACACCCGAAAATGTAGCAAGAGTAAGAGAAGCTATCTAACGGTCACCTACGTGCTCTGCTTGGAAGTATGCAACTGTATTGGCCATTGCTGATCGCTCTCTAAGACGGATATTGCATGAAGACTCATTCCACCCCTACAAGATGATGCTTGTTCAAAAGTTATGAAAACCGCATGAATCGCTCCCGAGAAATGTTGAACCAGATCCATGCGAGGTCAACTTTTTTCAGTAGTAACAAGGGCCACTTCCATCTCTGTGGAGGGGTGAATAAACAAAATTTTCGATACTGGGCTGTAAATAACCCAAGGCAACTTCACGAGAGACCACTTCACTCCCCAAAAGTCACCGTTCCAAATTTGGGGTGATTGGGCTTTATTTTTTTGAAGAGGACACACGAACCGTAACTGTCACTGCTCAACGTTATGTATTCATGTTGGAATTTTTTTTAACCTCGATTAGAAGAACTGATGGAGGAAGCAGATCTGGGAGACATCTGGTTTCGGCAGGACGGGGCTACGGCACATACTGCTCGAGTTTCAATGACGAAATTGCGATAGGTGTTCCCTGGACGCCTTGTTTCTCTAAGAGGTGATGTGGAGTGGCCCGCACGCTTCCGTGATCTGAGCATTTGCGACTTCTTCCTGTGGGGCTGTGGGGAAAAGGTTTTTAGGCATCGACCTCGCACCTTGGAAGAACTCAGAGATCGAATTCAGGATGTAATCGCGGCTATACCCATCGAGATGTGCCAAAATGCGGCTGAAAGTTTCAGAAATCGCCTTCATCAAAGATATGCTGCTGGGGGCCATCATCTTTCTGATGTCACCTTCAGGACTCAATGCATAAAACGACATGATGTACCGATTAAAATAAAATAAACCCCATTTTTTTTAAATTGTGCCGTTTTTTTTAATAGCCCTTCAAAACTGCACTGTCTATTTTGCCGCACGATGTATAATCACAAGGGTCTGGGATGGTTCAAAACCAATGTTTCTTAGTTCAAAATCTAGCCTTTTACATCATTGTCTTCCTGATTGTTTTAAGCCATACAGGGCTTTTTATAAGCAGGCAGACTTCGTTTTCTTTATATTTTCTCAAATCCTCCAACATTGCTTTTACTTTATGGAAGATTTCTTCTACCATAATCTTGGTTACATTCTTCATAATAGTCATCTCTACTAATGACTATTTTATTTTAACTTTCTAACCAAATCCTGTAGCCGTTGGTATTTTCTGAATCCATAACACAAATTCCTTTGGTTGTTCTTGATGAAAACTTTATCTTCTTTCTTTTATTTAGTACAAAAAGATTTGTACAAAAGCATTGTAAACGTCTTAATGAGGGTGCATTTCCAACCCACATCTCAAAAGGGGTTTTCCCATTCATTGCTTTTGATGGCACTCTATTGGTAATTTAATCTATAGTATAAATAGCCTTTGCCCAAGAGGATCCTGATATATTTGTATCCAGCATCATACAACGGGCTTTACTAATAAAGTTCTATTTTTTCTTTCGGCTACCTCGTTATGCTGTGGTGTATACGGGGCGGACAGACGTCTTGATGTGCCATTTTCTTTTAAATAATCGTCAAATTCTCTGTTACAATACTCTTTTCCGTTGTCTGTTTACAGTATTTTTATTTTGAGGTTAGTAAATTTTTCAGTCTACTTCTTGTATTCTTTGGATTTCTGTAAAACTTCATTTTTATCTTTAATAAAATTCACCCTGCAATAACGGCTGTATTCATCTATAAAAGTAACAACAAAGTATTTGTAACTAGCATAACTTTCCTCTGGCATGGGGCCACATACGTCTGAGTGTATGTTGTGAAATCTTTCTCGGGCTTTTGTTTCTACTATCTACAGTTTCCTTCTTGAAGATTACGCTATAAACTTTTTTAGTTGCTCGAGCCACTGAATATTTTGGTATATATGGTGTACTTTGTAGCTCACTTTGTAGCGACTCCTTTCTCTTCAATTTTCTCAATTTTATCCGAGGCCAGTTTTAGGATTTCGTCAGTTGGCTCCATAGATGGGAATAAACTTTAGTCTTTGCACATGTGTGAAGTACAACCGCTGGCTATACACCACTTATTAGTTTTATTATTATCTGCTGATAGGCATGTTTGTTTTTCTTCGCAATATAAAGTCATTTGATGTTTTGTGGCCAAGCTTTTTTGCAATTTTCACATTTCAGTTTATTTTTATGTTTGCGGCATTGTTTACTTTTGTTTTTAGTAGGATAATACTTTTGTTTTTGTTTACCTTCATAGTACGATTCTTCATCCTGTAGCACATTTTTCTTGTTTCTACTCTAGTGAGTTCTATAATTTTTATTTTTAGGTCATCAAGGGCCGGCAGCTTATCTCGTGATTCGATTGCTACACGAACATTATCGTAGCTTTCTGGTAGGATGTATAATAACATAGTGCTCAGTAGGCCCTCTACTATTTCCATATCTTTTAATTTTTCGACAAGGTCAATGAAGTAATTTCTTCGAAAGGGTTGCTTTTCTTGCGAATATTTTGAGTTCATAAGCATTTTTCAAGTATTACACACTTCTTGGGTAGTTTTTCATGATTTTACGAGTCCTAATTCCGACGGCGATATGATCAGGAGCTGCTCGGCTTTGGCCAATAAATCTTGATCACCCGATCCCGTGATAGATGCTTGGGCAGCTTGGGCTTGAACCCTCCAAGAGTCGTAATTTGTTTTGTGTAGGTCCATAACCTATTTTGACCATTGGTTTATGGCAACGAAACGAATAAACAGCGTTTATCTTTTACAGTGATTTGGTTTATGGAATTAAGATTTTAGTAAGACACACAAGCGTGGAGAATAATATCAGTAAGTGATAGAACAGAGGTGATGATTAACAACAGAATTTACAGCGGCAGCGATACGTCGATAAGTGTTCAGCCTAGTCTATTGATTTCTTTTACATCTCTTGTGAATGTTGCTTTATACGATTACAAAATCGTCGAGTTGTTTTGGATTCTAACCAATAAACTCGAGGTATTTATTGGGATAATAAACAATTACAAACGTGTATTCTTTGCCCATAATCCCCATGCAACAAAGGTTATTTACAATACCTTTCTAGATTAGCTGTGCGTTGAGTTTGTGGTCGCCCTGCAACCTGTTTTATTGATATTCCACTTTCCTTTATTTAGTCTTCTATCTAACCTCGCAAAAATGTGTCTCGGAGGTTGACGACGATTAGAAAATCTTCTGGAATACTTAGCCGAATTAGAGTTTCCCTCGAAAACTTAATTAATAATACTATTAAAGTATTATGACGATAGATAACGAATTTTTATTCCACATGAACTTTACAATGTGTCACTCATTTGTAATATTGTCCGATGCACATTTTTAGGCAAGTCCTTTAATTCGTTGTAGAAAATTAACTAATAATTTAAAAATACGAACACATTTCGTAAATCTACAACAATGAGTCTTACTGCATTAGCTATATTTTGCGGAAGCTAATTATAGAATCTTATGCAGTTATATAGTGGACCTTGTTCAAATTTATTTAGCCTGTGTGACGGATACATAGAAGTAGTACCATGTTTATGTTTATGTTTATGTTTATTAATTCTTTGTACATCTTTCTTAAAAAATACATTTCAAAACAAAACCAAAATAACATAATAAACCATCTTCATTAGTTATAAATATATAGTCATCTCTTTCTTGGATTTTGAAAATACTATTGCTTTTTTCATCTATTCCAATTGCTGTATTGTTATATAAACTACAAGCATGATAATCGTAATCAATCAAATCAAAAGCATTATTTTCTTTATCAAATTTATTAATATCCTCTTTAGAATCATTACAATCTCTAGACTTTTTAAAATTCCAATTCCAAAATTTATTAATTTTCATGTTGATACTAAACTTTCTTCCGTTTATCTTGAAATTTATTCCAATAACTTTTTGGACACGTGTTGTCTACAATTACCAACGTAATTTGCAATTTTACCTCCTTCTCTTACATTTCCACCCTCTAGTAGAGGCACCTTCTTCAAATCAACCTCAATCGGAAACGTATACCTCGGATGAATCACACTCAATTGTTTCGAGTATTTTAGAGGAAGTGGAAGTCGTGATTTCTTCAAGTTTTTGTTCGTATTATTAGGCTTCTTAATTGTCAACATGTGAAAAGATACAGAACGTAGACTTTCTGATCTCGTAGCAACTTTATTCTCCCTCAAACAAACAGTGCTTTCCGATTGTCGGATATCTTCGATATGTTTCTAGAAATATTTTTCAATTTGTTCGTGTTAAAGAATAACATTTCGTGTCGATCGATTTTTAAGTCTAAACCTTTTATACTATCATGCTTTTTCATCCTGCATCTCTCATCTTTTGAACTCTCTTTGACCACCTGATCTTTAATGTTAGATAAAACTGGGGTTATTATTGAAAGCATTTGTCCGGAATCTGGCGAAATTTTCTCATCACCTTTTATAGTTTTATTTACCTTTTCTTCACCCCTTTGTACTTTTGATAATTAAGAAATCGATTTGTTTTCAGTATTTTCTAATACTTTCAATTCCTCAACAGATTTCTCAAACAAATTCCTTTTCTTAATTTTTGTTTTTTTTGTATTTAGTGAATCTTCTTTAACATCGGCACTGTTCACAATCGTTGCTAATAAATCCTTAACTTCTTAAATTTCAGTATCATCAACTTTTATCACAGGTTCATTAACTTCGTTTTTATTGCTCTTAATTAATTCTTTGCTCATAACCTTCGAAACCTCCTTTTTCTCTTTCTTAGAACCTTTGACCTTCTGAAGTTTTTCTTCTTCATCTTTAGATTTATCATTCTTGAAAAACTGATTAACCAGCCAGCCTTATCTTTTTCTTCTTCTTCTGTTTTTGCTCCCGACTCTCCTCTTCGAATTCATCGCTAAAATTCAATTCAAGAAACTCATCTTCAATTTCTGGTACGTTATAATCAAAACTTTCATTAAATGTAATTTTGGATATATCCAAAACCTTTTCCATTTCCTGCTTAACATCTTCAAATCTTAATAAATCCTTCGAGTTTGTTAAAGCTTCATCATTAAATATTTCAGGTTCGGTTTGTATAAAACTCTTTCCATCATCTTTATCAATTATAATATCATGTCTAGTATTGTGGGTACTTAGAGTATATTTAGAAAATAATTCTCTATTCTTACACAGAAATTTAATACACTCATATACAGGGTAGGGCATTTATCTTGGCAAAGTGGAATATTTCCGAAACAGAGCGAAATATGAAAAAATGTTTCAAATAAATGTTTTTTGATATGAGGGGGCACTATGCATGGTTTTGCAACTTAGTTCTTTCAAGGTAATTTGAAGGTCAACTTTGTTTTTTAATGGAAACATATTTTTTGTATTTTTTCTATTTCTACGTGTAAAAAGAAAGTTAAATTATCTAAATCGTTTTTCTTTAAGATGTACTATTTCTAGTTTATATTGCAATTTATATTGATAAAGCTTGTCATAAATGATAGCATAAAACTTAAATTAAACAAAACCCAATCTTAAAATAGCAACACAGAATACTTTTTCCACTTTATTATAATTAATGTAATAACTGTTCCTTCCAATACATTTTTCAAATCATATTTTAAAAGAATTTTGTGTTCGCATAAGGGTATCTACTGAAGCCAGTCTATGCATATACTATGTATGCGTTTATGTTTTCAGTGGTTGTGGGAACGTCCTGATAAACTTTGTTTTGATATAGCCCCATAGGAAATAATCTGGTGATGTCAAATCTGGAGATATCGCAGGCCAGTCTACTGGCAGCTATGATAAGCTTTACCAATATCAAACGCAATTTAAACTAGAAATGGTACGTCTTAGAGAAAAATGATTTAGATAATTTAATTTTCTTTTTATGCGTAGAAATAAAAAAAATGTTTCCATTTAAAAATACAAAGTTGACCACTAAATGACCTTGAAAGACCTAAGTTGCAAAATTTTACGTAGTGACATAAAATTTGCCCCATCATATCAAAAAACATTTATTTGAAACATTTTTTCATATTTTGCTCTGTTTCGAAAATATTCCACTTTGCCAAGATAAATGCCCCACCCTGTATGTAACGGAATACAGTTAAATTTTGGTGATCGCAGCAGTTTATTTAAAGTTAGAGTTTGACTCTTCTTTGACACAAAATTGTTTATTTCAGAAAGTTACTGATGATGATAATATTGTAAGAGAGTTATATTCTGTTAATAGTTAACCTTATCAAAGAAATATGGCAAGATTAGCGGAATATTGTAAAAAATAAATAGACTAGAAACATATAATTATATAAGTTCTTAGAGATTTAATCCAATTATTTGAGAAGTCACTTTGGTACTGATCATTACACGTTCTAAAAATAGTTATATTTAGAAATCAGATTAAAAATTGTGCTTGTATTCATGATGCTGAATCTGTAACAAGTGTATGTGAACTTTTCTACTCGAAGTTTTAAAACACGCAAGTTCATTTTGATATATTGGTAGCCCTTTTCATGTGATATTTTCTTACGTCTCTCGAAGGTAGTCCGAACAACATTGAGCCTTTAATAAGGATTAATAATTTCAGAATAGGCATTTTATACAGAACTTATAAAGGTGATGGCAACTAAATAAAATCATAATATAAAATATTCAGCAACTTTGATATGAGACGAAAACGCATTTTTTTTTACTTAATTAAGTCGAGAGTTTTAGTAATTTAAAAAAAGTATAGATGTAATTTAATGTTTTATATTTATACATATATACCTTTATTTACACATATACATTTATTATTATTATTGGTTTGGTTGATATTAATGGTGAATGCGCCGGGATTTGTTCATTACCGTAATTAATATTTTTATGTCATATAAAATATGCATACTTTCCATAGTTAGGGCTATGGATTTAACCATATGTGTTCACTGAATTATTAATTACCTAGTTTTTCTGTTTTGAAATCTCTTAAAAATAAATCTAATCAACTTACTTATATTTAAATAATTAAAATCAGTTATATTTCTAACTCATTGCTTTATTTAAAAACTAAAGGTACATGTAAGGAATATAACTGGTTTTAATTATTGATTTATTTAATTACACATAACTGACATATATAAATTGATTATTGAAATATGTTTTGTAACTAGGTAAGTATATACATTTTAAATGTTTAATTTTGGAGCCATTTATTTTGTGGTACATCTTGAATATAATGAAGAAGGAGGCACGATTACTTTGTTTTATCACTTCATTTAAAGTGGTGAAACAAAATTATCGTGTCTCCTTTTGCATTATAAATATTTTCCACCCTTCTATATGCATTTACATTTTTACACAATTATATATTTATTTAATTATTACACAAAATTATAAAGTTTTATGCCGTTACCAAAAGGATTATTTCATATGATAAAATATATCAAAAATTATTTAAAAAAGCTAATACATATAGTAATTTCAATTTTAGATAACCATTGACGTTTTATGTATAATCCAATACTTACGTAATTAAGATTTTTAATTATTAATTATAAATATGCATAATTTATTAAACACTGTAACATTATATCTTATATAATATAAAATATATTAAGCAGTTCATAAAGTTTTACGTTACAATAAAACGTAATAATACCCAATTTTACATACTATATTACCTCGGGGGGCCTTTTAATACAAAAATCCCCTAGCGAATATCAATATCTTAATATGGTCGGAATAAAGTTATAAGCATATTTGTCTGCATAGATAGACATATTGCGGTTTATTTTCCATACATATACTAACTTAAATTACACCCCATTTACGTTCCCCCAGGATACATTCCGAAGCACCGCTTAAGAAGCGATACACACTGAACTAAACGACCTGAATTCTAAAACTATGGGGCGTCGGCTCCAGGAAATTGCCGGGTCATGTAAATGACTGTTTAAAATGTTTTCAAACAAAATGCCTAATTTAGATGTTAGTGCCGCGGAACACGTCACTCCGCCGCCCCCACGCTTCCGTCCATTTCCATATTCGTCGATTTTTTTTTTCGCTGACCTGTGTATTCGGGGGGCGTTTAAATCGAAACGTTTATAATCTGCAGCATATGTGTATATGCCAAAGTAATTGAATTTGTAGGGAAAATGATGTGTATTTTATTTTCGATTTTATCAATTTAATGGAAAAAAAAATCGTTGGATTAAATTAATTCGGTTTTATTTTGTTCTGCATGAAAAAATTAAATTTAACCATAACAATTAATAGTTCCAAATATATTAAAACTTGTGTTCGCTTGTGTTAAATGTAGGTAATTGAAATATTTTCATTGACAAATAATTAAAACATTATTAAATATTAATAGTAGTTAAGTCTTCACAGTGAAGAAAGGATATATTTTTAACTACTATTAATTACTTTTCTTCATGTGCTCGAATATTTAATCAGAATTTATTAAATATATTCGGAACACACCAGAAAGTTAATTTTATTATTTTAATAATAATGAGCAAATACGTTCTAGCAAGTTATTTAATAAAATTAAATTAAGTGTTATTTGTAATTTAAAATATTCATTATATTATTTCGAGTAGAGTGAAAAAAATTTAATAAACAAATAGACATACCAATTTTTCGTTTTCATCCTCCATCTCCAGGCGAGCGGCGATGCAATTTCGAGTATCCAGGAACGCTTTCCGCTGTGCATGTTCCATCAGATTGTGCATAAATATCCCCACCACGTTCACGCATAAAAATACTATCACGTTTGCTGTTATCTGAAATGAAAGAGATACTATTTAATAAAAACGTATACAGCAGGAATATGAATATATAAAAGTGTATAAATTTCACTTAAAACAAAGGTATGTGTAACATGTATTTGTTTCTCATTGATGACTTATTGAAACATTAATTTAATAAACAGTTTATAATTAAGATTAACTTATGTGGTTTCATTTATATTTAAGTGAAACAAAACAATCTTATTAATTAGGGGAGAGTACAACTTAACAAAGTATCCGTAATATGAAGTTTTGATAAGTTTGTCAGAAAATCTAGTATAGCAATTTTATATTAATTATTTATTATGGTATTTTGGATTACTTGTTAACAAAATACATTAATAGACACATACATAAATATTACACTAAATTTTTAGCACAGGAATTACAGGCGGACTTCATTTTTCGGAATGTTCTCCTAGTCAAACCCTGATAGAATGTACCATTTATTCCAGAATTTCTTCAAATTCTTTCTATAACTGCAGATATTCATTTTACCTTATACTTCATTCATTATATAATAGTATTTAAATAGTGTATTTATAAACGTAGTGAGAATTTTAAATAGTTAAACAAAACCGCTTATCAACAAAGTAAGCCATTTGTTTAATTTTCCAAGATGTATCACAAAGTTAACGCCTCAACCATTAATCAATTACTTAAAACAGTTGTTATAATCTTGCAAGCATTCGTAAAAAATGTTGCAAAAGTACTTTTTAGGCAACCGGTATCCTAAATGGTACTTACTAGTTTCCAGAGACATACCTATCTTTGTTTATACAATAATTCAACTGACTGGTTATAAAATATTTTATTTAACATTGAGGACATTGAGGACAATAATAGAATTTTCTTTATACACCTGCATATGACTTGTGGATGCTTAAGTCAAACATCATTAAATAATTGTGCTTCAACATATTGAGGAAGACATTTTCATAAAGATATGTAGGTAGAAAAGATATACTTCATTTTAATGAGCAGATTTGCAATCATCGCGATATTTGACTCTCGCAACACCTCTGATAGCTCGTCCCTGCAGTGCAAATATACGATTCTTACAACGGAATACCCCCAAATAAGCAAGCCATAGGTCATTATTCTATTACATGTGGCATGATATGCAGTTTTAAGGATTTGCGGCGATACCTAATCCGCTAAATTTCTCAGTAGGAATATATTACTGCATAGTTTGGCAGCTAGAGTGTCCATGTTTAGTGTCCAAGTTAACGAGGAATTGATCACAATTAACATTAACATCATTATCACATTGTGTGCAAAGCAAATTGATTTGTTTTGATGGGTTTAAAGTGCCCTAGCATTAAGTTGCAAAGTTTGATCAAGCCGGTAACCACTGGTAATTAAAGTAGTATCGTCTGCATACAATATAGTCTGTAGATTCTCTACACTGTTAGTAAGAATAGAAGTGGACCCAGTGAAAACCCCTGGGGCCCACCATACTCTAGTGGGCGCATAAAGGAAAATGTGCCATTGACCCCTACAACTTGACATCTCCGTACCAGATATGATTTGATCAGTGTGCAACTTGTATCAGAAAAACCGTACAAGGACAACTTTTTTATAAGTAAGTCATGTTTAAACTTGTTCAATTTATCATTCCCTTTAACTTTTGTTTGAAAAGTTTTCTAATATTTTTCTTATTTAGAAAAATATTGGGAAAACAACAAAAAAAACGCCTCGGTTTATGAATGTTCACCAAAAGATTTTCAGTTCCAGTTTTTAACGATTAAATCTTAAGTTTAAAGTTTCATCTCAAAAAGATAATTCATTTTTGAGATACAGCGCCCACTGATAGACAGCCAGACAGACACACACACACACAGACACATTTCTTTTCCAGAAATTAGTGAAATGGACGGATATTTCCGCAAAAAAATTTAAAAAAATCACAAAAACAATACTTCCCCTATATACTCTATATAGAGAAAGTAAAAATAAAGAATATCTTTAATACTATTAATTGTTCAATAGATAAATACAGTTAAATTTAACTGCAATCTTTATGAATCGGAAGTTATTATATCATCATTAGAAATTTAAGGAATCAGTGCAATGGTATAGCAACACACTGAGTAAGTTGATTTATTACCATTATTAAATGAAAATTTTCTAAATACATCAGCCAACATACAGACCAACCCATTTCTCATATTTATATTCTTTAAATTATTTTATTTAAAAGACTATGAAGGAACGTATGTTACAATATTGACTTTGTCGATATGAGACTTTAATTTGTATACTGTCCTAAATAAACCGTAATATTATTCCCTTTTGTTTTCAAGTTTTCTAAGCCTATACACCAGTTTCATTTTATAACTAGGATTTATAAATTTGATCAAATATGATCCATTAAAGCGAAATATGCATAGTACTTGAAATTTGGAGTGTTGGAAATATTATGCATATTATTATTAATTATGTAATTATATGTTCAATTTGCTAACCTATATATAGAGAATATAAATTATTTCTTCTACTAGATTTGTATAGATAAAAACATTTTCGTTTAAAAATTACATTATAAGCAAAAAAGTAAAAAAAAATGGATAACAGAAAAATGTTTAACTTTTTATACGACTTTTTAGTAAAAAGTAGTATAAAAAAGTTAAACGTTTTTCTGTTATTCATTAAAAATGTACTACGAAGTGAACGCCTCCAAAATTCAAGATATAAAAAAAATGGAATTTATTTTATTATCAGGTTAATATAAAAGGAAGACATAAACTACAAATAAGTTTACTTATGACATTTAATTGATAAATAAAATAGATTAGAAACAGAAATCACTCTGAAATACATGTTTAGATAAAGAAGCAGACATGAAGAATTAGTAGTATGACAAAGGAGAGTTATGGAAGTAGAAATGCTGCCCTTCTACAGTTTGTACGCACAAGCGTCAATAAATTAATAGTAAGTATTTAAGCAAAAGTGATGATTTTGTCCAAAGATCCCGCAGTCAGACTAAGTGTTTTTTGGTTACACATGGGCGTATTTTTTCCGTCCATTAGATGCTGAAGTAACAACTGATTTCTAGTGATTTATAAGTATATTATTATCAATTGAATAGCATAGTAAGTTTCTGATGATGATAGTTTTAATTGTGGTAACTATTTCTTATAATATTAATTATTTATTAACAATTTATAACTTTGACACACTAAATTATATTTTTTGTTTTGATTTACAGCCAACAAGCTCCTTTTTTATTTTATTTTATTTATTTTCGACATAAATTTTATACTAAAATTTTTGGAGTTCTCTTCTTTTTTTTAATTCCTTATAAGCTTCGTTCCTCGTACATATTTTTCAATAATATGACATCAAAATGATTGTTGTCAAGTAATTTATTATTGACAGATGCAGTGACATCAAAAGGCAGGTAAGTTAAATTGTGATTGGTAAGATTTGTTAAACTTCTTATGTAATATTACAATGTTTTAATCTTCGAAAAAAAAAAGATTTAGGAGCATTTTAAAATAAATATGCATTTTTTTATTTATTATGTATTATTTTATCTCTAGGCTAAATATCTAGATCAAGTCGTACTAAAAGTCGGTATTCTAATTCAAAAATCCCTATATCCCTCTTGATTAATAAGTTAACAAATGAATAAATACGTTATAGTATAATAAACACAATACAATAACTTATATATTAAATACTTTGCTCTTGCAATATAAATTGTTTACCTTAACCTGTTTTGAAACGGATATTAAGGCATTTTAGAGTCTGTATTGTCAATTCTAAAAGGATATTTTCTATGATTCAATCTTATAATAAGCCCGTATCGCTGACGAAAACTTTCTTCTATTTTATAAGAAGTAAGAAGCAAGTATCACCCAAGAGTGCGGTTCTTAGAAAGAATTATACAAAAAAGTTATGTTGGATTAAAAGCTCTAATATTGTTTTTAGCCCAAAACAAAAATAAAATTGTTCTGTTGCATAGACTTTATGTTGGTATAGATTATAAAATACTTAGATTATTATATTATATCCTTTGGCGCTAATAAGTTAATATTGTTCTTTCTAATTTATTTAGAATTCGAGTTCTAATTTGTCTAACCATTAATTAAATTTAAACCAAAATATTCTTAAAACTTTAAACGACTTATAAATGGCAACCATTTTTGTTATATTTTGACAGCCCAATTCTTATATATTATGTTATTCTATTATATATTGGATCCATCAAATATACTACAGAATACAAATAACGTGTTAAAAAAGAAAACAGAATTAATTCTTGGATCTTAAAGGCATTCACTTCCTGGTAAATTTCGATATTAAGAATAATAAATATTAATAAAATAATAATCGAACTAAGTTTGATAATGATTACTATGTAGTCGAAACTAGTCATTGCAAATAAAGTTTAAAGTGGTATAAATAAGTAAAAGTGTTTTCTTAAATCTGAAAACAGAATAAATCTAGGGGAGAATGAACTGAGGAGAGAATATTCTAAAAAGAAATAAGGGGGTGGAAAAAAACTAAAATGAGGTTAATTAGATGTAGAACTTAAAAGAGTTGAGAGAGGTAGGAGGAAATAAGTAGACAGTTCATAGAAATATATTATTATCAAATCGAAAAAAACGAAGAATTTTTTTTAAAGTGATAATAAATTATAAAATGAAAAAATAAAATATTTTAGTTAAGAGAGAGAATGAAAATAGAAAAATAGTAATAAGAATGGGTTGAGAAAGACGGAACTACAATAAGTTAAAAGAGAGAAGAGAAATAATTAAGTTAAAGAAGAAGATAGCAAAATGAAAGATAATACATTCAATTAGGAGGTACTATAGTTAAGAAGAAAACTTGGAAATGCAGAAAGAAAAAAAGAGAAGAAAAACTATTTAATAAAAGTAGAAAATAGAAAAAGATCAGAGAAATAAAACTAATTTTATAAAGATATTGTGGATTTTAAATAAATATAGAAGAAGGGGATAGTTGTGACAGTTTCTATATGGTAATCCATATATAATAACTTTTTTAATTCATTGTAAAGAGAGAGAGAAAAAAATAGAAAATACATCCCGGAGATAAAGAGGAAAAAGCTTTAATAATTTATAAAGATGCTATGGTAGATTTTATATATAAAGGGGTGAAAAGCTTCAGAGAGTTATAAAATAACACTTAAGAATAGGAAAAAAATCGAGTTTAGGAAAAACAGGGAAGAAAAATAGAATAGAATAAAACAATATAGAATATAATAAATACGGAAAGTTGAGAGAAAGAAGCTTAGTTAGAATTATAGTTCAATTTAGAGATGAAGTATTGCAGACTTTTAAAGAGAATATATGAAAGTGTAAGGAAATTCTAGGATGCAATGAAAATAAAGTTAAAACTGAAAGAAATACTTCCAATAGGTGAAGTTAAGAAAGTTATGAAGTGAAACAAATATTTAGTTAATACTTTTTGCGTTACACTCTTGATGGAACCAGATATGTAATTTTGGTAAAGAAAATCACTTGTTATGTTCCATATTGTCACACTTATTTTCAGTTTCCTGACACGTATTTCGATCATACTTGATCAATTTTCAAAGTTTAAGCTAATTTAAAAAAATATTTTAAATTAAATACGATTTGGTTAACACAAACTTAAATAAATTTAATTTTCGTGCATTGTGAAAGATTAAAATGTAAATGTATAATATACTAAAGTATAAATTTCACCTTATATAGCGCCGCAAACAGAGAGAGAGAGAGACATTAAACTAGAACTAAAATAAGTTAAAAAACTATAGAAAGAAAATTGAAAAAGTTAACAGATTAAGTTCAATATAATATTTCTAAAAGTTGAGAAAAAAAACGTAAGAAAGAAGTTTGGTAAAGAGAGAAAGAATTGCAGACTTAAAAAAGGAAGATATCAGAGAGGGCGAGGAAACTCTAAGGTGCTATAAAACTAAATTTATGAATGAGAGAAATACTTCTAAAAGTCAAGAAAGTATAAAAAAATACACGAAAATACTCGAAGTGTATATACTGAAGGATTTAATCAGAGAATAGATTAGAATCCGTATATTTAAGAAGAGAAGAAATTATCAAGTTAAAGTAAAGAGAATATTAAATATTAATTATTTAAAGACAAGGAAGAAAATAAATTGTGAAGTTGAGAAATGAAAACGAACAATTAAAATAATAATTCTCCATGCTTATAGAGTAATCCGGTGGAAAGAAAATAAATAAAAGTTACTATAATAATAGAAAGACGAAAAACAGAATGTACAAGTTTTGACAATTACAAGAGAAAGACATACCGCACAAAATGTTGGTGCATCCATTCTAAAAAACTATAATAACCCAAAACAAATAGGTGTAGATAAGTTAAGTAGTAGAAAATAGAGCTCAGATAATAAAGCTTAAAAGAGAGATGTTAAATAATTTTAAACAAAGGGACGAGTTTTAAGAGAAAATAAAAATAATTAGGTGCAAGAAAGCGAAAAAAAAAATAAAAAAGTTATCTGGTTAGACTTCAAAGTTTAGCTTATAATACAGCGTGAGAAAGACGAAGTTAAAATGAAATCTAAAATTAAAATAAATAATTACGTTAGAAAGAAGAAATTGTAATAGAACAAAAAAAATTCAAGACCTATGACATGAGAAAACCAAGTAAAAAGTTAATTAAAACATTGCAATTTTGAAGACTAAATTTTAGACATAATAATATATAGATAAGTTTTCTATTTTGATTCCAGAAATCTATGATTAACCAATTCTCTACATTAATGGAACACGCTGTGTATATAAAACCTCTGACATTAAAGTTCGGTGAATAGTCCTGTAACATTAACCTACATACAATATTAACAGTAAGGTATCCTTCGAAATAGTCACCTCCCATAACTATGCACCACTGAGTTCTGTATACATGTCCTGTAAACTTTTCAAAAGACTTCTTTTGGGATAGGGTTCAGAAGCCTCGTCACGTTTCCTTGGATTTGACGATATTCCTGTCATCCAAGGAAACTTGACGAGTTGAAACAAAACAATTTAGTTGGGAGGGCATTATATTTGTTGTTGAACACTGCAACATGTTTCGCCACACAGAGGCTTCATCAGGCAGATGAATACTGAGTATTCATCTGCCTGATGAAGCCATACTGAGTGTAGGTAAGAAATTTAGCAATTATTTTTGTAATTCAATATCAAATATCAATATTTAAACTCTTTAATCGTCCTTTTTCTGATTACTAAAACTATACTATCTAAACTAGGTAAATAAAAATTAAAAAAATTCTGTTATGAATATAAGTACACTAAAAATCAATATCATCAATATTATCTGACTGTTAATAAAAATTCTAATTATTCCAAAGTAAAAATATACAATCAAAGGATAACAATTTCGTGCAACATACAATAGTATTTTACTAGATATTTTAAATATTCTAGAATTAATAATTATACAAGGATTATATTTATAATCTAAGTTTTATGAAATGAAAACTTGATTTGATCTCAGGATTATTATTATTGGTTTAAGAAATAAATCTTATAGCAATAGAGCCTTGAACTATTTTGTGTGAAATAAATAAAGTATATTTACAATAGAATTAATTCAACGAGTTAAGTGAAATATGAAATTTTGGTGATATATTTACAACCTAAACAATATACTTTGGTTTTAATGCTTTATGATTAAGATATAACCTCGTATATGTAAATGGTTGACTAAAAATTTTCACCAAACAACAAAAATATGATACTAATTCTGTTCAAATTTATTAGAAATATTTAAATATACATAGTGACATAGAAATCCAAGCTTTCAGCAGAAGAATGCGCGCCCACACATTCCAAAGCCACAATGAATTTCTTTGAACACGCTGAAATCATTTGTTGCCCTGGCCACCGAGATTTCCGGATTTATCTAAAATTGGGCATGTGTGGCATATCATGGGAAGAATCTATTTTGTTAGCTAAACTGATTAAGTTGGTTAATTTTTATCTGTGCATCTTCATACTAAACAACTAAAAGTAAAAAAGTAAAGTGTTGTAGATTACATGAAATATTTTCCTGATTTTTCTAATTATTAACTAAAAGTAAGTAAAATTATAATTTGTGTATGGATAAGTAAAATACCAGTACTTAATAAATGTTAGGATTAAAAATATTCCCAACATTTATTAATTATATCTATCTGTATTTAATTGACATACTACACTATATAGTGATGTATTTCAATAAAAATTAATATGATCCGTTAAGTAATAATAATTTTAATATTTTTTGAGACAGTAAACATTTTATATTTGAATTTTGTCCTTAATAATACCATATTTCAACTAGATCTGCATGCAAACATACAATTGAAACTATTACCATTTTCATAACTCGCCACTATATATAATTGCATGCAGAAACGTAATTCTCAATTCTCAGTTAGTCCACGCGGTGGTGTGAATGTATGAATAAAAACCTAATCAATCCTTCCATGTTTATATACAGATGGTATCAGTTGATTACTTAATTTATAGCCGTATTTATTTCTCCATAAACTATCCGCTATCGCTGCTGATATGAAGAAAAATACCCTCGGCTATAACAACCCATCCCCCTTGCGCCCTTCCGGATTGGCCGCAGGGCGAAACCGTCGCCATTTCGAGCATGTTTTCCATTTCCCCGGTGGCGGCGTTCATTGAATTTCGGAGAAACATAAAATTCCCGTGGCTAATTTTATTGCGGGAAATCAGCATATTTTCGTGTCTGGAATCGCCGAGAGGTTGATCAAAGTTTATCTGTTCCAATTACATGAATTATATATTGCGTTGTTACTGGAAGATGTATATTTATTTTCCGTGAGTAGATGAAACGATTTTTGGGTGATTATTGTAGTTATAATGCGTTCAGTGAGTATGTTAGTTTTATAAATAAAATGCTTTATTTGTAATTTATCATTACATTGTTTTTGATATACGAGGGTCACCCAGAAAGCACACATCCGGCAGCTACTTTATTCGCCAGGACTCTAAACAGTGCAAACGGGAACTACTTTTCTTCTATCCCTCGTAATAAAATAGTTCTGGTAGTAATATTTGGTTAACAACTATTTGGTCCATCTTCCGTATTTTTGTGTATTTATGTTTGTCTCAATAATTAACACAAACTTTAAAGTATCGCCTTCTCATTAGTTTAAAATATGCTTTTCTGATCAAATTATTTATTGAAGTCTTTCCGCCTCCTTTATCATTATTTTCCCGCAAGGAAACAATAATCAATTTTACAGTAAATATGATTAGTTTAACATAGGCCTAAATAAATTAAATTTTCGGCACATCACTATTTTCAAAAGCTTGTTTCGTTTTTTAATATGTGTTTTAAGTTAAAAATTTAAATGCATGATGGACTCGGTTACCATATATTATTACTCTGAAGTTTCGTAATTTTGTTTCAAACCTTTTATACGAAGCATTTGTGATAGTTAAATTTATTTACGTTAATTACCTTTAATGAATTATCAAAGGACGTTTTAACTTAGCACGGTAAAAAGTCTAATTAATGGCTCTGACAGTAGCTAATCGGTGTTGAAATCGAGTTATTTAATAAAGTTATATATTATTAAATAAGTTTAAATGTTCATCGTTAATTAAAATATATTTAATAATAATAATTTATGACATATGTTTTTTTTTACTATAAACATTTACTTAACGAAAGTATTATTTCTGTAAATATTATCAGCAAATAAATACATGTATTGCCTTTTATATTTTGACTATGACGCAATGTATGGTTTCTGAATATTTTTAATATTGTACTACAGAAGTGTTTCACCATACAGTGGCAATATTAAAAATATTCAGAAACCATATACCTTTAAGAGTTATTATGTAGTTTTGACAAGTAACAGCCTCATGAATCCAATATTTTATATTTTGAGAGTGGACGATCCAGGTGCTGCCATCTAGCAACACTGCCGTAAAGTTTTACTTCTTATCGATAGAGTTTCTCAGAACGTTTTGATGTCCGTAAGCCATTTGTGTTTTTTATGTGTCTCGAACAATTGACGTCGGCCAAAAAAATGGAATTAAGTCATAAACGTGTGATTATTATTTAGACGTAAATTAACTCAACAACAGCATTAATATACTTAGTTCGACTTTTTTCGATGAAGTACCATTAACAACTACTACATATCAACGGAATTCAATCGTGGCCGTAGTTCACTAAGTGATTGATTTAGTGAAGGTTGTCCAAAGTTGCTTGAGGTTCCAGAAAGCCATGATGATGGCTTTCAACTAATATTGAAATATTGTCATGTTAATTATCATGAGATTGAGGAGACTTTGGATATTAGTGGAATCAGCATTGCATTAATATTGCATAAACATTTGGTTTTCAAAAGTTTTAGATCCCTCATCATTTATCAATCGCTCAAAAAGGGGTCGTGTAAATTGATCAAAAGAAATGGCTAAGAAATACGTTTGTGGTGCTTCAATACATGCTTATGATGAAATAATAGGTGATAAATAATGTATATATACGAATGAGACGAAGATGAGCAAAATCCAACAAAAGTTGTTCTTGCACGAAGCACTTAGAAGCAAAAGCTTTTCTTTCGGTCGGTCAATTCTGAATAGACAACCATTTGTTCGTTATTCTTCAGACAAACAAGGGGAACCAATGGCCGACGATGCATTATTTGAGAACTTAAAAAGAAGAAGTTACCTTTTGACTAAAAATGATATTTACACATCATTTAAAATAGGCATACTTGAGGCAGATGTTGATAAATGGTCACTTAAAACTAAAAAAAGTCGTTTAGTCGAATCCTCCAGAAATTCGGATGTTTTTTTAGAATCATCACAGAATATAAAATAAAAATATTACTAATCTTAATGAACATATATCATTTTGGTGTATAATTTATCAAAACCTGTTGAGTCTTCTCACATCCTACTAGAATCCTAGTATTGGCCAAAACCTGACTTATCCTGGATATTTTCGATGGCGAATTAGAGCTGAAAGGGGACAGAAATTCCGGCGTAAATGGTAAATCGCGCGGAGTTCTTACCACAATGCGTATCATGTGCTTTGAAGTTGTTATGAAGAAGTTTATTTTTCCGTCACCCTTGTGTCTGCCAAATTTATTTTCGAAGAGGTATATATTCAATCAGCTTCTCAAGCACCGTCTACGAAGAATATTGCTCAACAAGATTTATCTAACGACTATAATCTTCCACATTACTTAGAAAATCAGTGAGTTCATTGTTTTTACAAACACTATCAAGTTCTAATGCTTCTATTATTGCTGACACATTCGCACTTCTTAATTCGTTTCAAATTAATAAGATTACAATCTCGGCAATGCTTTATTTTATTTTTGCCCAGGCGACTATTATCGAAAAACCTTCGGTCTGTTTGGCGGAAATGCCATTTGTCGATTGTGGCCAATACCACTTTACCAGCTTTAATTATAAGTATTATTGATGATTGTAATAATAATCTGAATCCTTTCTAGAATTCTGACTAAATATAATTTTCGTAAGGCAGAATTGAATTGTACAGGTCAATCATTTTGTAATATTCATTAGAATAGAGTATTATTTAATAATGCCGTCAATCACAATGTTAATTTATTGAAGATCAATTGATTGTCGATTCTTAGAGAATGCACATTTCCTCTTAGTAGACCCACCTGGTTTCTATTGAGATAATTTCTTATCTTATATGTCTTTCCCTCGTGCATTTATAACACTCCTTCACAAGGAAACAATTACCTTTTTTTTTTAATTCCAGATTCCATCTACCTTTCGGTGTAGGAATTCTTTATATGAACAAAACAAATTACATCTATTTACAAAATTTACAGGGCATTTAAATAGGCTTCTTCCTCATTTCCTAATTTTTTCAGCTTTCTTTCCATTGTGTTTTGTATCTGGTTAGTTTGTTCAGTTCACCCCATTTAATGCCGCCTATTTCCGCTGCTTTTCGCACTTTTTCTCTCCAAGATTTTCTGGGTTTCCCTCTTTTCCTCTTTCTTTGCTCCCTTGCTTTATATTCTTTCTTTACTGTTCCTTCCTGCTCCATCCTTGTTATATGCCCTATCCCGTCATGTCCAAATGCTTAGGTGTTTAATAGCTTCTTTAAATTCTTCTTTTGTTATATTATTTATGCTCGTTTCACCTTCTGTTCTTTTTATTTTTGATTCCTCGTTCTTCAATCCTTACAGCATCTCTTCGAAAAGCACTCTCCATCTATTCATTATGTCTTCTCCTTCGTTTAGTATGTGTCCTCTTCAATCTTTTATATTGTTCATTTGTTTTAGTGCTCCATAGAATAATGTTTGCTGGTCTTTATGCATTTTCGCTAGGTTGTGTTCCAGTTCTACCCACTTGTTTCACTTTTTGTCTTTCTTCATATTCTTTCTTTACTGTTCTTTCTTACCCGATCCTTGTTATATGCTCTAATCATCTTATTTGGCTCTGCTGTAATGTTATCTTTACTGGCTCTATTTCAAGTTCCTCCCTATATGTCTCATTTCTCATCATATCTAGTTTTGTTCTGTTTTTTTATTTTCCTTAGGAATCTCATTTCTATAGCTGTTAGTCTGCCCAATTATGCACTTGTTGTTGTCCATGACTCGCTTCCGTGTGTTAATATTAGTTTCATTATCATCTTTACTACTTCTAGTATAGTTTCCTTCGTTATTAGTAGTATGTTGTATTTTATTGCATTGAATAGCTTATCTGTTTTTACTATTCTATCATTTATTTACTTAATTATCTTCTCAATTATAAAATGTTGCTCAATAGGCTTCACCTTCCTCGTACTCTTCATCGTCGTAGTTTCTGTTGCCGTTCGAATTGTCTGGTTCGAATTTGTGCTCGTCCTCGTCCTCATACTTCATCCAGTGGTTCTTCCTCACCACCTTTATCAGTTTTAATATACTCAAGACGCTTTCCACGTTCACTCTCGCGCCTCTCTCTTTTCGCGTTTACGTTCGCGATCTCTTTCCTTCGACTTGGATCTTCTGCGTTTGCGATCCCTGTCACGGTCACGATCCCTGTCTCTACCTCTTTCACGGGATCATCGACATCTGTATCGACACGTCTTTCCCTGCTTCTCCTCTGTTTCTCTCTTCTGAGTCATCTCGATCTACTCCTCTTCCTCATGTCACATGACCTAGACCTTCTACGCTCGAAAGCACCCAAACCACCACCGACACGATCTCGATCCCAATCCCTGCCCTTTCTACCTCCGCCGCCGTTCCTCCCGCGTTCTTCCCTCTCACGCTCTAACCTGTTCCTCACCGTTTCCCTCTCATTATCCTCTCTGCCAGAATGTTTTATATTAACATCGGATTCACCTCTACGAGTACCTCCCAAACCACCACCTAATCTCCTAGGTAACCATCCCTTGACGGTGAGGCCCTTTCAACAGCAACGAGTACACGACGACCATCAAGTTTCTTACCGTATGCATGTTTATACGCAGAGTGTCTCTCTTAATGAATGCGTAACCCCTAGGTTTGCCATTTACTGTGTTGTGGATTAATATAATATTTTTTATAGAACCATATACCTCAAATTCTCTACGTAATTTAGATTCTGATGTGTCATAATTAATTCGAGCTACAAACAATGTTTTAAAGGGGTCAGAGGTTTCATTGGCTTGATTACTGGGGTCCCAGATGGCTATCTCCTGTTCTATCTTAGATGCAACTTGTTCAGCACGTTCTCTTCGCCTCTGCTCGATGCGTTTCTCTCTGGTTTCGACCCTGGTGGGGGGTATTATGCCTTTTGGGTCCTCGAACTTCTCCAGAAACGCTCCAATGCCGATATAACCACAGTTTTTCTTTTCGTGCGGTAGCTTACTGGCCGGAGGCAGATACGGTGAGGTAAAAAATGAAGTAAAAAATGGTGTCATCTTGCTAGGTTCTCAATCTATTTTTCGCGTTACAAAATTAATCTTATGGATATCGGTACACACGATATATAACACCGAAACAAACATTTTGTAATTAGGTATATATTAATTCTAATTTTGTTTTTCTTCGCTTGATCCTATTATCATTGTTTTTGTTTCCTGTATGTTATTGTTCATATTAGCTTCTTTTAGCTATTCGTGTTGTAGTTCCTCTTCTGTTTCTGCGAGTATTATCATGTCATCTGCGCAACTTAGTTCTGTTAATTTTATCTCTTCCATGTTTCACATTCCTATATGATATTTTTTCAGTTTCTCCTTGCATCTCTTAGTTGCCTCATCCAGTATGCCATTGAAGAGTATGGCACTTAGTATATATATCCTTGTTTTAGACTTACATGTATATTATATTTAAACATCTCCGACTGTTCGTTATTTTTCCATACATAGCGCATCTTATCTTCATATAGGCAATATGTTCTATTAAATCATCCTGAGTCCCTTTATTCTTTAGCATATCCCATACATCTTTTCGGTTTATCCTGTTAAAAGCTTTTTACATGCCTATGAAGCATATGCGTATTTTTCTTCTGGTTTATACTGCTTTTTTGCACATATGCCTTATTTTAAATAATCTTGTGTTTCTGTTTTCTAAATCCGCTTTGTCTATCCTCCATATGATTCTCTATTTGTGCTGATAGTCTTGGTAGTAAAATTGATGCATATAGTTTTCCAACTGTGCTTGTAATGGTTATACCTCTATAATTTTTGCATTTTGTGCTATCTACTATATATTGGTGTAATCATTCCTATTCGCCAGTCTCTAGGTGTCTGTATTTTTTTCATTCTATAATTCATTACATCTAATAATTCCTTTTTCATCTAAGTACTGAACCATTTCCCCCGCTAGTCCGTCATGTCCTCATACTTTTCCATTTCCTATTTCTTTAATAGCTTCTTTAAATTCTTCTTTCGTTATATTATTTATGCTCGTTTCACTTTGTGTTTCCTTCTATTCCTCTCCTTTTTGCTTCCTCGTTCTTTAATTCTTACAGCATCTCTTTGAAATGCTCTCTCCATCTATTCATTATCTTCTCCTTTGGTTAGTATGTTTCCTTTTGTATCTTTTATATTGTTCATTGGTTTGGCTTTTGATTTTTTCATTTCTTTTAGTGCTCCATAGAATATTTTAGGTTGTCTTTATGCATTTTCGCTAGGTTGTGTCTCAGTTCTTTCCACTTTTTGGTTTTGTTGTTTCACTTTTTGCCTTTCTTCCTTGTATTTAGCGTAGTTTATTGAATCCCTTTTACTTATATATTGCCATTTCTTTGTACCCTCCTTTCCCTAAACACCTTTCTATTCCATCATTCTGGTGGTTTCCTACTTGTCCATTAAAGTCACCCATTATTATTGTATTATTATGTCTTATTTCGTCAATTTCTCTTTGAAGTAACATGTAGAATTTTGTCTTTTGCTTTTGTATTATCACGTGGTTTATATATTGTTATAATTTCATATTCTTCTTCGTTTATTTTTATTTTTGTTACTAGTATTCTGTCGTTTACAAAGACAATAGTCTTTGCGTATTCCATTTTTATAACCACCTCTACTCCAGATTATTTTATATCCCTTTCCTATGCTTTTTATGTCTCTTCCTTTTATTCTTTGTTTTGGTAATCCCCATTACTTGTATTTTATTTTATTTCCATTTCTTGTCTTAGTTCTTCTTTTTGATTGTTTTAGTGTTAATTTTTCTTTCAGTGGTAAAATCGCTGTTATTTTCTAATTCATATGTTGCATATCTATATATTTTATTTATTTATTTATTTATTTATTTATTTATTTCACTTTACAATGCCCTGTAGGTATTGGTTATAACAAAAACTTTAAAAAATATACAAAAAAATATAACAAAAATTTAGCTCACAGGACTTGCAGGCGGAGTTCACTGTGTGTTCTTCCACTCAGACCTTTTTTTTTTCTGCTTCATGTGTTCGAATTTTGTGTCGACACAGTATGTTCACCATCAGGTAATATTTTAGCCATTATAGGCATATTTAGGTCCATATTACATGGAGTTATTTTAATGACATTTGCCTCTAACCATTTTCTATTTCTTGTTCTTCGGTTCGTTTCCTATATATAATTGTATTTGTCGTTTCGTGAATAATTATTGAATGCGTTGCTGTTATTTGCTGTGTTTTTTTGTTGTATCTCCTAATTTTTTCACGCCCTTCTATAAATTATCCAAACCATATCTCTCCGTTTATTATGATTTGCTGTTTCCTTTAATCGTTTCCACCCTAGCTATAGATCTTATCTCGTTTTGCACAATTCTTTCCTTTATAGTTAAATCGTTACTTATTTCATTGGAAAGTCACCAGCATGATTTTAGATCAGGATGCTTAATAGCGATAAACTTATTGGTTTCTATACCTATTTTTCTAAGGCATTTGATATCGGTGATCACACCATTTTGATGTATAAGTTGGCTCAATTGGGCAACAGTGGTATATTGGCTTTATTTGCATTGTGCGAAGATGTCGAAGTTCTGATTAGATTCGTTGATTGTTGACGGCCATATAGGATGAAGCTAAATATCACTAAATGCTGCCTAATAACTTTTTCAAAGAAGTTGAGTTGTAATAGTTACTATCTAGCAAGTGCAAACTTAAGCTGCGTTAATGAAATCAAAGATCTAGGCATTCTTCTTCGTAGTAATTGGTGCTTCTCTAAACAAATTTCTATTGTAGCATCAAAAACCATGCAGATAATAGGTTTAATTAAAAGACATCGTACCAGTTCAGGTACATTAATACTTTAATCTGTTTATATAAAACTTTTGTCTACCCCTATATACAATACTGAGTGCTAATATTGTCTCCTTAAACTTTAAAGGATATATCTGTGCTTGAATGAGTGCAAAAGAAATGTATCCACCACATTACCTTTAAATACAATTTGACATCTATTTATGAAATCACACTTCAATATATTAGGTTATTCCCTCTAAGGGAACGAAGAATTCATGCGGATGTTACCTTCTGCTAGTAAATTGCCAATTGGTTAATAAACATTTTTCTGAATTAGTTCAGTTGGTTGGGCTGCATGTATCATCCAGAAACGTGAGAACGAAACAAAACTTCCTCATCGCCTTCGTGCGGACTGACTGTGGTAAGAATTTTGGTTTATGTAGGATAGCTTCTGGATATGGATCTTTCATTTGTTCGATGGGAGGGCAGAAAATTCCGCTGCACGTAGGCTCCAGAAATATAAAAGCAACCCTCGTATGCTATGTTCAATAAGTAAATTACTTAAGTGTAATGTAATATTCGCTATGGTAATAGATAGGAAAAATTATATTTTTATTAGTAATTACATACTATTTTACGAGAACACTTTGTAGCTTTTTTATATATTAAAAGTTTATTAAACTATTAACTTTTATATATTAATTTTGTTTTTATTAAAACACTGTTATCGACAGTATTTAATTTCATTATAAAAATTTAACCCCGTAAACGTATTTAATATAAAATTTGTGCGGAAAATAAAATCACTAAGTATAATTTATTATAAGGACATTACGCAACCCAGTGAAATTGATTTAAATTTGTGACCGGGCATTTTTCCATCCACGCTTCGATAATCAAATTAAGTCCACGTCAGTCACAATATGTCAAAGGATTTAACCGACCGCCAAATCTAATCTGTGCTCTTCGCGCTAAAACTAATTCATCGTTTGAATTTTAAATGGATTTTTTTATCTCAGCACTGCGTTGCATTTCATATCAAAGTGAACAAACATACAAAATTAGGTCGTGTAGATGGAAATTATTAGAGTGAGTTGCGTATGGGATGACAAAGGATGTTAATTTAAATAATGTCATATGAGAGGTTTCATAAATTCAGTATCGATATTCATTTGAAGTGAATTTAGCCGGTTTTCGATGTTCATAGTTTATGTGCATAAACTTGTTATTATAAAAATAAAAATAAAAGAAAATATTATTGAGTTTATTCCTTACTTACTTGTTTGTTAAATATGTGAATTAAAAAAGTTTATTAACAGAGTAATTGCATAGTTTCAGTACTTAGTTTTAACTAAATATTACTTTATTTGCCTGATAAAAATAAATTTTATTTTTAAAGAAAATATAAAATTTATTAAATTTGTAGTCAATTAAACGCTCTTGTTGAGAATTTACACAGTTTTTAATGTCGGAACACAGCGACAATTATTTCGTCACTTCATCAGGCAGATGACAACTTGTCGCAATATTTCGACATTAAAGAACAGTGTAAATTCTCAACTAGAGAGTTATATAACGGAATTTCACCAAGTATAAGCCTCCTTAATTCGACAGTTATTAAATTTAATAAATTCGAATTAAATCATTAAATTAGTTCTTCTTTATACTAAATTATATATTGCATATATTTATTTGCAACGTTAAATAAATAGGAACTCCCCATTTTATTGTAAATAAGCGATATGCATTTTATTTATTTGTTAAATTATAAAAAATGAACGACTAAATATATATAATAAATTCTAGCCTATGTACAAACTTGCACTTAATTTTATTAGTTTATTTACAATTTGAATTGTATCGATTCGTTAGTTCCGTAAATAAATATTTGTTGTTGTTATCCTCTGAAACTATACAAATAAAATAAATGAAATAATTAAAAACTCTTTCCCGTACACCTAAATTCGTTATATGCACATTTGATTAATTATTCGGAATATTTTACCTGGCTGCAACAGTAGTTGCAAAACAAAATTAATTTATTCGAGATAATTACATTGAAAATGGTTGCAACTCTATACATTTCCAATTATAACTTATTAAATTCGGAATTCATTTCGACAGAAAATTGCATTCACTGTTTATCTCCGAAACTTTTATTCGGTTTGTTCGCGAAGTACCGAAATTGGGGAGGTTATTTAATTTTTATCTCGACGATTTCGACCGCTCTCTTTGCATTAACCCCGCCGAGCCCTTTTTTTCGTTATCGGAATTTCTAAAGCTGCTGCGGATAAACTGTGCTAATCCTTTTTCAGTTTTGGCTTCCTCAATGGCAAAACTTTATCGCTAAGAGGAATTTGCCAGTTATACAAGGGCACTGCATTTTGTAGTTAATGTCAGTACCCCTAACTATGTAATCCGTATAGAGATACACAAAAAAGGAGGTATTGTAATCTCTGAAGTAAATATCGATTTTAACGTGGTAATTAAAAAAAAAGAAATAATTTAAATAAAATGATATAACGATTGTAAAATAGCATTTAAAAAAAGCACTTTGTTGGTATTACTTCTGTCATAATATTTATTTTTTGTTTAGTTTTGATTACTTTATGCTGTCATTATTAAATAGTTTATGAATTATTCAAATGTATTTAGAAGTGGAAGCATCCATAATTAGCTATTTAAATGATTAACACTTTTTTATTAAGCATATGCATTTTTTTCTCAGACTCCACATTGAAAAGTAGCCTGATATTAATAAAACCATATTAATTTAAAATAATTAATCGTTTTGTTTAATATTAATTGTTAAATCTATTTTGGAATGTTTTACGTAAATTTTTATTAATCACATAAATGATATCGATCTACCACCGTTTATGAAATAAGAATAATGGAAGCTGATTTGAAAATATAATAAAATTTTATACATGCTCTTATTTGCTATAACTGTTTATATGCGTTAGATAAGTTCTATTTAGTTATTAAAAAAGCAGTTTCCTGATATACAGATAGCATCAAAAAGTAAAAATCCTTATACTTCCTACAGAGTACCAACCTTAACTTAGTTGCTTTCAAAATTTTATGATATGTTTCGTTGACTCATGCACAAAATACAGCTTTCGATGTGATACGTTGGTCATATCATTTATGAATTATTACAAATGAAAAAAGCTGTGTGTGCGATGGCCCCGCATCTTTAACAATTGATCAAAAAGAGGAACGTGTTTGACTTTCAAAGCAAAATCTGACCTGTTTAATTGCATTAAGAAATAATGGGTGGTTTTTTAAGCAACTTTCTTTTTGGCAGCTCAGCTGTTTTCCTATAACATGTCGACTGTCACACATGTTGAGTTTGGTCTATAATTTAACCATGAATCGACTTACAAACGAACAACGTTTGCAGATTATTGAATTTTATTATCAAAATTCATGCTGGGTTAAGAAAGTGCATCGTGAACTTATTCCACTTTATGGTCAGTTTGGGCGACCTTCTGAGGCGGCCATTCGGAATCTTGTGACTAAATTTCGCACCAAATTTACATTATTGGACATTAAACCACCAACACGCATGCGTAAAGTGAGCCTCTGTTACTCCACTACGTGGAAAATTTTGCGGAAGGATTTGGGTGTTGAACGTTTTAAAATACAGCTGGTGCAAGAATTGAAGCCACGCGACCTATCACAACAGGTAACTTTTGGTGAATGGGCGCTGGCAAAGTTGGATGAAGATCTACTTTTTTATCGGAAAATTGTGTTCAGCGACGAAGCTCATTTCTGGTTGAATGGATACGTGAACAAGCAAAATTGCCCTATTTGGTGTGAAGGGCAGCCAGAAGCATTGCAAGAACTGCCAATGCATCCCGAAAAATGCACTGTTTGGTGTGGATTATGGGCCGGTGGCATCATTGGACCATACTTTTTCAAAGATGACGAAGGCAGGAACGTTACTGTGGATGGCGAGCGCTACCGTGTGATGATTATAATTTTTTTTTGCCCAGAATGGAAGAGCTGGACTTGTCTGACAAGTGGTTTCAACAAGACGGTGCCACATGCCACACAGCCCAATTGAGAATCGAGTTCGGTGAACAGTTTATTTCACGTTTCGGGCCGGTCCATTGGCCGCCTAGATCGTGTGATTTAACGCCTTTGGACTATTTATTTTTTGTTGGGCTATGTTAAGGCTCATGTCTATAGGGACAAACCCAAAACGGTCGACGCACTGAAAGCCAATATTGAAGAATTTATTCGTGAGATACAGGCCGTTATGTTGGAGAGAGTATGCCAACACTGGACCCAGCGTATGAATCATTTGAGGCGTAGCTGCGGTCAACATTTACATGAAATCATCTTTAAACATTGAATTATATAGATCGTTCTATCGACTCAAATGAAGATTTCATACGTTTCTCTAAATTTTATGTGTTTTTTTAAATCAAATCCGAAAGCTCTTAAAAAAATCACTCTTTAGAGTCCAGTTGGCAGTCAGTAAGGAATAACCACATTCTAGATAAAACCGTCAGAAGCTTCCAAAGACATAATAATTAGGCTGCAAGATTTTGGCCAGTATTTTTATGATGTGTATGCATTTTAAACATGATAAAACTATCAATAAATAATATTACTGAATAAATTGGACGACGATATCAAAGTTAAACGGTCACATTTGACAAAGAAAACGAAAAACAAATGGCCCAGCTCACTGGGTTCGAAATACGACGGACAAACTGAAGAAATTCGGCTATAAATTAATCTCGCATTCCCTACATTCTCCAAATCTGGACACCAGCGACTATTTTGTTTCCTCGACTTAAGAGGTGGCATGTGGAAGAAAATTTAATCAAGTTGGATACAAATACTTATTTTGAGGAACTTGACAACAAGCACTTTAAAACCAGCATCGAAATGTTTATCTTTATTATCTTTACATTTATTTAAACTTTATCAAACATGTTTAAAATACATACAAATTATTTAACGAGGCGTCCACAATATTGAAGGAAAAAAAATACATATATTTTTAACACCATGCTAACGGGTTTTACACTTGCAGGTGATTTTCCACTCACACCCATATCCTCTCATCCTCTCCTCCATTGTTCATGTAACACAAGATTCAGATACATATATTTATCATCTAGACAATTTTTTTTACAAAAGATTTGGATGACTCAGAAATAAGTTTTTAATTAGAATATTAGTTTTTTTGTAAAAAAAATAGGTCGATTACGATATTGTCATAAAGGTGCCATCTATTGTCTAAACGTTGCACTAGATCCCTATGACTGTTAGCTAATCCACATTCATATTTCTTGAATGACTTTCCCATTTATTGTAATTGCAGAGGTGTACTTCCTTAGAAAATGTTTTATTATTTACTTCGCTACCGGTTTCGGCTATGCCATCATCAGGCAAACATTTTCTAAGGAAGTACACCTCTGAAATTATAATTTAACCCACCTTACCACAATGAATTTCCCATTTATCATTTGGTGAAACGTTTTAAACTATTACTGATGAAGGTTTAAATTAAATTACAGTTGGTTTGTTCCACATTTTTTCTCTATTTACTCAACTATTTTCGCTTTTTTAAGGCATTATCAAAATTGAGTTACAAAAGAAACTGACAAGTTTATATATAATCAGGTAATAAGGGATTCCCCGATCATAAAATTCCTTATTACCTGATTATATATACCTCACTCTTGATAATGCCTTAAAAAGCGAAACTAGTCGAGAAAGTAGAGAAAAACTGTGAAACACACCAAGTGTAATTTTATTTAAATCTTAATGTTTATTCATATTTTATGTCCAAAATATGATTTATTGTGAACTACTGCTGTGTTACCTGTGTCAGCTAAGGAAATTTCTAACAGAATATTTTTGTTTTGATCCAATTTTATATGATTGAAAACAAAGGTGATAGATTTAATTTAGAACAATCAAGTTTCATTTTGACAAAGAAAAATACGTGTTATGTTCCATATTGTTACTTTTGTAACAAGTAACAATATAGAATATAACAAGTGTTTATCTTCGCCAAAATTACTTAATTGGTTCCATCAAGAGGGTAGCTAAAATCAAGTTTTAATTTTCTGGTCTTATTTAATTTTATTGTCTTATTGGTTCCAAATTACCATAGTATAGTCACTCACAAACTATTTTAACGTACATTCAATCATTTTTAGTTCATTTTACAGAAAGAAATACGTTCAAACTAGTGTTGCATTGATAGCCTTGCTATTTTGTAACACGCAAATTACTTTTGTATTATTCAATGTCTGTCGAAATATTAGCTAGAGAAGTAGTTGTTTCAAAAGTGATTTGTTTCTTGTAGTCTTAATAAGACTCATTTGTTGTAGATTTTATGAAAATATTTTCGTGTTTTTTCTATTTATTAGTGAATTTTCTACAACGTAAAGGACTTATATATTTTATTAAAAAAGTTCCTGTTGAAATTTAACAACTTTGCGGATAATATCGAAAAATCTTTATTTTCTGCCTTAGTTTAGCTCCCATTATTTTAGGAACATCAAATGGCAGTTACAAAATACAGATAATTTCGAGGTCAACGCTTTTCGACTCCTAAAGAAGCGCCTGATGCATTCACTCAACCCACGTGGAAACAATGCTTTGAAAATGAAAGCACATGTATTGGTCTTAATAGAGAGTATTTAAAATCAAACAATACACAAGTAAACAATTAATGAACCGTTAAAATGCAATAAAAATACTTACGGAAAATATTTAAATTACTACAGCTTAGTATGACAATGGTGAAACATTTTGAGTAAATAAACAATTTATAAGAATAAAATCGCTCATATTTGGTATTAGATGTTGAATGTTTTACATTTTATTTAGAAATTGAATTTTACACTTTTTGTTTTGTTTCACTATTTTAACCTTCTAATTAAAATAAAAATGTTTTACCACGGGTGAAGTGAGAATTTAATCCATTGAATGTTTTACAGTTTTCGGGCTACTGGAATAACTTTGATATTGAACTGTGTAACCAAAAATAACAGAAAATATTCTTAAATTTGAAAGTTCACGACACAGCCTAGCAAACCATTTTGTATATTTTGACAATTATCTTGGTATCTATAACGTTATTACTTATTTCGTGCAACAGATGATGTAAGGAATCAGAAAAATATGTCTATTTCTCAAATGTACGTGGAACCTTCTTATTTGTATGTAATTTAAAAAATTGCATTGTATTTGTAAATAAAAAGTAATAATGCGGTAATAATGGTTATTTACAATAATTTAATGTACAGTTATCAAAAGTCAACAGAAGGTTTGTAAAAAAGACTCTTAGAAGGACCATGCAGTAAACAGTTATTAGTATTAGAAGAAATAAGTGGTATATTCAACGGTGATAAGTTACGTATTTTCGAAATCAAATAAAATGATTTATCTGTAAACGGTGGAGGCTTCTACTTCTTTATACATAATTCTTCACAAATAAAAACCTTTTTAACTTTGTTTGTATAACACGGACTTTATTTAGTGACTATAGTTTCGACAATTTTACCTTATCAGTATCAAACTAGAAGTGAGTTTGATAATGACAAGTTAAAATTGTCTAAACTATAGTCACTAAATAAAGTCCGTGTTATACAAACAAAGTTAAAAAGTTTTTTATTTGTGAAAATGATTTATGCTAGATCTGACAATTCACTATTAGAATAACTACATTTTCCAAAACCCGACCTTGCAATTCAGTCTTAACAAATTTCAATGGGAATCCCAATTGTGCTATCATGAATAAAAACCTTAAAAAAGAACTACATGAATGAGTCAATAGCTGCATATCACCTCTATGTTAAAATAGGCAAAGCTAATCCCCAAAAAATGAATCACCCACTTAATGAATGTTAATATTTCACCAAAACTGTTTCCACATTTCGAAACAATTTGTTTCTTGTGTATTACTCTATTGAAAAATATATTTATAAAAGCCTCATTGTTTGATTATGCTATTATCAATAGTGACTTTAATATCAATAAACCTGTTTTTATTATTTTTATCCAACTATAGCTTCGTACATCTTTACTCCACACAAATTCATCACGAATGACTTTAAGCCACCACATCTTATGTCCTTCGTTGTTGGAAGAATATTTAAAACCTTATACACTCTCTCATTTTCTCCAATTTATGGTTTGACCACCTAGTCATCAATTTCCAAATAAAAATCCCATCTAATCTCTCACAACAAGTTTTAACAAATGTGGCGCAGAGAAAGTTGATGCAGACCTGTTACAATTCATCACTTCCAAGTCTAATATACCAGACTTTAAAAATATTTCTGAGGGTAATAGATACTTGAATCTTCAGAAAATTCGAGGAGAATATAGAAGCAACACACCTTTTCGGAATGGTATCAGAGATGCTTTGACTTAATTAAAAGTTCTAGCCTAGAACTGCTTGGACCGAACAAAGAACTTATACCAAAGCGTTCGACACGATAAACCATATAAAACTAATTAGACTGCTACGGGAGATAGAAGAAGATGAACTGGAAGTGATGCTTGGAGAATCTCTATTAGAAACAAACAGGAGAGATAATTCAATACCTAAATAATAGAGAGTTTCGAACTTAGAATTTATAAAGGTGTTAGGCAGGGATGTGTACTGTGGTTGAGACTTTAATTTAAGTTTTAATGCAGACGACCCGAGGGCCAGAACGCTAGGTGACTGTTTTAAATCATATGGTCTCAGTGGTCATGTTAATTTTAGAAACAGAACTGTCTGGGTAATGTTTTTTCTAGCAATAATTCTAAATATCTATCAGTCCAACCAATTGAAGATTTACTTTCAGATCATGTGGGTATTCATGTGAACTTAAAAGTAATTATAAAGACCACATCTCCTGATAAGCGTCGTGTAAAACAAATTACCCAAATTGGTAAATATAATGTCTTTAACTATAACTGTCTCGAAGGAAAATTTAACAAATTCGTGGACATTCTTCAAAATGGCATTAGCATCAGTTTAACTGAAAAATTTGTGGTTTGCAAAAGCAAAACTTCGACAGTTAACTGGTATGACTCGGAACTCCGTTATATGAATGGTTAAATTTTCGAAAGAAATTCAATAAAGAACTAAATAATGAAAAAATATTAGCCAATGAAAAGTTCATGAAAAACTCTGAATCTCATCGAAAACCTCTGTGGTCATTGGTTAAACTTAATGTTCAGAATCTTAACAAAATTTCTAACATTAACTCATGTAGTGCAGGATACAATTAACAGTCTACACACAGAAAGTGTTTTATTCAGTAAAATGCTAGTTCAACCGAATAATTACATTGAATTAAAAAATGTTAGTCCCATTACTATTCGGACTATAATTCAAAAATTAAAACCTTCTAACAATAAAGATATTTATGATATGAGTACGTGTCTGTCAAAAAGCGTAGTGGATGTTACAATATCTCCTTTGACTCTCCTGTTAAGTAATTGCATCGATAAAGGTATCTTTCCATCGTGCCTCCAACGTGCTTTGGTAATCCCAGTACACAAAAAAGGTACTAGATCTGACTGTAATAATTATAGACCTAATTCAATTCTTCCTATAATCTCTAAAGTACTCGAGAAAATATTATACATGCAAGCTGTTGACTTTCTGGAAGTTAATAATATTATATCTAGTAATCAATTTGGCATTCGCAGGTTAATATCAACGAGAGACGCAATATTACACAAAATCAATCAAGGTTTCGAAGGTGGCTTATATTCTTGATGTTATTCTGTGGAAACTTTTAATTTTAATTTTCATCCTACTATCTGTCGTATTATAAATTTGTATATGAGTAGCAGAAAACAGTTGGTAACTTTTAACAATACTACATCTAAAGATTTAACAAGGCTCTTTACTTTTTTAATTTACATTAACGATCTACCATTTCAGTATACTAATTATTCAATGGTGTTATTCGTTGATGACAATACCACTGGTTTTGATAAAGATATTGTATAGTAACAAAATAAGTTTGCAAACGATCAAGCTTCGACTTGGTTCGCTACAAATAAACTAGCAGTGAATTCTGGAAAGTTAATTACCTTAACATTTTCCCTCAAAAGGGAAACATCCACAAACCATGAAACGTTTCTCGGTATTCACTTGGATTCCAAATTATCTTGGCAGTTTCATTAATCTAAAATTTAAAATAAATTATGGAAATCCACCTACTTACTACGTCAACTACGGAATGATCTTTCTAGAAATTCTTTGACAACAGTTCATTTTTTCTTCCAAAACCTTATGACCTACAGCTTATTAATCAGGGGACACTCCAGCATCACTGATAGAGTGTTTAGTTTGCAACGATGTGCCTACTTTATATACGTAAAAATCTGTTCTTGTATAAAACTCACAGTCAGGCCCATGACCATAACACAAGATCGAGAAAGATCGAGAAACCATTTACGACCGGATTTGATGCGACTAAGTAAGTCTCAAAATGGTGTCAATTTTTACGGTCAAAAATTATCATGGACCGAATAGAAGTCCTAAGAGTGGGCTTGAAAATGCTACGAACTAAAACGTTTGATAATCTAGGGAAAGATAGAAGAAATTAGAGGCATTGGAAGGAAAATAATATCTTGGCTCCGGAAAATTAGGAAGTCGTCAGAAATGGGCTTTGAAGATCTGATGAGAGCAACAATAGGTAGGAAATTATATGCTGAAATAATCACCAACCTCTGCTAGGAGAGGCATCTACAAAAGAAGAATCTTAATATAAAATAAATCCTGGCACCTTCACTCACTTTAATGAGATGAAATATAAATCAACTAAACAAAAACTCCTCAAATTAAAAACGAAACAATTCTATAAATATCTTCTTCCAAAGTGTGTTCTTCTCCTTATATCAAAGACAAATCTACAGAAACAATCATCTAACGAATACTTCTAAACTACTGAACGACTAAATAAGGACATAAAAATGAATATACGACTAAGACTTAGATCAGTCATTGCAGAAAAATTAACAACTAAAAAGTTATCTCTAATTTTGATTAATCAACACTTCAATTGGTTAATGATTAATACAACAATTATTTTTAATACATTACAGAAGGAAAAATAATACCAAATTAAAATGACCTAGTATATAGGCATATATTAAAATCCTTACCAACCCATATTCACCAACATATCTTTAATATCCTTATTTTTATTTACCAGAACCAATGTTTTTCCTAGGAATGAAAATTAGGCATAATCATTTGTATCCCAAAACGCGATCTTTCTCCATCCCTAATATCCAGTTACAGTCATTTCAGGCTAGTATTCATATTATATGTAATATATTACAAAAATATTAAAAGTTATTATTTAAAACACCTCAAGTGTCATTGAAACCCATTACGCGTATTTGTGAACATTTCAAAGTTGGGGTTTGATATTGCACGTAAATAGCATTCGGGTGAATGAAAAACTCGTCGTCGATTATCAATAATTGTTCAGTCAATATTGTAAATGCCAATTTAACATGCATGCATATGCCGGTTTTATACGAGCACAAAGGGATATTTTGTGACGTAATATTCCAATTTATTGTGCATGCTTTTGAACATTGCACAATTCTGCAATGGAAGGGTTAAATGGAAATGTGGCGAAGAATAACAAAAGGCCCCATCGACCGGCATGTTGCAAAGCGTGGAAATTATATACGAGAATGCGGAAATATATTAGCGCACGCGCACAATATTGTATGACTATATTATAAAATTGATTTTATGCAAAATATATATACTTAATAATTCATTATTTACATTGCATCGAAATATATCAAATACGTTATTATAATAAATGAATGCTGACATAAACTTGACTATTGACTATAGTTTCGAGTATTTCTTCTAATATAGTTGTAAGAAAAGTTATTGAGGTTTATTATATTATATGCAAAATGTATTACAAAGTAAAAGCTTAAACAATCATTTTTTTAAAACAACTATTCATTGTAGAAATATAGCTTTAATTCAAAAGATCGAATTGATATAAATCATGAACAAGGCATTTATTTGATGTGTGAGGAGAAGATTGCCCAAAAGATTGTGTTAGACAAAAAGTAGCAGTTTTACCAAAGGAAACAAAGCGCACTTGACATGTTGCACTTAAGATAAATTTTAATTTTTTTAAGACTAAATACAAAATAACAAACTTATAATATTTCTTAATAATCAAATGAGAATCAATAGATTACAACTGCTAAATATCTTTCTATAAATTAGTTATAGCAGGTCAAGTATCTTTGTAAACTCACATTTATTGCATAATATATAATTTTAGTACAAACAATAAGATTTTATGTATCATAGAAAAAATAATATATATTATTTTACATAAATACAATACAATACAAATATGGACTTAAATACGCCAAAATGGCAAAAATATTGCCTTAATGGCCACACTGGCTTAATGAAGACTATCACCAGCTATGAAATGTAATGGTTAGAGTGGAAGAAACACAAGAAATCGTCGCCGCCTTTAATCTATATTAAAATTTTTAAAGTGAATTATATGTCATATATGCGCTTTTTGTATGTTTCTTATAGATACTACACAGTAAATAATATAATATAATTGTGTATTTATATAATAAAACATAATTATTAATATGAACTGAATGACGAGGCCCTTAGTATTTATTATTAATTAGATATAATTATTAATAATAAAACCTAAGTAGTTGAAATTCTCAATTACAGGAAGTTTTCTTATATTCCCCAAATTCTGATTATGATAGTATCAAATACTATATTTTTGTAAACTTAAACGTCTGGCATAAATTATACTTTTACTACAGAACAATTAGATTGCATATTTAAATATATTTATCTAAAGAAATTTATATATTATTATTTTTATTGATTATTTATATATTATTTATAATAAAAAATGAAATATAAAAGAAAGCGAAGGTAGTTAAGAATTTAATAGCCACACGATGGTTTCTTACCTTTCTCTATTTTTTTATTAGATGTATCGAATTTATAGCTAATTTTACTATATTATTTAAATTGGATATTTAATGGAAGTAATGAAGTGGAGTAATAAAATTTAATAGAATCCGATTTGGCACGAGAAATTTATGTTCTGCAGTCCAATAATAAATTTGTGAATTTAAAGGGTGCGCAGTTTATAGCTATTGCTGTAAGTTAGTCAAGAATCTCATTTAAAAATTTTAACGCGCTTTGCTATATTCAATGCGGGAATTTATTTACTTTGATGCCGATTTGATCGATCGAGATTTTAATAAAACTTCAGGTATTTAATATAGCAGCTCTATGCATTATTTTAATATCCTTCTTGGTTGATTATTTATTGATACTCAAAAAAATTATATTAGCTAGTTTAGTCCCTATAAATATGTTATATAATATATCATTCATATATTACAATTATATAGCTAGTAATTAATCGTCATATTCTGATTATTTTTTAGGTATTATTTGTACACCATTAGGATATAACATATTGCAATAAGAAAATAATTATTTAAATAAATTGATATGTTTTCAACGATGTTATTTACGTTTAATTATAAAATGATTGTTTGGAGTGCGTCCGTCGTATTGATTTTCTATTTACGGGGTTAATCAAAAATCTAATTCAATTTCATTAATTTAGTTCTATGCAAATCAGATAAAACAATGTATGCTAATTAATTAAGGTGTAAATTACTCAACATAATTTGTGTCCATTCAAGATTAACGATAACAGATTTTATAAATAATATGAAAATTAATTGTTTAAATTTTAATTAATTATAGAATAGTTATAGTTAATAAAATGTATAGATATAAATATATAAAGACTACAACCTGTAATTTAAAGGCTTAAGAATTGAAGATTAATAATATAATAAAACCTTTAATATCCGTTATCATATAATCTAAAAATATACATGCGCTCCAAAAACAAAAGGTGTATAGAAATAAATTTGTTGATTGTAAATTTTATTTCATAATTAAAAATACATGGGTTACCGTTTACATTTAATGAATTAATGATCTGGGTGCTGAGTCAGCACCCAGATCGTTAATATAATAATAATAATAAATAAATCATACTTCAGAAAGTTGTCCAAATTTGGATAAGCTACAGTTAACGGATAAACAAAATTTCTGCTCGTACGCTTTTGACTCCTAAAAATGCCCAAGAAATATATCACGTTAGATCATAGGTAAACCAAAAAGAAGCGGAAATTCTTTATTTATATATCTTTGGACTCCTTTCTGAAAAAATTATATATACAACAAATCAATTTAAAAAAAACGTAATTTTGGGCGAAATAAGCACGAGCGCAAACCTTCATTTTCCATGCCGAGGGAGCATATATCCTCTTGCACTACAGGATTCATTTATAAATGCTTCTATTTACTTTTCTTTGTTTTAGCAAAAATTCACCGGTTAATGGTTGTTTTTTGTGTGTAATTCTATTTGGAAAGAAAAATGTCGTGGCTCCGGAAATGGATAGGGATGGGGTTTGAAAACCTGATGAGAGCAACAACAGGAAATTATATAATAAAATGTATAAGTCCTTACGTTGTAGAAAATTCACAAATAATTAGAAAAAACACGAACATATTTCGTAAAATCTACAACAAATGAGCCTTATTAAGACTACAAGAAACAAATCACTTTTGAAACAACTACTTCTCTAGCTAATACTTTGACAGACATTGAATGATACAAAAGTAATTTGCGTGTTACAAAATAGCAAGGCTATCAAAGCAACACTAGTTTGAACGTATTTCTTTCTGTAAAAAGTTCATTTTACAGAAAGAAATACGTTCAAACTAGTGTTGCTTTGATAGACTTATTTGTTGTAGATTTTACGAAATATTTTCGTGTTTTTTCTAATTATTAGGAAATTATATGCCGATATAGTTGCCAACCTCCGCTAGGAGAGGCACCTACAGACGAAGAAGAACTTCAATCCCAAGAAGTTTTATTTTTATCTGGATTAAACAGACCCAGTGAGAGTTATTGTTCATATTGACAGAAACACTGATGTTTTATTTTTTAAGTTACACAACTAATAGTCTCTTTGGTTTAGTACTTTATAACATTCGGCAGGCATTTTATCTAGTCACAAACAGTTGTGCTGAAAATAAGATTCATCAGCCATCAATAATACATCATATAATTGCTAGTCCCAAAAAATGCTGCTAGTCATCAGTAGTCTTTAAATGTGGAACAATAGACAATTTGTAAAAATGGAACTTCAGTTTAATTCATTTTAAAATTTCAGTTTGTTTACCTTATTAAAAATCTGCTCTTAGCTTATCTATATTTAACTCATTGACGATGGAGGCTTCTACTTCATTATACATATTTAATCACAAATTAAACACAATTTTCACTTTGTTTTATATAGCAGGTATTTATTTATATGGTGACCAATGGTTTCAATATATGTACGTATCATTTTCAAACCCCGAAAGTAACTTAAACTACATAACGTGCGGTAAAGTGAAAATTGTGTTTAAATTGTTATCTATATTTACTAAAGTTATTGCTGTTATCTAGTTTTATTTATTGGTTGAAAATAATTGGCATGCCTTATAATTATAATTAAAAACAGCACAATTTGAAGTGACTTTCAAATGTACGCTGAATCAACACTGTTAATTAATTATTTTTCACAAATGCATAATTTGTAATAATACGTTTCATACGTTGATAACATTCCACCACTATGTAGTTCTAAAAAAGGCTATTGCTGGATCTCTGTAGAAACATCTGCCCTTCTACAGGGTGCGGCAACATAACTTCCCAAAACCTATTGTATGAATCAGATATTTTTTATTTGTTTTTTATAATGTAGGCACATACATAGAAATAGAATAGGTAAGCAATAATATCATATGAAATTTTATTACGATGCAAACTAGGAATCAGAGCACAAACGGGCGAAGATGCTTCAACCGCAATGTGATAGCCATCTTCTAGAAACCAAAAAGGGAAGTTATTACACTTGACAAGGATATGTCTATATTGTATAACAAATAATTAGCTCACATAGCGAATGCTTAATTTAGAAAATATCCATTTGAATTTGATGTAAAGGTAATTGATATAAATGTAAATGCCATTGCAAGTTGAATTCTATCATTGATTACGAAAGTCCACTCAGCTTATTGAAGGTTATACTCCAACATTCATGATGTTGATAAAAATTAAGCACTTAATCGACGATAAAGGTAGTAATTAGGTCACTTTCATAAAATATTGTTATTATTAAGATGTTATGTTGCAAATTATATTCAATATCGTGAATAGATTAATTTTAACGCATTTTTGGGTAACATTTTAAATTTAGTCCTCAGATGATTGTCACTCTAGAGAGAACATTTATGAAGCAAGAATACAAACAGGACGAACAAATAAATAACAGATGGTTATTGTAGACATGATACTCTTAAAATTGATTAAAAACATCAATCACTGATGATTGTTTTCTGTAGAAAGAGAAGAGTTGGATGTACCAAGTAATATTCGCTTCGAGTATTCTCTCTTCCAGGCAACTCTCATACTACGTTTGTAGATGAAATTTAGATCTGTAAGCTTTATTTCTCCTTAGCTAATTTTGCCAATTTATCCGCAATCTCATTTCCAGGGATACCACAATACAGATAAATAAGATTTTGATAGGTTCTGGAGAATACCACAAGTGATTGTGCTAATTAATGTATTATTATAAATACCATGATTCAGTGATTTGATAACCGAAAGAGAGTCTGAGTAGATACAATATTTGAGAACGAAATATTTTATTTATGTTTGATAAGCACCAGCTTAACGATTTTATTATGGCTAAGGCCTACAAAGAAAATATTGAAGAAAATTGAAAGACCGAAGAAGAATATGAAACCTTAAATTTAGGTATAAAGTAGGCAATCCCCGAGTGGTTCAAGCTTTTGCTAGCATCTGTAAATATGGAAAGAGCATTTTCAAATTGTTTGCTAATACTATTATATATAGCCTTGTTTTACGATTAATTAAAATAGTGAAACATAACCAAGTGCTTAATTAATCCTTTTATTAGCCTTGTTTTCTCCTCTACACTCACCAAAAGTCGTAATGATACAAGAACATTTTTTAATGTAGGCCTCATACGAGTATTTAAATACTTTATTAACTTCAATATATGTAGCATAATACGCAGTTGTCCTGAAAGCAACAGCAAGAGGTGGACATCTTTTTTCTTCCAATATTTGTTAGTGAGGCTGTCGATGCTGATATTGTACAGTCTTGCTGATATCGCATCTCTTGATCTCAGTTTTCCAATAATTTTTTGTGCTAGATACTCTCTTCTTAGACTCAATGGTATTTCATGAGCTTCCGCTACGATAACAATACAGGGAGATGACTTCATAGCACCAATACATATTCTGATATTGAGTGCGATCTATTGATCTTAATCTAGTTTTGCAAGCATTGCCATAAAATATACACCCGTAGTCAAGTATGAAACGAATATACGATATACAGATGAATCAGAATAGGTTTTATTAATTGTTCTATAGCGACATGCTCTTTCCAAGTTAGTGTTTTATCTAAAATAACACCGAGATATTTATAGCTCATTTTAATTGGTATTGAAGCCTCTTCCCACACTAGTTGGTTAATTGGTGGAATTATGTGTATGGAATAAATCACAGCTGCAGATTTACTATGAGCTGTATATTATGGTTTATAAGCCACGAATAAGTGTGATTTATCGCTAGAATTAGTGCATCAACCGACAAAGAGTATGTCTTTTGTCTAGAGAATAGGCAGAAATCATCAGCATATTGAATCATTTTGACCGTAGATGGACAATTTTCCATTATATCAGAATAATATATGTTGAACAGAATATGACTTGGTATAGATCCCTGAGGTATATAACTTGCGTTTATGGTCTGGATAGTTTCTGTAGTGAACTACACTGCCAGAGTATATTGGATAATATAATATTCCTGGCCACCACTAGTGGAAAACCAAGTTTAAGAAACTTCTGAAGTAAAATATTAAGGCTAACATTACCGTATGTCTTATTAATATCTACAAAAGGCGTGGGAAGATAAGCATTTTTGTGAAACAGTCTTGAATTTCAAATACTAAGCTAGTTAAAGCATCTGTCGTACTTAAATCCTGTCTAAAGCCAAATGTATGTTTGGGTAGAAGAGAATAGTGTTTTAGAAACCAAACAAGTCGTTTCTTAATCATTCTCTCGAATGTTTTGGTAATACATGAGAGTAAGGATATAGGTCTGTAGAACGGGTACTAGAAGAGGGTCTTTTGATGGTTTTGGGATATGGAAAATCATGATGTTACTGAATGCATATAATAATAGTAAATTCTTTTTCCCAATTTAGTTTCTATCCCTCATCTATCCAGTAAAATTTTCGTTTCTTTTCACCCATTTCATATAATAACCAATTTCATATAATGACCAATTTTGTCTCTTACATCGAAATACGAATTACATTAACTTAAGTTATACTGATTGTATTTTAGACTCTAGAATATCTTTTGGAGAAAAGCACAAATGAATGAAACTTATAAACCATTAAATTAGATAGAAGACAATTATGAAAGCACAATTATATATATTAAGAAGAAATCCGAAACAATATATTATTTGTGGATTACCACAATCTTTAACAGATATTTTAAAATAAACAGATAATTACCTCTAGATTTATCAGTTTCTTGTACAGTACTTTTAAAGATGTAGACAAAAAACATTATATTCATTGGACCATAAAGATATTTCTGTGCATGTTAATTTTGTGTGCCATTTATCAGCTCACTGTGTAAATCAAAGTATTGTCAAAGACATTTTAATGTTAGAGTAACTTGTTTACTTGTAAGTACATAAATTTTTAATGTGTACTGAAATGGCTGATCAAATATCCGAAGAACTATAGCATACCTTTTTAGTTTCACAAGAATAGTAATGAAACAGTTGCTGCCAAACGTATTTGCAATGTTTATCCAAATTCATTAGACGTTCGTTAGTTCAAAAGTTGGTTTTCTAAGTTCAAATCCGGTAATGTCAGCCTCTGCATCTCTTGTCGATCAAGTAGATCAACAAGTTTGGGTAATGATATGTTGAGGGTGGAAGAGGAAGCAAATCCATGCCAAAAAATCAAACACTATTAAACAACCTTGGTCGACCATCCAAGAATATTTGCAGCAGATTGGGAAAGTAAGAAACATGTTTGGCTATCCTACGAAAGCAAAGCTCTGTAATGCACCACGTGTAGCTTATTGCTTCAGCGAGACAATACAAAAGCAGTGACTCTCTTCTGGTTTACATTACATTTTGTGTGTTAGATGGAGTGTTTGCAAAATCGTTTTATTAAAACCTGGAGTTACAAAAAAATTGGATGATGTCCAAAATGTCGATATTTTGTACAAAAACCAATTGATTTTTATCGATCCGGCATTAAAAATTTGCACATTAGATGGCAAGTTTGTCGATAAGGAAGATTAAATCAAAAGTAAGCTACTGCGGAATAATGCTTAACTGAATTCGAATTGTTACTGCCTACAAAGCACCATGAAACACCAGCGCAGTGCACCCTTTTATTAGAATAGTGGATCGACAAATTTTAATTATTAATGGGTCCATGCATCTTAAGAAAACACCTTTTTCTTTAATTTAGCAATAATAAATAAAACGTAAATAGAAAAAACGAAACATATTATTTAGTCAGTACTGAAAATTAACTTACCAATCTTTAAAACGAAATAATACAGTGAATTGAAAAATTCTCTGTTTTAACTTCAAGTAATTATTGTAAAAATATTACATAATATGTAGGCACAGTTGAATAAATCTAAAAAACACATCACGACTCGAATTTCGACGTTTTATCGTCATAATTAAGTGAATTATAAATTGAAGAATAATTTCTGGATATATAAAAGTAATAAATTATATGAAAGTATTCGCCCACATAAATTAAAGATAATTTTTAATTCTTTATGATGTTATTCATTAAATAATCAAGTATCATAAATAAAATTATAAGTGGAAAATATGATTTAAATATACATATATGCAAGCAATATGTATACATAGTAACATGAAGTTCACTTTACATTAATTAATAATTTCCCTCGAAGGTTTAAAAATGAATTAATTAACTCATGTTACCACTTTTAAATTAAAAATATATACTAATAAATTATGCAAATAATTTTTAAGTACAGGAATGCCAAGCCAAGCACTTGCAATGCAGCGAAATGGAATTGCCGGAAAATTTTTACATTTCATGCATATTTTATTTGTAGAATACCTAAATGGTATTTTACACACAAATTATGAATGTCACGCTATTACACATGTACCGGGGAATTTCCCCTCCCGTCAGTGTTTTGAAGCGGACTAAAGTTTTATCTAGGAATGTGTGAAATAACTGGGGTGCTTGTAAATGGTGTACGAGGGTTAGGTAAATGAGCACATTTACTTGCGCAAGGGTCGTGACGGACAACCCCAAAAAAATGTAAATATTCAACACGTTCCATACACATTTGTCTACGTTTTTGCCGGTGGGGATGTTGCAATTCGGGTTTCCGAGTATGTTTTTCCGCTTGATTAAGTAAAGAGACATGAGTTCATCGGCCCTTTTGGAGACGTGCTGAAATGCGTTATATCAATAAAGCCGTTCTGTAGAAAATAGTTAAAATACAGACACAAAACGTTCTTTTTATATTTGGAATTCATTATTATAATCTTATTTGCCTAATTAAAACCATTATTTTTATTTAGGTTGGGTTGGTAGACCAATCTGTAACTATCCTCCATGTATGGTTGATGAGGCTACTATACGTTGAAAATTCATATTCACTTGTTTATTGTTAAAGTAAAACACCTTTTATTGCTTTAAATGCCCAAGAATTATTTCGCCACACTGTGGCTTCTTTGTCCAAACCTTCGAAATAATCTCAGGGAATCTAACACATGTAAACATATCTGCTACAACTTCATATTAAAAAACAACAAATACATTTACTTATATTTATTTTAAAGTAAGAATTGTGGACAACACAAAGGATAAAAATTGAGTTGTCTTACATAATCATACAATATTAAGAGGTACTACAGTTCTTTCGCTGCCAGTTAGTGTGACCATACAGTCAACTAAACTGTTAGCAATTGAAATTTGTCTTATCAGAAAAATCCATTTTAGTGCATACAAATTTTATGATAAATTTTTTACAATAAGCATTTTTATTCGAAATATTTTCCCAAGAATAGGGATCTACATACAGTGCACCTTTTACTATATCTAGTAAAACTTACTTAATGGCCTATTAATAATTTTACAACCTTGCGGCGTAACAACTTCTCGCGTTAAAATTTTAATTACTGACATGAAGAATTGTAATTAAAAGCAGAACTTAATACCCCTATAAAACGTCAGGGCGAGTAGTTTTGCCACAATACGTAGATGAATAATTGATTTTCTCACCAACCATCCGACTTGTAAAACCAAAGAAATTGTTCGGTGGATTCATTTACATACTCCAATTATAAAGTAATTTTACAATAAATACTAAATTAATTTATGCAAATTGCTTTAATTGAAAAATGTAATTAAATATTATGATTTACGGGCGCTGGTGACATGAAAGAGATTAAAGATGAAAGGACATTTATTACTGAGACAATTGTATATGAAAATATATTTATGATTGAATACATATTAAAGAAATTAATTAAGAGATTTTGATTCAATCTTTTTCAACCTTTATATGAAATTAATTTTAAGTTGGCATTAACAAAAATACTGTTTTTAAATTAAAAAACAATATTTCTCAAATAAATTATAGATTTAAATATTGTAATCTGTGAATGCAATAAAATTTTTATATTTATTTACTATTCTTAAAAATAATAATAAACGATCAATACTTGTAAATATTTCTACCATTCATAAGTACTATAAAAAAATCAATAGCATAATTTACATGGAAATCATGGACCAAAACCAGACGTCATTACAATACATAACGATATTTGATTTCGTTCCAAAGAAATCGCCGCCAGCTTCCAAGAAAACTTCAACAGGCCTTCATAAATTTTTATGAAGACATTGACAGTGAAATTCTGCAAATAGCACGCCACTATTTATATAACTTATTTTATATAGATTGCGACCAGTTTTCACATTCGGAATATTTACGAGCGCAACTGTTAATTCCCCAGGCTCCGTTTCACGTGTAGCAAAATGAATTATCGCGATGGCCGATAACTTATTTAGAAACTGCAATCCGTTTTACAAAGCGCATAAATCACAATCGAATCAATGTAACTGCCCCGGAGTAGGGAAACTATGGGATATAATTGGCCAGCTAGTAAAATATAACTCCAATAAAAGCTGATATAAATCACCAAAGGTGACGTGATACCTATAATAGGCGATTTCTTGTATATACGGGTTTGATAGTACCGCATGTGTAAGGTTCTTGTTTTGTTGGACAAAGTTCATGTACGTGTAAATACGTTTTCCCAAATTTGGTGAGATTTCCTGGCCAAAAATGTGGAGGCATTTATCATCAAATGTTGTAAGTAGTGATTTATTTGATGTATTTCTCTTTAAAATTTTACATTATTATTCATATTCTGCGACATAATACCAGTTTAATTTGTAAACTTAATAAAACAATAAATACCTTGCTTTAAAAAGTTATTGACTTTAAATGGGTATATTATGAAATTTTAAATTAGAACACCTCTTATGTTCATATTGTTGTATTTATTTTCCTGACATATGTTTCGATCATTTTCAAAGAAATTACAAGTTAGAAGTTAATAGTGGAAAAGTACTGATATTAAAAAAGTTGAACTTGAATAATTCGTTCTGGTTATTTCCGCCATTCCGAATTGTTTTCCTTATCTCCAGACCTCCAAGGAGATTTAATTTGCGGCCTCTTTCGGCAAAATAAATCGGTTTGATGTCAATTAATATATGTCCCTTTGTAATGCAGTGATGACTCTTTTTATGTTGTTATATCTAGTTTTAAAGCTTCTTCTCGTTTGTCCGATATATTTCCCATCGCAATATTCACACATTATTTAGTAAATACCGTATTATTCTAGTGGTTCTATTGATTCTAATTTGTTATTTACTAATTATTCCTTTAAATTTTCCCTGTTAACTTCGATTACTTCAACGTTGTGTTTCTTTAATTATCTGCTGATTTTCTGGCTTATATATAGAATGTATGGGAATGACTGCGAACTATTTGGCTTATTTTCTCTCTTCTCTCTTCTCCATTGAATAATAGTCATCGAAGTGTTTTCCTTCTTTTTCATTATAAGATTCTATCCACTTTATTTTTCTTGAATACGTTGTTTTTGGTTATTTCGTATATTAGGTGTAATTCTCAGTTAAAGTCATCTTCGCTCAGCGGAATATTGTTTAGACGGTGAATAAAGGAATTTAGTGTGGAAGATTTGATTCCTTGTTATTGTTGTGTAGTCTAAATTATGATTTTGTCATGGTGGTGGGCTTTCTCTATATAGAATATTAAATTGGATTGTTTTCTTTCGATATCTTCGGGTTAAAAAAGTTGAGCGTTCCATTAGTTTGTTTTTCGATTGTGAATTGAATTTTTTAGTTGATTGAATTTAGTATTATTAAAATATGTCTAGTTGTTTGTTTGTGCCCTTCCAAATACAAAAAATATCGCCGACATATCTGCACCAATAATGGATATTTTTTGTAGACGTGTTGTTCTTAAAAGGTATTTTTGAAGCGGAAGCATTTTTATCTATGATGTCTTTAAAATTTGGTATTAGACTTTTAACGTCGAAGGAACCAGAACTTAAAAGACATCATAAATACAAACAAGTTACAATGCCACGGAAATTAAAAATCTCATAAATGTATGTTTAGATCAAAACTACGTGAATTTAGTACACGTTTTGTTTTAATTCGTAAAATTTTTGAAAATCCCATTGTTGAAATTAGCACTGCATAAAGTAAGCAATAATATTTCTATCTATAATCCTTTTTTGATGAAAAAGCGTAGGTAACATAACCTAACCTTTTTTTTATTTATAAAATTATTTGAAAGATTTGAGAGCATTTAATTATAGGTATCTTAGTCCAAGTACATATGAACAAAAAAAGTTAATGCATAGTTTCTATGAAATAAAAAATAGGGTCCTTCATTAATATAATGACCCGAAATTGCTTCATAAAAATAATAAGATTTTTCCGGTTTCATAATAAAAACCAGTGGAGCCAACGTTTTGGAAAAAAATGCTTTAGTATTTGCTATTGAAAACAGTCAAATATCACAATCATTTTACTAATGAAGGTTTAAATTAAATTACACTTGGTTTGTTTCACAATTTTTCTATATTTACTCAACTAGTTTCTCTTTTTACGGCATTATCAAGAGTGAATTACAAAAGAAACTGACAAGTTTATATATAATCAGGTAATGAGGGATTTTAAGATCGGGGAATTCCAAATCTCCTCGTTGTCGTTGACGAGGTTTTTCCCAGCTTTTATTGCCCTGTTTATTTCTAGGCCCTCCCTGAGATTTAAATCGAGACCCTTATTACCTGAATATAGAATTTTAAAATTATTTGTATCTATAAAATGGTTATTGTTTATGCAATGTTTTGAAATTCCTGTACACTGTTTGTTGTTTAATATTGACTTTTTGTGTTCTTCAAGTCTCGTATGAAATGATCTTCCTGTTTGTCCAATATACAAAGCATCACACTCACTACACTTAAGCTCGTAAACACCACACTTTTTTGATTTGTCTATGGGGGATTTGTTATTTATTAATAATTTGCCTAAATTAGCTTGGTTTGTACATATGATGCGAAATTCATTACCCTTTACAATATTTATTATTTTATTTGACAGATCCTTAACATAATTAAGTTTCACATACTTTATGTTATTATCTTCCTGAATGTAAAAATGTTTCATTAACTGTTTTTTCTTTTTCTTTTTTAAAATTTTGTCAACTATTTCGCTATTGTATCCGTTGTTCTGGGCTATTGTCTTTATTGTATTTAATTCATTGGCAAAATCTTGACTACTCAGTGGAATGTTTATTAATCTATTTATATACGAGTTAAAAGTACTGAATTTAATTTGGTTTGTGTGATTTGATGAGCTAGGGATTATTGTATCAGCAAATGTATCTTTTCTATATATTTTGAACTTGAATCGCTTATTATCAGCTTTTTCTATTGTTAAACCTAAAAAGTTTAAACTATTGTTGATTTCTATTTCTGAAGTAAATTGTATTTTTGGGTTTATTGAATTTAAAAATTGAACAAATGAATTTAATTGTCGGTTAGTGCCTGTCCAGATACAAAAAATATCATCCACGTACCTACTCCAGAATAATATGTTATTTTTATTTTTAATATCGGTGTTATTGAACATTGATTCTTCAAAATTTGCCATAAACATTTCTGCAAAAAGAGGGGATAAAGGTGACCCCATAGGTAGGCCATCAGTTTGAGTGTATAGGGTGTTATTGAACTCAAAATAATTTTGTTCTAGGCAAATGTTGATTAATTTTATCATTTCAGATTTTTCGACGATGTTATTATCTGATTTATTAATTAAATCTGTTATAATTGTTTTTAATTCTGAAGTTGGTACTGAGGTGAATAAACTTTTTACATCGAAAGACACTAACTTCGCATTCTTGGGAATATTTAGTTGTTTTACTTTTTGTACAAGTTCCACTGAGTTTTTTATTGCATATTTTGAATTGAAGTTTACAAATGTAGGCAATCGTTTACTTAAATATTTGCACAGTTTGTAAGCTGGTGCATATATGTAAGACACAATTGGTCTTATAGGGATACCTTCCTTATGTAATTTGGGTAATCCGTATAGAACTGGGGCTTTAGGGTTAAGAAGAAAGCTGTAATTTGAATTATCCAATAATTTTGTGCACACTTTTAGAGTGTTTTTTATATCTGACTGGAATTTACTGGTAGGATCTTTTTTCAGCGTTTTAAAATCTGATTGAAATAGTTGTTCTGTTTTTTGAATGTAATCTTGTTTTGTTAAAATGGCTATCGTATTACCTTTATCAGCTTTGGTAAGGATTAAGTTATTGTGTTTGATTTTATCCTGAATGTTTTTTATGACTTTTGATTCAAAATTAGTTCTTCTCTTATGTATTTTATTTTGATTGTTCTTTTTATAATTAGTGATTGCTTTGGCAACTTTTAATTTAGTTAGTGATGTTGCGACAAACAGGAAGATCATTTCATACGAGACTTGAAGAACTCAAAAAGTCAATATTAAACAACAAACAGTGTACAGGAATTTCAAAACATTGCATAAACAATAACCATTTTATAGATACAAATAATTTTAAAATTCTATATTCAGGTAATAAGGGTCTCGATTTAAATCTCAGGGAGGGACTAGAAATAAACAGGGCAATAAAAGCTGGGAAAAACCTCGTCAACGACAACGAGGAGATTTGGAATTCCCCGATCTTAAAATCCCTCATTACCTGATTATATATAAACTTGTCAGTTTCTTTTGTAATTCACTCTTGATAATGCCGTAAAAAGCGAAACTAGTTGAGTAAATATAGAAAAATTGTGAAACAAACCAAGTGTAATTTAATTTAAACCTTCATTAGTAATAGTTCAAAATATTTCACCAAGTGATAAATGAGAAAGTGATTCAACAACTACTTTTTGCCAACGAAAACTAGTGCAGGTTTATTTTGGTCGAATTAGATATTAAATTTTGGTTAGCGTCTAATGTAAAAAGCAAAAACGTTTAATAGAGTATCAAGAACTTGCTTGTCGTGCGAAAAGCATATGTGTGAAAAGTACTTGATAGTATATATTGGGCCAAGTCTTAAGTCATTTCAGTTTCTTACTATAATATAATATTCAAAGGCATTTTTTTAGAAAGAAATAATTTTATTTAGCGCCATCTTTCTGGTAACATATTGATGCCACGCTCAAAAAAGTTCTGGCTTTTCTCAACAAAAAATGAAATGAAGCAAGTGCGGTTTGACACCACAGACTGAATTGAATTGTTTACCATTCAAAGAGTTTTACAAAGATCGAAACAATGAGTAGTAGGGCGGTGATTATGGTGGATGGCTCATCAAAACCCATCCATGTTCCAGCAACTTCTGGCGGGTCACTAAACTTGTCGGTAGTCTTACGTTATCATAGTGGAATACAACACCTTTACGATTTGCCAATTCTGGCCACTTTTCGTTGAAGGCTTAATTCAATTTGTCCAATTGGCGACAGTACATAGTCGTATTGATGATTTGGTTCTATGGTAGCTGCTCAAAATAAACAAACCTTTGTAATCTCATCAAATTGAAAGCATAACCTTCTTTTGATTGATATTTGCTTTCGAGGTGATTGCAGCTTATACATTTGGATCATTTTCATTGTTTTCCAAGAGTTTCCTATCGTTTATGCGATTTGTTAAATAAATTTCTTAGAGTTACCCCAGCTTGTGCAAATGTCTTTCCACGTTCACTTAAATGATGGACTGAGTGGAAGACCATTGGAAACCCGTGAAATCCACTTGTGATTCTTGCTATATAAATTTTTATTTATTTTAATCCTTTAATTGTTTTTGATTTTTTAAATATTTTTAGTTAATGATTTCAATTAATTATATAATTTTAATTAAATGTTTAAGGAGTATAATATTCTAAAAATTGTAAGTTTAGAAATAAATAAATATTAAATGCTGTCAAAATAGAGATAAAACATCAATGAACTAAAGGGACTAGAAATAAACAGGGAAATAAAAGCTGGGAAAAACCTCGTCAACGACAACGAGGAGATTTGGAATTCCCCGATCTTAAAATCCCTCATTACCTGATTATATATAAACTTGTCAGTTTCTTTTGTAATTCACTCTTGATAATGCCGTAAAAAGCGAAACTAGTTGAGTAAATATAGAAAAATTGTGAAACAAACCAAGTGTAATTTAATTTAAACCTTCATTAGTAATAGTTCAAAATATTTCACCAAGTGATAAATGTGTAACGTTATAAAAATGACACTTTGGAGTGACGGCGGCAGTTTTTTAAGGTAACAATTCTATTTACATAAGCATAAATAAACAAACAACATGATGAAAGAATCACGTCAATCTACTAACGAAGATGAATTATTAGATTATAAAATTAAAATTAAAATTAAACGAACCAAGTGTGTTTTTAATCAACTACTTATTACCAACACAATGATTCACCAAGTGATAAATGAGAAACAAATACAAGGTGGCGCAAAAGTAATGTCAAAGTTTGAATTGGCAACCATTTTGTTACAAATGAAAAAAGGAGCTCTGTTTTCATCAAAAGTTTATTTGAAAGTGTATTATTGGTTACATTACTTGGAAAAGATTATATCGTTAAAATGGCCACCTCCCGAGTTGATGCATAATTGCGCTCGTTTTGCGGCATTTTGAATTGTTGCTCGCAAAACGGCTTCAAATAGGCGATTTCTTCTTCAATATTAGCTTTCAAGTTTTGCAAGGTTCGTGGTTTGTTGTGGTAAACGTGAAATTTTAAAAATCCCCAAAGAAAGAATTCTGGTGCTGTTAGATCTGGCGATTTGGACTGCCAGTTCAAATCTCCAAAACGGGAGATCACTCGACTTGGAAATCGGTGTCTCAAAATCTCCGTAGTTACCTGAGCTGTATGAACGGTTGCTCCATCCTGTTGAAACCAACAATGATCGAGACCCAATGCAGCAGTTTGCGGCAAAAAAACTCGTTTAGCGCGGCGTCATCGGCGTCTTCAAAAAAATAAGGACAAATCACGTTTTCATTGGATCTTTTTGCATTACATGTGGATTCTCTGTGCCCTAGAAACGCAAAAAATGATGACGAAATTCATCTTGCGATAAAACAAGAGAAATTTGTCAGATAAACAGTAACAATAAACAATAATAAAAGAGGTGTTTTATATACTTGGTTTATCTGACAGAAATAAATATATTCAGTTGATTAGTATCGCTTTGGCAGCTTTGCTATTTGTAACAAGCAAATTACAATTAGTTGTTGATAGTTGTTACGATAAGTGATTTGTGTGGTCTTGATAAAACTCGTCTTGTAGATTTTCGTAATGCTTTGTATTTTTAAATAGTAATTTGATGCTATGAAAACAATATAAAACTTTATAAACTTATAAATAAAAACCTCAGACTCCCATAAAATATAAATTCTATCACAAACCATTGAAGATTTCGAAAACGTTTAAAAGATTCAAAAATAGAATAATTGCTGTGTTACATGAAATCAACCAGCTAAAATAAAATACAATATATCGAAGAATATTGTTGAAAATTTTAAAACTATTTTAAAAATATTTGTGATTATTGAAATATATTAAAACTTTATTTAAAAGTCCCGTTGGTTTTGATATAAACTTGATGAATTACCAATTCATAGTGTAGTAAAAATATTTTCCATTTCTTATATTGACAGAAAAAGTTTACCATCGATACGTTAAAACCATAGAGGTGCCATCTATTGTTTAATGTTGCACTAGATCCCAAATGGGTAGATAATCACCGATGGTTAACCCGAAGAGTTAAATATCTCTTAAGTGAATCTCGATTCCCTGTCTCCAACTGCGCTACGCTGATGAGATACAAAAAATCGAAGCCGGTCCGTGGCTGTTGTTGACGGGGAACAATATTTAATATGAACAAGTTTAATTGATGTCCTCTTTTGAACCTGTCATTGTTTGGAATTTGATAAATGTAATTGTGATTAAAGTGAATAAAATCACCAAGAAATTCCATTATATTTGTTTTGAAAAAAAGCCCAACATTTAATATGAATACAATTGAGAATATCAAAAATTTGCTTTTGGCGAGATACTGGGAATAGATGAAAGATGCACAGGGTGGAGAAATATATGGACACACGAGAAGTGCAAGTCAATGCACGAAAAACAAAGTGGATACAATTTAGGAATAGAGGAAGGGAAGAAAAAGTGAGTGAATTGAAATGGAAATGGGAGATGATTGAGAGGGTGAAATTATTTAAATACTTGAGCTTCATATTGAAATGCTCAGGTGAGTACTCCGAGCACACCAAATCATGGAATATGGGTAGGAAGAAGTGGGTAAAATGGTTTTCAGGCAACTTCAATTGACAAACAAGCTGTGTGAAGCCCATTTTACTGTATAGTGTACAAACATGGGGAATAAGAAAGTATTAATGCATTGAGTTGGTTATCTCTGAAGCAGATTCAAGGGGGCAAAAGATCAATCACTCGGTATGTTCTGTTCTGCTTCAGGAAACGACTAGAATTAGTGTGTATGGAGAAGCAAAAGAGGGAGTGGTGAAGTATAAGATGAAGTGTGGAGTGAAGGATGAATGACAGGAAATAATGTGTCCGAGAATATTTTAAATGAATTTTTGGAGAATGGCGTAAATGTACAAGTATGGATAAAAGAGAAGTGGAACAAGGTTGAGATGTAGGAGAGCCAAGGATGTATTGGGAGAAGCACATACAATCCTTTGTATAGTTACAGATTTTTTTTTGAAAAAGTACATTTGAAGGTAGGCAATTTTAAAGCATTGCAATATCATTTATTAGTTTATTCAACAGAAATAATTTCATTCAAATTAGTGTTGCTTTGATAGTTGTACTAAACTTAATTGAATTCTGAAAAAACATATATTTTGAATTTATTGAAAAAAACAAATACAATAAAGAAATATTAATATTTGAATTAAATAATTTTAATGGGATACTTGAGCCTGATGATTTTTGCAAATAGTAGCAATCGGGCCTTATGTGTGATTTTTTTCTTTTATATTTAACAGCTTTTTCGTATATTGTTTTAAATTCGGTTTGAATGGATATCCAAAATTGTTCAATTATTAATTCGAAAGATTTCATTTTGAGAGAACGATCTGTTGACAACGTAATAAATTCTTCCTCTTCTGTTAACGAAAAATGATAATTTTGCTGTGGCAAATGGATTTCCTATCTAGTCATAATTTTCAATATTTAAATCAGGGAAATATTTCGCAAATTTTTCTACTAATAATTCTAAATGTTAAGTAATAATAGGAATTATTTCATCGACATTGTGATTTTAAATTTGGACTAAAGAAAACATGCCTATTGTTCTTTTTTTAATAATACAAGTTCTCCAAACCGAAATTTTCTTTTGAAATGCTGATAGAGGATTAATAGATTTAATAATTAAAAATATCGGCTAAATATGCCATTTTCATGGACCAAATATTGTCTGTTAAATAAGAGTTATTAAAAGTATTGTTACTTTTGTTTTCAAAAAATAATAATAATTCATTCTTCAGTTCCAAAATTCGGTTCAACACTTTGCCTCGTAATAATCAACGTACCTCAGTACGCAGAAGTAAAGACTCGTGTTGAGTTTTCATAGATACACAAAGTTTTTTTTTAATAATTGTATTTGGATTGATGATGTGATAAAATTTACTATGTTAGCTACTTGTTTTAAGACGGAATGTGGCAGGTAAAGTTTTTGATATAAGAGTTTCTCGATGTAAACAACAGCGTGTTAATAAGATGTTTGGATTTTTCTTCGCAAAAGCAATAAATCCTTTAATAGAGCCGAACATTGAAGAGACACCATCGGTACAAATTCCTACACATTGGTCCCATGTTATTTGAAATTTATTTAAATATGACGAAATTGATTCAAAAATATCATTTCCTCTTGTGCGTTCAGCGAGTTGTTTGCGGCATAAAAATTGGTTCATTATTACATTTTCATTAATAAAACGAACAAATCCTATTAGGTGAGCTATGCCGCTAATGTCATCGATTTGCAAAGCAAAGTATTAGTTCGAAAGCTAGGTATTAACTTTCTTCTCAATATCTTTTGACATGTCCAAAATTCTTTGTCGTGTGGCGCGCCTGAAAGAGGGATTTTCATAATTTCTTTTTTTGCATCAACCCCAAACATAGTTTGAACAATTTCAGAGCATGCTGGTAAGATTAGATTTAATTTGTACTTTATTAGACACTGACACTATTTTTCTAAATTTATTGAAGTGTTCAATTTGATTTTTTTCGCAATCTTTCAAAATAATTCCCGTTTTTGGCTTGGAGAGTAGAATGTTTTGTTATTAAATGTCGTTTTAATTTTGCCATCATCGCACAGTTAGAAACTTTTTCTCCACAAACTATGCATACTGCAATATGACAATCATATCCATCAACGGAGAATGTAAACCCGAATTCTAAATATTCATCTGAATATTGTATATTGAGTTTCTTTATTTTATTTTCTTTAGTTCTCCTTCTCTCATCATCATTTTTAATATTAGTTGCGCTAGTACTAGCAATCAAATACAAGTACAAGAATCGCAGTGCTTTCTTTTTAAAATCTCCATTTCCTACTCATTTGTAATATAATTAATACGTACTTCCTAATATTACAAAATGCAAATTTTATACATATTATTTGATACTATCTTTTTCTGAGTATATAATTTCGGTGGAGAACTTCACACCGGTTAAGAACTACTGCAATAGATTTTAAGACTATGAAAGAGGAACCAGAGTTCTTGCAAGAAATTGTGAAGGGAAATTGTAAAGATTTTATGGTAAGAATTATAGAAAATGAAGCAACTTTGAATAAATTTACAAAGAGGTCACATAATTGGTTAAAACTAATAAAAAATAGAACATTTGGAAGGTGTTGGTGATACAATGAATGTCGTCATGATGTACGGTTATTTGGATTTCTACTATCCTGTTATGGTGCAGATAATAAGGAATATAGAAGTATATACAAGATTGGTACAGGTTTGAATGATTAAAGTTTACAGACCTATGCGGTATTCTTATCAGAACCAAAACCATATTGTGGCAGCTAATATTGATATTTCTCATCCAGAAAACGGTATTTATTTGGGGTTCTCCAAGTTTATTCGCACTAGAGATGATAAGCAGATAGGAGATGCCACTATAGCCTAACAAATAGCCAGTATGTACTCAAATCAGGATCAAATTAAGGGGGGAAACACATGTAAGACAATTTTTTTTTCGATTTTTTGTTTTTTGCATAAAAACCTTCCTTATACATTTAAAATTTATCCAACGAAATATTAAAGTGATCGCAAAAGTATTCACGGACATATAATGGACTTTCTACCTCCGTGTCATGGGCCAATTTTATCTTATAGTCTATGGAAATACAAACAATCGTTGTTTGTTTGTTTTAACGTCGCGGTGATTGTTGCCGTGAACAATGTATCCGAAACGTAATAAAGACGAGTGTCATCGTGCAAGTAGACCGAAAAAAAAGACAGTTCAAAGGGAATCGGCACCGAAGGAACCGAAGCATTTGAACTGCGGCTACAAAATCGTTCAAATTGCGACAAATATCACTGCTATTACATTCAACGAAGGATACAAAGGTTTCTGCAAAATTATGGAAGGGATGGAATGTATCATTGGCCAAAATACTAGGATTTTCGTTGACAACTACGACGACGTCCGATAAATCCGTTAGGAGCGGCGATCGCTAAATAGGAGAAAGGAAGCCAGAACAGCCAGAAAAAAGGCTCAAGCCGAGCTTAACTACTTCTATGAACGTGAGGAAGGCACTCTCTATGTTCCGGGATCGCCGTTTAATTATAAGTTTACACAAATTACGCTTTTTCTAAACTTAAAACTTTAAACGCGTTTTTCTCGAAACCATGTTTTTGAAATTGGCGTACATGATAACTTTGTCAATTTTTATTCAAATCTCTTGAATTTCTGTCTGCTCAACAGCTAATAACATTTTGTTCTAAATGAACCTCCGAAATTAGAAAAAAATTAATAATAAATAATTATTACGGGCCTATGAAATCCGAAAAAAGAGTCAAATTTTGAACTTCTTTTTTCAGCAAGTTGCAGAAATCATATATTTGGGTTTTTTTTCTACTTACTGAGGTTCATTTAGGATAAAATACATCTAAGAAAAGGGTTGTGCAAGAAAAATTTTAAAAAAATAATTTTTCAGGCCTCCAGAGTGTACGCCAATTTAGTCGGTATTTCCAACATGGCGGCACAATCGGTTGAATAGAGGGCTAACCAATTAGCGGAAAGACTTCCAATTTTCTAAAAGTACAGTCTATTGTATGCTCAATAAAGAAACTGTGAGGTTGTATCTCTTTTAGTTTCTCCATAAAAAAAAACCCAAAAAAGGCTATTTTTATGAACTTGAGTAAAATCAGCTTAGGCAGATTTTAATTAAGAATTTTATTTATTATCCTATAAAAATTAAATGTATGTTATTTAATGGCCCCAATTTTCTATATTTTTAGACTATTTTTAGTTGCAAGCTAACAATAACTCAAAATATTTAAAAATATTGCACAGACGTGATTTATACAAAAACATAATTTGTATTAAATTTATAACATTGATGATAGATTTTATTTACATGTATGCACATGGTTAAAATTAGCATACAATACATGAAGAGACTTTTAGATGGAATTTAGAAGACATGCCTTTCAAAAAAGTGTATGTATAAATACTTTCCAGTTTCAATCTACCTTAGCGTAGTTAAAACCGAAAAAATGAAATGTTACTAAATAGTCATATAACAAATTTCTCTAATTGAGCAGTGTAAGCAATATCATTTTATGTAAACTGACCATAACACAAATTTACAATAATAATGTGTAAACATCGCATTAACATCAATTAACACCTACCGGCTAATTTCTGGTACAATTATCATTGTTGATAATTCTCCTTAATTGTTAATGGTTATTCCCCTTAATTAGGAGAAGTGGTGCAGCATAACATTACGGAATGTAATATAAAAGCACATATTTTTACTGATTTTGTTAAATAAAAATGTCTATATTTGTTGTTAAATAATAGATTTTTGTATTATATTTTGTTGGTGTTAGTTTTGTAAAGAACGATACAGAGAATGACAACAAGCAATAAAAATTATTTTTACAACTAAACCCACTCGCGATGAATTGTAAGTGATTCATTTTGTAGTCTAATAAGCAATGAGTCTTATTAAGACTGCAAAACGAATATTTTACGAAATGCTTCGTGTTTTTAAATGATTAGTTAATATTTTATAACCACCTAAAGGGCTTTCATATATTGTATTATTAAAATGTATATAAAACATTATAGAATTAAAGAAAATAATTTTACTTCTAAAAATTGGTCTGTACATGTATCAAACTGTAAACACAATTTATAAACTTTACAGAAATACTATAATTTAACATAAATTTAATACAAATCAACATGAAGTTAAAGCTTATTAAAGTGTAAGTAATAGTTTATTTCATTGTTACACTACAAACTTTGAATTTAATTGAAAACTTAGTTTCTTATAATTGTCTTCCGCGCGCAAATCGAACTTTCCACCCTCCGCCATTAAATTCTCTGGGCCGGGCCGTAATTGCTTGTGCTGAAGTTGCGGAAAAGTTAATATGTGAAGTGCGTAAATGGTTCGGGAAATAAAAAGAAAAATGTTTAATTAGTAACCGTATAACTAAAAGTTGTTAGCGGCGTTAAGTGTTTGGAAAACTTGAACCTAATATTAAAGCTCCTGAGTGCACCGTTAAGGCGGTCGATGGGTTTAGTAAAACTGCAACGAGTGGGATTTTATTTGTTTGTATACTGAAAAAGATTTATTTAATTGAACAAATGAAAATGGAAATGTTGAAATTTAATATGAAAAGTTGTAGCCAACATTGGATTATTTAGTGCTTGTTTATATTAGACCCATAAATGAAATGTATATCTCGGCTATCAACTTTATATCTTAATAAAAAGTAAACATAAACACTACACGGAATATAAATCTAAAGTTATTATAAAGTATATAAACGTTCATACTATAAAATCTACCTTACGTAATTTTAGAAATCCTTTTTAAGCGAACAAATATAACATCATAAAATATTGTTAACATATTATATTATTTTATTCTATTCATGACTATTCTGAATTGCGACTCTAGCTGCCAAATGTAATGGGTTGAGTGAAAATATAGGAGAATCCGTGAATTATGCCTTTAAGTTCTATTGCCCAAATATTTAAATTAATATATTTTGTATGTAAAAAAGGGCAAATGAACTACCCCATAGTAACGGTCGCAACAATCATTTTTAATAGATAAAGTAAATAAACTAAACTACTTGTTCCACTTCTTAAATTATTTATCTTATCTACTTCATTTTCACTGGAAGTATATTTCCCAATTTGAAGCAAATCTGTAATTTGTGATGAGTAATGTGGGTTGATAATATGAAGGTAGGTCTACTGTAATTAACCAATTGTCCTTAACATTTTATATTTTACTAGCCTGTGAGAATGATTGCCAAGTAGACGCAATATACTCAGACTTTGCAAATCTTTCGATTACAACTGTAGTATGATTACTAAACTTTATTGTTTTGGGTTTTACTAGCTGAATAAATAGCTATTTGAACAGGAAGCAACAATAAAGAGAAATTAATAAATTTGTTTCTAAACCAAATAACATTTTGTCTGGGATACCTCAAGGTTCACATTTCAGCACCATCTCGTTTTCGTGGTAAAAATTTAGGAATAATTTTTACGTATACGTTTGAATTTACTCAAGTATATTTGTAAAATGTATACCGTTTAAATAAATAAATATACCTATTTGTTCATTATTGTAATTTACTTCAAATAAGAATGGAAAGGTAAGTAACTAGAGTTAGTAATTAATACATTTTCGTCATTTATTTCAATTTGTAAGTTATTGATTTAACATATTAATTAGACTAACTATTTCTCTTTATATTATTGGGTTAAATGTTCATAAGACCGTAAACTAATTAATTTTAGAACTTACATTAGACACATTTATTATTTTATCTGAAATATATATTTCGTGGTAGCCTAGAACTATCATAAAAACAATGAAATGTGCGATATGAATTCGGCGTCATCGGGTCTCGAAATGTATATGTGTTGACGTTTGCAGACACGATGGCGCCGACACAATCGCCCAATATAAATTTGTTAGCCAACATTATTTTTATGGCACCGCTATTATTTACGTTGTAATATTAGTATGGGATGAAATTAGAATTATGTACATCCATGTGACCCATAAAACCATTATCTGATCCAATTGCTATTTCAGGTGTCCGTTGTAATAACGTCCATAAAGTAAATCAGCCTTAACGTCATATGAAATTTATTGCCTATAATGGTGACAGCCATTTGTTACGGTATGTTTGGATTAGTATAACTTTCCAATTTCCTAATTCGTTTATCGCATTATATTTAACGATAAAATCAATAATTGCGTTAATTAGTTACCAAACTCGTTGTTTTAATTTCAGAACTCTACTGGTACAAATTAAATTATAATTTATAGAAATGTATTATCCCAGAGATAAAATTTTCACTAAAAACGCTATTAATGGAAAGGTATTTAATTATAGTTTGTTAAATACATAACGACGGATATGTAAATATGCTTCAATTAGGTTTCTTACAATAGCATAAATAAATAATTAATTGATAATTTTATCTTCATAACTATAAAGTGTTCTATATTTGCTCATTTTTGTTTATTATCAATATTGTTTAAATTAAGTTTACTTTATAAATATAACATTTTAAGCTTAGGAGAAGGATTAATAAGAGTATTATTAAATATATGTGGGTGTGTGGGTTAAAGTATATTATTTATATGTGAGGTTTATATGTTCGTGTATTTGCAGTGTGCAACGTTTATAAAAAAGGGCGTGTAATTTAATTTGTTGAAAATGGATGAGCAAAATCCATTAGTGCTTTTTAGAAACATGTTGTATCAAACAATAATTCAATGGAACTTAATAATAAATTATTTTAAAGTCATTTACGTGGTTACAGAAAATTATCTAATAATTCAAAAATTAAAACGTATTGATGATTTACAATGTTTATTAAACGTTTCGTATTTTTAAATTATTATATATGATAGAAATTAGTAAAAACATATAGACTAATTTAAAAAATAAAATGTGCTATTAATTTAAATACTTATCAATAGCTAATAAGTGTGATTATATTAATTTATTGGAGTATGTGGTCTGTTTCTTTTTTCTTAATATGTTTATAATCGAAAAATAAAAATATTGTTCTAGGAACAAAAGCAAACAAGCAGGAAAATTTGCCTCTAATATATGGTATGTAGTACAAATAGAAGAATCTAAAGGTTAACTTCAGTGACAAACAAGAAAATAATAAAGGTTAAAGAAGAGTCAAGAAATTCTAACAAAACAAAAATTACAAATACTGCAAAATTATTCATTAGCTTAACTTATAAAAATTTATTTAATTCCCTATAACAAAATGATCTGTCAATTTGATTATAGTAATGTCTAACTCATGCAACCTTTTCTAAGAACTCTATCTAAAATCTCCAACCCTTCAATCCTCTTTATAATCCTTCCAAACTACTGCTATATGATTCGACCTCTGTTATACCCATCAATAAAGGGTATCTTATATCTAAGTAATAAAATCTAAAAATCTTCTAAAACGATACGCAGAAATCCGAACCAGAAAACAAATATAATTTAAATATACTATATAACAATTTTGTCCAGTACAAAAACAAGAGGTGGGGTGTATTAATGGGAGTAAGAAAATATTTAAAGCAGGATTCAATTATCGCACACCTTGGTGAAATAAATTATGGTGAAATTTACTCTAAATGGAGATTCGTATCTAATTGGAGGAGTCTATATACCACCTAACAGCCCTACCAAATATTACTTCGTTCATTGCGAAACGCTAGAGGAGGTTGCTAAAGAAAATAAATTACACAAACTGTCAATTTGTGGAGACTACAATCTGCCGGATATTCATTAGGGTGAGTGAAGACAACCTAGAAGAGGATGTACATTTTAACTCAAACGAAAATACTCAACTGCTACTGGAAACTGCTTCTTTTTTGAATATGTATCAACGAAACAAGTGCCCGAAAAATCGTGGTGTATTTCTAGACTTGGTGTTTGGTCATAGTGATTGTACCGAAGTTAGTGCTGCAATCGATCCCGTATTAAGTGACTATTTGCATCATATTGCATATTAAATTGATTAAAAATGTGATCAATTAACAGAAACAGCAGATGAAAGTTCCACTTTTAATTTCTCACAAGCCAATTACACTCTAATAAATGAATATTTATCATCTGTCAACTGGTCAGAATATTTTAAACCCTGTAAGGATATAAATGAAGTGGTGCAATATTTTGATTCTCTATTATATTTTTTTAAATTTATTTACTTACGTTTATTAACGTTGCCACCAATACAATGTATATACATGCAATTAAAATTTACACACATATATAATATAATGAGGTATCACATTTAAACGACATCGTTGATAAATTCCTTAAACGAGTAGTAGCATTTGTTTATGAGAAATAATTTAAGTTGCTTCTTGAATATTGTAATACTCTGATTAAACTTTATTTTGTTGGGCAGTTTATTATATACTAACAGACCTGAATTCTCATATAAAGTGCTATTGTGGCGTGTTACAGAAACATTGTTTCTGTTTCGGGTATGGTAATTATGGTTATCACCATATTTAGCAAATGAACTTAGATTCTCAAACTCATAAACAGCGGATTTATATATATATATATAAATGGATACTAAAGTATGTTGTTGGTTTAAATGCATTTTTACAGGTCTCCGTTCTTTTCATATTAAATATTAATCGTATTAAACGTTTCTGTGAAACAAACAATCTTTTGGTATCAGCTCTACCCCATATCAATATGTTGTAACTTAGATATGGATAACCTAATGCGTAATAAATATTCATCAATGATTCTGTGGACAGCGTTCCTTTTAATTTTAAAAAAGCATAATAAGCGCTATTTAATTTGTTAGAGATATAGTTAATTTGTTCGGACCATGAAAGCTGATCGTCTAAGAAGCTGCCTAAAAATTTAGCACAAATTGAGCCATTTACTAATCTACTCTCTGTTTTTTTTCTATTGTAAAACTGGATTTCGATCGTTTTATCACTGTCTAAAAGTAGTTTATTTTTGTTAGTTAGTTCAGATTTGACAGTGTTTACTTTCCTTAGGAGTTCTGATTCAGTAAAGGCAGATACTATTATCGTTGTATCGTCAGCAAAATTTAATATATGGCCTTCGCTTAAATGTTCCACAAGATCATTGACAAACAACAGAAATTTTTTATTTATTTTTTAAGTTCTCTAATTCACTTCAACGTATATTCTTCTGTCGGTTAACAATGACAATATCAAATCATTCACTACAACACGAATGCCAATAGTATTCAATTTGTCGCGCACAAACTGAGGGTCGATAGTATCAAACGCCCGAGAGAGATCGAAGAACAATTCAACAACATACATCCCTTGTTCGATTTTGGCGTTAATTTCTTCTAAAAGATCGACGCTAGCTGTTTCCGTTGATTTGCCAACTTGGAATCCGTGTTGATTGTTCTTTAATATATTCAGATCATTTATGTATATCTACAGTTTAGTAACCAACTCCTTCTCAATTAGTTTTGAGAATAGACTGAGGATGCAAACTGGACGATAGTTTGTTTTTTCAAAAATTGAACCCTTTTTAAAGATCGGAATGAGTCTAGAGGTTTTTAAATTGTTAGGGAATATTCCAGTTTCAAATATTAGATTTATTATATATGTAAGCGGTTTAATGATTTCATTTGCTACACTTTTTATGATTTTAGTAGTAATTACATCGCTTCCACTACTTTGTTTATTTTTAAGGACCCGTAAGGTCTTCATTACGTCTTCAGGGACAATTGGTTCTAGAAACATAGTGGTGTGCGAGTTTCTGGAGATTGTACATTCTTTAGATATATTATCTCCAAAGTGCTCATTTAATTTAACAGCGGCATTATCTGAAAAGAATAGACCAAAGATTTCGACTACTTCCGTTTGGTTTATAATTTTTACCCCATCTGCATTTTTTGGAACTGTATTGGTTTGGGTTCGTTTCTTATGCAATTCCATATCGACTATAGAACAGATCTTCTTCATTTTATTGGATGCATTATTTATTTGTGTGCTCATGTATTGTTTTTTAGTTTTATCTATTAATAATTTGTGTTTTTTCTTTTCTAATTTGTATATACTTTGAATTTCCTCGGTCTTGAGTTCCATTTTTAATTGAAATAGGTTTTTCAAGTTTTTGCTTGACTCCATTATTTCATTGTTTATCCAATTATTTTTATAATTATTTCTTGTTGGTATCTTTTTAGTTATTAATAAGTGTGTGTCTTTAAAAAACAGATATCTCCATAATTACCCCAAATGGTTTAACTGAGAATTAATTAATTTAGTCTCTGTTAAGAAACAGACTCATAAAGAATGTAAATAAACGTAATTTTTAAAGCTTCAAGAAACCAATGTAAATACCTAAGTAAAAATCTATTTTGGGATACATATTCAAGATTGAGTGCAATATTAAAAATAATTCTAATAACTTCTGGTTGTTTATTAAAGAAGTCAAAATTTATACCAGTTATAATGAAATATAAGGGCCAAACTATTACCAATATGCAGTTAATTATTTTGCCGATTCATATACAGCTAATGTTGCTGAAGTTTGTTCCCCAATGTATATCTGATTCATCTATAAGTTTTAGTGAAGTGTTTCAAGAAGTCCAGATGGATTTCCCAGCATGTTTTTAAAAAAATTATATCTTTGCACTAACTTGTCCAATCGCCCTTATATTTGATATGTCAATTAAACAGGAAACATTTCCAAATTTATAGAAACAGGGTTATATAACACCTATTCTGGTAAGATTGATGAGGTCACAAATTACAGGGGTGTATGTCTACAATCTGTGATTCCTAAAATTTTAGACTTAATTCTATCAGAACAGATACATTGGTTATATAACAATTTTATATCAGATAAGCAACATGATTTTCAGAAAGGAAAGTACCAAATAACCATCTTAATTATGTTACAAAATTTTTGGGAAGCTTTTGATGTTATTTATATTGATTTCTCAAAAGCTTTTGATAGGGTTAGTCACATGATATTAATTAATAAACTTGATGTTATTGGTTTCAACCATAGTATTCAAGACCAATTCAGGGGTACCACAAGGATCTCATTTAGATTCCATTTTGATTAATATTTTTATTAATAATATAATTTCACATGTACGTTTTTCTCAAATTTTACTTTACGCAGATGACATAAAATTATTTCAAACAATAGAAAAGAGGACAGATCACAAGGCAATGCAACACGATTTAAATACTATATTTAAATTGTGCGTAAATACCATCTTGTAATTAAATATTAATAAATGTAAATACATATCATTTTTAAAGAACAAATCTACCCTTGACTTCACTTACTCGAAAATAAAAAAACATCTTGAACGAGTTTTTAGAAATAAATGATCTTGGCATAATACTCAACACGAAATTTAATTTTCAAAATCATATTAATAAAATAATTGATAAAGCAATGAAAATGTTAAGGTTTCTATGTAGAGTTGGTAAGGACTATTCCGTTAGTACATTAAAATTATTATACTGTTCTTTTGAAGTTCAAAGAAAATTTTTAAAAGTTATTGCTTTTAAATGGGAAATTTCTTCGACCTCAATCAATTATGAATATTTAACTTGTCGCCTTTATATCCAATCGCTTATAAATAGACGGTTTTTCACTGAAATGTGTTTTTTAATTAATGTTTTAAACAGTCGCATTTTTTGCCAAAAGTTATTATTGGAAATAATTTTTTGGGCATGGACATGTGTACAAACTAGAACAAAAATAATATTTAGATATAACTTTTCTAGAAGTAATTATGGTAAAAATAGTCCTCTTGGTAGATTATTGCGATTGGGAAATAAACTAAATGAAGCTATTTCATTTCCAATTTTCCCAGTTAAATGTATTAATTTTAAAAATTATCTGTCCGATGTTAATATTAATGATTTGTTTGCCACTTAGTATAATGTTTAATTTAGGTAAATTAGGTAACTTGAATAAAACACGATAACTTCGCTTGTATAACCTTAACACAAAAATGTCTTTTCTGCGTTTAGTCCCGCTTTTGTCGATCTCACTATTAATCGCACTATCCAATTATATATCCTCGTCGCCACTGTAATGTTTTTCGGGGGTACAACTTGATTAAACACACTTTAACATTAAACTAACTTTATTCCACGTGCTCTTCCTAATACAATCAATCTCTTACTAACTATCTATGCTAAATAGTGAGATCGACAAAAGCGGGACTAAACGCAGAAAAGACATTTTTGTGTTAAGGTTATACAAGCGAAGTTATCGTGTTTTATTCAATTTACAAAAATGTATAACGAAGTAGAAGCCTTCAACATATATAACATAATAAATTAGGTAACAATTGTATTGAATTTTTAGTTTTAATTTTCAATTCTTTATTTTCATTTATTATTTTGGATTTATAATTATTTTGTGTCACTGTCGTCAGACAGACTGACGATACACTGAGGCTGACAAATCCGGGCTTTAAGACCACTGGTTAATAGACTTTTAACAAACTAACAATGATATAAATATTAAATATTGTATTCACAACATACAATGGAATAATCTAACAAAAAAATAATCGATAGAAAATGAATATATTCTTACCATCTCTGTTATTTTTTGTATAATACAATTGTACACTCCTAACATATTCATTTTCTCAGTGTATTTTTTGTTGCCCAAGCGTACTATATAAAATAGTAAGTTATATTTTGCATATTATTATGCAAAAATTAACAATTTCGTTGTAGAAAACTCCATCAATTGATGGATAGACAAAGCTATGTAGAAGCATATGGTAGCGGTAAAAAAATGGTTTGGTCATAAAACTAAATGGCGACAATCTTTCCTAATTTAGGTGGGAGCACATTGTGATAAACACATTAGAGCACCACCCTTGAGAAATTAGATCAAAATACGTATACTTACAAAATTCTTACAAGATTGATCTGGTAAATTTTTAAACAGTAAATAACTGTTTAGGTCCTCCGAATATTTTCACAAATGACGAATACTTTATTGTTTTAAAGAAAGGGAAATATACAATGATTGGACATTTTTATAAAAAAAAAACAATAATAAAGTGTGGAGCTATTATAATTTGTATTCTCTAATCGCAATCAACATTCAATTTAACTATTCATCTATCACCCTCGCATACTCCTACATGTTATTAAAAAAAAACGAATACTTTCGCAAAATAAAAATCCTTCCTCTGATTTCTAACCGCATCCTCAAATATTAATTAGGTTTTCTTGCCCAACAAAGTTGATCTTTCACTTACCATCCTAACCTCAGATATAATATATAGACTATTCACCTTGAAGGCAGAGAAGCCTTATTTCTAAATGACCAGAAAGTGTTGCTACTGTCTGACATCAAGGCTTATTATACGAGTTTCACCTTTAAATTATCACACGTCATATCATATTCATTATTAAGCAATTTCTCTCTAATAGATTTCATCTTTTTTATTCCCTAGCAAGTACTCTCCAAAGCTCACATCGTTTAAATCTACTATTTAACTTTTTTTGCATTGACATCTATAATCCCGATCCTTTCGTCTGATTATCTAGTTAAGTAGATTTCAAGACAAAAAATAATTGTTTTGTCAACGTTTTCTTAAACTTAAATCTCGTGAATTTTCAATCCAGGCATGTGATTCTGGCTTATTATATCAGATTTGCATACATGTAAAAGTACAAATAAATTGCTGTCCCATTGCAAAATAGTAAATTAATTTAAGACCTTCTACAAAAATTGGACTGAATGAATTTTATGTATTACTCCAGACTACGGACTAGTAATTAGTTTATGATTATTCGTATTTGAAAACTTATAAAGCTGCCTTAAAAAGGGCAGGATTTCTGCGAATGAATTGCTAATTTATTTTTAATTACATCCACATAAATTCATTTCTTGTTTCAAATTTATCATAATATAGTCACATACAAATTATTTAACGTACATTCAATCATTTTTAGTTCGTTTTACAGAAAGAAATACGTTTAAACTAGTGTTGCTTTGATAGCCTTTTTTGTAACAGAAAAATTACTTTTGTATCATTAAATGTCTGTCGAAGTATTAGCTAGAGAAGTAGTTATTTCAAAAGTGGTTTGTTCTTGTAGTCTTAATAAGATTCATTTGTTGTAGATTTTACGAAATACTTTCGTGTTTTTTCTAAATATTCTTTTATATTTCTCTCAAGCACAACCATGATTTTTTTCCAGAAAAGCGTGTTTAAATTAAAAACGAAACGAATAAAATTAAATGGTTTAACAGTAGGTTAGGCAGCGTGAGGAATTCTTTAAATCTAATCTTTGAATTATATAATACAAATAAAGATCCAATAATGAAAGATGCTCGAAATAAATATAGATTAAATTATAGTTCAATTATTTAGTCAAGTAAGAGAAGCAAATAATGCTTATATCGGAAATAACAATTTTAAACCTAAAGCTATGTGGAATATAATTAACCCCAGAAGATCGTCAACCGGTAATAATAATTAAACGACAAATATATCGGTAGAAGAATTTCGCTTTCCTTTCCAAAATTGCAAACAATATTGTTTATTATCCACTTCTACCGCTGATCCTATTATTTTAACTGTAAATTTCAAGAGTATTTTAAATTTTATGAAGTTTCTACTATTATTGTTAGAGACACTATACGTAAATTAAGCAATAATAAGAGTAGAGATCCCTATGGGCTCCACTGTGATATAATTAAATCGGTAGTAAATGCTATCATTTCACTATTGACTGAAATCTTAAATATGTGCATAAAAATAATATTTCTCCCGATGCACTAAAAAAGCTTTAGTTATTCCAATTTTTAAAAAAGGTGATTGTGATGACCCTAATAATTTCCGCCCTATATTCCTACTTCCTAAATTTGCTAAAATCCTAGAAAAGATCCTGCTAATGCAACTGATTAAATATTTGGAAAGGGCAAAACCATTAAAAAATGAACAGATTGGATCTGGAAAGGGGAGATCCACTTCTGATGCGGTACTAAAACTAATTGAAATGGTGACAAATTCCTTCGAAGAGGGCTCAGTTTCAATATCAAGTTATCTTTACCTGTCTAAAGTCTTCGACTGTGTATCACATATAATTTTACTTTGTAAACTTCATTGCTATAATATACATCCAGAAAGTTACAGGCTAATGTCCTACTTGTCAGGAAGAACTCAGCGTGTAAAAGTCAATAGATATTTGTCGGATCCCTTACTTATCGAAGACGGTGTTCTACAGGGCTCTATTTTAGGACCACTTTTTATTTTTGATTTACGTAAATGATCTACCTGACTCTACTACCAACGCAAAGTAATATTATATGCTTATAAATGCATCCAAAGATTTAGAAGTAGTATCAAAGATGCACGAGGAAATACAAGAAATCATCGCGTTGGATTTAACCAAAAATATAAAACTAAATGACATCAAGACGACAACCCTTATTATTTCCTTCGGCAAGAGAAACTATGAAAATTTAACTGTTAAATTTTAAGGTGTACATATTGATATTTACTTAACATGGGCTACTCATTCAGATGCTTTGCCTAGTAGACTATGCTCTAACATTTATTGAATTCGCAATGTATCATCAATAATCTCAAAGGAAACCTTGCGAGTGGCTTATTTTGCTTTAATCCAAAGCCACATTTCATATGGATTAATTATAAGGAGACATTTAAATCTTAGGCACCGAATTTTTAGCTACAACGCAGAGCTATTCGCGTAATATCGGGCCTTGACTATACCAAATATCCCAATTCCAGTAATCCAACCATCCGCAACATTCAAATTAGAGGAGCATTACTTCGTACATTAACCAAACTTTGTCATTCTCCTAACCAGTTTCTCTATGATACTGCCTTAGTTATTCCCATAGAAGAACGTCTTCTACACCTAACTGAAAAATTTGCCAAAAACCCTGTCAACATCCACATATTATTATCATCCCTATACTGTTTTTATGCATACCTTAATATAAACACTAAATTTAAAAATGAAACACACACATATGCTACAATGTACGATATTATTTCATCGTTTCAACCATTAACGACTTCCCTAAAATGATAAACATGGCAGGTTTTTGCCTGCTCGCTAGCCTTTTGGCAATACTAAATCAGTATAGTATTTAAAAGTGTCCCCTAAAAATATTGTTGAAAATAGAAAATAAATTGTTTAAATTTATTCGGTATAATAGAGCGAATTGTTGTCAATTAATTTTTTGGGAACTCTATATATATTTTTAATCCCTACAGGTAACACCAACGAAATCCCTGTTAATCCGACAAGAAGCCACCACAGGTATAACCACTTAACACGATTGCAGTTTTCCAACGAATGCTGCCTGAAGAAGACCATTGCGACTTGGTCGAAACGTTGCAAATTTATTCGATGTCGCACATTTTACAGATAAATGGAAAAACAAATGTTTATGGTTTAATTTTTTTGCACTATCCAATTTGACATGTTTTCCGTCTTTCAGAAATTGTAGCGGAATCTGTTAAAGTTTTCTCCATCCTTTTTGTTTCTCGTTCCTGTAAATCCCGGTATTCGGTGACAAGTTCCTCTGCCAACTGAAATAAAAATTCTTGTCGCGATATCCTTTCTCCGGATGTTTGCTTATATAAAATTTATAGTAGCTAAATCCAAAATGTTGAAAAATACATGGATATTCAATCTACGACATTTAGATTTGTTGATGTACTTTTTAGCCATTGATTAGTTTCAGGTATATATTTACCAATTTTTTCAATTTTTACAAATTTGTGCTTCGAGCTTAGTAAGAGAACTTTTTTGTTTGGTTTGCTTTTGAATATGGTCAAATTACGATTATTTGATTTGTAAAGCTGCGTTGAAAAACGTGCCATATTGCCTTTCTTTTCTTTCGCAGGTTTAGGTAATTCCCTTTTATTCGCTTGAATAGTTTCTACTAAGGTAGTTCTTTTTGTTTTGTTGCTAAAGATGTAAAACAATTATCAGTATATATATTTCTTCCGCACCCTGTAACCAGTTCAGTGAGTTTGAGAATAACAAATTCACTAAATGGTTTAGCTTTCAACGTCCGATTCCAACCAGAATTTGATTCCGAGCGTTTATTATTGTGTAAATCTAGATTTTGCCTTTGTCGCAAATAGCCGTACATCAACAGTAATATTTGCACCTGGTTTGTAGCAGCTATTTTATATAAATGTATTCCATGCCTTCGAGATGAGAGCAAAATTATCAGTCTGAAAAACTGGATCCTCTCACTTCTTCGAATTACTATAATTTTGAAGGTGTAAAATTCATCATCCACAGTAGTAATATATACATTTTCTTAGTAATAAATTACTTGCTTCGTGAAAATAATTATTTTAATCGCTGTCGAATCGAAGAGATTATTAAGGAAAAGAATTTTTAAATTTGGCTACGCGATAAACGATGTCACAAAAATCGCGTATCACGCAATCGATGATGGATTAAAGCGTCGAATAATGGGGTCTGGCTGGGATATTACGATTTGCGATATGACTTGCGTGTTCGCAGCGATTTAAGCTCGAGCCCAGAAAACATCGTTTATTATTATTACGTCAGCGAGTTTAATTTAGTAATCTAATTACAAAACCGATACGCACTAAGATTATATATCTATAAATTACCCTTCAAGAATATATTGATTATTGTTTAAATTCAATAAATTTAAATACGTCTAATTGTTTGAATCGACGTTGTAGAAAATTGCATGACAGTCTAAGTAGAATCAATTGCATTAAATTATCCAATGAACTAAATGGTTTTCTAAAATTAAACTCGTTCGAAGCGTAATGAATTTATTACCAACATTTGTAGATGTCCAGACGGGCTATTTCATCTTAATCCAATATAATTTGCATGATCAAAGCCCTGGCATTTATTACAATAATAAAACTTTCTATCCCTCATCAATCCGACCGGACACATAATGGGAGGATTTTCGCAATGAATAATGTTACAATCGGTCTATTGCAAAAAAGGAACTACTCAGATAGGCCTCTCTTAATATACAGCCGGGTCTCTAGAGGAAAAGTGCGTTGAACTTTAGAATACGTTTGAGTTAACGCCGTTTTCAGGAAGATTTACGAGGTTATCTGTCGGAATGGAATATTCACCACCGCATTTCCGGCGGTTTGCTTTATCTTATCAAAACCTAAACGGCGTCTGAGGCATACCACACTCGAGTGATTTTTTGTAGTAAAAGTTTAATAAGATAATACTAATTACTTCTTGTAATTATTTCCACGATACACGCAAACTTACAATTAAGTACGTAACTTATACCTATATATATATAACTATATAAATTCTTGCAATATGTCATGTTGAAATAACGTATTCGAAAAATGCGATAACAATTATAATTATAATTTGAGCTAATAAAATGATTAAATAGTAATATCAATAGTCCAAGTTATAATTAAATCAAACATAATTAATCAACTGTAAACAAACTTGCTTTCAGATGCCTCACGTTGTAATTACATAAACCGTGAAAAGAAGGACCTGTCGACTCGAGACATCAAAGTTTACTCTCTCCCGGAGCTTACTTAACTACTTAGCCAATTATTACATTATTGAATTCTCGTTTGGGCGCCTACAAAGGAAATTAAGATTGTATGAGCATCGTGATTAACTGGGAGTGAATAATTGAAGAAGTTACGAGACACTCAGTTCGCAAGGATTACCTCGCATTACCTATCCAAGTCATCAATGATAGGGGAAAAGAAAAGCTTTCACGGTAGGCTAAGTGGAAGTGAAGATAGTGCCCCCTCCGTCGGAACGTAGGGGAAATGTATATCCTGTAAGAAAAATGTGGCTGCTTCGAGACTTTGTAAATTCGGATTTTTAGTGTTTAAAGGAAAATGTACATAAATTATATACGTTTTATGCTTCTTAAATAAACTGTTAGGTTATTGCTATATCGTTATTAATTTAAAAGACATACCAAGAAAATAATATTTATAAATTACTACTCGTATACATAAATTTATTTTAATAATCAATATTGTTTATTTATTGAATATGATATATAACGAAACTCCATTACACATGAAAAAAAAAATGAAATAAAACAACATGATTGAGTGATTCATAAGGTTGTTACTTGGCAAACTCCATTATGATATTGAAAAATCACGATCGTTTTGAGTTTAGCTTTATTTTGTAGATACTATAGCAGTATCTCAAAACGATCGTGTTTTTTCATTATAAGTTCATAGTTGAGAGAGTTTCACATTTATTATAACTGTGAAATACTCTTAACTGTGTTGTTCTATTTCTATTGTTTACTTACATCCTTGTCCTTTCTTAAAATAACGGGAAAATATTCAAAAGTAGTCACGTTTAATTTGAATGTTTTAAAAATCTACCTGAGTTCAAATTTTATTAATTTATTTAATTTTATAATGGAATATACAATGTTTGATAAAAATCTAGATAGGCGGTATAAGATAAGTAATTTTTTAATCTCTCGTTTCTAACAGTATTAATCGTGAAATATATAAAACATAAAGGAAATTTAAGTATAAGTATGGAAGAAAATAAACTACAATCAATTGTTTTTAATACTGTGATCGGGCTTTTCAATCGACAGTTAAGAGTACTTTGAAAAACCTATTTCATATTTACTACGAAGTAAATAAATTAAGTGATATAGAGATTTCAGTTGATGAAATTATAGTCCCGGGTAAAAATGGACGATCCAGGTGCTGCTATCTGACCATCAATGACCCCAGCGTAAAGTTCGACTTTTTTCAGTAGAGTTACTCAGAACGTTTTGATGACAATGTGTCATTTGCATTGTTTACAGTGACATGAAAAAATTATGTCAGCCATGAAATAGAATTAATTACTTGATTCGATACCCGTGAATCAGTATCAAAATCACTATATTCGATGTTATATGGAATTCAATCGTAGCCGTAGTTCGCTTAGTGATGAACTTCGTGAAAGTCATAAAAAATCAGTTTTTGTTCCAGAAAACATTGATACTGTGCATGAACTGGCATCCTTGGGAATTAGTGGCATACATTCAAAAGTTATGAAGACTTGGCTGTCAAAAAAATTCTTCTCGTAATTAAAAAAATTAAATTCTTAGTGGGCCCTTTGTGCAGCCTCCCATCTGAGCCCACATTCCTTGCTACGGTCAAGCCAACCCAAGGCATTGGCAAACGCCAGGAGTGTAGCAAGAGGGACTCTTAGGATGTCTGATGGTTTTAGACATCCCTATCCCATTATGGATTCACGTAGGTTGGATATTACGGGACAGTCTAAAAGTACATGCTCCGCGGTTTCCTATTCCGCTTCACACCCTCTGCAGATATTGCTGGATTGTAGTCCCAGTTTGTTCAGGTGTGATCATAAATCGCAGTGTCATGTTAGAAGCACTACGACCGTCCGTAGGTTTTCTCTGGATAGTTGCATACAGTACCTGGTCGTTTTGGCGTTCATTGAGATGAAGTTTTTTGAGACTCTATAGCCAGATGTATTGTCCCATCGCTCCTTGTGGCATCTGAATGATGCAATTTTCAGTAGGGTACTCAGGTCTAGCAGGGAGGGGTTCGTTTCGCATACCATTCGTCCTCACCAAATCATCTGCTATTCTGCTACCTATTCGTCCGTAGCTTATGGTTAGAAGTAGTTCTTTGGTTTCAATTCAGAATTTAAAATTTTAGCGTAACGGGATCATTTCTTCTAGTAACTAACTGTAATGGAATCCAAACATCAATTTCTAGAATAGCTTTTCCAGAATATACCATTTACCCAAAAGAAAATCTTTAGCTATCTAAAGATTCATACAAAATATCCCTCTGTCCAAGATATGAAAAATTCATACAAAGCAGTGTCATTCGTAAGCCAGATTCATCCAAAAATTATAATATTATTAGAAATTCTATAATTCAAAATAAAGCATTAACAAATATGAAAGAGGGAATAGCAAATATAGCTTACAACCACATTGCGAAATCTTAAAATGTAGGATTAGATCATGTTTATTGAGTAAGAGTTAAGAACACATAATATAGCTGAACAACCTTGTTTATTGTGAAAACAAACTTTCTCACTACGACCGCTTTAAGTAAGACTTAAACGTTGCAATTGTTTAGTCTTGTTTTCATGTATATGCATATAGGAGAAAATGTTTATCATTTCATAATTTTTCAAATAAATAATCAATATTTTTCTTTCTGCTGAGAATTTAGTTTATGATCGTTATTGAGCGTAGAAGTTCGAATTTAAAACGTATCCTTATTACAATGTTACATACTTATATACAAAATGATAGTGAAGACATATTTCGTGTTGTAAGAAGGAGTAGAGCTGTGCCATTGTCGTCAAGCAGTCCTGATACTTACGGTGAGGATAGTGATAGTGATCAATAATAATCCACCAACAATTGAACCATTTTTAGGGCAAAGGGGAATCAACATAATACCCATCAATCCGAAAAGTGTCATGTGGGTTGTAAAATTATTTATTGGCGACTATTTATTTGAGTCTTTTGGGCCAGAAACAAATCGGTACCATGACCAAAATCGTCATCGATTTTTTGGAGAAAAAATATCAAATGGAAGGATGTATCCGCGAAAGACATACAAAATGTTGGGTTTGCTCTTGATAATGGAAAGAGTGCGAGAAAAGTCGAGGAATGAATATTGGTCAACGGACTTCACAATACAAACCCATGTTTTAGGCAATATTATGAGCCGGGACTACTTTATTCAAATTTGGGATTCCTGACATTTTTCTGATAATGCTAATTTGAACCCTAATGGCGATCGATTGCAAAAAATCCAATAGCTTCTAGATTATTTTCTGTTCTACCAAAGTTTAGAGATGTTTATCATCGTGATAGTGAATTGTCACTTGACGAGAGTATTATGCCTTGGATGGGTCGACTATCTTTCAAAGTTTACAATACATCAGAGTAAATTTGCAACGACATAATTTAGTGCGGGTAAGGACATCTACTTCAAGATACTATTTTAAATCTACTGCAGCCATATCTAAATTTGTAGCATCATGTGTACATAAATAATTATTACAATAGTGTTGATACGGATGAAGTGCTACTAAAAAATAAGGTGCGCGTATATGGTACAATTCGCGTAAATGTAAGACTTCCTTCTACTTTAAAAACTGCAAAATTAAAACAAGGAGAATCAATGTTATTGGGCCGAAAAGATGTGTTATTGCATTGCTGGGTATCGAAATGAACGGTATACATGACATCCACAATACGTTCTGACATTATCAAGAGCCGGAAAAAATAGACAAAAAGGGCTGTTTGTTTTGAATTGTGCATTATATAGGGGCCGGCAGAGAAGTATGATGTTTTTAGAAAGCGCATAACTCAGCGCAGTGATAGCCTAAGGTTTTCGATGGTTGATACCTGACCACTAGACCTTTTGTTTGGTTTAGTTTAGTTTATGGAATCATGGACCCAAGAAGAAACTTAAATATTGCAAGACACGGTCTACGTTTCCTATGAGAAACACTATCCTAAAGTGGGTGCAGAACTTACTTACTAGAGGGTGGTTGAAGCCTGTAGTACCTCGAGGTGGAGAAAGGTGTAACAGAACCCATGAAAATGTGGCTAAGGTGGAACAATTTATCCCACCTGAAGGAAGTCTATTGCATTTTTGAGAGAAAATTTTCCAGCACTACTCATTTTGCTACGAGGGGACATCGTGTTGCCCCAAAATTCACCTGATCTTACGACCTACGATTTTTTGTTCAATGCTATCACCCAATAAATTCAAGCCATCTCAACTTGACTTCAGGAGTAAGTTGCAGAAGTGTCCCCGTGATACTAAAAGAACTAAGTTTATTAATCAATATGTTGTGATCGAGGGTGTCGAAGGCTTTTGAAAAATCTGTATATACTACATTGGTCTAGCCACGTTCATCCAAATTCTTACTTAATTCTTGTGTAAATACCGCCAAGTTTATTACTATAGAGCGACCCGACAGAAATTGATTAATGGTTGAGGCGTTAATTTCGTGATACATCTTGGAAAATTAAACAAAAACGCTTACTTTGTTGATATTACACTTTAAGTATGATTTTCCGACAGAAATCCATTTTTTGAGTACTTATAATACATACATATATATATACATGGCAATTAAAAAAAAGTTGTTGGTCTTTTGTCAAAAACTGGATGTAAGAAAAAAAATTCAGTTCAGTTCATGTTGAAGTCTTTTATAAACGTTTTAATTCGCTATTTTATTGATTCAAATTGGTTAAAAAATAGGCAAGATACAGCACCTAAAGTTTTTCGTCAGTCACCCTGTATATTTATAAACGTGACTGCACATAATAGTATACACGACCTGCTTGAATACCTTGACAAAATTAGGCAAGATTGCAATAGGTAGATAATCTGTTAATAATGCAATGTCACCATGTTTAAAAATTGGATTAACAACTGCATACTTCCAGCGTTCAGGAAACATGCAGTACGTAAAGCAAGATTGAATATAATAGCCCATAAAATTTTGAAGTCAATCAAAAATTTCATCATCATTCATCATTGAGTTCAGATTCAGTAATAGTAAGTATAAATACAATTTCGCGACTTGAGAAACATTCGCTTCTTGTATTTTTAGGTAAAAAAATATCGAGAAAACGTATCTCTAAACGCATTAACAATATCATTTGGTAGGGAATATTTTATATGACCACAAAACATTTTTCCAGAAATCCGATAGTCCCATTCTTGGAAAGGATACACTTCTGGGGGGGGGGGGTTACTCTTGAGGCCACTCTCAGCATTCTCTATGTATGAATTATAAGCTAAGGATAGTGCAACTTTAATTCGATTTTTGATAGTTGTATTCGGGGACGTAATTATCCAGACAGTTAAAAGCTATGACATAGAATTCATCCACTGGATTGTCAGCATTAGAACATGATTCAAAAAATGGTCAATCAGTGTAAATTGGGGTAGTTACTTCTAATAAAACTGACAAAGTAAATAAAGGATCTTTGGAGTTTTTAATATTATTCATTTTCATATATTCATAAAATTCATAATATTAAAATCTCCAAATATAAGAACTGGCTTATCTATACTAAGTAATTCAAGCGCCTTAAAGTTCAAGATATAACTAGTGTATAAAACGAAAAGAGTGTAGGTTACATTTAGCTACATTTAATTAAATCATTTAGCGACATTACATGTCTAATATATTGCACATCAACACGTTCATACTAAATATTGTTAGAAAAAAACATTAGAACACCACCACTAGTCGCTCTGTTGATAGCTGAGAAGATCACACTGCTTCACATTGTACCCAGAGTTGCGAAGATTTTGCGGCATGACATATATTAATGCAGATAAGTCAAGTCAAATCAGCTGATAACGGAAATGGTATTAGTTTTTATGTATCACGTACAGATTTCATACACACAAAAGTGAGAGCGTGCGGTCCACCACGCGTTTGTGTATATGTATGTTGTGTTAAAATGTGTAAAAGCCTCAAATATAATACGATTTAAAAATATAATCACTAAATTTATTCATTCTAGTTTCCCATTGTGTTTATATGCGTGACAATGGCAAGTTCAAGTGGTACGTCTATAAAAAGCTGTGTGAACAATTAAAATATTTTTTTTTATATCTGTAGGTGCTATGCAACAAAGCAGCAGAAGAGGAACATTACTTAATTGCTCAAGAGTTTGTATCTGGCGTATTTTAAAATGAAATTAGGAGATCAGGATAAAAATTAAAAAATGCTCCCCACGTGGTGTATAAAACTTGTTCCGAAAATTTAAGACAGTGGTATAAGGGAGACCGCTCATATTTGCCTTTTGGTGTTCCTATGGTTTGGGGAGAACAACAAAAACATTATGATTGTTATTTTTGTTTGTGCAAAATTTCGGGATTTAATAAGAAAAACAAAAAGGCATTACCTATCCAAATCTTCCATCAGCAATTAGACCTTAAGCACATGGGACAGATATTCCCATTCCAACACCACCAATAACATTACAAGAGAGTAGTACCAGTTATCCTTCCATCTCCAGCACAAAAAATAATTTCAATTTGTCCCAAGAATCACAAGATAATAATCCACGACCTGTGAATCAATCAATATTAAACGATTTTGTACGCGATATGGGTCTTACAAAAGGAAAAAGTGAACTTTTTAAAAAGTATTTCGCAATGGAGGAGAGAGTAGTGTACTGTGTGATATTCCTGGCTTGATTGGTCGCCTAGGAAGAGTTTATGAACCGGCAAATTGGCGTTTATTTATTAACTCTAGCAAAAGATACTTCTTTACATCGAACATATCGAGAAACAACTTAGAAAATTACACCCCATTACACCCCATGTGCGTAGGGTATTATTTAAAATCCTTAGAGGCAATTAAGAATAATATTATAAATGTAAATGCTATTGGTAGAAATAAAATAAAGTCTAGATAATATGGATGCTGGAAATACTCTAATAAATAATTCATATTTGAAAAATAACGGTTTAATAGCGTATGTTCGCCTTTGTGTAGAACGCAGGGGCATCATTAAAGGAGTTGATACGTTTTTTAGTGACGAGGATATACTAAGGGATATCATACCGGATGTAAAAGTGACAAGTGTTAGGAGAATGTTTAGATGGGTAGCAGAGACTAATGAAAAGGTACCTAGAGATGTGGTTATTGTGAGTTTTAAAGGGGATAAATTACCGGAGCGCGTATATATTAACTATAACTCATTTGAAGTTCAATGTTATGTAGCACCAGCGATTCAATGTACAAAGTGTTTGCATTATGGTCATACAGCCCATATATGTAATTCTAGTAAAACTTTATGTAAGAAGTGCGCAGAAGAACATCAAAATAATACTTGCTCGAGTTTGGTATATAAATGCATTCATTGTAGTAGTAATGACCATTCTTCAACTTCTAAAAAATGCCCAAATTATGTCTGTAAATAATGTGTCATTTAAGGAGGCGGAAAAGATCGCAAAATACCCATCATTTGCGACGATTACTTTACGTAATAGCTTTGCGGCCTTGGAGGATCAAAACGAATTTCCAAATTTACCAACTGTAAATAATCAGAAAAATTTTAAAGCATCTAATCGAATGGTAACACCTAATTATTATAAATTTAAAGCTCCTACTAACAACACAACAGTTCAACATAAAAAACGTAAATTAAACTCTCCCCTATCAGAAATAAAGATATTTTATGTTATCCACAACATCAATCCCCGACTTGCTTGGAAGAAGAGCAACCACCGAGGTCAATGAAACATCCTGATGTTTCCGCGGACCGTTTAAAACAATTTTTAAATGTTAATTAATAGTGAGAAAATTAAATTTTCTTTATGAGCATTTCTGCACTTATGTTTTACATTTTACTGTAAAAACTCCAGCTAACAGTTAAAACAACTACTCCCCGTACTAAAGCACCGCCAGGCATTGAATGACATAACTGTTAGCTGTCGTTACATGACTGAAATAATAATGCTCATAAAGAAAATTTAATTTTCTCACTATTAATTAATATTATTAAAACTGCACTAATATTTCAATATTTAATTTGTAAATTTTTAAATGAGTTGGATAATTTTATCGATGCCCTTGAAAAAACGAATATTACAAATATAAGCGACAATTCAAAATTTAGTCAGCTAAAACAATTTACCAACGAATATTTAGATCATTCGATAGTCGTAATAAACACTAAAAATGGCGAATACGGCAATAATGGAATGGAATTGTAGATACATTAATAGTAACAAAAACAGTTTTTTAACTTTTTAAGTAAGGTTAATATTGATGTTGTTTTAATATCGGAATCATGGCCTAAGCCAAATAAATCTTTTAAACTTCCAAGTTATAATTGCGTACGCAAGGACCGACCAGACGGCAAAGGGGGCGTTCTAATTTTAATAAAAAACAATATTAAATACAAAGAAATTAAATTAGATAAAAATGTCTTTAAAACGATTGAAATGTGTGGAACTGAACTTTTTACGGACAATGGTAGTAGCATAAATATAATATCAGCTTACCCACCACCACATATAAGCGTCTCTAAGAAACAATACGTAGACATCTTTAAAGATCTTTCACGACCTCTCTTATTTGGTGGTGATTTCAATGGACATCATCCCCTTTGGGGATTCCGTCACTCCACACCCCCTGGAAAAACTTTGGTGGACAGTCTAGGAGAAACCGACATGGTGGTTATAAACAATGGAGATGCAACAAGAATATCTGCTCCTCTCGAAAATAAATCAATCTTAGATATAACGCTAGTATACCCAAGTCTACCACTCCAAACGACACGGGAAGTTATATGACACCCTCGGGTCAGATCAAATACCTATAATTATTAAAATTAATTATGAACCGCAACGAATACTAAAAAATAATACAACACAAATTTGGAACACATTCAACGCGGATTGGTCACAGTATCAAGAGTTAACATCTATCACCGAACATCCAGACAGCGCGCCTGAAGAAATTCTTATTTCCTCTGCCAATATTTCTATACTATTAATTAATGTTAATAAAGTGTGTAAAAGATCTAAACCTAAATGGTGGGACACGGAATGTGAAGCATTAGTTTTAAAAAGGCGACAACTATCAATTTACAAACAAACTTATAGTATAGACGATTATATACTATGTAAGAAACTTATGGCCAAAGTAAAACGAATATTTAAACAAAAAGCGAGACAGTCGTGGATTGAATTATGCAACTCACTTAATAAATATACTCCCATAAAATAAATCTAGATATTTTAGAATCTAAGCTAATTTCTTTTGGAATTCCAAATATTACGGCCAAACATATTATTGACTTATATAGGAATAGGGAATTTTTTTCAAAAACAACGACAATAAATATCTGGGACCCAGAATAACCTCTAAAGGACTACCTCAAGGATCTGTTCTGTCAACATTATTATTTAATGTGTATACAGTGGATTTACACGGGGCAATAGACTGTAATGTCATACAATATGCAGATGACATTTGTTTACATTTTGAAGTGTCAACTATTAAACAAGGTATACGTAAAGCAAAAGGTGGTATCTATCAATTTATTAATTGGACCTATGAGAATGGTTTTTCAACATCTCTTGAAAAATCAGCACTTGTGATTTTTTTCTAGATATCGAGCCACCAAGCACCGCATGATAAATGTGAATGGAATACAGATAAATATTTTGAACTCTTTTAAAAATCTAGGCATGCTACTCGACAGTATATTAACGTATAGATTACACATAAATTATATTAAAGAAAAAACAGAAAAAGCCATAAACATCTTAAAAGTGGTTAGAAAAACTCATTGGGGATCAGACCCGAAAACAATGATCCTTTTCTACAAATCATAAATACATACATAATCATAGACTATGGATGTACTTTATATGGCGGTGCATGCAACACCTTATTAGCACAACTAGACAAGATTCAAAATAAGCCGTTACGCTTGTCTATCGGAGCCATGATGTCCTCACCTATCGAAGCCATTTTAGCCGAAAGTAATCAACAACCACTACAGTACAGAAGACGGCTTTTGGTAGTAAAGCACTTAAACAAAATATACAAATTAGGCATAATTGATCTCGAGAGGGCAAAAATAAATCTATGAACTGCAAACTTTAGCAATAAATATTGGTTCAAAAAGAACGATCCGCCTTTAACACGTGCTCTTGTTGACTTAAACAATAGAAGACCATCTCCGCATTCTATCTTCAACGCCAATTATAAAAATATTTTAATTAAACCAACTGTTTTAATCGCTAATTATTCAAGTCCCAACGTTTCAAAGGAAAGAATTATTCAAGATCTGATTAAACGTTATGTTTCATTTACTACAGTTTATACTGACGGTTCAAAATCCCTGAATGGGTTAGGATGTAATTTTTTTGTACCCACTGAAAAGTATTATAAGTCATATAAATTAGGAAAAGGGTCAATTTTAACAGCAGAAGGACGAGCCATAATAGCTGCTATTGAATGGGCCATTTTGGAATGCAAAAATATCATAATCTTAACTGATTCTCTATCAAATTTAATGACAATCAAGAATAGATCGATAAAGAAATTTAATAATCCTATCGTTTTTTAAGTTATGGACAAATTAGGTAAATTAAATGAATTAGGATATAAATGCATATTTACGTGGGTCAAAGCACATGCTGGGATAGCAGGCAATGAAGCAGCCGATAAACTCACAAAAGAAGGAAGTCTTAGATTGGCTCAGGATTTTGAAGATCTTACATCTGAAGATATAATAATGCAGTTCAAACACGAAGAACACATCAGATGGAAGGCAGAATGGAAGGAACTGTCGGAGCGACACTCGTCACATTATTTTTTAATCCATCCCGATTTACCAAATAAACTCAATCACATTTTTGTTTATAACTTCAACACATATAAGTCGACTATAATATCAAGAATGAAAATAAACCACGGTAAATTTACCGCACAATTATTCAGATTAAAGGTAAAGAAATGCGTCTTTTATAAGTTTGCGAATCTGTGAGCCATCAAAAACGCATTTCTTTACCTTTGCCTCAGACAGTAACGGAAGTCTTTTAGCAGTATATTGGTAACAAAGCTTTAACACATTGCTTCATTAGTCCCAGTTTTACGTGCTAAGGAGGTAGCAATATTTTTGCAGAATCAACTAATGAGCAATTTATTACACTTTTAAAAACTGCATGTCCGACATAGAACTAGGGAATCATACAAGGACGTCATCGAGAAGTTTCTGGGTAATGTTAAAAATGATCAATATGAGGAAATTATAATTATATAGTTATAATTATAACTATAGTCAAAAAGTTCAGAAGACTGGGATGTAATATGAGCTTGAAGTTACATTTCCTCCACTCTCATCTTGCACATTTCCCAGAGAATTTAGGAGTACTGAGTAAAGAACACTGTGAGAGATTCCATCAAGACATAAAAGAGATGGAAACGAGGTACCAGAGAGTCTGTGGTGTTTGGTGAGAGAAAATCCTCGCCAGGTTCACAAACGCCAATCAACCTAGCGTTCATTTCTTGCTAAAGGGAGGAGAAAATAGCTTTTAAGGTATGTTAGTAATTCCTTATTTATTTTAAACTATTTTAACTCTACAAAAGATATATTATTAAGCCTCTAAAGTTTCTTTAGAGAAATTTAAAGTATTATGGTTTTTACATATAATTTTATAAGTAATCAATAATTAATTCCAACATGGCATAAAATCTTACGTGATGCGAAAAAACTGTTAACATATTTGAATCTAGCACACTAAAATTAGGTTTACAACTCTAATATGTCTGATTTTTATGCTAGATTCTCCGGCTGCTTTTCTTCTCAAACATTCAGCTTTTACTTCCCGATAAAACTGCGACTGAAGTGATGTTTATTGGTGGCTTTTTAACAACACTTTAGTTAGAGGCGAAATGACCCAATCACGTTTTGGACAGTTGGACTACTTATGAAAGATTATGGTTTGCTTTTATGAATCAATAAATTACATCAAATACTCAATTAAATATTTGATTTATGTAATCCGTCAGTACCTTTAAATTTAAGTAAAATTCTATGGATAACATATAGAATTTGACTTCATGGCAATGAAATTTTAGCTCCCAAGAGACATTATAGCCATTGCATGTCTTTCAAATAGGACTTTGATATTTAAAGAAAGAAATTATCATCATGAAAAAGTCACGTAACTGCAAAAATTCAATCTGTAGGAAGTTGGCTAAATTATAAATTCAAACGCTTATTAGAAAGAAATTTAAAAAATCGTCAAAATTTACGAATATAGTTTATAACATTATAGTTGATTTTTAGTTGAAGCAAAAAACACTACTGATCTACAACTTATGTTTAAATTATATGGCATAGTGAGGCCATGATCAGAATTTAATGTATACTTTAATATTATCAAGTTATAAACTTATTTTATTTCATATGACATCATAATAAATTGATGTAAAAATTAGTTATTCAAATGGAGTTTTTCCATTAAAATTAACATATCGACGTTGGACTTTAAATTGAATAGTTTTTGTGTAACATATACATTAAAAAAATTTCAATATTTATATACTACATCAATATTTATTTGCAATTCTGCGGTATTTGAATACGATTATATAAAATGATCGATCATGTTTACGTACATCTGCAAGCTGAACTGCATAATTCACAATCACATTTTCAATGCAAAACATGATCATCTTATACAGTGGCACCGCTTAAAAAAAAGTACCATGAAATATGAACGCAGTCTGCTGTCCCATCTAATATCCTTTGCATAAGCAAAAACGCAAACTTCACAGTGATATACCCGAGATATTTTCACCGAGCCCTGCCCCGCTTGCGTAAAAAGATCATAAATTACATGAAACTAAGTTATGGGCTCACCTGTTGCCATAATAGATGCGGGAAATCTTTGGCAAAAATGACGGCGACGGCTATGTGGGCCGAGCAGAGGAGCAGACCAAAGAGGGCGGCCACCCACGCCTTCAGCGGCATCATCGCGTAAGCCAAAAAGACGACGAACACCACTTGCCAGACACCCTCCGCCGCCACCCTCGCGGCACTTCCGTAAACGGGCAGCGCGAGGGCGCAGAATGTCGCCAGGAAGAACAGTACGGCGTAGCAGACCCACAGGAGGTACGCGTCCTGCATGTAGCGAGTGTGCAGGAACGCCAGCAGCAGTGCGAATAGTATACAATGGGCTGCATGGTATACCACCTGTAAATAAAATTAATTTATTAATCATTTAATGTTTTAAAAATAGATCTAAAATAGTTCTTATTTGAGAAAACGTCTCTATTGTATACTCGTTGAAGAGATATACTTAGGAGAGATTTACAACCTGCTGTTGTTAATTTTACAGGAATCAAAATCTTTACCTCTTTTCACATTTTGTGGAAAACAGGTTGAAATATTTAATATTTGTAGCTTTGCCAACATTAAAATGTACGAACTTATAATGAAAATCACGATAAATCCGCTTTACGTAAATTCAAATAAATATTAAAACCTTCCTTGTGCAATGTAGTTTATAAATCAATTCATCCGACGGTGCATTTATGTGATTAATTGTGGCAGTGTAAAATCCAATGTGGAATATTCGCTGGTATTGGTTAATAATAGAATAATTTTCCGCGTAACATGTATTTGCTTCAACATTTAATTAATAATTAAAGAGCAGCCTATCAAATATGCGTACTCGTTGCGTATAATTAATATCGCAACTCCCCGAATAAATATTGATTTAAAAATAATTTTACAATTCATATGCTCATAAATAAAAAATATAAATATTTGTTACTTATGATTGTATAAAATTACCTGTGCCGTTGCCGCTTGTGCATAAAACAGTCCCAAATTAGCCAGGATCGCCGTGAGGATAACGAACAGAGCAACAACGGCCGCAACGCTGGAGTGCTGCAGCTTGCATATGTATCTCTGGTAGAGCAACTCGAGTTCGTCGTTTTCGAATCGATGCGGATTTAAAACCCTGGCCACAATCCGAGGTGAGGTCATCGCTTTCACGCTATGGTCCATGCTGACGGTTTTGATGAAGCTCACTAGTTACCACTAATTTTTGTGTTTCTGCTTCCTACGACGTGCCATCACTGAAACAAAAGAAAACGAGTTAATTTAGCCTTATTGTTGTAAATAGTGTCAATCGTCATTGATTTGTAAAATGTAAAACAATTATCTTTTTTAAATTAAATAAAGCTTTGGTTATTTTACTTGTTAGATATTGATCATTAGGATGTGTGCTACCGTTACTACGTAGGAAATCATGATAAAACTAAACTAAAATACTATTTCTATGTTTTTTAGCACTATCGGGTAGAGTGTTATACACTTGATGGTTTCGTCTTAAAATATAAAATAGAAGAAAAAAATTAGATAATCTTGCAAACAAAAAATTAATTCAAAATCAATACTTCATGGGCTTGATGGAATTGGTAAATCACAAGTTTATTAGAATTATTATTAGAATTAAAACAATTGCTGTATTCCATATTTTTATGGTCAATTTTCAGACACGGGTTTCGAGTTATTACATTCATTTCTAAAGGGGTACAAACGTAATACTAACATTTCAGTATAAATACAAAATTTACATCATTAGATGTGCGATTACCTGGTGATTGTTTACAACAAGTTTACGACAAATTTGCACTAGGTAGTTTGATAATTATTATATAAAATCGAGTGTTTATGTTCTGTTTAAGGTGTTTACGGCTGTTTTTTTTTAAATTCTTCCGGTTTAGCCTAAATAATTGGCATCATAATTTTGGAAATTTAATTGTAATATGCCGATTTGAGTATAGATGCTTAATTATCCACTTTATTGTTAATTAGTAGGCTCCTTAGGTTACATCCACTATAATTCATTTTATTTTGATAAAATTTTATATTTAAGCTTATCGTGGTGAAAAGAAAAAACGATTAAATATTCAGCTGTATAAGACAAAGTTTTCGTTTTTTATTCAACTTGTTTATTTATTGGTGCACACGGTTTATTCTATTTTTTTTTTTTAATAAATCGTTTCGAATGGTGTGGAGAACCATTGATGGGAGGACCAAGAATGGAATGATATACGGTTTATTGACGAATGTAGATTATGTTTAAGGATGCATTATGGCCTCGCCAGAGTTAGAAGACGACGTGGTGAAAGAATAATTCCACAATTTGTTATCAAAAAGCACGATCATTAAACTGTTGGGGTTGTAAGGTGCCATAACTTATGGCTCTGGGTCACCTCTGATTTTCGTTAGAAGCAACATGACCGCGCAGCGTTACAATCTTTAGACATAGCCAAATCAAACTTTTTAGCAGAATAATGCTCGCTCACACATTGCAAGAACCACAATGAACTTCTTTCAGCACGTTGAAATCATTTTGTTGCCCTGGCCACCGAGGTCACCATATCTCCAATTAAGCATGTGTGGGATACCATGGGCCGAAGACTCCTTAATTTGCAGCATCCCTCTCAAACTCTAGAAGAACTTTGAAATGCGTTAGTAATTGCTTGGAATGCGATACCACAGGAGGACATCAATAATCTAATTAGAAGCGAACCTAGGTGCCTTAGAGAGTGTATAGCCGTGGTGCATCGACCTATTATTAATGTTTTTTTTTTCCATAAAGTTCGCTGAATCGAATAGAAATGTTGTTCATTTGTTTTCTATTACAATTATACAAAATTTTATGAAAATAAACTAATTTATACTGGGTGTTCGGATTTCTATCGCTTACTATAATTAACTGCACAGTAGTTGGATGTTTGGTCGGTGATCTCCATTCCTCTGTGCAATGGTATTAATTTAATTTTCTTCTTTCCACTTTGGAAACGATTTTATCATTATATTTTATGATGGCTAAACTTTCTTTAAATCTTCTATGTTCATTAATACTCTTTTCTACTTCCATCGTAAATTGAATCATGTCAATTCTTGAATGTTGGCGGCGTTAACTTGGTGGTACATTTTAATAAGATAATTAAAACACTTTAACTTTGTTTTACCACAAAAAAAAAAAAATATTTATTGTTGTGACTATAGTTTCGAACATTCACTGTTCATTATCAAACATAAAGTCATCATGTCATTTAACTGATCAAATCAACTGAATCAGTTAAACCCCAAAATTGTGATTGTGTGTCATTTAAATAAGCCACACTGGAAGAAAAGGGACTAAAATTAAACCTATTAGAGAGGTTAGAGATCAAACGGGTAATTAAAGAGAGCAAATTAGTTGTAAACAATCACCAGAAAGAGTCTACGCTGTGGGAAACCTAAGGATGTAATGTTTGTATCTATACCGAAATGTTACCCCTTTTATTTGAGTGACCCTTTGTGAGTGTAATTATTCGAAACAGTCAGCAAATTGCCAATAAAAATATGGGACATATCAAGTTTCTTTTAATTCTAATAACCTTGTAAACTTTAATTCACTAACAGTAATTCCAAATTTTCGCTATCCTTCACAGACAATTTCAAAATTAATTAATCATTTCATTCATTTATTTTGCTACAATGTTCTGTTAATATTAGACATATAAAAAACTTTATGATATACGTCAATAACTATTTTATTATTAATAAAATTTCGAAATTATATATAAGCCTCCACAATTACTGATTTATAAAAATTTAGGTCTCAGAACTTGTGGACAGAGTTTATCATGTGTTTTTCTTCCACTAAGACCCCTCCTTCTACATCAGAATTCTCTACCGTCAAAGTATTTTTATCACTTAGACAACATAAAGAAATAGTTTTAATACAATTTACAATATTTTTGCCGTTATTGGCATATATCTATTTTACATGAAGCTAGAAAGAGAGAGAAAACATCTTTATTAATAGAAGTAAGTATTTATACAGTTTTTTATGAAGTGAACAGAGTACAGACTTGAGGTTTCTTCTAATCATCGGCTATCGACCCGCGGTCTTTCAGCCTGGATTTAACTGTCAAAAACGTCATGATTACTAATGTCTTACGAAGTTAACTGTCTTCTGTCATTCCAAGGTTATGATCGCTAATGTCATTATGAACTGATGAGATGAATTGATGAATGGTGATTTGTAAATGTTTTGGTTTTGGGTTGACTAAAGGGTTACGAGGATTACACAACTGGTTAAGGATTTCAAGGTTGTGGGGATTTGTGGCAAATTTTTGGGATAGATATTTCAGACGCTCTTCAATAGGGATTACTTATGTTAATTCATATAGGAGGGTATTAGATGGGTTATGAATGGAATTAAGAGGATGTCTAATTTTAGTAAGGATGCGAAGGGCTGATCGTTCTGCTACCTGGAGGTTTTTTAAGACGGCGGGACGGAGATTATGGAATAGGATAGCGGAGTATTCAAGAAGAGGCCGGCAAATCGTTTTATAAATATGGACGGCTGTGTGTGTCGATATGCCTTGATTTTGATACGTTAATACTCTAAAATGTCTTGCTTTCTTCTTGACACTCGCTTTAAGGTTTTGGGTGTGGGATTTGAAGGCTGTATCATCTGCGTAAAGCAGTGGATAGGCGGATGGGTTGCGATAAAGGGGGTCGGGATTGTAAATAGGGGAGAACGTTGGGGTACACCTTGCTGGGGAACAAAAGAATTGGATAAGGTATTTTTGACTTTTACTTGAAGGAGTATAAACAAGAGGAAGTTGCCAATTAAATTAAGGAGATGGGGTGGGGTTTTTAGGGAGTGGCATTTAAACAGCAAACCTCGATGCCAAACAGAGTCAAACGCCTTGCGAATGTCTAGAAAGACTATGGCGGACTTTTGGTTTTCTAGGTGTGCTGTTTGACAGTTTGAAGTCAAGACTGTTAATGGCAAGGAAGTGGACGGTGTTCAAGAAAGCCAAATTGGTAAATGGGGATGTGGTGGGAGAGGTGGAGCATAATTTTAGTTTTTAGTATGGATTCGAATAGTTTCCCCAGGACCGGAAGCAAGGTGATGGGGCGATAGCTTGAAACTTCTAATGGGTCGTGTCCAGATTTTAATATGCATTATACCTCGCTTCCATTCCTGGGGAATAATTTGGGACTGGTAAATGTGGTTGAATATTTATATAATGTATACATGGATATTGTCAGGAAGGGATTTCAGGATACTTCTAGGAATGTTGTCATAACCGGGTGCTGTGTTTTTGCCTTTGTGAAGGTTAGTGTAGTACTCTTCCTCAGTTATAGCATCAGGAGTGAGTGCGGTAGGGATGTTCTTGAAGGATTTATACCAGGAGTTTACTTGTGTGAAAAAGTCATTGTCATATGTATTATTAACTGTCAGTGTAAAATTGTCTTCAAAATATCTAGCAAATATGTCGGCTATTTTTTGTTCGTCGGTGATTGGGGCTTTTGTCATGGGGTCTTTTATGTATTGGAGGAAGTCCGTTTTCCGATATTTAGCTAGTTTTTTTTATTTCGGCCCAATACTGTCTGCCTTGTTTTTAGTTAATGTCATTGCAAGTTTTAATCCGAACGTCCGTCTTATATTCTTTAACTAGTCTTTGAATTGTCTTGTTCAGTGCATTAAATGTTTGTTTTAAATCCGTGTCCTCTGTTAATCGTATGTCTCGGTAGAGCTGTCTTTTGTATTTAATAAGTCTAAGAATAAAATTTGGGAGGGGATATTTGAACTGTCTTTTGGTATACGTTGGCGTGTGTTTTTTAATTGAGTCAGAGATTATGTTTAGAATCGTGTTTGAATTAATTGAATTAATGAAGCTATTTTAATGATTTTTGATTGTCATATTAATTATCTACTTAATTTATCTGCAAACAACACACTAGTAAAGTCAGAAATTGCTTAAAAAAGGTACAAGAACCTCTCATTTCGAGAGCATAAATCTCAAAAATAACATAATTAAGATTCATTCAAATAATTCTTCATCAGATTTACCAATTTTTGGCGATAAAATAATAAATATTTTAGTTAATGTTTATATTCCCAAATAAATCTTCTGAACCCTTCATTTCTTTGTATCATAGGTTTCTATGACTGGTGCTACAGTACCACTAAGCTGCCACGAAACTAACACATAAATAAATGTAATTTTCTTGAATCTAGCTGAAATTTATTTGACTGAGTTGCACTATTAAGCCCAATGCCTAATGAGGTCATTGTGGTGAAACATGTTGTAGTAATCAACAATAAAAAGTGAATCCCTTCTAACAGTGTTGTTATATTTTAATGTATTATAGAATTTCATCATGTATCCACCTCATCAATTAAATCCTCGTTTTATTGTTCGCACAAATTGTAGTCCCCTCCCAAATTTTCATAGAAACCTTCCTGCATAACAATCTCGTCTTTCAACAATTCTATTAACATCTGTTGTATAATTTTCTTATTTTCACATCCTGAACGGTTTTATTTCGACACCTAAATCTCATCTCAAAATCATATTTTTGGTTGGTTTTATTTAAATCTAAGTTTTTGTTACTACAATTTCTGAATCTAGACTTAAAGATATGTGTTGTTTATACTTGCTTTTATATATCCTTGTTTATCTACATCATTTCCATGCACAGATTTCATTTAGTTATTTTCATTGCTTCACAAGTGAAATCTTTCTATTGTCTATTCCTGTTTTTATGCCTTTCCTTCTCTGTTTTGTAAAAATTTAATCCTTTCTTTAAATTATTCTTCATATACAGGTTTTTTTTTTCATAAAGTTTCAAGACTGATTGCTTCCTTAGTACGCATACACGTTCAATTGATAAGGTCAGCCAATGTAGTACATGTCCATCTATTATTTGCAAGATGTTGGAGTGCAAAGATCGCTAGAAGAGCGAGTACGTATCAATGACCTCGCCGAAACCGATTTGTAGATGAGGATTATGTGTGTGAAACATGTTTAGAAAGTTGTGATGTATATACAAAAGGTACGGCGTCTGTCTGTTTATGAAAAATACCTCAACGTTTGCGACAACTATTATAATTTTTTGAATAAAGTGATTATTGGTGATGAGACCTGAGTCTATGATACGATCCTGAGAGGAAACGTCAGAATGCAGAGTAGCACACATCCTCATCTCCAAAGTCTAAAAACGCTCGCATGGACAAGTCCGCATATCATACATGATTGACTGATTAAGGTTGAAGGTAGTTAGTTATCAAACTATAGGTAACGTACATAAATCTTATTTTTACCGCGTTAAATAAAGGCGAGAGCATGAGGTTGGTTTGTTCTTTAATTATGGGGCTATCTGTATTATCTTTGTATTTATGAATTTCGAGGGATTCAAGTATATCCATTTCAATCCTCTTATCCATGAAACAGGTGTTCAAAAGGGATAGTGCATGCGCACCTCATGACAATGCATGCAGTTACCGTCGCATAGCCTCCCCTACTCAATACCGACTCTCACCTCCATGAAACCTCTTATGAGATTTGTGAATCCCGTAACCATAGCAACCTCGCATAAGATGCGGTTACAACCCGTATGGAGAACAAGGACAAGGCTAACGAGAGCGGGAGAAACGACGTTAGATGTTGACTAATTCTAACATTAAAACTTCGACCTGTTTAGCCTATGCATACAGAGGAAATTTTTACTTTAACCTTTAAATACCCGTTTTGCTAAATTTTTCTATGACGGTTTTAGAATTAAAAATATTGTTACATCTCAAAATCATTTGAACAAAAAGGCATAAAGCATTAAAACCTTATTTATACGCACCCTCTCATAAGAAGCTTAGCGCTACCGATCTTTATTCCCATTGAATTTTTTGTTTCTCCAGATAAAGAAAGACCTGAAAACCCTACGATTCCAGCGGTCTAGGCAGCTTCGGCGATGTCCCTTAATAGTCTTGCGTACAAAACCAAGGAGCCTACAAATAATCAGGAAAGACTGACAATAGCCTGTTGATGCTCTTAGAGCCTATATATTATTATTTTTATTCTATACAACATTATAAATTTCACTAAATTATCAAAAAGCATTCCTTTGAGTTTTATGCTGCCACCCTTTTTTTTTATTTATTCCCTAAACTTTTACCGCTTTATTTTTTCCGCGGAAAGCTTTGACATTTCTTAGGGATGGAAGATGACAATTTTGTAGGAAAAATCCTTATGAGGGACATAAAGAATACACGAAACATAGAATCTGCTGTACATCTTAGTAGAGTCTTCTAATTTAAACGAAATGACGTTAAATGTTGATTCATTATAACTTCGGCCTGTCTGCCAAAAGTATATAGAGGAATACTATTTGCAGTTTAATTTATAATACCTACTTTGCTAAATTTAGCTATAATAGTGTTACATCTCAAAATCATTTAAACAAAGTAGGCATTAATTTAGGATTAAAACCATATTTACAAGCGACTTATGAGAGCCCACCGCTACCGAAGTTTAGATAAGGTTTAACGGGTCAACGCTTCTGCAAGCGTTCACTTAAAAAAATATATAACAATTAATATACATTTACAAACCACTTTAATATAGCAGGTCGGACTTCGCGTAGATTTCTTCCACTCAGACCCATATTGCAGGGAATTACGTTATTTTAGCGCAACCTTTTGAGGCATGCATGTTTTCTTGAAGTTTTCTCTTAAAATGACACAAGAAATTAAATTAAACCTAAAATAAGTTATATAAAACAAATATCGGCGGGTTTTGGGCCCCAAGACATAATAAGCGTGCTCAAGGCATCACTAAATTATCCAAAACAATTCCTTTTAGTTTTATTCTGTCATCCTTTCTTCTACCTATTCCCCATAGTTCTACTAATTTATTCGTTCCGCGGAAAGCTTTGACATATTTGTCATGTCTGTTATTTGGGAAGAATTTGTATACTATACAGTGAAAGATTTTCTTTGCCTTTTTCTTTACTGTTGCTCGACAGTATTTCTTCCTCCTAAAGTTTTTTGTTTTATTGATATTTACTTCTAGCCGTTTCTTAGTGAAATACATCTCCAAGTAAGTATCTAATCATTTCTGTATTTTCTTCTTTTCAGCATATCTTTGCCCTACCTGTTATATTCGTACCTCTTTAAATTAAATTGACGTGAAAAACTTTTTGTCTTCCCTTTTTGTTTACCTCTATTTCCTACATTAAAAATAAAAATTATTAAGAACATACAAATTAATAAAGTCAAGTCTATATTATGTATTTAAGAGCGTATTCAGTACTACATGCGCTAATTTATCAAAAAGTGTTTCCAAATTTCTTCGATCTAACTGGAACATTAAGTGGACGTGCTGTGTGTGCTGCACGTCTGACTTAAAAGATCATATTAATAGCTTAAAAGAAGAGAGATTATCTTAAATTTGAAGATGGAGGTGGATCCAATCAAACCATCAAACGTGAACATATCAAATTTAACTCCCAACAAGAATGATTTAGTCAACGAAGTTTAGCTTGAACTTGATGACCGTAAACACCGGATGAAAAATATTTTAATAACTAACTTACCAGATAACGGTTGTAGGTTATAGGTTAAATAGAGTACTTGTGAGGTGTGTTAGTATCTCGTAAACTGTAACCTAACAATAAGCAAATACTTTTTTTAGGATGGACACACTATCCATACAAAAAATATTGAAGCTATAGAACTAGCTTATAAGTATGGCATTATGTGATCATTTCCTGCTCATTAAACCACCCAACATCTTCAACCTTTGGACAGATCTTTTTTTAAATCTCTAAAAACCAATTGGAACGAAACTTCAACTTCTCGGTTAAGAATAAATCCTGGTAACACAATTAAACAAACTACTATGTTAGAACTATTTGGAATTACATATTAAAAATCAGTCCGTATGAATATTGCTTTGAATGGTTTCAAATCTACCGATATTTGGCGATGCAACAAGCATGGATTTGATGGCGATATTTACGCTTCTACAGTTGTGATTGAAGACTATTTACGCACTATTGCATTGGATATCAATACTCAAGAAATAAAATTGCATTAAATACATTAGCTCCGATTCCTATAATAAACCAAAGCAAAAGATGCTCTATCTCGTCAGTCGAAGTTACTTTAATGCCTAGAAAGCATAAAAATACGGCAAATAAAAGAAGAAATAAAGCAATTAATAAAAAAGAATTGGCATCAAAAATTTAAAAGAAGAAAAACCATTGGTTTTGTTTTATTTGTGAAGAAGATCGGAACGAAAACATCATTCAATGCGTGAAGTTCAAATCTTGGGTGCACGATGTTTGTGCTGGATTGAACACGATATCAAAGAGATTTGTATGTAATGATTGTACTAATTGAATGAATCTGTAAACATATGACGAAAAATTACATTCTAATTATTATTTTTTGTTTAATTGAACTCCTAGAAACGACTTAGGATATAGGTGGTACGACTTAGGGTATAGGTGGTACGACTTAGGCTATAGGTGGTACGGCTTAAGAAACAAGTTGCCTTAGTGGCACCGATGTAAGTTTTTAAAGATTTAGTTTTTTACGTGAAAACATATATAGATTTTCTAGTTTGGTTATAACACATAATATCATTATTAACAAAGGTCTGATTAAAACATTTCATTTCTATTTATTTGATAAATCCTAAGTTTTATACAGTTCTTTTCTTAGGGGGTACGACTTAAGCAACCCCACCTTACATAATTTTAAACTATTTCAAATCAAAAGCTGTTTCGTTGTCTATAGAAAAAAAACTTTGATCTATTTGATTTCTTGTTATTGCAGAATAGAATTCATATGTAGCTAGTGTATACTAAAAGTTAATCAATAAAACATTAATACTCATAAAATTTAATCCACACAACCCATTCACACCAAAAAATTTCTTAAATACTACCAGTTAAATACTTATTTTATGTTCAAACAAACTAAAGATATAGCTGTATTTAGGATGCTGAACTCCAGCTGTTACGCAATCTTGTTGGACTTTCGGGGGTCTTTTTGACCTCAGTAATCCCATTTTGGCAGTCTGGTTTTATCCATTTTGTCTACAATTTTATATTAGGAATTTTGAAACTAAAACATTAGAATTATTACCCTCGATTTATAGGGTTATTGTGTTCATACAATATCATATAAAAAACTGAGTCAATATTATCCCAAAACCAAAATATTAAATCTGTGAAATAAATATCTTTCTATTAATTTGTTTAATATTCACGAATAAAAAGAGGCATAGCCAATTTTGATTAGGTTAATTGGACTTAAAATAGCAAATTGATCAAAAAATTTGCAAAAAATGTTGATGGTCAACGGCTACACTTCCTTTGTAAACCCAATATACTTTCCCAAAACACCGATTTTAATCCCTGGATATAGCATCAGCGAAATCATCTCCAACAATTTGATCGATCCAATTACCTAAAGCCGCAAACACGCTAAAGTCAATTGATACTAATACTATTTCAATAAATAATTCACATTGGCAACTTGCGATCACAGTTCATCAAGTAACTTGGCCAAAACGTATATTCTTTTTATAACCTATTAATTTTTAAAAATTCAAAGGTTATTGTCGACTATTACTATTTTGCTTAATTTCACCTTCCTCTGCACTTTTTTTAGCTATTTGGCAAGTTCGATCACTTTGCTAAAAAAATATACTTGTGTATATAAATTGACGCTACTTTATATTTTTCCATATTATATATACTAGTTTTTCGGTTTCTCTTTTATCAATATATAGTTCAAGTGGCTGATAATCTTACCTACGCCTATTTGTATACAATAACATAGTGTGCTTGTTTTTGAATTGAATGTCGAAAACTTTACTATTATTATATTATATTTAACATTAAAATTAGAACAGTAGTTAATAGTGTTTAGTCAACGCTGGATTAGCTAATCAACTTTGGTTCTAAAATTGGATATGACTATAGTATCATTAGTTGCTGCAATACAAAAATTTGCACATTCGGAATGGCATATAAGTAACGGTTTATTTATACATACACTAAACAAGATTAAAGGATAGCATGATTAATACCAGTAAAAGAACTAATGAATGAAATTACTATCACCGTAACTGTAATATATCACGCTAAATTTTTACATATCTATGTTTAGTCCGTCGCTCTTAATTTGGTAAATATGATCAAATATTACATTTATCTATTGATTCAGGCAGTTTATAAATCATTTGAAAGCATTTGAAAGATTTAAATCGTCCGCTGCACAAATATGGACTGGTTATCCTCCCGGTAAATTCCACGTTAAGTAAATATTTTAGCAGACATTCCATCCCTTGCAACGGACATTTTATTAGAAGAAAACGTATTTCCGAGATAACGAATTTAAAATACGCCAACAGGTATTTGATGTGAATGGAATACTTATGAACTCTTTTATCTATATGTATAAAACGAGTCTTATCGTTGAGTATACAATTGCATTTAGTAGAGATGTACGAGTTTACTACTCTTACAAATAGATGATAAAATGTTTTTATGAAACGTAATTCTATAAATGTTCGATAGAGTTGACTGATAAGCAAAAGGGATTAACGTATTACTTCATTAGAAGTGAAACTTACCACAAGTTGTTTAATTGATAAAACATAAAGGAAAATAGATTGTCAAAACAAGTTTGAAGTTTTTTTTTGATTTTTTACTTCTCTCATAGATTTTTATATTGTTTTACTTTTATACTATGGTGCCAAGTTACCGTATAAAATTTTGTAAAAATTCGTTAATAATTATTAAAATCAAATCCGATTAAAATCCAGAACATTAATTTTCTTGTAGCTAAATGTCCATAAAAATTATAATACTCGGTATGTTTAGGCGGAGAATATAATTACATTGAGTCAATTAAGTTTAACTAATAACCTGTATTAATTAAACCGTATTGCAATAATCATCTTGTATCAGTTATGCCATCACTGCACATTAAGTGCGATTATGTTGATATTACAGCAATATTATAGTTAATATTAATCAAATAATCATTGCAGATTGATATATTATTTGTTTATGTGTTTATTTGTTTATACTGTCATTATTATAGTAAGTGTTTGCTAAATTCAAAGTTGACTTTCAATTTCTCGAATTGGGAAATTGATTGGCGTATTTTTTTATTTGTTAAATTAAGTTGAATCTGCAGTTTCTCCACCCCTTAGACAGTAGTCGTAAAAAACTAAAATAAGACTATAAAAAAACGCGAAGGACTGATTTCCTCCCCATGTTTCTGCATTGCGGACAAACCTTCTGTTGTCGGAGCAGCTGTGCTACCTTTGCACTTTCCAGGTCTTTGTAGAGTTGCGAACGTTTGTGATATTTGAGGATGTTTACAGTATCGTATGAATTTTATTTATTTACACTTATTATTATTTTTTATCACAATTATTTAATTGTTTACAATACTCAAGTAAATTTTAATATTTTAAACTACCAATGTGAAAAGTCAGATTATAAACAGATTAGCTCTTGTGAAACCAACCAAGTGCCTTTCTATAAACAACCCTTAATGGTTAGTTCTTATTTTAAAAGAATTTTAAATATTTGTTTATTAATAAAGCCAATGAATAGATTGTTAATTGAAATACTTCGTTTTGTTTCAAGCGTTTTTATAAAAAATAGTAAAACAAAACGACATACATAAATTTTCTCCATGGATTAAGTGAAAAATTAATTCAACAGATAGAATATCTTGCAGATAAACATTATAAGTTCTATCACCTGTGTTTAAATCAATTCATTACATTTTTATTGGATTATCATAATGTAAAACTCCAGCAGAGTGAATAATTCGTTATGGTGTTAAAACGACATCAAGCACCTCGACCATGCGGTGCTCAATGACTACGTGAGCGCTTCCGCCCCTAAATTATTTCAAGGGAATTACCACCAGTGTACGCCATATAAAATTCAACAAGATATTTGCGTGCAAAATTGAATTTTCAATTAAAATAGTACGCTTTACACACATATGTACATAAAATTGTCGTTGAATTAAGAGAGGTGTCGAAGTACAGCTCCGCATCACCGGAACGTAAAAGAGACTAGAGTGGAGACAGACACGAGGTTATAGGATCGATAACACGATGAATAGGAATGGCCCTTGAACTACGTCAGCAAATAGAGTCATTGTGGGGTGTATAAGAATGAATCCCTCGCAGATAGGGAAACTTTCAAAGAAAACAGAATTTAATGCACTAAAAAAAATGCTTCGATAAAATTTGTTTACAACTGTATTTTAATAATAGTGTTATGTTATCAAAGCCAAACATTTTAGGTACTATACTTATTTTTTTAATTTATTACCTTATCACCTCATATTGATTTAAGAGTAAAAGGTTTAAAGCATTTATTATAATAATTATGGTTCTTGTTTAACTAAATTGTCTTAAAATTGATTTAATTAAGTAGTTAACAGACGAAATATAACACGCAGTAAATATAATATACTTAATTAGCGAATATTTACAGATTTTCAACATCACATATTTTTTTGCCATACAGTGAATATTTAATAAAATAATTATTAATATATACTACTTACGTTAGTCAAGTGATTAGAGTTACTGCATATTTAAAGATGAAAGTATCAAATATATGGAATACGCGCGCTACATGAATTTATCAATAAATTCGAACAGGGACATATTTTGGGTGAATTAATGTTTTAACAATAATCCCTTTTTCAGGAGAAATCACTATCGACCTGTTGATATTGGTCATTATTTTCTACTAGGATTTCCAGTGTCAGATCTGTTTATCTGCAGAAGAAATCATCATAAACAATATTATTTGTTTGTTTGTTTTATGGATGCTAAAAGTGTGAAGAATATTTAAATTAGATTAAATTGTTACAATCTATGCTTTTTCAAAAATGATACCAAGATTACGTGCATAATAAAACATATCAAATAAAATTTATGAAAAATACGCTTGATATTAAAGTTCATTATAATTCTACAGGGTGTCCCACCGAAACCGCACATCAAAAGTTTATGGACTTCTAGTGAATGTATTTTTATGAAATTTTCATGGCTTATGTAATCAAGTGTATAATTCAAGATTATACGACATCCGGTCATACCGGAAGTCAACACCAACTTCCTTATTTCAAATGGAATACTATATTCTTTAATACGTATTTAGATTCTACATAAAATTCTGTGAAAAAAATTATTAGCGTCCAAATTTAAGCGTTTTCGAGATAATTGATATTTTTAAAAATGTTGTGCTTTTTCAGAGTTCACTTTAAATATACATATCTCCCACTAAAATAAAATTGAAGGATTGTAATTTTGGCTACCCATAGTCAATACCTGATGGTATCCAATGATAAGTTATTTTTGAAAAAATAATATACAGGGTGTTCAAAATTTCAAACCACATTTGGTCAAATTTAAACCAATATATCTAGTTTTTCTTAAATGGAACACCCTATATATTTTTATATATTCGGACGCACAATTTTGTGCTTTTATCTATACTAGCGTTCCCTATACCTATCTTCTTTACTTTTAAAGTTATTAACATGTTTGTAAAGATATGTCAATATTCAGAGCAATTAAAAAACGTTGGCTATGCATTTCATCAAGCGAACCTGGAAAAAAAGAACAAGTTGTTTTAAATCAAATATCAACGTATTGTTATTACTTTATTTAATAGTGACGTACAGCTAAAATGAATCCCAGAGATAATTAATCCAATAAAGATATTTTGAATTTATTTTACATTCACGGCGAAAGTCTAAGAGTTGTGGAGAGGACCTGCAGATTATTTAATGAAAGGTATCCCCATTTAACGCCAATGAATAGATGGAAATTTAGACGAATCGAAGCGAACTTTTTGCAAACTGGTAGTACTCAGCAGGTCGCGAGAAGAGATAAATTTGTAATTGATGAAGAAGAAAACGAAGTAAGTTTACTAGCCTATTTTCAAGTCAATCCACATGCTTCAATAAGATCTGCGCACAACGATATTGGTATAACCCGTTCATCTATTCAGAGAATTTTAGAATTTTAAAGAAGCATAAAATGCACCCATATTCATTTATTAAAGTGCAAGCAATGAATCCAAATGACCACGTATATCGTTTAGAATATTGTGAAAAGCTGTTAGTAAAACTTCAGGAAAACCCATTTTTTGCGTAATATTATTTGCACGGACGAAGCAAAATTCGGAAGAGAAGGTATTATAAATAGTCATAATTGACACTTTTGGTCTGATAAAAATCCATACTTTACACAACAAGGAAACTTCCAAAATGCGTTCAGTGTTAACGTATTTGCATATATGATGGATGATGTTATAGGATTTGAAATTTTCGACGAAAATTTAACCAGCAAATACTCCAAAGAACGATAACCAAATTTACCATTAAATACTGTACCAAATGTAAATTTGTAGTAAAGAATTTGAAGTCGCATTTCTTACAAACAAAGTAATGAAGTCGTCAATTATCGATTTCCAACCCATCAGTGAACGAATATGTATCTTAAAGATACATACAAAGTTTACAAACATCACAATTATAAATATTTACTACCCCAAGAACAACAAAAAGAAATCAAAATACCAACACATATGATAATATACATGGTTGTGAGACATGGACCCTAAACAGGAGATATAAAAGCAGAAGTTTAACAATAGAAATGAAACACCTTAAAAAAGTCAAAAGAGTAACCAAACTAGATACCAACTGTTAAGAAGGAATAGTTGAGTTCCAGGAAAAAACAAAAGAGGCAGACCAAAAATACATGGAAAAATAGATAAAGGTGGAAGAAGTTTATAGAAGAGAAATAAAAAATAAATGGAGGAAAGAAAAACCCTATACTCTTAAAGGGTAGAAGGATATATGATTATACAGGGTCGCTGATATGTATGGAAACGGTCGAATAAAGTAAGAGAGCTAGCGAAAAATGCTAAGATACAAAAGTTTTAGGGTTTTTTAAAAACTATCAGAATAAAAATAAATTAAGTATACAGGATCAGACGAAAAAAATTTGCTTTTTCTTTAATGGAACACCCCATGTATTGTTCCAAATTTCAATTCATCAAATTGGTATGGTATCGAACTAGCCATCAAGTTACCTGTCAAAGCTAAGTAGGACGCAGGGTTGTTATGGAGATGGAAAACTCCATAACAACGATGCGTCATTACACACAAAACTACTTCTGATTGGATAATTTTCGCGCGAAAATGATACGTTTCAGTAAAACGTATAAGATTTTCAAAGTTCGATATCACTAAAACAGTCAAGTTTAGCCTTATGATGTTCTATATCAATTTTGTGTAAAATTTCGAGACGAATTGAAATATGGAACAATATACGGGGTGTTCCATTAAAGAAAAAGCAAGTTTGTTTTGTCCTGACTTTTTAACTGATCCTGTATACTTAATGTATCTTTATCCTGATAGTTTAAAAAAAAACCCTAAAACTTTTGTATCTTAGCATTTTTCGCTAGCTCTCTTACTTTAGGAGATATTTGACCGTTTCCATACATATAGCGACCCTGTATATATGATAATATACCCTCCAATGACACAAAACAAATTTTAGGGGACATGAATGCCAACAAAAAATAATGGAGAACTATTAATAGACTGCAGTAAACAAAACAATTGTGGAAATAATCGAAAACGTTGAATGTTTCGCCACTTATCTGTTTCGTCAAAACTCGATTTATCAACATGTGTTATTACTATACTGGATGTTTCAAATGGGAGGAAAATTTGGCGTTCTCGCTTGTGAAAATAAGCCTTCAACTAGTATTGGCCATGGGAATAGAACTCGCAAAACTAAAAAAGTAGGTGAATAAACTCAACAGGCAAGTTAATAGTTATTTAAGGTACAAGTGTAAAAAGTGATGCTTTATTGCACGAACTGGCGTTTAAAAACACGAGCGAGGAACGAGCGAGTTTTTTTAAAGCCAGGAGTGCAATAAAGGAACTTTTTACATGTGTGCCTTACAAAATTTTATCTTCGATCGTAAAGGATTTCAAAGAATATATTCTTATGAGTAATATTTTAATGTCATTTCAATAATTCAATTAATGAAAACATATTTTACCCGCGGTGCACTAATGAAAGCGTTACTTAGCAACCAGTAAACAAGTTGCACAAATGTCGGTCGCCATTATTATTTATGGAAAAATGTTCGCTTTATTGTAATCGCTTCGACTTGCATTAAATGAAATCTTCAGAGTTCTTTAATCTGCCATTTGGTTTGTATTATATATTGTATTTATAGTCTATTAGTTACTTGTATCAATTAATAAAAAATTAAGTTTTTCGTCGAAATATATTCATCTGTCAAATTTGACATTTCTGTGCAATAAAAACAGTTTGACATTACCGTGCAATAAAAACGTAAAAAAGCACTAGTGCTTTAAAAAGCCACTTTTACAATGAAAAATTATGCAAAAAGCGTCTACTTTCTGTACGATCGTAGATAAAAATCTAAATTTAATTGTAGTTTGGAAAGACAACGAAATTAAAAACCTAACCTCTTCTAATAACAAAATGGTAAAAACTGAAATCAGCAAAGTCGCAAACCCTCGCTTTATAATTAAGGAATCTGTAAACAAATGATAATCAATGTAAAATAAATAGTGTAGATACTGTTCCTGAGGTACCTAAGGTTGCATATAGTAAGATCGTATCTTCAAATAAAAAAATGGCAGATACCGCGAAAATTTCCAATTGGGAACATTTTGAGTATTTTAAATTTAAGAATGTATCAAGTGTGAATGTTGGAGATTCCATTATGAAGTTAAAAATGGCCATAGTAGGGATATCTATGAATGCACAGCAGACTAAATAAAAATTGTTAAAGAATCGATAATGAAACCATTGACTAAATTATTAATTTATCTGTTTCAAGTGGCGAATTTCCATCGTGCCTAAAACGGGCAATTATTATAAATTAATGATAGCAAATCTATAAAGATTTTATTTAGTTTGGGGCATACTAACCCTAGGTATGCTAGTGATACTTGGTTCTTAGGATTTCATGTCGATTCCAAATTAACTTGGAAAATACACACATTTGAATTAGACAAGAAGATGAATAAAAACTTATTTTTATTGCGTCAGCTAACAAAGATTGTTTCACCAGAAATCCTTATAACAGCATATACATAGAGTTAGGTATAGAATTCTTCTGTGGGGTTACTAATCAGGAGCATACTAGATCTTCTCAACGCAAAGAAAAAGTTTACGAATTATAAACAGATTAGCTTATACAGAAGATTGTAGAGTAGCAAATGTGCTGACGGTCACTTTCATTGTTATAATGGAATGTCTAACATACGTTCATGCAAACATTGAGCGCTACGAGAAAAAAATCGATTTTAATAAATTTACTACTAGAGGCGCAAATCTACTCAGACCTCCAATTAACCGTCTCAAACGCAAGCAAAACAGCACTCGCTATTTTGGTGTTAAATTGTATAATGTAGTACATTACAATTCAAAGAATTACCTATAAATACTTGCAAGAAAGATGTTAAAGCGTGTTTATTATCTATGGCGTTTTATTCTATAGAAGAATATTTAAAATTATTGTCTAATGTTATTACATTTATTTTTGTATTTGTTTCACTTATGTACCTGTGGACATTAATAAATATTACTATTATTATTAATAGGATCATCCAAAAAAGAAAAGATGTCAGAATGGTTTGATGAAGAATGCAAAGCAGCTTTTAACAAAAGAAACGAAGCGTACTAGAAATGCCTGCAAATCGATACAAAAGAGAGGAAGGTAGCATTTAAACAAGCAAGGAGAGAAGCAGACAAATTCTGTAGAGTAAAGAAACGAAAATATTAAATTGATCAAGCAGCCGAGATGGAAACAGATTTTCAAACAAAGAACATAAGGAACGGGTTCAAATAGAAACACATTTCGACGAGTTACTTAACAAAACGAAAGAAGAAACAACAGAGAGTGCAACTCAAAACACTTTAGCCCCACCTGGTGCAGAAGAGGACGAAGCAAACATCAACACTAGACGAAGTAAAAGAAGCCTTAAGACATTTATATAACAATAAGGCGTCAGGGATAAACAATATCAATGCTCTAATAGTTAAACCTGGGGCAAAGAACGTATACCTAAGAAATATAAATTGTGTATTATTATGTCCAGTCTACAAGAAAGGCGATAAACTAATGTTCGTAAACTAAACACTGTTAAGTTACGCCTACAAAATCCTCACTAATATTATAAATAACTGATTAAAACGATTGACAAAGAATAACAGGCCAGGAACATCAACAACAGATCCGCTGTTAACGGTAAAACAGCTACTACAAAAGGCATTGGAACACAACATCGATGTGTACATCATTGTAGATTTCAAGCAAGCATATGACTCGATAGATAGAGGAAAATGGTTTGCATTGCTTCGTGGACTAGGAATACTAGGAAAACTAATAAGATAATACGATCCATACAAGTTCAGCACAAGTACGACTAAGGGCAACTCACCGACCATTTAACATACAACAAGGACTTGAAGCAAGGAAACGGACTAGCTCCAACTTTGTTCAATCTATCGCTTGAGTATGTAGTTAGGAAAGCAGACATGTAGTGATAAACATGTCAGAATAATTAGCGGCGTACGCAGACGACATCAACATCATGAGTCGAAACAAACAAGCCGCTGAAGAAGCGTACACAACATTAAAGGAAGCGGCAGAAACAATCGGCCTAGAAGTCGTCACTACTAAAATAAAAACCTTAATACAAAGTGGCTCAACACCGCTCTCATAATCTAACCCTGATAATATAGAATAAGATAGCAACTTCAAATATTTAGGAGTAACAGCAGCGGTGAAGAAGACAGCGAGAATAATATCGGCGAACAAAGCGTATTGTAAATCAAATCAAGTTCACCACAATATGAAATTCAGGGTATATAAAACTATCTTAAGGCCTATCCTCTTTTACGGCAGTGAAACATGAACGTTGGCAGAAAACAACGATTAAAATCGACACATTTGAGAGAACGATCCTACAAGGCATTCTGGGCCCAATTAATGAAAATGCTCTATCGGTAATTGTGAAGCTACAGATACTTGAATGGGGATGCCACGAATAGTGCACAAGTGCAAGATGGTAGGCAAAAGGCCAATTAGAAGACCAAGAAAGCGTTAGGAGGATGCTGTTGAAGAAGACGCCAAAAAATTCCTAAACCCCTTAGGGTTGGCGAAGAGTGACGATAGACCGTACATAATGGAGGAATAAATTAAGGGAAGCCTTTGAATTGAATAATACATATCATATACATAATAAATATTGTCATTGAATAAATGCCTATATTATGGATTACCACGTAGTAACGGTCACAACCATCATATAAAAAATCTTTTTAAAAATAAACGTAATTTTCAGAAAAAAAATTAAATATTAAAAAAAAAAACTTTTTAATAATAATATGAAATTGATGATTATAATTATTTATAATCTAGCTCCAATTAGTGGAAACGGTTGGTGGGAAATGTATAATCTGCCGATTCAATAGACCAATTTCAATTTGATTATAAATTGTCGCAACTGCGTTTATTTCGTCCTTTAATTATCATGGTTTGTTTATCGTGTATAACGCACCAACAATAAATAATTCTATTGAAATAAAATCGTACTGACGTATTTTTCTACCATTGAACTACTCATTTAATTAAATCACTAAAAAACTACCGTTTTACCGCAGTGTCATCAGAAACTACGGCGAAGCCGACCGGGTTAATAATTTAATTAAAAGAGCTTTATTGCGCCTTAAAATAAAAAAAGAGGTACAAAAGGCAAATATAATGGAAGCTCTAAATAAATTAATTTCGCTATAGCTGCAGTTTTTATGCCAACCCATTACTAGTCCTACAGTGAATTATTATATTAAATTGATTAACAGTTTCTCTGAAAATAACAACAATAAAATAAAACTGAAATAATAATTTAAACATACGATATTTTTCATAAATATGAACGAATTAATAATTTTCAAAACAAAGAAAACAAGTATTGGAAAAATTACAATTTAATTATTAGTCAACTTTCTACATTAACATATTTGATATTTATTTATTTATCCAATGTGAATATAACTGTTTAGAGTCTTAAAAACATATATAAAAAAATAAGTATACAAAAATTTCGACTTCTTCCAAATGAAGTCGAAATTTCACATCCACGTGATCTTCCCCTCTCGCCCAATTCTATTTCATGACTCTGCTGCCAATGTTAGTGTATTTTATTATATAATATTATAATATTTCGCATATTCAAAGTTCCTATAAGATCGCATTCGTAGTTTAGTACCTATAAAACCACCAATTATTCCTTAATATGATAATTGTTATTACCTTAATCCATTTTTATTATCATCTTAGGTCACATTTTTAATAACCTGCAAGAGTAATTAATCAATTAATTATTTTGGCATAAATAAATTAATGCCTCGTCAAATGTTTACTGCGACTTAACTAAGTTCCCAATATAATATAAAATTTAGATACTTTTATGAGACAAATAAATAATTAAGTTCGTCTAGATAATAATACGAAACTTTTGTATGAGATATGAGAACTTCCAGGTAATTTGCATAATGCTAGAAAAGGTGCTCTAGGAATATAAAATACTACCGGAAATATGTATCCTGTAAAATGGAAATGAAATGTCATAAAGGACTTACTAGACTCTCGAAAAGTAAGAGGAATTGCTGAGACCCTATTAAACAAAGTACAAGTGTGCTCTGAGTGGTTGATGACTTCAATCATGCAAGTGGCAAAAAGACAGATTTTTATTTCAGCATAAATTAAACTAGATTATTATTGAGTACATTAGTATTTTAGTATACGTTTCCACCTTCTCATGTTTTATATTCTTTATAGGTTATCTAATTATATTAAGAACAAATCAAAGAATACCAACTGAACCCCACGTTATTGTTAGATAATATGACATTAATGTACATTTTCAGTGAAACAACAATCTATCTGCAAATTTTAATTTTTCATAATTTCACATAAATGTTTTATTCTTAAATATTAAAATAAATGTAAATGAACCATTATATTCAATAAATAAAATCCTGCCAAAACAAATTGCAAATAATACGTATGCAGATATCGCAATATTAATTAAAATTTATTTATTTTTATTTGTGCAAATATGTTATTCACGCAATATTAATAGAATATGCCGGAATCGCTATTATGAATTATATATTCATTATTGGTAAACTCTAAGAAAACTTTTATAATTTAAGTTCTATATTGCGATAATATGAATATCGTCGCTTAGCAAAATATTATAGTTAGTATGAAAAGCATATCAAAATGAAATATTATTTAAATCCCGAAGTGTAGAACGCTTTTAATAATATTACACTTTGATATATGTTTCATTTAAATACTCTGAACAACTTATTTCTTATTATACAGGGAGTATTACTAATTCTATAGCAATATTTAAATAGTCAGTACTTGGAAAATCATCTTAACCGGTTAACAATTATAGAAAAATATAATTGCTTAAAAAATAATAATGGAATTATAAAACAAAACTCAACTTATTAAAATCTCATCCATACAAATTAAGAGATTAAAACTAAAGCACATTGAAGTTCGCTAAAAATATTAAATGTCAAAAAATCTAATTACAAAAATTGTTAAACAATTAAATAATTAACCCTTGAGTGCATAGTGTTGCGCTTTTTATTTCTATCCTGTGGTACCATTTCGGATTCAGTTAAGGAAAACGTTGTATAAAATGGGAACATCATTAACACCGAAGGGTTAATGCTGATGCAAAACTGGAGCAGAAAGTGAAATGCCTTCTAAAGAACTTGACAAAACAGATCATTGGCCAAAAATTGAGGAGAAGAGAACCAGGTGCAAAAACTGGATACACATACATTTTTGCAATCTGAAAATATAACTAAATTTAAGAAAATTGAATTTTCAGTCACAAATTTAACTTTTAGTACAAGGAATGAAAAATTCACTGCATGATGTTGCACATATGCAACACATAATTTTTTTATAAGTAATGTAATAATATTTTTAAAAATATTTTTGCCGTGATTTATAAGTAAATTCAAAAATAAAAAAAAATTTAAAAAATCATGCAGTTAAGAATTAATACTAATTTCAAAACTCCTTCTTCTTTACATTTTATCCCAGGCTAAGTATTCCTCAAGGATCACCTCTCTTGGGACTAATATATCTTGTCATAATTTATACAGCTTTAATAGAACAAAAGTTTTCCTTTCTAGAATATACACGAAAGTTAAAACTCCTATTAAGGGCGAAGTCAAACATTTTTGAAATGATTGACGACTCACTTAGTTGAAAATTCATATTATACATATTATATCAAATTAATAATAAGTGATTGATTTTCACATTATTATTTATATAAAAATTTGAAAATCAACTACTTATTATTAATGAGATAAAATAATTTTAATTTTTGACCTATAAAAATCAGAATGTGTCTATCAACAAAGCGGATACATTTATTTAAACATTAAAAATGTATTATTGTGCTAAATTTTATTTCAACCATGTAACGACAACTAACAGTTATATAATTCATGGAGTCCATAGGAACCTTTAACGTATATACGGATCTAATTCTTATTGCCTTGTCAGCAATCACTTTTTATCCTTTTCTGGAGTGTCACAAAGAGGAATTCTTAGATAGATTTGTGACAGGCGATAAGACGTAGACATTAAACACAAGAAGAGGGTGAATGATAGCAACAGTAATATAATAAAATATTTGAGAAACAATGTACATTGAACGATTAAATAAATAAGTAAAGTATTATTTTAACAATTCGGCCGTAAAGTTCATATCGTTTCGAAGAAAGGGCACCAATAGATTTTTTTTTCCATATGATTTTCATCGTGAACTAATCTTCAAACGATACATCTCAAAATTTGTCAGCGATCGGACAGTTGTAGCATTTTGAGTAAAGCGACTTTTGTTATTGAAAAAAGTGGATAAAAAAGAATTTCGTGTGTTAATGAAACACTGTTTTTTAATGGGAAAGATAGTACTGGAACAAAAACTTGGCTTGAAAAGTGTTATCCGGAATCTACTCCAGCGGAACAACCATTTGTAAGTGGTTTGCTAAATTCCGTACAGACCATAAGGGTATTGAAGATGATCAACGCAGTGTGCGTCCAAAAGAGGCTGTTACAGACAAAAACATCAAAAAAATCCACAAAATTATTTTGGATGACGGTGAAGTGAAGTTGATCGAGATACTATTTTGTGCATGAATATTAGGGCTTTCGAGCTCTTTGCAAAGCGGGTACCTCTTGAGCTTACAGTGAGCCGATCAAAAACAACAACGTGTTGATGATTCAGAGCATTGTTTGAAATCGGCAGTCAGCTGAGTGGACTACACTAGAATCCAATCCAAAGTGAGGAAACACACAAAAGTCAGCTGACAACGTTATGGCGTCTGTAATTTCGAACGCTAATGGTACAAGTATATTATTCATAGATAAACTTGAAAGGGAAAAACATCAACTGCGACTATTATATAGCATTACTAAAGCATTTAAAATTAATTAAATTAAAATAGAAAGCTCATATCCAATACAAATATAGCGGTAATTTTTCAGGTTATGAACAATTTAAATCCCTTCGATCTCATTGTAAAATTCTAAGTGAAGAACTATATTCACATTATATGGCGAAAATCGAATCTAGCATTTGCACCAACACTAATTCATTCTGGAATTACGTAAATGAGTCGAGGAAAACATTAGCCTTTCCAAAGTCCATGTACTATAAAATTATATCTTGCAAGTAGATGATTATAGCCGGTACGGGGCCAGGAAGTACTCTCAAGGTCACTGATAAGATAAGGGCCGGATGTTGCGGTTTCCGGTCGCCGGATGTTGATAAGATAAGGATGTAGATAAGGGCCGGATGTTGTGGTTTCATTTCCGATGTCGACCGGATTTAGGCCGGATGTAGATAAGATAAGGATGTAGATAAGGCGTTTACACAGGATGTAGATAAGAAAATTCCAGGAATTGTAACGGTTTTTGATAAGAAAATAATATAAAAGCGTGTAATGTCTACTAGAGCTTCAATTTCACTCTATCATTCACAGAGTAAAAATGTTCTCGTGCACGTTCTGCAAATTAACCTTCACTCTTAACCGCAATCTAACAAAGCATGTCAAAAAGTACCACGCCCAAGGACCCACCAACGGTGTTAAGCGGGTTGCCGACCTTCCACCAGCCAGGGTGCCCCCGACGAAAAAGGCAAAGCCGGCCCCACCCACGTTGAGGTGTGATGCGTGCCAGGAGTTCACAACCCCACAACTCCTCACAGGACACCTTAGGACCCAGGGGCACCTACAAATCATCGCCACAGATGAGGGTGTTATGTATCTTTACCCTTATTACCCTTATTGTTACCCTTAATACCCTTTATTGTTATCCTTAATACCCTTATTATTACATGGACAAATGAAACACGATTTACCAATTTTGAAGTATTCAATAGAAATTACTATCATCATTGGTCTACTGAAAATCTATTTGGTAAATCAAAGAAGATTTCAAGTTTTGGTTTTAATATCTAATGCTGTTTAATTGGTTTGAAATTTTGTTTATATTTTTATTTTGTTTTTTGAATTATATTCGTTTTAAATAGTCACTTAATAGATCCTTTCATCTTTGATTGCAATTTAACTGGTAACAGATATTTGTAGCATCTGGTTCCAGCAAGATGGTTGCCCGGCCCATAACACTCGTGCAACATTTGTTGAGAGTAAACTTTAATGAAAGAGTGATTTCAAATAATGGACCAATGCAATGGCCTGCAAGATCACCCGACCTTACACCCCATTGACTTTTATTAATGGGGTACCACTAAAAACGAAGTGTTTAGTTTTGAACCACCAGAAACTCGGGAAGATTTTGAACAAAGAGTAATAGATGTGCTATGATTAGTAAACGGAAACACACTACGTAGAGTTTTTAATTCTTATAGAACAAGATGTCAAAAATGTGTGTGGAACAGAATGGTCGTCATATTGAACAATTTATTTAAGTGAATATGACATTTAAATACTGTTTATTTCTATAATTTCACTTTTAACTGTCACCTTTAAGATTAATTTACGTTTTAATTAATTTTAGTTACAAGCAAAATATAACTAAAATTTTTTCAGGCATGTTATAAATCGTTGAAAAGTACTTTTTAAGCACCTAAAATCAAATATGGCCACCATAAGAAAAACAAAAGATAGCGCTAATAAACTGGAAACAAATGCGAATTGGGGGTTTCTGTTTACACCAAAAAATTTGTCTTAAAAAAGTTTCTGAATAATGTAAAGGTTTAATAGCGGTCGCATTAGGCATTATCGAGTTATTGAGGAAAATTAAAATTGGCAAATTTTGGTTTTATCAAAATATCGTAAAATTGAAAAAAGTTAAGATAAATTTGAAATAGGATTTGTTATGGGCACTGTTTTCTGCAAAACATACCCCAACGGTTAAGTTGCTCTTTATCTTCTAATAACAGAGATACCAATAGTGAGCATCGAAATTGGGACACCCTGTATAAATGTATAATATATATTTAATATTATAATTGTAAATAAATAATTCTAATTTATAGTCGCGTACATAATATTATGGTAATGTTAGTAGACTACTAAATATTGATTGTAACTAAGTTTAAATGCTTAGACAAACGTTTAAATGGTATATCTATTCTAAAATAAATAATAATTATACCGTTTTAAATAATGTTTAATTGCAAAAACCAAGATGTAATTCTTAGTTGTTAATGATAAAATTTCATATCAACGTGATTAACCTCAGCTCACTTAACTAGAGTGAATGTTTAAATATAAAATACTAACTAACACAACAATTAATAAAATACAAATTATATCAATAACGCTACAAGAAGAAAAAGTTATAATAACATTATTGTACAAACCGCCTCACATAAACTTAAATAAACTCAAGCATATGCTAAAGAACAATATTATAAATAGAAGAAAACCACATATCATATTAGGAGACATAAATATAAATATACTACAAAACGACTACAACACTAAAGAATATCAAAATCTTCTAACAGAAAACAACTACAAAATAATTAACAAAATAACAAAACAATCATACACAAGAGTAAATACAAATGGAAATAATTCAATATTAGACCATGTCATTAGAAACAATACTAAACTTATAGACGACATACAAATTGAACCATCAAGTATATCAGATCATTATGTCGTTATAACAAAGCTAAAATAAACTAAACAACCAAAACCTATATATCAATATTACGAAACAACTAAAACTGACCATGCCGAAATAATAAAAGACATACAAGATATAGACATAAATACAATAAACAGCTTTGAACAACTATCAACAAAATTACAAAATATATTACAAATCAATCAAAAAATTAAGAAAATCAAAAGAGCAAAAGACAATCCATGGATCAACGAGGAAATACTAAAACAAATCCAACTAAGACAAAAACTACAAAAAAAACTTTCAAGAAATCCCACAAACGCAATAATAAAAGAAACCTACGATGCACAAAAAAAAACTCACAACAAAACTAATAAAACAAACGAAAACACAATACTATAGAAATGAATTCCAAAAGCATAAACAAAACCCTTTTAAACTGTGGAAAAGAATACATCAACAAATAAATAAATAAAATAAAACAGAAAATTATATAGAATCAATACACAAAGAAGACGGCACTATTACAAACAACAATTCAGATATTGCAAACGAATTAAACTCATACTTTACGAATGTAGGGAAAAAATTAGCTGAAGAACAAACTGGCAAAACGAGAAATCCACCAAATACAACAACAACAAAAAGACACATAGAAGACATAAAATTCCAACATACAACAAACGATCAAATTAACAAAATAATTACAGAACTAAAAGACCATTCGGCGCCAGGATTTGACAAAATAACAAACTCCACAATAAAACGAAACAAAACTACACTTATACCAATTCTTGTTAAGATTATAAATATAGTGATAGATAAAGCCAGATATCCAGACTGCATGAATCAAAACAATTTACAAAAAAGGAGATAAAACCAACCCAGAGAACTACCGACCCATTGCTTTACTATCGACACTAAACAAAATTCTAGAAAAAGTAATACAAATACAAATCAACAACCACCTAATAAAAAACAATATCATATACAGTGAACAATATGCTTTCCAAAAACACTCAGGGACGACATCTGCGACAATTGACCTCATAAATTTCATTAAAACAGAACTCGATAAAAAACATAAAGTAGCTGCATTATACATTGACATGAAAAAAGCATTTGACACCATTTCAAAACACAAACTACTGGAAAAACTCATGGCAATAGGTATAAAAGGAAAGGAATTGAAACTAATAAAAACATATTTAACCAACAGAATACAAACAACAATAGTAAACGACTCTGAAAGTAAACCAATGGAAGCAGAATACGGAATACCCCAAGGAGGAAATCTACCCCCAACTCTGTATATAATATATACGAACGATTTACTAGAACTAAATCTCAAAGGAAAACCTTACATATACGCTGACGATACCTGCATTGTGTATACAGACAACAACTATGAAACCATACAGACAGACATAAATACAGACATAAAACAATTAGAAACCTGGTATACATGATCTTCAACAACAGAAACAAAACTAAACTAACAATCAACATCGAAGGAACAGCCATAAAGCAAATAAGCGAAGTAAATTACCTAGGACTAAAAATACAAGACAACCTTAAATGGGACAAACATATACACCAACTAACAAAGGAGAACGCCAAGACAATAGCAGCACTGACAAAAATTAGAAATTACATACCAGAAACAACAAGGAAACAAATATACAACGCTCTCTTCAAATCACAAAATACTTACCTCAATAATATCTGGGGAGACACAACGAAGAAAAATATAACGAGACTACAAATACAACAAAACAAAATATTAAAAATACTATACAAACTAGATAAAAGAACAAATACCCTAAACCTATACCAACATACACAGGAACTGGACATAAGAAATATGATTACACTAAACAACTAAAGCAACCTACTACTCATATATAAAATAGAAAATAACTTAATCAAGACAAATATTACCTTACAAACAAGTACATGAATATAAAACAAGACGAAAATCGGACATAAGAACAGAAAGATTTACAACAACAAAATATTCACAAGCTCTAACTACAGATACAATCATTCAATATAACAACCTACCCGAATATATAAAATCACTCAAGTACACTCCTTTTAAACTAAAAGTTAAACATATTATTCTAAACAACAAACTTAAATAGAATAACAAAGATAACATTAGGACCACAACATCCCTTAATACCGATAGCCCGAGACGGGAATAAATGCCCACTAACCTCGAGGTGAGGACGAAGGGAAGAAAAGTGCAATACATTTATATGTTGGTAAATTAATTATACATTATATAAATTTTGGTAAATTTGTAAATAAATTTATCTCTCTCTCCAAAATAAGGATTTAATGTAAAGTATTTTCTAAAACTGTGATTAACTGAAAATTATATTTCTCTCTTTTACGTCACATTTTCCTTAATCTAGGTTATAAATGTATATTTAATATTATCATTTTGTTTGTAATTTAGAGGTGCTTAAAACTTTGTATAATAAATAGAATTAACCTGAAAAGGAAAATTACCTCAATAAATGAATTTGCATAAAAAACAAATTATACTATATTTTCATATTTTAGTATCATAACCCCCCTTTTTAATTAGTACTGTGGAAGCTTTTATCTGGCCTTTTATTTTCTCGTGGTTTTATGAAAACACATTTTATTATAGCTTTATTTTCACGAAATTTTATTTATACTCTCTATGGTGTTTTTATTAATTATAAGTAATATTTATATATTCTAAAAAATCAACTTTACGAAAAAAGTATTATTTACACAAGCATACTTGCATAATCATCCAAGCACAAATAATTACTGCAACTAGAATACCTTATACCCGATAGCAAATAAAAATGTTAAGCTTATTAAACATAAATCATATCATGTATTTTTCCCATTAGTAAAATTATTCAAATAATTTGTTTATAAAAGGTTCAAAATTAATATTCACTTACTTTATTTTTAATTAGCTTCGTTTAAAAGTCATTATGAAGAATGATGTACAAAACGACAATTTATTGTTATTACAAAACGTATAAATAACCGTTACATAACCCATAAAATATTTTATCTACGATCGTACAGAAAGTAGACGCTTTTTGCATCATTTTTCATTGTAAAAGTGGCTTTTTAAAGCACTAGTGCTTTTTTACGTTTTTATTGCACGGTAATGTCAAATTGTTTTTATTGCACAGAACTGTCAAATCTGACAGATGAATGTATTATAGCACAAAATTTCGACGAAAAACTTAATTTTTTATTAATTGATACAAATAACTAATAAACTATAAATAAAATATATAATACAAACCAAATGGCATATTTATGAACTCTGAAGATTTCATTTAATGCAAGTCGAAGCGATTACAATAAAGCCAACATTTTTTCCATAAATAATAATGGCGGCCGACATTTGTGCAACTTGTTTACTGGTTGCTAAGTAACGCTTTCATTAGTGCACTGCGGGTAAAATATGTTTTCATTAATTGAATTCTTGATATTACATTAAAATATTACTCATAAGAATATATTCTTTGAAATCCTTTACGATCGAAGATAAAATTTTGTAAGGCACACGTGTAAAACGGTTCTTTATTGCACTCCTGGCTTTAAAAATACTCGCTCGTTCCTCGCTCGTGTTTTTAAACGCCAGTTCGTGCAATAAAGCATCACTTTTTACACTTGTACCTTAAATAACTATTGTATACCATTATTGATAAAGGCATTAAGCTGTAATAAATTGAAAATTTCGTCTATTTAAAAGCTATGGTAGTTTTGATTAATCTATTGTTGGATGTGACAGAAAATTAAATGCAGAGATTTGAATCGAATTTACAGTTGTTGCTTCCAATTAATGATAACTCTTTAATATTTGACGTTAATCAAATTTAGAAAACAAATTGGATTGAATGAAACATAATTAAATTTTAATGCAATAATTAAAAATTAGACTAAATTAACAATGAGAGTTTTTTTAAAATTTATATCACTTAGGAATTTTTAATATCAAGGTAAGTAATAATAATAATAATTTATTTTTTCAACAGACTAAAATCTAATTACTGGGAAATATTTAAAAACATCATATAAATCATATGAGAATCTAAACAAAAATGCGGTACTGAAAAAAAAGTTAAACACAATATATATATATATATATATATATATATATATATATATATATATATATTAATAAGATAACTTAAGTTACAAATATATAGATATTCCAATCAGAAACTTATAGAGACCGCAATTTTATATGTAAGTAGTCCACATTATTAGAATAAATTGTTGATTTTATGCAGGTGCGATACATTCGTATATAAATTAGCATTTGCATATCAAACTAGAACACATTTAAATTGCGATAAAATATACGGTCCGGTGCCTGAACAAACTAGAGAGCTATAAATCCCATGGGGAAATTAATTTTGCCATAAAATATGTCAATAACTCTGAATATATTAATCCATCACACTAGGAGAATTGTACAGTAACCTAAATAACAAATTTAACATTTTTGTGAAACTGTTTTTCCAAATAAATATGCTAATAAATTACATTTCTACCAAAAGAAACGATGTATTAATTAAGATAGTTAATATTAAATGATTATTAACATTTAATGTAGCGACGTAAGTTTTTAAACAAATATGTTATAGTTTATACGGTTGATTTATTTCTTCATACGAAATTATAATTATACACCCTTAAGAGTTTGAATAATAGCATTTTTTAATACCAAAATAAGATTATGAAAATTTCGGGTATGAAGAACTTTTAACAAAATATTGATTAGGTAATTTTATGAATTTAAAATTGTTATTTATTTGTATATTACTAATTTTATTACGACAATAAACAATTATTTTATAAATAATAATCATATTTCCTCACCACAATATTAAATCCTTGAATAAAATATGTTCATAATCAATATTTCATACTGATGAAATCATCTTATGACTACTATAAATACTTCTTCAAGGAAAGTAGCGTTAGCGGACATTTGTATTAATTAAATAATAATAGAACACAATGTCGAAACAATTGATAAGAGTGAATATAAAATCTCATATTTTATTACAGTAAAATTATGCAACAATTTAAAATACGACAAATTATTCGGACAGAAATAATAAAAGCGGTGTTTTGAGTTAAAAATAGAAACTAATTACTTAAACAACTACTTATCTGGTTAATGTCAAGGTAAATGAGCCATAATAGAAATGTAATTTGCGTGCCACAAATAGCAGAGCTATCAAAGTAAAAGTAATTTGTGTTTAGTATAATACCCATCGATCACATATAAACATTGGTGTGAATTAAAATCATAATTAATTTTTTTCTAAAATAAAAATTGAATGCAAACTTTTAGATAAATTATTATTTATAATTTAACTTGATATACAAGTGTTACAACCCCCCAACTGTACAAACATTTATTTGTAAACACTAACCGCCCCGGGGTGAGGGGCGAAGAAAAATATTTGTTTTTCCCGAAAACAGTTAAAGGGTCGTAACAACAAGAAAGTTTTCTAAATTTACATGTTTTAGTATAGATAACATTAAACCAAAAAGATGAAATTTTAATTTTTTTCCTTCGGTATGCAGCTTTAAAATCGTTTGTTATTTTAACAGACAGGTTGCAAAAATGTTGGCATCCTGATGATGATAAAAAGAAATGAAGTATGTAAGCCTCTGACTCTCCTTTTTAAACTTGTTATTGAAAAAACATGTGAGATGTCAGGTATTTTTGTAGAAATTGATAGAATCATAATTATTTTTATAGCCCATGATACTTTTATTTTTAAAAAAATCCCCTAACCACAAAAAGGCAATATGGCTATAAATAATAAAGGCTCATGATTTAACATGCATTTGACATCCGTTGCAGAAACTATCCTTAACTACTTCTCACATACGTCCCGAGATATTACTTTCAAAATATGATGACAAATTCTCTTCGAAATATTAGTTCCCGTAATTACTTTAAGTTAAGTGTCCTGTGAAAAAGTAAGAGATGATATAAAAAACCAAAATAAAAAAATAGCAAAAGATTACTATGGCTTAAATATAGAGATCATTACATCTGTTATAGATATAATTACTGAACAACTAACAAGATTATTTAACTTATGTATTTCGTATAGTATTTTTTCCAATGCATTGAAAATGGCGAAATGTATTTCGGTATATAAAAAGGAAGACTCTTCTGAACCAGAGAACTACAACTAAAATACTAGAACATATTTTAACTGAGCAAATTACAGAATTCTTGGAACAATATAGTATTTCAAATGAATCTCAGTTTGGGTTCCGCTCAGGGAAATCAACTACACTGACGAGCAAAAAATTAGGGTCACTCCGTTATTTGAAGTTATTTTAGAAATGTTTAGTTATTTAGGTATTTTCTTGGTTATAACAGTTCACTAACTGATTGTTTGAATAAAGAAGTAATATTTGGTTGTTGAAAGTTTATGGAAAGTAATAAAAATGAACAAGTTTACTTTGATTTGCTTTTTTGAATCAAAAGCAAGTTTAAGGACAGAATAGTTTTTGTTTATATGGTCTCATCTGTTAGTTGCAAATTGTTTGTGTATTGTTGTCATTGTTAGTGTTTTGCAATGAGCATAAATCCTGTTGTTGCGGTACGAATTATGGCGGCTTTAGAAGATGGCCGCGGTCACCGCGAAACTGCAAGAAAAGTTGGTGTCGTGTATGCAACGAGTATGGCGGCGATACGAAAAGACTAGTCTGCTCACTCGAAGACCTGGTTCAGGGCGAGGCAAGACTACAACTGGTAGAGATGACTGCTTTCTCATTTCTAGTGCTTTGAGAAACCGAACAGTCACGGCAGTTTCCCTTCGAAATCATCTGTAAGAAGTAAGAAATGTAAACAAAAGTCAGTGGACAGTTAGGAGGAGCCTTCATGCTGTTAGATTATCTTCTCGAACTAGAGCTACTGTACCGCCGCTTTCCCCGCTTTCCCGTGAATTGCGAGGTTAAATTTTACACGAGAGCACTTGGCTTGAACAAAACCGGATTGGAGTCGCATATTGTTTCCGATGAATCGCGATTCTGTCTTACGAACTCAGATAGACGTGTAAGAGTGTGGCGACGGCAAGGCGAGAGATATCCTCAAGCGTGTATTTCCGAGCGACTTCCATTTGGTGGAAGATCAGTTATAGCATGAGGAGGCATATCTTTTGATACTCATATGGAGTTAGACTTTATCGAAAATGGAACGTTGACTGCACACAGGTATCTGACATAGGTTCTAGAAGACCACATTTTACCGTTCATGATGATTCTTGGAGACGACGCAACATTTATGCATGATAACGCACGAACCCACACTGCTCAGATAATTACTGAGTATCTTGATGAGTGTCAAATCACAAGATTTCTTTGGCCTGCTTGCAGTCCAGATTTAAATCCGATTAAGCATGTTTGGAATGAGATAGAAAAACGGTTACGAAGACATATACCGACCACCAGAGAGCTCCATGACATACTTGTGCAGGAATGGGATAATCTTCTGCAGAATGTGATCCAAAATCTGATCCAGAGCATGCCTCGTAGATTGCAAGCTGTTATCACTGCCAGAGGAAAGAATACTCGCTACTTAAGTACTTAAACTCTCTTTTGTTAAAAAAAAAACATATTAAAGTAAACTTGTTCATTTTCGTTACTTAGCATATAAAATTAAAATTGTTCATTTTCAGTACTTTCAATAAACTTTGAACAACCAAATATCATTTTTTTATTCAAGCAGTTAGTAAACTGGTACAGCCAAAAAAACACGTAAAAAACTAAAAATTTCTAAAATAACTTCAAATAACGGAGTGACCCTAATTTTATGCTCGTCAGTGTATATTAGCCATTTGTGATGTTTTTGACTTGGGCATGACTGCTTTTGAAAACGAAGGAGAATTTTCTAGATCTCAGTAAAGCTTTCGATGATATACTATGGAGGAAACTATAAAATGAAAATAGAACTCAATCAAATTTAGAATGATCGGTCATAACAAATATGGTTCGCTCTGCATATTTTACCTTTGTGCACTCGCACATTTACTATGATATAATTATTTGAGGACATTCTTTTATGTTAAATTAAATATTTCTTATTCAAAAATATCATTTAAAATTTTATTATTTTATGAGCGCCATGATATGAATTATAGTAATGTGTCATTTATGTTAACAATTTATTTTCGATGATTTAAAGCTTAAACCACAGATTTAACAACCCTATAAATTCTAAGTGATTTATAACATCAAATGCCACTTGTGATATTATTAAAACGGTACTAAATAGATAACATGAACATCCAATTTTGCAATACAGTTAAAACACAACAGCACTCAATAAGTCTCCAGTCTAACTAAGAAAAATATTTCTTTTTTAATTCCACTTTATTCATCAACATACTCTCCTTCAAGAGTGATAAATTCATTCTAAAGCTCCTCTAACATTTCGCCTTTTATGTAAAACGATTTGTCTTTGCGGAAATCACTTCATTTAGGCCAAATTTCTTTCCCTGGAACATCTTTTTCATATCTGTAGAAATCCAGTAGTCGCTAGTGACCAACTCTAAAGAGTACTGTGAATGGAAAAGCAATTAAAAGCTTAATTCATCCAACTTATCCATTGTTTTCGTCGACTTGTGAGACGAGTATTGTTCTGGTGAAACAGCACTTTTGCATATGTGGAGCCGTTTTTTTTCTTGATTTCTGCACTCAATCGATCCAACAATGCCATGTTACATTTACTATTGATACTTTTGCCTCTCACAAGATAGTAAATTAACAAAATTCCATGCGCGTCCCAAAATACGGATGTCATAATCTTGCCAGCTGACTTTTGAGTTTTTGGTCGCTTAGGACGACTTTTACCGGCTGCTGTCGACTCAGGTGATGATCTTTTTGATTCAGGCGTATAGTAGTGGATCCATATTTCATCCATTATCACATACCGATGCAAGAAATTCTATTTAGAACAACAGCTCCAAATAGCGCTCTAAATAGTAGAAGGGTTGATGTTTCTGGTCCGGTATGAGCAAACGCGACACCCTTTTAGAAAGCAACTTGCACAATTTGGGCAAATTTTCATGTAAAAATATAAAAACACTTCCATCTGATATCTTCAAGGAGTCAGATTTCTCATAGAACTTCTTTTAAAACTCTGTCGTGAACATGTTTTAATATTTTCCATAACAGCTGCCGATTTTGGGCTCTGGCCTGCTCTTTTCAGGATTATCGGTGCTTGTAGGACTGCGTTTAAAATTCAGCATCATAATCAATAATAGTTGATTTCTCTGGCAAAGAGTCCCCATAATGCTTACCAAGCCACTGTTTGGCACCAATAGTATTTTTCCCCATCAAAAACCATAATAAATCAAAAACACATAATTCCTTTCAATCCATTGTCTTGAAAATTACAAAACCGGAGTAATTTAAATAACTCTAACTTCTGAACTAACGGTCAGAATCCCATAAAATTTTGACACGTACTGTTTGAATGTTAGTAATAGCCAGAAACCACATGGATTTGTCAACAAAGTTTCTATATGTGTCAGACTTTTTGAGTGATGTATTATGTCTATATTATATATAGATAACACTATATAATTTTGGGAAGTTGTATTGATTGGTTTATTATATCGGTTAGTGAAAATGCTATTTCCAGACTATGCTTCTTTATTATTGTGATTTGCAAATCGTCACCAGTAGAATGTTTGCATTTTTAACTCATATTACTTGAAAGTCCTCGAGTACTGTCAGGACCAGTTAAATGTTTTTTTTTAATTCATACTACTTGAAGGTCCTCGTGTTTAGAAAATATTCATTCAGAATATATATAATTTTCAGGTTATTTTTTATCAGAATTATATTTATTTATTATGTGTTACTTATTTCTCAAAATATTTGGATAGTTTATTAAAATAATGTTGTTTTGTGTAATTAGTCTGCGATGGTTAGCTTTTAGGTTTTTGTATTAATTGCCTCTATTGCCTCTAAATTAGTAGTTTAGGCTTTTCAACTTATTTGATTTGTATTAAAGTCCTTTGCTTTGTTATAGAAAATTAACTAATAATTTAAAAATATGCAAACATTTCGCAAATTTATAAGAATAAGTCTTACTAGGACTACAAGAGAAATCACTTTTTGAAACAACTACTTCTCAGTTCGCAGTTCGTTTTGAATAACTGATATTTTTTTGTATACTAGGGTAAATCTTTTATTATTTATTTATTTTATTAATGGAAAAAATCTTGAAGAGAAAAATAGTTTGAAAAGCATATCCAAAATTTTTCATACATAATTTCAATATTAGAATAGTGTTTATTATCGAAATACTTTTGTATCAAAAAATATCTACATGCCGCAATGGCCTAGTTTTTTTATTTTTGTTTGCATCATATTATGATCGAATATCAATATAATCCATAAAGCATTAAATACATCACATTGTTAACATTTGTTTGCCAAATGGAGAACATCAATCAATTCCAATAATTTCCACATTTAATTCTTTTAGTATTGTCATAACAAAATTCACACATTGCGACATTCGCAATCTCTAAGTATCTTGGAATTGCTGTTTATATTAAACATTACTTCAAACCACATCCCTGAAACCTTAAATTGAAATCAAAAAACAAAGCTCAGCAATTTAGACATTTGGCATACATAAATTAATGCTATTTCGTAAATATATCTGCAAAAATTCTAAAATCCATTTAATTTGATAAAGTAGTACCAAATCTCTCAAGAAATTCCTATTGAAAATGTCTCTTGAACTTTGCTAGAAAGTTTTCCTCTAGTTCTAATATACAAAACATCCTAAATAATTTTTCATCTACCCGACAAAGCCACTGTGTGGTGAAATAATATAAACGTTTTTGAAACCATATACTGTGTCACTATTTTATTAAGTGATACGGTGTTTCAACAAGTAACAGCCTCATCAATCCAGAATTTAAAGCATTTATGTTTTCCTGTAATCCTTTACACACTTAAAGGATCAAACATCTTTCTACAACAATCTTTGACTAAATATATATCTTCGTAATTCACCTTCGCTGTCAAAATCATTTAACGGAAGACTAAATACTAAACTAATCAAGTACGAGTCCATAGCTTTTTGAAAATAAGTCCAGGAATTTAAAGACACTCATAAAAAATAGTCCAGCAGATTAAGGTCAGGATTTCATAAGTTCCAATCCATATGTGATAAAATGACCTTTCTAAACTATCTCAAACAATGCGAGTGAAATAGGGTGCCTCGTCCTGCTGATTATTATTTTTTTGGAAATGTATCATTTACCTTTAGTACTATAACTAGTTATGTGTTTAGAAACTGTAAATACTATTAGTTTAAAAAAGAAGAAAGGTCTTCGGATTTTGTTTTAAATACCTGTCCAAACGTTATAACATTACCTTTTTGGGCCAAAAAGGCCATATTTGGCAAATAATCTGATGAATTGCCATCAAGAAAGTCTTCATACTTCATATAGCAGAAAAGTAAAGAGTGGAATGGAAGAACACATATTGTGAATGCAAGCCTTTCCAAATAGGATCAAAATTTTTGTAGATTATTATTATGTATAATATTAGAATCTTTTGTATAGGGTCCGCCAATAGGGACGCGCGAAGTTTGCCGGAAGGGTGCGGCCAAGTTGTTCGAGGTAGAGCTGTCAAAGTTGCTGTCATTTGTTCAGTATATAACCCCAAATCACCATAGCCAGTTTGAGTGTCGAGCAGCACGTGCAAATTATTAAATTTTTTTACGAAAATGGGTCATCAGTTCGAGCAACGTTCCGCGCACTTCGCCTATTTTACGGTCGCGATGATCGGCCTGTAGAGTCGACTATCCGTCGATTGGTGGGCAAATTCGAGTCGACTGGTTCAGTAAACAACCAGCCAACACGTCGACGAAACGCCCGATCGAACGAAAATATCGCTGCTGTCCGTGAGAGTGTGCGCGAGAACCCGAGGCAGTCCATTTTTTGTCGTGCACAGGAACTTGGCTTTTCGGAGACATCAACTCGCAGAATTTTGCATCTGGATTTGGGTCTGCACCCGTACAAAATCCAATTGACCCAGGAGCTCAAGATAAACGACCACAGACAGCGTCGGGCGTTCGCTGACTGGGCTCTGGAGCAGTTGGAAGCAGACCCCCATTTTGGCCGAAAAATCATCTTCAGCGACGAGGCTCATTTCTGGATGAACGGGTATGTGAACAAGCAAAATTGCCGCATTTGGAGTGAGAACAACCCACACGAGGTCCACCAAGTGGCAATGCATCCCCAGAAAGTCATTGTTTGGTGTGGATTTTGGGCCGGCGGCATCATCGGTCCGTACTTTTTCGAGAACGAAGCTGGGGCGGCCATAACCGTCAATGGGGAGCGCTACAGGTCGATGATAACCAACTTCTTTTGGCCTAAACTGGATGATATGGACACGGACGACATGTGGTTCCAGCAGGACAGCGCCACGTGCCACACAGCCCATGCCACAATGGACATTCTGCACGAGCGATTTCCGGACATGGTCATCTCGCGCGGAGGCGATATCAACTGGCCACCGAGATCGTGTTTTTTTCTCTGGGGCTATCTCAAGTCGCTGGTCTACGCCAACAAGCCTCTAAACACCGATGACCTCAAAGTCAACATACGCAAGGCCATCGCTCAAATTGAGGCCGATATGTGCTCCAGAGTCATCGAAAATTGGACCTCCCGGATCCGGGCTACCAAACGGAACGATGTTATCTTCCATACTTAATGGGGTCGAATACCCTTTCGAATGAAAAATAAATTTCGTTTCTACCTCACACACAACTTGTTTTATTCAATTTTAAAGTTCACGCGCCCTTATTGGCGGACCCTATAGTACTTTGGATAAATAACTACCTAATACCTATGAGCCTCTTGTACCTAAAAGGGATTACTTTGTGACCAGTAGTTTCAGTTGTAACGATTAGTAGTACAATTCAAACAAAATTTCGGTTCGTCTGAAAACACCACATTTCTTATCAAATTATTGTCACGGTTGTAAATATCTATAGGCGTTTTATAAAATTCTATCAAAAACGTTTTTGGGAAGTTCTTGAACTAGGCAAATTTTATACCGATGATTTTTTTTCGCCTAAATATTCATTTAACAATGAATAATAATAATTTCGTGCGTAACATATTTGATTCATAAGATGTACCAATATTCTGGGCTGCATTTTTATTTGTTACAATTATCCTTTTCTATTATAGAAATAGCTCATATAATAAAAGTATTGGCGACTTGTTTACATCATTGTTTTGATTAGGTACAAGAAAACTTATTTTTAAAATTGATTCCTCAGAAAAAAATCAGCGATAATTAAGAGATTAGAAGTGGCATCGTTTGACCTCGGCGTTCAAGTTGTAATACGTGCCCGTCCCCGGAAAACTTGCAATTACTTCATTTTCTGGACCTTGCAGCTAAATAATCAATAAGCCCGACACGTGCCGGAATCATTTTCACTTTCCGCAGAAGGCGTGGGGTGGATTTATTTCGAGGAGAATACAAAAAAGAATCCGTCCGTAAAAAAGGGCATGTGTAAACCGCACCACCCGAATAAGATAATCTCCTTTCCGGCTAAGCCTCCTTAATATATTTGCCACTTAATACCTGTCACCTTTTTGTGAACTTCAGGACGGTCCCACCAGTGATCCGTTATCCTTCGCCATAATAAATGGCTGTACTTCATTATACATATTATATACACACTAGCATACAACGTTATATACAGTTCCTTTTGGAAATAGAGAATAAATTCCCTGAAATGGTTCTTAAGTAAATGATCGGATTACTATTTTTAAGAGTTTGAATTCTCTATAAATTTTAACAAAAATTTAAAATAACAAATTAGTTAGTATATTTATATCTAAGATAAGTTAGATTTTTTATTGTTTATACCCTTGTCAACATGTTTAAAAAATGCATTCTATAATCTTAAGAAAAAAAAAAAACAGAAATTGAAGTAAAACAAAAATTAAAATTAAACGCTTTTCTTTGCATTTTATTGAGAACATTTAATACATCAACATTATCTAAGTAAGGATAAATAATTATAAAATGAATAAAATAGGAAATTATGTCTAATCAACAAAAATCATGGGAGGTTTTTGATCAACTTTTTTTTGATTATAAATAGTTTTTCCCCACTAAGGTATAGCGATAGTTTGAGAAGGATCTCCCCCCTCTACTATTGCATAACATTTTATGCTATATACTCTACAATTTTATAGATTAGACAGTACCTGTAACTAAAGGGTAACCTCATTTAGTTTTTAAGGTACAGGTACTGACTAATCTATAAAATTGTAGAGCATATAGCATAAAATGTTATGCAATAGTGAGGGGGAAGATGTTTCTCTAATTAATTAATTATTCTAGTAGGATACATAGTTTTGTATTGTAGTTCATTAAATTATATGATTTTGAGAATGAAAATGATGGTAGCGACCGTTACTATGTGGTAGTTCATTTTAAAAAAGGTTAAATGAAAATAATTTTATTTTTTTTATTTTTTTAAAAGTTTTTATACCACTATTTATTGTATAATATACACAAACAAAGTTTACAATATATTATCAATTTTGACACAACTATAGTTTCGACCTTTGCAGGTCATTATCAAGTGTTGAATGAAGAAGAATACAGGGTGTTAATTTATAGGGGAGGTATGAATTTTTAATGAACCTAATTAGGACTGAGATTTATTACAATTGATTAACTAAATATGCCGATCGGATTAAGGTGCGGTGTTTTCAGAAGAGGTACATGTCATTATGAGAGCTTAAATAATGGCGAAGAAATTAAATCCGTCTGCTCATTAAGCAGATTAGAATTAATGTTCTTGCTTTGGCGGTATATGTCTAATGACTCCAAAAGATTAAGCCTTTGGCCTTTATTGCAAAAATGTAAAAGTTTTAAATTATCCATATGTGGAAATGAATGATTACACTCTAAGAAATGATTTGAAAAAGAACTTGTTGTATGTCTAAGTCTGAATGCTCTATAATGTTCATTGTATCTCTTTTCAAAACTCCTACCTGTCTGTCCTACATATGTGCTGTTACATTCGGAACATGAAATTTGGTATACTCCCGATTTTTTAATAGATTGAATTTTGTCTTTCGCGTTAAAAAGTATATTTGAAAGTTTGCTCGCTGGTCTAAATGCAATTTGATGATTTTGTTTTTTGAAAATATTTGATATTTTATTTGTTACGCGCCCAAAATAATGTTGTTAATTTTGTGTTCGTTCGGTCTAAAATATTAGGATAAATATGAGCCCTTGTTGATTTGTACAGTTTTTTGTGAATAAAATTTTGTATAAGATTAACTGGGAAACCATTCTCCGTGGCTATTGATACAATTTTGTCTAGTTCTGTGGTTCTACTTGAATCAGATAGAGGAATTGTGAATGCTCTATGTATCATGGAGTGAAATGCTGCTAACTTATGTGATAGAGGATGATTTGAATTATAAGGAATTGTAGAGTTGACGTTAGTAGGTTTTCTAAATATTTCAAATGTAATTGTATTATTCTGATGAATTAATGTAAGGTCCAAAAAATTGATTTTATTGTCGTTTTCTCTCTCTACTGTGAATTTTATTTTAGGGTGAACACTATTGATTAAATTTAAAAATTGATCTAACTGTCGTGATGTACCACTAAAGCATGCGATAACATCATCTACGTATCTAAACCAAAATGAAATATGTGCTTTTGTGAAATTTGACCTGAAAATTTTTTCCTCAATATTTGACATAAAAATTTCTGCTAACAAAGGACTGAGAGGGGATCCCATCGCTAACCCGTTAGTTTGTTGAAAATATTTATTATCAAATTGCAAGTAATTTTGATTTAATGAAAGTTCTAATGCGTCTAATAATTCTGTTTTTACAATGGGATTAGTGTTGGATTTATCTAAAAGGGTATGTGCTATTTGAAGGCATTCGCCTGTGGGAATATTAGAGAACATACTACTAACGTCAAAAGAAACTAATTTTGAGTTCTTGGGTGTAATAATGGATTTTAGTTTTTGGGATAGTTCAAGGGAATTAAAATTAATCATCTTTTTAAAAAATTTACAAATTTCACTTCTCAATATTCTGTCAAAAATGTCTAATGGAATCATTAGACATATACCGCCAAAGCAAGAACATTAATTCTAATCTGCTTAATGAGCAGACGGATTTAATTTCTTCGCCATTATTTAAGCTCTCATAATGACATGTACCTCTTCTGAAAACACCGCACCTTAATCCGATCGGCATATTTAGTTAATCCATTGTAATAAATCTCAGTCCTAATTAGGTTCATTAAAAATTCATACCTCCCCTATAAATTGTTAACACCCTGTATTCTTCTTCATTCAACACTTGATAATGACCTGCAAAGGTCGAAACTATAGTTGTGTCAAAATTGATAATATATTGTAAACTTTGTTTGTATATATTATACAATAAATAGTGGTATAAAAACTTAAAAAAAAAAATATATTTTCATTTAACCTTTTTTATGATTTTGAGAGTTATTTATTCCTGTTTCCCTTTAAAATTGGAAATGTAACATACAAATATTAAATATCGCGGTTGGATATTGAGTAAAGGGTGCTGATGTTTTTGAAAACTAAGCTTCCGTGTACTTTTCATACAGGGATTATGCCTGAAAATACTGTATCGGGAGCAGCGAGGTGCGAGATGAATGTGAACGTTTGACTAGTCATTTGTAAAATCACTTTCAACCGTTTGGACTCGAATCCTTTGAGCTAGTAACTTGGAAATAAACATTACACCTGATTGCCTATAAATTCGCCATGATATATTAAGATATATGTTGAGATAGGTCCAGATAATAGACATCCTTTTACGGCTGTTATTTCTACAAATATTTTAATTTTTTTGAATGCTGTAATCCTAATTAAAAATCGATTATGGGAAAATAAAAATGTGTGTATTGATTGTAATAACTAATATTATTTCTTTTTAAATATATTAAAAAAAACATAATACTTTTCTTATATAATTAGCTCACTTATATTATTATCATCCACCTGATTCAATTAACAAGGTTATTTGTTATATTAATTAAATTAAATTATTAAACCTTTATGTAAATAAGTAATAATCGTAAATTCAGAGGAAATTTTCATAACCAGAAATTCCTGAAAACATTATAAATTCGCAGTCGTATCCGCTAAAGTGAATTAATGCCAATTTTGTTCGAGGAAGTAGGTGGAGGAAAGTTTTGCGTTAAGCTTGCTAAAGCTTATTTTCTGTTCTCGCAAGTATTGTTTATATCTCGAATACGCCCTGTTCTATAGATTTGCACACCGGAAACATAAAATTCAGCTTTAGTTTAATAAAACTTGCTTTCCTGATATTATAGCGTCTCGGAAGTTAAATGACATGAAGCATATTTTCTCCTAAATATTTCAAACTATCCAAGTTTTCTTTTTGATGTATATGAAATATTACTTTAATTAACATACAAATAAAATAATAATAGCAATATGTACACAAGTAAAAGAGCAGTAGTATCTAGCTCTTTTACTTAACCTGCATTGAACGTAATACTGGAAAAATTATCAATTATAATTAAACTACGGGCTCTAATATATGCAAACATAAAATTGATAATAAAATAACTGTATAATTCGTTCAATATTAACAATAAGAAACATAAAGGAAAAATAATATAAAAGTAACTGAAACTATGGTATATTCTACCAAAAAAAAATTGTTAACCAATGTGAGCGTTTTCTCCTTGATTTATTATTCTTAGTTTGTCTATAAACTTTCATAAGAGAGTCATTTAAAAATAACATATATTATTATTCCTGATCTGTTCTCTCTATTCAATGCAAATTTTCAAATCGTTGTATTTAAAGTGTATATCGTCATCTGAATTTATATTTTTACACTGATTATTAAGCAATATTAGATTTTCTAATTTTATAGCTTAAAAATAAGCCAGAGATCGTGCATAAAAACGGGATTTTAACGGAATAAAATCGATATATATAAAAATATCATTTTATGGATACCAACAATTTTATAGACTGTAAAATCAGTATATTATGTATTCTCTTCTTTCCCATAAATAAAACCTCTACAGTTTCTCCCACATTTAGAGTAATATCAGTTTTAAATAATTTGTATATAATATTTGTACATATCGTAAATATATTTAAAATAATAAAATTTCCCGTTTTAGAACTAATATTAATACATTTAAAATTTCCAAAGATAGTAAGAAAATAATAGTTGATAGTTAAAATAACACTTAGTTTAACGATTAATTTATTTTATTTCTTACCTATTATTTCATAATGTGACACCAAGAGATAAATGAGAAAGTTATTCAAGAAATATTATAAGAAAATAATTGGTATATCTGAAATGTGTAAAGTATATATTTACATTACAATTTAATTAAGAAATTAATATAAATTAAAAAAATAGTAGCAATTTTCTTGTAAAGTATTACGATCGTGGTATTTTTTGAAACTTTTTCTCAACAGTAATATGTATTTTAAGACTCCTAGATACCATAGTAGTAGTAGTAGTAGTAGTGTTAGGCTATCGACCACGTGGTCCTTCCGCCATGTGTCATTTGTGTATTTGTGTGTGTGTAAATGAGCTTGTTACTTTAAAGGATCGCCCCCGTCACTTTAAAGCACCATTAATTGGATCCCAATGGTGAATGGTACCGGTCACCCATCCGACTACTGACCCGAATCAACGTTGCTGCACGTCAATTCGGGGCCGTAACCGATGCGCCACCACCGGCGTGTCTAGATACCATATTATCCTTGTTTTGGTGTATTTTTCCTCGAAAAGCGATAAATATTTTGAACTGAAAGTTTAAAAGCAGCTTTTATTCTTTATCGTAAGATTTAAAAAAAAAATGGTAAAAATTTGTGTACCGGAAGTCACTGTTCACTCGAAGACAATTTTTCTTTTTTCGAATTTCCTTTTAACAACAATAAAGTTTTTATAAATATTACGGTTTCTGAGAAAAAAATTTAAAATATTTTTTTTTCATTTTTACAAAGTTATAGTTACCAGGTCTATAAATATGAAACCGGAATTTGCCCATAGATGTCCCTAGCTGTCAATGTAGTTACCGTCAAACCGCGTCATTGGCGCCATTTCCTTGTTGACATCTTTGACAAATTGACAAATATTTTCAACTCACAACAATACAAGTTTCATATAACAGCATAGTTTGTAATAGCGTTGAACATTTTGTTTGAATTTTGTGCCTGTAAACTACGATTTGGGGACTTTCTGTTACCAATTGAAGAAAACTGCTGCAAAATCGTATTGAATGCATATCGAAGCTTACGGTGAGTAAGATCTTGGCAAATCACAGTGATTGTTGAATTTTAAGAGTACGTGAAAATGTTTATAATTTAATAAAATCAAAGTGCTTTGAGTGCTTTAAAAAATTCAAAAGTGGCGATTTTGACGTGAGAAACTAAGACCATCGAAGAAGTTATTGGACGAGGATGACGCTCAAACGCAACAACAACTCGGGGATCAATTAAATATGACACAAGAAGCCGTCTCCATACGTTTGAAAGCCATGGGCAAGATTCAAAAGATGGTAAAATGGGTTCCACATGAACTGAATGAAAGACAGCAGGAAAAACGAAAAACCACTTGCGAAACGCTCCTCGCCAGGTACAAAATAAAATCATTTCTCCATCTAATTATGATTGGCGATGAAAAGTGGATATATTTTGAGAATTCTAAGCGTAAAAGATCATGGGTAACTCCAGGCGAACCATCGACATCGCCTGCAAGGCCAAATCGCTTTAGACGGAAGAGAATGCTCTGTGTTTGGTGGGATCGTATTATTATGAGCTGCTAAAACCTGGAGAAAATGTTAATACTAAACGCTATCGACAACAAATGATCGGTTTGCATCAAGCTTTGCGTAAAAAACGACCAGAATATCAAAAAAGGCAGCACAAAGTGATTTTGCTTTATGATAATGCACCATCGCACAAAGCAAAACTGGTCAAGGAAACGATTGAGTTTAGTTGGGAAATACTTTCGCATGCGGCTTACTCAACAGACTTGGCTCCGTCCGATTACTACTTATTTGCATCGATGGGACACTCTACTTTTACGAAAATGGCTCGATGAGTGGTTTGCCTCAAAAGAGCAACAGTTTTTTTGGCGTGGCATCCACAATTGTCAGACAAGTGGCAAAAATGTATAGCTTGCGATGGGCAATACTTCGAATAAAATATTTTTTTTTTCATTTTCATACAATAAACGTGTATTTTCTATACAAAAAATCCGGTTTTATATTTATAGACCTGGTAATAAATATTTGTAGCAGTAATAAATTAATATTAGGTATTATTTATTTTATCCAATATGCAAACAAAAATATTCAACTATTATACATAAAATTTTTCTATAAAATTTTGATCGCATTTGGAAAGGCTTGACTTGTTGACAAAATATGTCTTCTTCCATTCTCACCTTTAATTCTATGAGTAAACTATAAAGAGTACTTTATTCGTGTTTGCAAATTTGCTTACTTTACTTATTGTACAAAAAACAATTAAAATATTAGTAAAAAAAAAAACAAGACAAAAACTCATTAGAAATACAGCATAAAAAACAGTAGAAAACTTCGTCGTTAATAAAAATATTTTTAAAATGTACCAAAATTTTCCCTTCTAATTCATTAAAAATTTTTTATTTATTTTATCAGAACAATTTAAAATATTTTCGACTCGGCGACTACGGCAAATGTTCAGTACAATTGCACATTTATAAAAATACATTGAATTTCCTGTGGTGCGTTTGTCGACGAACCACCCGGTATAGGGAAGTATTTTCATGAAATTTTTTTTTTAATTAACATTGAATATTTTAAATAAACTGAGCTAATTTAATATACAAAATCATATAATCTAATATAATTTCAATTTAAACTTCTTATATTCGCTTCATAACAAATCCATCTCCTATTTCAATATTTATCGAATAATAAAGTCCAAGTAAACCTCCTCATTAACACAAAGACCAAAACAAACTATTTAATTTTGATAACTAGAAGATTGCAAATTACCTTTTTAATTACAACAGAAATCAGCGAAAATGATCCAATCCCTTTTGGTAAAGCCAACTCTTTCTTTCAACTTTTGTTGTTTCCAAAAATATTAGATGTTTTCCTAAATCGGAAAATAACCCCACTTTGTTTCAAGCTAACGTCCCATTACACGTCTTCCTGTCATAAGCAAACTCTTTGAATCTTTCATAAAACAAAAACTCCTATATACATCTATTAAATCCATCCGAGATTATCAATTTGGCTTCCTTCCTAAAAAATAATACTCTCTAATAGATCCAACCAAATAAGAACTCAACAAACACTTTAGAAGACCCAAAGAAAATTAGGAAGCATTGAGATGACGCAGAAAGGAGGGTTCTAGAATAAAAAACATATTCTCAAAGTGGACGTAAAGCAAAATAAGGTTGAGAAACTATGCTTTAGTGGTTATTATCTGATTTTAAAATAAGACACTTGTTTGGTTTCATATTGGTATATTCAGTTTCCTGACACGTGTTTCGGTCAATCACGACCCTTTTCAAAGGAATTACAAAATTAATTGGTATATCTCGTTAGCTAGATCAAATTTTAAACATAATTAATAGTGTTCGACAATAGAATTAATTTCCTAGTCCATAGATTAATTTGTCAGAATAATAGAATTCAATTCGAAATAATTAGAAAACCTACTAACGTCAACTCTACAATTAACTAAAATTCAAATAATTAAAGTTAGTTGCATTTCATTCCATGATTCATAGAGCTTTTATAATTCCTCTATCTGATCAAGAAGAGCGATGGAACTAAGCAAAATTATTTAAATAGGAGAATGGCTTCCCACTTAGTCTAATTTAAAATTTTACAAATCAACTAGGGGTCATATTTATCCAAATATCACTGATCGTATAGAAAATTCATAAAATTCACTTGCTTTGGCCAAGTAGCAAATAAAATTTTGAATATTTTTAGATAACAAAACAATCAAATTGCTTTTAGACGAGCGAGTAAACTTTCAAAGAAAGGGTTTGAGTGGAAAAACATATTTAAGTGTGAACTCCGCCCCTGCTTAAATTGACCGAAATTTTATGTATGTTTTTTATTTTTGTTAATTTGTTAATATGTATTATTTTAAAAGGAGACCGAAGATAAATAAATAAATAAACATTAAAACGTCAGAAGTATAACAAATTTCATGTTCCGAATGTAATAGCACATATGTAGGACAGACAGTTAGAAGTTTTGAAAAAAGATTCAATGAACATTATAGAGGATTTCGACTTATACATTTAACAAGTTCTTTTTAAATCACATCCACATATTGATAGATTAAAATTTTTACGGTTTTGCAATAAAGACCAAAGGCTTAATCTTTTGGAGTCATGAGAGGTACACCGTCAAAGAAATTGTAATAAATCTTTACCTAGTCAGGTTCATCAAAATTTCACACCTCACCTGTGTTGTTTCACAAATTTATTGACAAACTTTGCTTGGATACATTATACAATAACTAAAGTAAAAATGATGTATCTAAAGCTGATGTACTGCGAATCAGTGGAGGAGAGGTTATGGGTTTGAGTGGAAGATAATCTACAAGAATGAAGTCCGCCCTTCGGCATCGCGTTAAAATTATATGTATGTTTTTCCTTCAATTTTGTATATCTCAGTTTATTTATATCTTACATAATCATATCCGATAAAAAATAAATTACTATCATCCTCATGAAAACTATTATTATTATACATATTAAGAAACAATTATTCTTTAAAGAGTCAACATTTTTTTCAAAAATTTTGATAATAAAGGGTGTCCCAATTTCGATGCTCACCATTGGTATCTCTGTTATTAGAAGGGATAGAGCAACGGTTAAATGGGGAATGTTTTGTAGAAAACAGTGCTCATAACAAATCCTATTTCAAATTTACCTTAACTTTTTTCAATTTTAAGATATTTTGAAAAAAACAAAATTTGCCAATTTTAATTTTTCTCAATAATATTCGATGCCTAACGCGACCGCTATTAAACCTTTACATTATTCAGACACTTTTTTAAGACAATTTTTTTGGTGTAAACAGAAACCCTTCTAATAACAGAGGTACTAATGGTGAGCATCAAAATTGGGACACAGTGTATAAAAAAATTATAAATAATTTATAATTATCATTAAATGTTTCTATTTAATTACTTACAAAATTACTGCAAATTTTCTAGTAATTAATAATTCATCCAAAAAATTGCTTCAACTCTTCCTAGAGTTGAAATCTTGCAAAAGGAGCACCTATTAACAGTTGAAAAACGTTTAATATTTTACCAAAACTAATTTTTTCCACTATAACTTTAGTATGAACAAATGAAAACTATAGTAAAATAAAATAGTTAAAAATACAGGAAAGATATATAAAAACAGATTAATTTATTTTAAAGAACAGTTAAAAATGTAAATTTATTGTATTGTCTAGGCAACTAAGTAATTTCGGTCAAACTCTTTTAGAATACAAAATAATATTGTTTAATCAACTAAATATTTTCCATTTTGTTAAATGACCTTTCACCTTCATGATTCCGTGCTTGTAGAATTTATGGTCCTTTTCAGCAAAAAACTGAGCCAAATGAGATTTAAGATCTTCCTAATTGGTAAAGGTTTTACAATTTAAAATATTCTGGAAACTATGGATTAAATGGTAATCCGATGGTGCCATATGTGGGATATAACATCACTTCCTAATCCAGCTCCAGTAATTTTTCACAAGTAACCACACATATGTGAGGTCTTGTGTTATCATGGTGGACCACTACTCCTTTGTGATTTACCAATTCTGGCCGTTTTACTTAAATTACTTCGTCTAGTTTTGTGAGTGGTTGACAGTAACCATATGAATTAACCGTCTGGTTTCTTGGAAGTAGCTCAAAAAATAAATACCTTTGTAATCCCACCAGATTGGCAACATGATTTTTTTCTGATGCAATTCAGCTTTTGATGTGCTTTGAAGTGGTTTGTTTGTTTCGTCTTACACCATGATAATGTTGCTGTACATTACCCATTTTTCGTCACCACTAATGCTTATTTTCAGAAAGGGATGGGTTGAAGTTGTTTCGAGGTCTTAAGCGAACATCTTTCGATTCATGCGGTACCCAAATGTCGAGCTTTTTATCAAGCACAAGGCGTTTTATTTTCTATCGCAGTATGCGATACACTTAACCCCTTTGCTATCTCACGAACAGCTATGTGACGATTCTGTTCGACTATGGTTTTGATTGGTCGTCAGAAAGTTGCTTTTAAGAGAAAAAAATTCCAGAACGGATTTTTTAAAACTAATTCCGGTAGGTACGATCCGTTAAGAAATAACGACCATAAACTTCATATATCTTCTTTCAAGCTTAAGCAACTTTCTTTCCTTTACGGAAATAAAAAAGTAAAATATGCCGAAAGTGTTAGTTTCTGTCCTCCATTGAAAATGTCTCTTAACTAACAGCAACAAAATGTATCACCTGCTTCTAAAGAATCGTCAATGTCAATGATGTACTTAGCTCGATGTACACCACTAACACAGGTCATTCATAAAAATAAAGCAAGGACGTATATCAGCGATTACTTAGTTATCAATCCAATACTTTATCAAGAAAGTAATCGAAAACTTGTTAAAAGAGTTGAATATCTCAATAAGGCCACATATAAAGAGATGAAAAACAAATCAAAATTGAATCTGGAAATATGTGAAACAGGATTCAATTCTAAAAATTCGTTGAAATCACGTCCTAACAAACAAAGTTTGTATAAAGAAGGGTTTTGACATATGACATGTATTTTAGAAAGAAATAAAAGTCACAACAGTATTTACATGGAATCAAATAGAAAACAAAACAAACGTAAAGCTTGGTTATCAAAGCAAAAACTTATTTTGAGAATAAATTAATATTAAGATTGGATGGAGTAGCATTGTGCATTGTATAAGTAAGTATCGTAATTTTTAGAGTAAGATTTGGTCGGGATGGATTGATGAGGCTGTTACTTGTTGAAACTCCATATCACTTAATAAAATACTGACACAGTATATGGTTTTAAAAATGTTTTTATTATTCTACAACAATGTTTTACCACACAGTCACTTTGCCAGATAGATGAAAAATGATTATTACAATTTATAGTTAGGAGTTATATACTAGATATTAGCATTGTTGAGTAAATGAGATAGCTAATATTAGAAGTATAATATGTTTGTGTTAACTTGATTAATTAAGAAATTACATTCATTCATAAGTTAATATCTCCTTAATAGTCGGAGGAACCATGTGTTTTAATCAATCAAGTTGATTTTCACTCATTATAAATATTATAGGGATAGGCACTTTTATAAAGTTGAAATATTATAAATGGAGAATTTTCTCTTTATTGACTTTCAAGTCTTTTTGCGTGATTGTACAAAGAAGCTCTAGTAAAAACTGATCCTCGATAGAGAAGTACGGTCATATATATATATATATATATATATAGTGGAAATGTGTACGATGGAGGATTAAAGGGGATGGTGAACTGACGACATGTATTTATAGGGTTATTTATAACAGGAGGGTTAGACTTGTTGAACGGTATCAATTTGTTTTGTAATATTTTCTATCGATAACTAAAGGTTATTTAGTTCTATACTCGATTTCGGCGAATGTCCTTTCAAAATTTAACAAGATTAAAGAATTGCACTTCATATTAGAATTTCTATTGTACATGAATAATTGCCTAATCTTCTGTTCGTACTCTTGCTTTCTTCTTTTATCCATCACTGTATGAATTTTATTCAAACCAACACTTTGAAGAGAGACATTATTGTAAGTAATATTTCCAACTACTTTTTTATTTTTCTGCCCTAATATTATTTAGAAGGCAGAAAGTTCTCTGGTCGATAGCCTTTTGACAAACTAACGCACTAAAACATCATTCATTATTCATTATTTATTATATAAATGTTAACTTGTAATGAATTTATCAATAAAAATGTGTTTTATTATTATTTAGATTATCGATTACCTCAAAAAAAATATTCAAATTTGCTTACTTATTATTATTTAAAAAAGTAGAGATTCTCTATGAAATATGCATATTTATTTTTACCATATGTCAACAAGTTATTAATGATTTAAGTCCTTTAAGGAAACTGACTAAACTGTGATTCATGGCGTGGGTCGAAATGATTTAAAGTGGTTTATTTTATTTTCTTGTACGCTTTGCATAAATGAATATATAATTTAATTTCCTTTATCGTATTCAATTAGATGAGGTAGAGATGATTACGAGTTTAATTTACTTATTTGTAGATATACCTTTATTACTTAAAAAAAAATAACAGTAAGTTCAAAAATAAATCTTGTTTTATAATTTAAAGAGCATGATTATACAAAAGTTATGTACTTAATACTACTAGAATATATATTATTTTTAAATAATTATAAATGATGTTGAATTACTCGAAACAAATTTTATGATCGTAAATATGGAAATATTCGAAGCAATTATCATCAATTACTTTAAAACCCTATACTACCGCAAAAGCCCATTTATCATAATCGTTGGGCGTTAATTACATGCAATACGTCGGTAAATTAAAATCCAATCCAACGTTGGTAATTAGCGCCATTAAACCGCCGATAATATTTTGTGAGTGTTTCCGTTTTTTCATGGGAGGATGAGCTTTTTATTCGAATTCTCACAGAATGCATTCTCGTTCTCTTCGGATGGAGTAACATAAAGGTCGTTTAATGAGAGTAATAAGAAGCTTTCCTGTGATTTTCTCTAATCCACCCGTATTATGACATAATCACCGTTCATTATGCATGCAGACGCATAGATTTCATCTGAGCCGGTGGTGTACATTACAAACACGATGTTTTTCATTAGGTTTTTTCACCGAGAAGTTGTTATTACTTTGTAATTAGACGTTGTTTGTTGTAGAGACGGGAGATGTAATGAAGAAAAAAATTGTATGGTTGACATTTAAAATTGAAAATTGTATATATAATCATAAACATTAATTATGTAAAAAAATATAATCTATAATATATAATTAATAACTTAAATTATTAATAATATTAACTAAAAATTAATTTTATCTGATTATTAATTTATCAAATATGATAATATATCCCCACACCTCAAATGGGTAAAATGAGTAATAAGATTATATATAATAAAATAAGGCTGATTTCTTATATATTAAAAAACTGGAAGTTATTTTATCTAATTATAACTTTTGTAGATAAAACAATTTTCCTGTTTAATTAATAAATATGACATCTGATGTGGTCGTAATGGTGATAATAATTTAAAGAAAATTCAGCATTTACAAGAATTGCATACAATCATATCTCCGAACTGGTTGGATACGTTGATAATGCGGATGGACAGGTTCCGATTCATTTCCCAGAAACCATTCCAAGGGACGACACAATTAAAGACCACATCCTGTTTTGATACCCGCCAGTCGTGCTATCTTATTCAAAAAGGCGAATGTACATTTACATTTGTCCCGAGATGTTATCTTTGCCGTGTGTCTACACCGGTTTTAAAGGTAATGCCGTATTGTAAAATAAACACGAGCGCCAGAGGACGGCTACCACAATTTTCTATATCAATTTAATTTATGATACGATTCAAAACGCACCAGGGAATTCTTATCTAAAGGTAGATTTTGCGAGTAAATAGTGTATATTGCTTAATTGGCCGGGTTGATATTTACATAATACATTGTGTTTGATTTCATTCAGCACGGACGAGTTAATGAAGACATTTTGTGGTCGTTGCAAAGGTTTACTCACGCTTACAATGAGTGAAATGTTTAAAATATGTCTGGACTATAATGACATTGACATTAAATTATGGTTTGCCTGTAAATAAAAGCTACGGGCCGGTTTCGGGCTATTCTACAATATGAGGTTGTGAAAATTATTAATTCAAACAAAAGAAGATTCCTCAAAAGCGTTATAGAGTTTGCAAAAGGAAAGAAATCTGCTGTATGCGCTCATATTGAAACTTTCACACCTTTTTGAATGAAATATAATTAAAAATGTCTTTTAATTTAAGTAAAAAAATAAAAAATCTCCACACCAAGAAAAGTTAAAAAGAAGACTGTTAACAGTTAACAGTCGAAAAAATAATATGAACCTGAACTTTATTTGTATGCAACAATCAATGAACGTGATCGTGTAGTTTAAAAATGAATAGAAGACTAGTTTTTAAATGATGAATTTTATGAGTCTTTCAGTATTATTAAAAATAATTATAGCAATTAAGTTATATAAGTTAGTAACGACATTATATATTATATTCAACGATTATTTCGTTGATAATACTTAATATTATTGGAATGGAAAATACACGTTGTTTGATATACTGAAAAGGATAATACTTCGGACGACTCAATAACGTCCATTTGTCATCTTTCAATGGGATTTTCCCTTCATTGTCCGCGATTCTTTTGTCACTTTATATACTCTTTGAGGCTGGGGCCTTTCATGGATTGGTTAGTTTATCGCATTTATTTTTCTACCTACGAAAATCTGGACTCTTAAAAACATGTCAGATATAGTTTATATGATCATAATGTTTGCCCATTCAAAGATTATTTATTACACTAATGTCCTATATTATAATCAATAATGCGTATGCGTTACATTGCTTAACTAGGGAGTAATGAAGTATAAAATGAAATAAAATAGAATTTATTGACCTTTACTATTCGCCAGCCTAGTTACTACCGTTAAGGATAAATATTTACCATATTTTAACCATCCATATAAAGTGGTGGTAAACAACCGTACATAATTAATATTATATATTTTTATATACAAGGGGTGTTCAAATGAAAAGGTACGAAACAGAACTGTGTATATAAATAAAGTCTTTATTTAAATAATACACTATATACATGATCACAATGATTCCATTCATTAATGATCAGAAAGATTTCGTGTTTCCAGAACTTCTGTTGCAGTGACAAGAACCAGTCCTTGACAACGTCCTTGATTTCGTCGCCCGAGTTGAAACGTTGCCCTTTATTACATATTTTTAAGAATATTAAACATATGTAAATCGCAAGGTTGTTGGGTGGAAGGTCAAGTTACTCCTTCTAGAACTTGGCCATTTCCGCGTGTAAGACTGTAGATGTGTGTCCCGGTCTTTTATTCTTGCTATACCTGTGTAGTCTTCAAAGCGTATCCTAGTAAACATCCGAGTTCTGGGTGCTTTTAGCTTGAGGAATTCAACCAGTAATGGACAGCACCTTAACTTGGACGACGAACTCAAGGGCGTTGTAAAGGACTGGGACTCTTCACGGCCATATGAGTTCTAGAAACATGGATTTCTTCGGCTCGTTTACCAATGGATTCGTTGTTTTAAGGCTTATTGTGTTTTAAATAAAGGAATTATTTATACCCACAGTGTTGTTTTGTACCTTTTCATTTGATCACCCCTTGTATTGCAGTATTAGAAACGTCGATCATCAACGACAGTTTTGTTAAACATTAACCAGTGAATAGCTACTCATATGAAAATTAACAATCCGGTTGATATCTTCTATAGAGACATAGAGCTTTTCACACCCTCAATCATTATCTATTTATTTTCAAATTTAAAAAATGACCAAATAATAATATAATTAAGCTATTGACATCACATTTACCTCAAGGGTCGAATTTGGCTCCACTTCTATTATTTCTATACACGAATGATGTGTTCTCAACATTCAAGTGAAACTTTCTATTAAATGCAAATGATATTAAACTTTATAGCGTTGTTAAACATGTAGGTAACGGTTACACAATTTTATTTCGTGGTGTTTATCTAACAAGCTTTCATTGAATGTTAAAAATGTTCTGTTATATCATACGATAGAAAATATCTTATTTAATCTTTAATCCATACATCTTAAACATAATTTCATTGACAAAGCTGACAGGAAGTAATGACCTTGGAATTACTATTGATTACAAGTTGACGTTTAATAATCATGTTACATAATTATCATGTACGGGTTTTATCGTGAACTTGGTTATAAATTGCATATTTTTGTCTTTGTCTTTTACTGATTAAGTATTCTGTTCAAAACCTTAAAATATCGTATAGTACTATAATTTGGATACATATGTACATAAAATACAATATTAATATACCAGAAAATATACAGAAAAAAATTAGTCGTTGCATATACTTTAAAAAAGACCATACACATAGTTTTGATATTCCTTATTTATAATTATCATTTAATTCATGTATGTTTTTTGTATAAAATAATTCACTATTATCGATGATGAATTTTAAACATGTTTAACTTTAAAATTCCGCATTTGATAATAAGATTTTGTGAATATTTGGGTTTGTGTAATATTAAATAAAATAAAATAACGAAGAGTAAAGGAATAGTTTTTTATTAAGGATATAAAATGATTCCCTCAAGATTGTTAGGTATTTATATAATATTAAATGAATGCATTAGAAAATCAAGGACAATATAATGATAAGGTTTAGTAAGCAAAAATAGCAGACTTGTCTATTATTGCTTTCAATGTAATGAATAGCACTCCACACAAATTTCTTATATTTCTGTTTCTAATATTCTCTGCAAAACATGATCAAATTTGAATCTATTTACATGTTTTTCAATTTGAGGTATAATTTATATATCTTTTGTATCATTTTTCTATTGTAACTCTAAGATTTAACAAATTTCTCCAATAATACTAAATTTTGACCTACTAGAAAAGTAAGAAAATCATCATTTAGCAAGTCGCAGTGAATTGAATTTTTGTCAGACTAAAGACTTCTTATTAGTTAGTCTATTTTTTTATTTTTTTTTTAATACAAAATAACACGATTATCTATTTTAAATCTCCTGCATACGTTACTTTAGAGTATTATTTCCAGGAGGTAAGATTATAATATGATTTTTGTCATTAAATATTGAACTACTACTATCCCTCAACCGTGATTGCATCCCAAATTACCAATTAGGCTTCCTTCCAAAACGATCCCCTACCCTTCTACTTACCATCCTTACCTCAAAAATCCCAAAAACACACCTTGGAGGAAATTCATCAGCCGTCTTACTACTGGATATCCAAAAAGTTTTCGACTCTGTCTGGCATCAAGGTCTGTTATACAAATGCTACCTCCTTAAAATTCCTACACATATTATCCTCATTATAAAGCAATTCCTTTCAAACAGCTCCCTTAAAGTCAAAATGAACTCCTACTGCCCTCCCTTTACTCCTGTACAAGGTCTACCCCAAGGATCCCCACTATCTCCTCTACTCTACAACATCTTCTGCTTTGTTATCTACGACCCGGATCCTCTGTACTTTAATCCCTCTAAATACTTCCTTCAATTTGCAGATGACACAGCCCTAATTTGCACCCTCTGTACCTAAAGCTCTTCAATCCCTCCAGCAGCTTATTGACACCCTTCAACACTGGTTTTGCAAATGGCGAATTAAAATCAATCCCCACTAATCCCAGCTTCTAATTCCCTACCACCGTAACAATAATCCTGCTCACAATATTCATACCTCCCACACAACTGCTTCCCCTTCTACAACCATAAAATACCTAGGCATTACCATAGATCAAAAAGTTAATTTTAAAAATCACACAACTCTAAACAAAATGAAAATCACCACGAGGGCCAAATTATTTAGAAATTTAATTTACAAAAACAAGGGAATTTCCACCAAATCAGCTGTTAAAATCTATAAAATGATTTGCCACCCTCTACTCAACTATGGTAGGTAATATCCTTTTCTTCCACTCCTGCAATCCTACTCTCCACAATATCCAAGTTAGCGAGCGATCCTCCTTAATAATCCTTACCCAAATCCTCCATCCTAATAATCAATGACTACCTCTGTTATTCCCATCAAAGAACGCCTTCTATACCTCAGTGAAAAATTTTCCAAAAATTCCTTTAACCATCACGTCCTTTCCCTTTACTGCTTGCGCAGAAATCCTAACCAAATCCTAAAATAAACCCCTTTATTCACTACATTTGAATTCATCGCATCGCATCATCCATTACCATCATCAGAGACAGACTGACGAAACACATCGACAATGACAAATCCAGGCTGAAAGACCGCTGATCGATAGCCATTTAGCAAACTAACAAACTAACGTCAACTGTATCATTCATATATTATATTAGTTGCATTTGTGGTTGTTAATAAAGATGTTGTATCGATAAAAAACGCCTAACACCATAACGTTGTTATTTATTAACCGATTTGAATCAACTAAAAACAAATTAAATGGCCGTTTAAATACTATGAAATGACATTAATTATATATTTTCTCAAAATTAACATCATTGACAAAAGACAGTCAACTTTAAATATTTAAATGGCTGCATATACTAAAATGTATTAAAATCCTTTAGTTCGTTGTAGAAAATTAAATAATAAATTTAAAAATACGAAAACATTTCGTGAATCTACAACAATGAGTCTTACTAAGACTACAAAACAAATTAATTTGAAACAACTACTTCTCTAGCTAATACTTCGACAGACATTGAATAATACAAATTAATTTGCGTGTTACAAATAGTACAACTATCAAAGCAACACTAATTTGAATGAAATTATTTCTGTTGAAAAAACTAAATGATAAAATGTACTTTAGATTATTTAAATGTAACTATAATTTAAATTTATTATTTAATTTTCTACAACGAACTAAAGGATTTTAATACATTTTATTATTCAATTATGCTCTAAGTGGGTATTTTTCCTTAATCTCGAACGTAATGATTTCTGTAGAACTCACTAATCCACCTCAGGTATAAATTCAGACCTTCAGTCGATTATATTTCATTCTTGTGTCAGTTGCCGTACATATCTGAGTAAGTTATTTATATTTCATTATATTTACTATCATATTTCATTATATTTATTTTAGTAAGTGTTTTTATTTGTATTTAAAATCAATTTTATAATAAAGCTGTACTGAAGAGAGCGAAAGTTCGAAACACGTGTCTGCAGATGATTATAAACTTGAATGCTAGATTTTTTAATTGCTTTTGCTAATTTAATTTAATGAAATCAGTTTAAAATTCATTTTTCATAATTTTTCATTTATAGTTACATTTAAACAATCTAAAGTACATTTTATCATTTAGTTTTTTCAACAGAAATAATTTCATTCAAATTAGTGTTGCTTTGATAGTTGTACTATTTGTAACACGCAAATTAATTTGTATTATTCAATGTTTGTCGAAGTATTAGCTAGAGAAGTAGTTGTTTCAAATTAATTTGTTTTGTAGTCTTAGTAAGACTCATTTTTGTAGATTCACGAAATGTTTTCGGCTGCATATACTTTTCTATTTTTTTGTACTAGACATTATTTTTCTGAATCCGATGATGATCAATATGTTGATTTTAACTTGATATTTTTGTCCAAAAAAATAATAATAAATCTTATTCATACGATATTTTCATATAAATTTAGTGTGCCTTGAAACAAATCAGAACAAAAAAAAAGCCATTTGTTGTAATAACAAATGGTTGACATTACTTTCCAACAAATGACATTTGTTTGTTCACACTAAATTTATAACGAAAATATCATATGAATAAGGTTTATTATTATTTTTTTCTAACATAATACGATATGATACGTGATCATCTGAGACATACGGTATATATATATTAAACTACTTAATGAAGAATCTGAGAATTATTTTTAACATTAACATTTTACAAAAATGTACCAATTTTGTATGCAAAATATTTGCGTTACTCTTATTACGGGTTTACTAAATTAAATTTTCTTTTGTAATATGTATATTAAAAGATATTTACACTATACTATATGGTCTATTACGAAAGTAATGCGCGTAATTTTACTGTAAGGCAACCATTCATCGCAGCGGAGTAAAACGGGGAATTTTGGTGAAAGGTCTGCATCCAAAACATTCAAGATGCTTCAAGAGATATTCAAGGATGACTGCATTTCAAGTTCAAGAAGGACCGGGAGTAAATAGACGACGAATCCCGTCCTGGGAGGCCAAAAGGGCTATTTTGACGTCCGAGAAACTCTCAACTCAGCTTTAATTAGCAAGTGCTCAAGAGATTAAAACGCCAGATCACGCGCGTTTCGTCTGACATCAAAAACAAGGTCAAGTTCCACAATGACAATGTCTCCAGCCACATAGTCTTTATTGTTACTAATTTTCTGGCCCGGAGCCACATACCACTGGTCTCCCAGTTTCTTTACAGTCTCGATTTGGCTCCGTTCGAATTTTTTGTTTCCCGACTGAATAGACGGCTCAAAGGAATAATTCGGAGTTCGTGGAAAACATCTAAAAGCATGATACAATGTTCATAAGAGATATTCCAGTCAATGCGTTTCAGGATGCCCTCCAGGCATGGCAGACAGGTTTCGGCAAGGTATTGATGCTGGGGGAGAGTATTTTGAAGAATTTTAAACATTTGTACCGGTACGATCAGTAACTCTTTTTTTTCCCAGAAAATTCGCATTAATTTTATAATGAGCCATGTATATTGACTTTATTCTAAGAAAGTCGTAAATTATAATAAATAAATAAAATTTTGGAAATTTAATATAAAAAAGTTCAAAACACATTTACAAATTAAATAAACTTATTTATATTATATCATAAAATTAATTTGAAATTATGGTAATAAGAATTGTGCTAAAATGCTTGAAAGCGTTGAAAATTGAACATAAATAAGTCTAAGTTACGTTACAGTTTAAATGTATTAAATTTGATTCCTTATAATTTTTTAAATGCTTAATGTCTGCGTAAAACGTACTACTATACATAAAGTATGTTATAAAGCTAAATCATGAAATATATTTGGAAACAAAATAAGAAAACACATTTGAAGCCTAAAAATTATAGATAAAATGTTTAACTTTTATTCAGAATGTTTTTTTGCCTATCATTTTGATTAAAACTTAAACTTATATCTATAATTTTTAGTCTTCAAATGTGTTTGAATAAAATTAAGAAGTTAAAATAAAATTCTTTAAAAATTTTCTTCACAATTAATTTTTATTTTGCTAGATGTACATTTCGGATACTATGCACTCATTATCAATAGCTTATAACTTCTAACTGTAAAAAAAAATATCTTAGAAGATAAAGTATGATACAACCGAATATATTGCATGCACTAGCTTTAGAAAATAAAAAATTGATAACATGTAAAAAAATGCTATAATATTGTAAACATTCATTGTATAACTCCTAAATTGTAGCTTTTTAAAAATATTTAAAAAAATAATAATATTCTTTCATAATTTCTTTTAAAACTTTAAATCCTTTCTTTAGTAATATTAAGAATAATTATGGTAAATTGTCCAAACATTTATGAAAACACAAAAATCTATAAAATATTACAGATCTGAAGTTATTTATTTATTAATATTTCACTTTACAATATCCTGTTTATATTATTATTAAAGAATAAAGAATTATCTAAAAATTATAAATTATACATTAAATAAAGTTAGTAATAGATTTTAACAAAAGATTTAAAACAATATTTCGAAATAAGTGCATCAGCAAGTTATCGTTCCAACAGAACACACTAAATAAATATAAAAATTATAATTTCACCCTGACAACCTTAAAAAAATCGGTTGAATTTAATTCATGGTATTTCATCTCTATTTATTTATTATTTATTCATTAGCACTTTGTCACACTTGCTTTATAAATGTAAAAGTAAATAAAACATACAAATAATTTCGACAGCAAGCTGAAAGAGTGTTCACTCTTGAAGGGTGTTCTTCCACTCTAATCCGTAGATCCTTTCATTTATTGCTGTTTCGTGGGGAATGCAAATGTGGTAAATATCGTCACTTAGATACAGTATGTATGGTATGGAAATTTTTCAAATTCCTCATCATAATAATAGGCTTTCCATATTAGAAAAACTCATAAGATATTTGGGATCTTCTTTTAAACATCAATTATTTTAGGGCATATAAGTACAGTTCATAACATTTTTTATGCCTTTCTTTAAATATCCTCAATTAACCCTCAAAATTATGAATACGATTAATGAGAAGAATTATTTTATTTTTGGGTATGCATGTGGAAATTTTTCAAAATTTTTGTTAGAATTATATTCAGAAAAACAATACTTATAGGTATAATTAATAACATCTTTGATACTTTCTTTAGATATTCAAAATTCACTCTCAAAATTTAAATAATAAAATGAAGAATAAAGAATTAATTTAGTTTTCGAAATAAGATGTTAAGGTTTGTCAAAAATTCTATAATAAGTACATTTAGATATAAGTGTATATAAATAAACATTCAAATTAATTGAGACAGCTTAAAAATAATTAAAGAAGTAAAATTGTAAGTTTTCGGGACACAATTAAAAGTGAAAAAATGTTTTCAAAAACTGACAGAAAATTTGTTAATAATCTTCAGAAACGGAAAAGTAATAAAACTCAATTTTTCTTTATAATAAGATTTTAAAGATCCACAGAATAAATCTGATTAAGATTGTTTTTAAACGAAAGTTTCAACAATCGTAAATATACAATTTATTCATTTAGATAGTCGTTTTATTATAACCACTTGTGTTCTATTAGTATTTTATTATCAAAATAATTAACATATTTATCTGTTGTTTATAATGTAGTATGGGAAGAATCTGTCTTTTAAAAGCGACAAGTAGAATACTGGATAAAATGGAGAAAAATATGTTGCAAAGAATCATCTAAAGGAGGTAAGAACATGTTTATGTAATATATCTCAAAATCTACGATTTGATGAAAACAGAAATAATTTATTTTGAAAAAAAACCTTGTCTAATCTAATCTTCTGGTTTGGAAAAAAACAAAATTATTTATTATAGAGAAAAGAATCTTGTCTAATTTAAACATGATTTTCTATTAAAAGGAATAAAATGTTTAAAAAATTGAGTTAATCATGTTATGACTTAATAAAAATATATAATTATTTTACGTTGTAGAAAATTAACTAATAATTAGAAAAAACACGAAAATATTTCGTAAAATTTACAACAAATGAGTCTTATTAAGACTACAAGAGCAAACCACTTTTGAAACAACTACTTCTCTAGCTAATATTTTCGTGTTTTTTCTAATTATTATGTTATGACCTACAATTTTAAATTGTGATCCTTTTGTTTGGTGTCACATGGGAAATGCCTTTCGTTGCTGGATGAAATTGTACTATACGCCGGACTAGGGATATTTTATAATTACTAGATGCCCCACACGAAAATTGCTAGAACATATATTCCCCTTCGTACAAGGCAATTCAGTTAAAGACATTTCCTTGGTACATCTATTATCTTTAGATCAAGCCAGTCGAGAAGATTCAGCGGTTCGAGATGATTGACTGGAACAAAGATCGATCTGCTCAAAAACAAATGAATAGATTGATCAGGAACTTTAAATTAAAATACATTTTCATTTAAAGTTCCTGATTCAAGATGTATCACAAAGTGATGGCTTCAACCATTAAACAGAATAGATCGATGGCTTGTGAGGATCTTGTCCATCGCCAATTTGGAATATAGAGTATCACTAGATTTACTGTATGCAAATATAATTATTTTATGCAACATATTACTTTACTACACAACTGATTAGAATAATTTAGATTACAAAAATTGAAATTTTAATTAGTATTAAAAAAATTTTAAGTACCGATACGAATTGCCACCATAAAGGTGCCATTTTATGGTAATATCGTATCGATGGTTAACCCGAAGAGTTAAATACTCTTAAGTGAATCCTGTCTCCAACTGCGCTATGCTGATGAGATCCAAAAAGATCGAAACCGGTCCGCGGCTGTTGTTGACAGGGAACAATAATTAATTTTAAGTATATCTACTAGAGTCATACAGAAATTATATATATAAGTAGCTTTTAAATACTATTGATGAGTATTTAAACAAAAATAGCTTTTTGATAACAGAAAACAAGAATGGAGTTACTATGAATTCTTTAGAAAAATAAATGAACACAACAAAAAAAACCTAAATTTTCACCCATTTTTGGAAATCAATCTCAACTGCTTTAATTCAATCAGAAATAATACGATAATTTTTCGTGACCACAATTCACTCAAAATTCAAAACGCTGCCTCATTTAATGTCTATTCTCAATCCAAACTCATATAACAGCATAATTTCCAAACTAAACAATTCTGTGAAACAAACCAAATGTTTTTAATTTCTAATTAAGATTTTCAAATATGTTTCACCTCGGGTTAAGTGAGCAATTTATTAAATATAAACAAATCCAAAGATTAAATTAGAACACAAAGTCATCAGTAAACGTCAAATTATTCGAGGCTGAGAACAATTTAACGTAGAAACGGATCATTTCGGAAGTATAAAGACTAAACTTACTTTTTAGACACACTAAATGATGAATTAGAACTATATGAGAGTGAAAAACATAATTAAAAATTATGAGTATTTTTGTATAACGGCCTCTCCGATGGAAACTTCAGGAAATTGATTCAAATTCCATCAAAATAAAATCAAAAGTATCTGTCGTTCATTTGCCTTATTTATAATTTAGATTTAACCATTTTAGTAAATTCCCGAGCTACAAATTATGTAATAAATTCGAAACCTCCTAAGGAAAACTACTTACGTTTACATGAAAACCCATTTACGGTTTCTAGTTTAGGAAATTAAAAAAAGTACATTCGGTATATTATCTGATATGCATTTACATGTAGCTCATTGGAATACAAAATTTAATGCTTGGGTAAAAAATAATTGCGATCATAAATTACAAGACTAATCAATCAAATCAAAATTAATAAAAAGAAAGTATCTAAATTAAAGAAGCTAATTAGTCGAAATGATAATAGATTAAAATAAAATATTTCCATTCAAACCTCTTTACTAAATGAAAGAAGGATGTTAAATTTCCCATTCGAATGATATATTCTGCACATTACTTATTCACAACAGCAAGTTTACATTAGGTAAATGCTGTTTCTGGTTGAACATACCATTACCGATATAACAATGCAATAGTATAGCTGCATTCCATGCGAGCTTCATTTAAATTTTACGTGAAAACACAATATCCTCGCTGAGATAATTATGAGATATACGCGTTATTACGTTAACAACAATGGGAATGATCATGTGGGTGGAGGACTATTACGATTTATTAATGCGTAGACCTAAAGATTAGACGGGAGTGTCTCGTTTATATAAAAAATCAATGCAAAATGTGTGGTCTTTGTGCTGCTCCAAGGTTGGTAATGCTAAACACGTTCCAGGACTTACGAAATCAAAGGCTGTATTATATTCCACCCTTGACCATGTGCAATATTTCATCAGCACTTGAATTTAATTACATATTGCGAAAGGATTATTATTTGTGTGTGTGCGGTGGAAAGAGAACGTGGGCGTTGTTGGGGTTCAGAATGACCAATTTAGCTGTGGCGTTCCTTTTTTGCAGGAAAAAGTGTGAAATGTCACCGTGGAGTGGTGGAGTTATATATTTCTCTGAGGGCTAATCGTGTTGGCACTGGTGCCAACTGAATGATACGAAATTATTTCAGTAAATTCTAATATATCAAAATTAAGATATTTTTATTTTACTTAACAAAACAAAACACAAATATTTACGCTTTATTTTAAAATTGATTACAATAATCTTAATTCAGATTAATATCCAAAACAATAAAAATATGAAAATAATAATTAGAACTTATTATTCACACCTGTAAATCAATATTTAATTTACAATTAAAAATAAGCTTTTTGGGCTATCATTCTCTTACCTAAAATTTATTCAAACACTATATTGAAAATTAAACGTTATGATATATGTTTTTAAAACACCGCGTCTTTCTTACTGAATTCAATTGAAAATAAGTATGCAAGAATAAATTCTCTTTGTCAATTGCAATGAAAATTTACGAATGAGCGATTTGGCAGGATTCGGTGGAGATTGATCCACAGACGTCTTTATGTGTGCTCGTCTGGCCGACTGCTCCTGAAACGAAACCATTGCAGTCTTTCCACTCAAACCTCATACAATCGATACGGCATGGGAATTCTTATGTACAGCAGAAAATAAGAAAAGTGTAAACAAGTATCGAGGAAAATACTAAGAAAACAAAATCAATGAGGAGTTTGTAAAGGTGGGTGGTATTTAGTTGTATTTGTGGTTACCTGTAATTACGCAACACTCTTCGTATTATTCTTAAATAAAAATGCAGTCTTATAACTTGTATTCCGCACACAATGCTTCCATGCTCACAATATATTTTGTCATCAATGTATAGCTTAAATTTATAAATTCTTGAATGTTGTCGGCGTTTACTTGGTGGTACATTTTAATTAAAAATAAATACACTCTTCACTTTGTTTTACCACAATAGACATTTATTAAATGCGACTGTAGTTTAGATCATACACTGATCATTATCGAAAATAAAGAACAAAATTTTAAACAGGTCCTATTATATACACTCGAAAAGATACATCACGTCAGTCTGGTCATTAAGAAGGGATCAGACTCCTCTTTTCGAGAGTATATAATAACACCAGATTAAAATTTTAAGTACTTTATGTTTGATAATGATCAATGTATGATCGAAACTATAGTCGCAATAATATCTATTGTGGTAAATCGAAGTGGAAAGTGTATTTATTTTTATATTTATAAATACTTATTTTCCTTACATTAACACAATATAAAAAATACAATATCGGATAGACAGAAAATATTTTCTAAAAACAAATTAATTAGAGTAGTAATAAAAGATCACTTTCATCGTCAATAATTTAAATCCAATTTGTGATCATAGAAAAGTTCCAAATCTTATTAGCGAAAAAATTCTATTACATATAATCCACCCAAAATGTCTAGTCAGAGGGCCAAAAATTTAGCTCTTTCTCTATCAAAAAATGTATACTAAGCCTTTTATGTCTAGCATCAAGGAACTCAAGTGGTTTCTTAGTTCTTAGTTCTAGTCCTGGCCATGAACCTACTTGTGTTAATAACATAGGGCTAAACTATATGTGTTTAAAAATTAACACAATTTTTGGATTGGCACTACTGACAATAATATAGATTTTATTAAATAAAATTTTACAAAACATTTGCTTGTTCAAATTCAACTATAACATAGTTTAAAAATATTATATACTGTGGTAAAAAAAACATAGAAAATCGTGTTTTATTTCATCCTACATTTGAAAATGAAATACCACATAGTAAGGGTCACCATCATCCTGTTTCTTAAAAATTTTAGGTGTACTAACAAATAATTCAAATTATTTTAAGCAGTCAAGAAATTTATTTGTAAATAAATTGATTTTTACGTTCTTTTGCGGTTATAGTGTTAATGTATAGTTATTAAAAGTGACATTTGATACGCCATAAAACCTAACATAACCTTTCAGTACAGTAAAAAATGGCAACCTATATGCTGCATATCAAACACTGCATTCTTTACGAATTCCAAAAAGGAGAAAATGCCACAATCAATGTATTTGATTTAAGCTGTTTAGACACGCTAATTTCTCTCTGAACAACAAACCAAGTAAGTGCAACGATAGAAGATGCTCACTAAAAATTCAGAAAAAGATTGCAGAATAGTGGAGAATATAACCTAATAATTGATTTTCAAACGCGTGTTATCGTGCGTTTCTCTGCTCAATGAAAAGCGTCGAAAGTCTTCCAAAACGCAGAAAGTCATCGGTTAATACCAGCGAATTATAATAATCGCTTTAGAAAAATGAGTTTCTTCATTTGGTGGGATACGAAGAGCGAACTTTATTATCAGTTGCTGCAAGCGGGTAAGACAGTTACTACTGACTGCTAGCAACGTCAATTAATCCGCTTGAGTCAAAAATTGGAACCAAAACGGACGTATACTGGTAAAAGAGATCATCCAATCAAATTGTTCCGTGACAACCCCATGTCGCACATTGCTTCCAATACAAAAGACATCATAAGTCTTGGATATGACGTCTTGCAGTATCTGGCATATTTACCAGACATTGCTTAGCTGCCTGAAATATAAAAATTGAATGACGCTGAAAAAATTTGATTATTCATTCATACACCTAATAAATATTCAATAATTCATGCCAAAATACATGGTCCGGCAGGGAGGTATGATATTTTTGGAATGCGTATAACTCAGCGCAGGGGGAGCCTAACGTTTTTGGAATGATTGATTTGTGACCATTTGACCTTGCATTTTGTTTTGTTTAGTCGTTATGTAATCGTGGACGCTAGTACAGCAACTGTCAACAAGCAACGTTACGTCGCCATCCTGCGTGATTTTTCCTTCCAGAGTTGACAAAGCGTAATATTGACATTAGACGAGTCTTTTTTCAGCAAGACGGGGTAACTTGTCACACCTCAAACGAGTCTTTGGCATTTTTAAGAGAAAATTTTCCAGGATAACTTATTTCGCTACGTGGGGACATAAAGGCCCGCGAATTTATTGAGAAACCATCCCGAAAGATGAATCAACAACTTCTCAAATCAAATTCAAGAGTGTGTTGAAAAGAACGGACATAATTTAGATGACATTATTTTTCGTACAATAATGTTTTTTTTAAATCTTTTTTTGACATGAATACGTAATGGCAAATTAAACAAATACAATTTTGATTTAATTGAAAATTCTCAGAGATATGATTTTTTCAAAAACGTCATACTTCCTTTCCAGACCCTATACATTCCAGTGACTTTTAGAAGGTGATATTATTATTTTGTCAGCATTTATAATGTTTGTTTCTTCGCTGATATTTATACATTATATAAATTCACATATTTTCCTTTTCTATCACAAAACTTGGTAGACTCTTGGTGTTAATACTAAATATAAAAAATATAACATATTCCAAAGTTATTATTCTGTCAGCCATGTGCTACATGGACCTAATTCATCCCCCTCCCCTTTTCCAACAAATGAAATTTGGCATGTTGACTCCGACGAGGACCAATATAATATTAATAATGTATATTTTGCTCTAGAACAGAGGTTCACAACCTTTTTAATATGTTGTACCGGTATGTAATAGACAATATGGTCGCGTACCAGTGTAAATATATCGCAAATTCAAGTAATGGTCTTATTTTTTTCTCAAAAACTTTCTCAACAACTTTGTCGAACAAAAAAAATTATCCCTAACGCTCAATTTATTGAAGATCTATAATTGGCAAAAACTTTGGAAAAACAGGATGCAACTCTATATGTACACCATGCTAAAGTAGTTTGTCAGATTCAGGCGAAGATCAGGCTCAATATTGAGCAATGATCTATATTTGTCTTTCATTGCTGCCATAGTGGAATCCCGGTTTCCCATAAATATGTTATACTGAATGGCATTAAAACTTTCAGAGCTTGGCATGTTTTGGATATCCTGCCCAAACAGACAGCCAAAATGAAAATAAGCTTGTGCTCTCAAACTTTAATTTCCAACCACAGTCACTTATGAGGTCTATGAAGGATTCTTTAGAAAAAAACATACTAATATTTCCTTTCTCGGAATGCTGTATCATTAACTGCAGTTTTCTTTTAAATGCTAATGTTTTATCGCTGAAGTCAAAGAATTATTAGTTCCTTGTAAACTTAACTTTAAATCTTTTAGTCGAGAAAATATATCGGATAGGTAAGCTAGTCTGAATAACCATTCCTCATTGGCAAAGTTATCTTTTTTGGAATCTCCAGAATCCTTAAGAAAAATAGATACCTCAGACCATAACTCAAAAGGTCGACTGAGGACTTTTCCTCGTGAGAGCCATCGTACCTCGGTGTGAAGCAAAAGGCCAGCCTGAGATTGCTAGACTATACCAATAATACCCCTGTTGTTCTTTACAAATGTATTATAAACACGTGAGGTGAGTCACGTTGTTGTCTATCATCGTAGAAAGAGAAAGTATTTGGATTGAAAAAGAACAGACAAAAAGCTCGGGCGATGTATTGTATAAAAAAACACATGATATTACGCAAAATATTGTTCCTTATCGCGTACCGGTGCTTGACTTGTGTGTACTGGTACCGGTACGCGTACCACAGGTTGGGAACCCCTGCTCTAGAAGAATCTGATAGATAAACCAGAACTATTTATTTTCAAAATAAATCCACCGTTGCAAATATGAATTTGTATAGTACCATCATATTTCATATTCAATTTCAATGAATGGGTGAATATATAAATTGTATTAATTATGTTGGGTATGTTTGTGGTTTTATAAAAACAGATTATTCGACATCACCTTGCATCAGTTGTTTGGATTAATATTTTAAATATCCATGATATTGATAGTTGAATTATTATGAGATATTGTATATAATAATTTTGTTTACAGCAGTTAAACGTTTAACGCGCTCAAAATAATCTTATTGATATACTAAAGAATAACATTAATTAATTTAAGAAACTACCTTATAAACATTATAAGTGTTTTAACTAATTCAAAAGCTACGTACAAAATGTGAGAGCTCGAAAGGGACCAGGGCCTCTCTTGTACGTTGATATTTGATTGATAGATTATTTACCTTCTATGACAGTACGATCGACCGTTGAACAAAGGCACGCAAGAGGTCACAAGCCTCATATTGCCGATTCTATGGACCTACCCTTACCATTTTTAGGAAATAACCTCCCAATGATTAAGAGTAAATTGACACCTTTGGTTGAATAATCACAGAGAAGAGATATGACGATTCTTTAGATATTTCAAAGCGGCACCTCCTCCCAATAAGGAGGTTTTTACTCATTTAATAATGTGGAAGGATTTCATCAAAAAAGAGGAGGAGATTCTAGAATTCTAGAATTGACGGTCTCCCTATACTTGAATCTATTAATTCCAATATTTCATAGAATCCTGAACGTTTATGAGATTTTGTAAGAACTGCCAATCGCGTTTCTGGCATTCCTGCAGAAATCTTTTACGATTAAAAAACTAGCAAAATTCTTATTATCTGTTTATTCTTATGGCAAGGCTACACATACACCTGTTTATCTAATATTATTGTCGATATTTCTTGGAAAGTTTCTAAATTCGAGATTCACTATGTAATTATTTCACTTAAATCAAGCATTAATCCGGGCCGTGATTATTATCTAATATAAAAAATGAAAGAAGTTGTAAAAATGCATCATATGATCTTATTTGATATTGTTTTCTCCTGCAAATTGTTTCTGCATTTAAAAAATAACAGATTTTGTGAAACTGGAGCAATTAGAAAAAATAAAACAAACGGATCTCGAATCGAAAATGCAAAAGACCACATGGAATATAAGATTTCGTGTATGATAATAAATAAAACATTTATTATTTATTCTTTTGGAATAGTTGTCATTCCATTCTATTACATCATGTAGCAATAATTTAAATGTTGGTCCCATTAATAAAGCAAAAGTACCATGAATTAAATTCTCATTTAACCCGTGGTGAACATTTTTAAGTTAATTAAAAGATTAATTAAAACACTTGGTTTTGTTTTTTATTTTGAGAAATATAAAAATAGTAAGTGTTTTAATTAATGATCTAATTAAAGCCAAAGTATTTAAAATTATTTTATCGATACAATAAATATATGAGAGAGGTAAATATGCATGTTAATGATATGGTACATTATCATTTCTATGTTTATAGCAAAAAAAATGCAGTTTGGTTTTCGAAAAGGTTGCACAACTAGTCGTGTGTTACAATTTTACTATTTAAGTACTAAGCAAATAAGATACAAATACAAATGTCTATTCCATGTTTCTGGACCTGTTTATGGTATTCTATGGCTTATTAACGTCCTACATATCAAACTGAAAGCATGTAACATTGGTAAATCGATTTACCATCTAAAGCACATTTTGTTGGTATCCATCAGAAAAGTATTTTGGACTACTGTTATTTCTTTTATTTATAAAACTATGCCACTTGACGATACAACCATTTTCTTGAATGACAGCAACTTAATGATGGTAACCAATGTAATGTTATGTGGAGTAAGTACGTGACTTGATTCCATATTTAAAAGCAAATGCTATAAAACACGTATAATAAACACAAGGGTATCATTGAGCCAAAGAAATATTACTATATTAACAAATATTAAAACGCGAGAGAGCGAAACAATATCGGCACAATTACTAGAGATAAGCCTTCAAAATGACCAGAAGTAAGACCTGTATATTATTAAAATATGCAGGTATCAAAGTATCTTTAAACTAGAGATATTTAATCTGTAGGACTAAAAACGATTATATCAAGACATACCAAACATAAATTATACAAAGACAATGGCAAAAAATAATAATTTAAATAAATAAGTATAACTAACAAACTATTAAAATTTATTGATTGATAAAATAAAATAAAAATAAAATTTTTAATAATAAATAAAATTCAAAAGTGAGTATATAAACTCATGTTGACTGGATTAAGTTTTGTAATAAAAATAAAACTAGGATAAAAAATATTATTTACATAAGAAAAAAACTAGATTATAAAATGAAATAAACAATTCAAAATTAAAATAAGGATCATTAAAATTATTAATCTACATTAAGATAGAAAATAGTTTGCTTTAAATTATATCATTGTTTGCAATAAAATCATCAAAGTTATATGGAGATTTTTCAATAACATAGTTTTAATCTAAATTTAAATTGATTAATAGGCAAAATTTTAGTATTCAGTGATAGCTTATTAAAATTTTTTATGACAATAATTTAGCCCCATTTTTGATTTTTCTAATCGTATTTGTATTTGTAGTAAATCGTTTTTTGTCCTTGTGTTTTGATTGTGATTATCATATAGATAATATTCAGTTATATGTGATTTAATAAATAACAAGCTTTCTAAAATATAGATAGCTGGCAAAGTTAAAATATTTTCATTTATAAAAGCTCATTTACCATCGCTTTGGTACGGTATATCGGCGATAGTTCGTACAACTTGGTGTTGCAACGCAAAAATGCGATGCCGTTGAGAAATAATGTCCCCATATAATCATTCCATAAGGAATTTGGGACTCAAATAAGGCAAAATATGAGGTCAGCAGTTGTTTTGCCCTACTCTTTTGCCATTCCTTTAATACAGAAAATATTTTTCGCAAGCTTTTTTGCCAGAATTTCACCATAGCAGTCCCATTTCAAAGACTGATATACTCCAAGAAGCGAGTTGTAGTATCACAAACAATATCACTTGGTTTAAGATTTGTCAATTTGTTGCTTTGGATTGATTCAATAGAAATCTGTTATTTAAGCATCATTTTGATATTTCGCTTAAAGCCTGTTTATTTTGATTTTCTGCTTTGTCTAAGTCTGCTGTTGTATTTAATATGGTTATGCCATCTGCGAACAGTATTATTTTTGTTGCTTTTATTTGTTGCAGTAAATCGTATATGTATACTAATCACTTTGATACATTTTTGTAAATCACCAAAGTGATTAGATAATGAACTTTCAACAACTAACAGCCTCAACTATTCAGTATATGTATAGGATAACTTGTATGGGTCCTAAGATTAACCCTTGAGGAACACCCAGTTTCAGTTTACCGATTCCAGATAATTTTTGTTGAAAGTAAACAACTTGTTCTTCTTTATCAAAAACAACCGCATCGAATACAGGCTTATGTTAGAAAACCGATAATTTTTTTAATTTTTCAATTAGTGTATCATGACATACACAATCGAAGGCTTTACTGAGATGGAGAAACGTACCTATACAGGAGTTTTTATTTTTAAAGCTATCGTACGGCACGTACCTTGTTCTTGGCAGAATGAATATACTTGTTATTTGCATGAAATATATTTCTCGAATGTGATGTTTTATATTGTATACGATAATTATCACGAATGGATTTTGTATTTGGAGTTTATAGCATGCGTCTAAATAAATAAATCTTATCCTTTCTCTTATAACTCGCAGTTTGCTATTGAACCAAAATACCTTTTTTTTGCACTATTATTTTAAATTATTGATGGAATTGAGTAATTTATAACTTGATTTAACAAGTTATGCATAATATTAAATTGTTCATTGATTCCAAGCGTATCATTCATTATACACAAAATTCCAATGTGTATCGGTCAGCGCATTACAGAATATAATTTTGCCACATTCTATAATGGGCCTAATTTCGTAAAGGCTGTTTTACGTTTTCCATTCATTTAACAATACTTCGATAACAATACCTAAATGATCGGATATTGCTGTATTTAAAGTCTCTGCTTTGAGGTAATCAGCACCAATATTTGTAAATATATCGTCATTGCATGCTTCTTTTCGAGTATTTATGTAAACGCCTTATTTTAAGGCCTTTACTAAGTAAACTACACGAATATCATTAGAATTGAAGTGTATATTAAAATCTTCTCCAAATATAAGATTACAACTATTATGATTTAATTGATCGATCCAAGACATTAAGTTATTTGAAAAATTTGTTAAAGACACCTGACGGTGGTCGATATATACTAATGATATAAAGGCCTAAAAACTACACACATTTCACATGCTTTCTCGGTTGATAGTTTATCTGTGAGCAAGTTATATTCTTTGGTTTGAACACTATCATTGGCGTAGATTATAGACCGTCCGTAATTTCCGGAGATACGTGCATAAAATGCTTTGGCAGATAAACTACCAACTCGATATATGGAACATTCTTCATGTGATAACCAATGTTCACTGATGCTAATGAATGAAATATACTTATCAATAATAAAAGCTTCAAATTCAGTAATTTTATTTTGTATTGATTGCGCATTTAAAAAAGGAATTATTAAGAAATTTGCGTTTGTTCTCGATGCGGTGTAGAAAATTATTTACTCTTACATTTGCAGGCCACATTTCTGGATTTTTGAGTTCTTCTAACTTGTTTTCAGGGACCCCAATTTTGAAGGATCAATACTCGTTGGAATGTTTTGTTTATAGTTGTTCACACTTAACTAGGTGGAAACCGACACTCGTTGGGTAATCAGTCAGATCGACAGTTGTCAATAATAACATTTCTTGAAATTAAAAAAGGGAATGATATATTATTTTTAAATAGATTCTGTTTTAATGAAATAAAAATTTCATTTGCAATTTTTTTGGCGCATCCCACCTGGTGTTGCTTTAAATAGCTAAATCTAGCAGATTGTTCACGTTAGTGGTGTGTTACTACTAAAAGCAGTGAAGGAGATTGTGCTCAGTCTCATCCCAGTTATCTTCACGTTTTCCGCCCTGATATTCCTAGCCAGATGTGCCTGGTATTATCCATGCCTAGTTAAAGCTGGGTGAGCCAATGGTCCGTGGTCCACCCTTCCATCACGTCCATATGTTGTTATCACAGGAGCTGCATTTCTTCTGACAGGCCTTTAGGGTTTCCTCTCTGGACTTTTTCTTAGCTTTGGCTTTGGTAATACCATGTTCTTGTTATTTATGTATGTGATCCTTCTCTAGTGTTAGCAGTTCAGTAGCCAATGAGGCGACGACTTCCAGCAGTCATTCTGATGCAGGCCGTTCTTATTACTTTGAGCAACCTCTGTTGGATAATTTTTATTGGAGTTACGTGCACCAACGCAGGGGCTGCATAGAGCAATTGTGCTCTAGTAGATATTAGATCGTCTTCATTGTGTTTATGTCTCTTGATTCTTTTCTTGGCTGCTCTGTCCTTTTTGTTTTAACCATACGGCCTCTGTCTTTTCGGAAGCTATAGTTAATCCGGCTCTTTCTTTCAATTGTTAAATTGGGTTCGAAATAATAAGCGTGTACATAACTATATCGAGTTGCACCTTTTACCGCTCCTATTTTTCCTTTTGCAAGACCCTGGATGACTTCTTCCTTATTTCGGTTACGTCTTTATTTAGTTTTTACTGGTGACTCCTTATGCGTTTCATTTTCTTCTTCCTTGCGTACATCTTCAACAGATTTCGGTTATTTCAAGCAGTGTTTGAATTGTGTTGTAGATCATCCTGCGGTGAAGATATTCCATTTTTTCTAGATTTTGATTTTCTTTTGATTTACTATTAGGTATAATCAGATTGTTTAATCGCTTTAAATTGTTTGTTGCTTTATTTTTTGTATTATTTTGATTTATGCTCACTTTATGTTCAAGAATGGTTTCTTTCAACAGGACAGGATTTTCATTTAAATTTGTTTCCAGAACTTCATATGTTCGCCGATCGTTGTATTCGGGCTGTGTAGGAATCAGGTGCTACACAAATTTGATTTTTTAATCTCCCTAATGACTGGGTTTATTGCATTTATCGCAAGTATTCCCTCTTCCTGCAATTTTGTTACATGTTCCTGTGCAGATATTTTCTTCTAGCATTTCTTTTTTTATTATATTACAATAAAGATTTTTAAAATCACAAAAATAAAAGTTGTGGTTCGAGAATCATAGAAACATAGAACCCTAGGATTACTGGCTGGGTGCATATAATTACTCCGAGTGACGAACAAATATATCTCTATTAAGTTAACTGTGTGAATAAGTTTGGATATTTGGATTAGTACTGATCACGTTTACCAAAATCAAAAACTTATAGGTTACAAATAAGTTTCAAAATACTCACTTATTTATAAACTGATATCTTGAACTACTATATCTGTTTGATAATTTCTCACTATTAAGATACCCGAGTAGAAGCTGAGAATTAAGTGACGAATATTTGTATGAAACACTGCCAAAAAATTCAGGCTATTGACGTGATGAACGTTTATTTGAAGCCCAGAAAATTCAGGTTGCATATAATATTGGGAATAGAACTATAACCATTATCTATGTTAGTAATAGCTTTATGTAACAATCCTACATATTACAACCCATATAACTAACAATCACAATTTTTGAAATTATCACATTAACAACTGATCGTCAAACTGCGATTGAATTTTTAAAATCAGTGCGTACTTTAAATACTGGTTCTGTTAAATTTTATGCGGATCGCACTGAAAACCAACGGAAACAGTTGAAGATTTTAAATGAAAAACTCTCACTGCGTAAGGAACAAGGCGAACCAAACCCAATAAAATATTTAAATGGTACACCAACTATTGTTACTTCTAACATTACTCGTAATTTAAAAAACTGACTATCTATTTTCAAAATGTTGGCGGCCTTAGGTCTAAAATTAGTAATTTTCATAAAAATGTCAACTATAGTATTTATGATGTTATCGTACTAATAGAAACTTGGTTAGACGACTCGGTCAAAGATTCGGAATTAAATCTAACCAATTTTAATATATACAGATTGGATAGATCTATTTTAACCAGTGTTAAGAGTAGAGACGGTAGCGTCCTCATTGCAGTCAAATCTCATCTGAATTGTGTTAAATTGGAATCGCTAGTAAATTCTGTTGAACATTTATTTGTTAAAATTAATGATAAAATTGTGCTTGGTTCTACTTACATACCACCCGCATCATCATTAATATTATATGAACAGCATGCAGAAGCAATTGAACAAATATGCGCTGATCACCCAGGATTGGAATATGTCTTTTGTGGTGATTATAATTTACCTACTGCTGCGTGGGATACAGTTAACTATAACCTATTGTTAAATACTAATAATTCTGTAAATGCGCAAGCCCTTTATGATTGTTTAATTTTTAATCATTTGCATCAGTTAAATCGTATACCGAATGCACGTGGGGTATTTTTAGATTTAATTTTTTCTAACTCGTATAATATAAATGTAAACAATTAAATTGACCCATTGTTTGATAATAGTTTTCATCACAACTCTTACGATATCACAATTAAGGTGCCTGAATTAAATAGATCTTTGAATACTGATTACTACTATTATGATTTTAAATCTGCCAATTATGTAGATATTAATGCTTACCTCTCTCAAGTTATTTATTTTTACAGAAACCAATATATTGATAAAATTGTTGACAATTTTTACCAAATTATAAATTCAGCCATTTCATTGTATATACCAATGAAACGTCATAAGTTATCCAGTTATCCGAAATGGTTTAATTATGAGCTCATATTAATTTTAAAATTAGTGGTTGTTTAATTGAATATGATAAATTTAAGAAATTACGCTCATTATGTTACAATTTTAGTCAATCCCTCTATCGTGATTATATTATAAGACTGAAAATTGCATCAAACATAATTCAAAACATTTCTGGTCATTTGTAAGCGAATGTAAAAATATTAAGGGATTACCTAATCAAATGCATTATAACGACAAACAATGTGATTCAGGTAACGATTGTGTAAATTTATTTACAGACTATTTTAGTAATGTTTACAGTAATGTACATACTAATGTTCCAAAATTTAATTATGACAGTAAAATTTCTCTTTCGACATTTGTGCTCAATTCTACTGACATTTTTAATTCCTTGGAAGAATTATCTGATTCTCTTAATTGTGGGCCTGACGGTTTACCACCGTATTTTTTGAAAAGATGCATTTTCTCACTTACGACACCACTGCAGTTATTGTTTGATAGGTCTCTAAAAACTGGTATATTTGGAACATACTGGAAAAATTCATTTATCAATCCTGTATTCAAATATGGCCTGAGAAGTAATATTAAAATATACAGAGGAATTGCAATTTAATCTACAATCCCTAAAATGTTTGACAAATTAATATCTAAACAGCTCATTTGGAATTGCAAACATCTTATTTGTGACGAGCAACATGGATTCACTGAGGACAGGTCAACAGCATCTAATTTACTATCTTACCAACTGTACTTGTTGGATGCATTTGAAAAGGGACTTCAAGTTAGCACCATTTATACTGATTTCTCCAAGGCCTTCGATCGGGTTAATCACGCTGTTCGTTTAAGTAAACTAGAAGGTCTTGGATTTAGTCACTTAATAATAAACTGGTATGCTAGCTTTTTGCGTGATCGGAAACAATTTATCAAGATTGGAAATTTTGTTTCTAGAGAAATTACAGTCACATCAGGGGTACCACAGGGATCGCATTGTGGGCCGATCCTTTTCCTGCTTTTTATCAATGATTTAGGAAATTTTATTAAATACAGCAAGTTTTTAATGTTTGCTGACGACGTTAAAATATTCTCAGTCATCAAAAACCCTAGTGATCACAATCTATTACAATCTGACTTAAATAATCTATCTGAGTGGTGAACTGAATCATCTTAACCTTAATTTAAATAAATGTTTGTCTATTTCATTTGGCCGAGGTAGATTAAATACTTACGAATATACAATTGGTGATTATAAATTAATCTCTGTTAAAACAGTCCGTGACCTAGGTGTTTTATTCGATAGTCGCCTGTCATTTATTCCGCATATAAATTACATTACCAGCAAAGCTCTTTATACCTTGGGCTTCATTGACAGATTCTCTAAACAATTTGGTTTGAATACTTATGTGACCTTATATTTATATTTGGTTAGACCACAATTGGAATACTGTGCAGTCATATGGTCTCCGTATTATAATAGTAGTAGTGATCTAGTAGAAAAAGTACAGTGTAAATTTTTGAGGCTTATATCATATAGGATGGGTATAGCAAGGTTAAATTATAGCCGCTCGCGGATGTTGGAGTGTCTTAATTTAAAAACTTTACGTTATAGAAGAGTTATTTTTGATGTGTGTTATGGATTTAAAATTATAAATGATATTATCAATTGTAGTAGTCTGTTAGCCACATTATATTTTAACTTTTCTGTAGCGCTAAATATGCGCAAAAGACCATTATTTCGTTTAAAGTCTCACCTAACTAATTATGGTGCACATAATCCAGCATCACGTATCATGCGGTTCTGTAATATGCTAATGAATTCCTACCATTTTTTTTATATTTTGTAACTCATATAGTCTATTCAAGCGCCACTTATATTGACTTATCTTTTTTATGTTAATATATCTATGTGTTGTTATTAGTTTTAGTGTAAGAAGCAATTCGTTTTTTTTTATTCACTTCTATTTAAATTTTTCTTTTGTATTAAATTGCTTTGATTCTTTGAATATATTTTGTTAATTTGTAAATTTTTATGTAAAATGGAGATTTCCGTAAGATAAATAAATAAATAAATAAACAACTTATTAAATAATGAAACATCTTTTTAAAATTAACAAAATTGATAAATATTTTAAAAATTGTTTATTGTCTATTTTATTTGTACATACATTTTAATTAGTCTTTTCCCTTGATTCTAAGTTTTATATATTTAATAACCATTTTATTGTAGGTTTTAAATATTTTTTGCCTATTATAGACGTCTTCATGCATTTCGTGCTAATCCACTGATAAATTTACACATTCTACTTGGAAATAATACAAGAAAAAGTTTAATCAGGGACCTCTAGTGTCGCAAACATAGCTTAAATAATTAAATTACTTCATGTTATTAATCATATACAGATAGATAAAATAATAGCACGATTATAATTTGAAAAAAAAATGCATATTCATATCATATTCGAACAATAAATGTGTGAAACGGACGCCAAGAACAATAGAATCAACCCTCGACTGACTAAATTTAGCAGCAAATTAATACCTTTTGGCCGAAGTTTTGCTGTCTAATATGATCCCGAAGATATCATCCGTCCTTTCGGAATTGATTCCTTCCTTGGCCAGATATCACCACACCGTCCAATTTAGTGTGGTATTATATTAGGCGATATCTGGTCCCCTGTTCCAATTATATGGACTCCGTGTTTGCTAACATGAATTGGTCGACGCTCTATTCAATCGAGTCCCGTTTGCGTGAGATTATAATAGGCCGCGCTCTACATAAAGGTATGTCGAACACATATTCATTCTATCGAACGTATTGTTCGCGAGGAACACGTCGACCATGTATATGAAATGTCATTTAGACGTTCTTATTCAAGAACGCAAGGAAGAAATTATCGACGTAATATTTAAATTAATTATAATTGTAAACGTGCAGAATTTAAAAAAGTAATCTCAAGGTATTGCCATTTATATTTTTTGATCAAATTACAAGTAGTAAATTAAAATCAGCTCGTCTAACTCTATGTACATCTGTGTTTTATATTTCTCAAAAAGTTTCATATAAAGGGACAGGAATTTAATTTCGCTAATTTTATAATTATACCAAAATGTCACTAAATTATTAACAAAATTTTCTTACCAAATGAGTAAAAACTCTCCATTATCGGTGTTGGTTTCCACTAAGCACCACGATTTTATTTAAATCAATCAAATTTCCCAAATCAAATAAAAAATAAGCAACAATGTTCCAGATGCAAATCCCTTGTTGTAAATTTAATGCAGTTAATTAAATAACAAATTAAGTTCCAAGTTTACGGATATTTTTTACTTAAAGCGTTTATAACATATATTAAAACCGTATCAAAAGTTATATTACATTTTTTGCCACCATTAATTTAAATTTAATCAAGGCGTTTTACTCGTGTACATGCTCACATACAACTTCTTCACGCCTCTGGAATTTCATATCTGCATGTAGGAATTGTAACGTTTCAATAAAAACGAAATTGGTTTCATATAATAAACATAATTAATATTTACCGTCTCGCGCCTTTTTGTGCTGAAACCAACGCCAACTTTAATACGCTTAAACGGAATTTATAACGCGAACAGAGAATTCGAGTTAAGTGGGTGCTATATCTTCCTCTGGGAAAATGGAGATCGATAAATGGCGCCTGGCAAAAGGGATAAAACTCCGAAATAATTTGAAATTACGATGCTAATATATTATAAAAATGCATTACGGTAGAACATTTTTTGCACGGGATTATTGACTTGTTATATAGATACAAAAGAAGTAGCTTCAATAGACTTATTGTTGTTAATAATAATTAGTATAACAATATATCATTTTTTATTATAACTATTTTATTTTGTAATGGTGATTATTTATAATATCAGCCTATAATCCATTATGTCCTGTTGAATTCTGAAACTATGTGAAAAATAGCAATCCATAAACTAAAGTAAGGTGATAAAAGTGTCATACTAATGTTTTATTTTGTCCTCTTTATTTCTTTTCTTAAATATTGCTTTAATTTTCTAAGAAAATTACCTACTTCAAATGACAAATTAATAAATATGATAATGAAGCTGTAATACAGTTTGATATTAGTTAATTAGATAATTGAGTATTGTACATTAATTAAATCTGATGAGAACTTATTTTTAAATTTTCCGATATTACGTATTTCACAACCTGTTTTTGATGGTAAAAACAGGTGTCAGTTTTGAATTATATAATTTTATTTACAGTACGTAAAGATTATGATTGAATTTTTCAATAGCATATTATCAAATAATTGCGGCTTTTAACTAATGTTAGACAAATCTGTAACTATATTCAATGTTGTTTTGCAAAGATGTAAATGCTTTATTTCAGTAATATTATTTCTACGTTATTTTAACTAGAGACTTTTATGTTGGATGCTTGAGGCCATAACTTTGTGAAACATCTTGAATGAGGAACTTTATCAGACGAGAAATAAAACTATACTTTGTTAATATTACACATGGAATTTATTCAGTGCCTATAGTTTCAACCTTTATAAGACGATTCTCTAAGTATATTATCTAAGTATATTAACAAAGTATAGTTTTATTTATAGTCTGATAAAGTTTCTAGAGATTTCTAGTTTACTCTGACGTCTATGTTATTTAAAACAGGATTTTGTCTTCTTAAAGTAAATAAATTCCATTGTTTGCTACTAAATTTGCTAATATTTTCATTTACCCATGAATTTTGGTTTGTTCTATTGTTTTAAATTTTAATTGAAATTCCTAATGAAAATAAGGAATCTTGTGACACGTACAAACTTGACATTTTCAAAATATATTCCTTCCCATGTTACTACATGATAAAAAAATTTAATTTAATACAATTCTTTCCACAAAAGTTTTCAGACAGATATTTAAACGGTTTATTAAAGTTTATTGTCTAAACGGATAGTTTAGCCAAAATTATTTTATGATCTAAAAAAAATATCTATAGTAAAATTATGGGAATATTATGGTTTAGAAATATCGAAATTAGTAAAATACGAATCATGAATATTCAGCGAGAAAGTTTTAAATTACATATTTTGTGAGAATAAAAGTGTTCGAAGCGAATAATGAGTTACTTACCATTGATATCGAAGAACATCTTCCTATACTCCTTTGCACAAAGTGTTCAGATTCCATAATTTTTAAAGATGTGTCTGCAAAATAAGAGAAAAACAAATTAACTTTCTGATTTGGTTCATGACAATAATTATTTATTTATTTATTTAAACTTTACAATATCCTGTTAGTACTATAAATATAACCATATCATAACTGTACAAATTAATCAAAAAAAAATGTTGCTTACAGGACTTGCAGGTAGGATTCACATTTGTGTTCTTCCACTTAGACCCAATAACTTAAGATGATGGAAATTCTAATGCAATTCAGACAATATTTTAGCTATTACTGACGCATTTATTCCCAACTAATTACGTTAATATTATTTTTATTATTATTTCCTTGTGAGCTTAATAAAATTTAATATTTATAAAATGTATTATCATTTTGAATAATTATAATAAAAACGCGGTTAAATTCCTTTCTTCACTGTTTTAATTTAGGCACTAAATGTACATTTCGGACACTATGTGTCCATTATCAATAGTTGATTAACAACAACATAATGTCCGAAATGTACATTTAGTGCCTAAATAAAAAGAGTGAAGAAAGGAATTTAACCGCGTTTTTATTATTAATATAATCTTCACAAAACTCAAGAACATATACATATTGAATAATTATTTTTAATAATTTTGGCTTTTATTCAAAAAACTACAACAGTACTAAATGTATAAGTAATTTGTATCTATTAATGATGTTTTAATTTTCTTCAAATTGGTTTCTTACTCATGAAGAAAGTAGTCGAATTAGATAGAAATTTAATTAATTAATAACGACAGTAACATTTATATAAGAATGTACAATTGAAAGTTTTATTTAATTCCTTCGTTGTAATAAAAGAAATATAAAATTGCTTTTAATCCTTTTCCAAATGTCATTTTTTATATTGATAAAGTAATAAATAATAATAATATTAACATTTATTGATAATACATAATTTTTATTTATAGCATAAAAATACAAGCCTAACATTTTCTATTTTCAGCAGTTGTTTGCTTGAAACAACTGCTCGGCGATTTACTAGTGACTACCTTTTCCTATTTCTTGATGATGACCAATCAACCAATCTCCTTATTTCTTTGTTATTATGGATAGAATATTTATGAAGAGGCTCGATCAAACCTAAAAAAATATGGTTGAATCTAATGGAAATATATGTTCTGGTTTTAAAAATTTGTTCTAGGCTTAATAATTTCTTAGAATTTTAGAGGAATCTAGACTTCGAATTTGTTGTAGGAATCTATTTTGGGTTTGATATATTCTTAGGCTTTCTCGTAATGTGTTTAATAACTTCATAGGTTTACAGAATAATGCAGGACTCAGATTTGTTGTACATTTTTTCTTTCTCGATTAGAGATTCTAGAAACTTTCCATAACGTCAACACAATGTACGATATGTTGTTATCTGAAGCATTTACCTAATTAAAAATTTAATCCCAAAAGAAACTGTTTTCCTGTCTCAAAGTTTATTTTAGACATGATAACTTTTTTTAGTCGTAACGTTAACTCAATTAAACTGCGATGTATTTATTTACTTAATTTAGAACAGGTCAAAACAGAAAATACTTTCTGGATGAGTCGCAAAAATTTTGTTTCAGGTACTTAGGTTTATAGAACTACCTTAAAATCCGAAAAACTCCGTTGTAGATTTTTTTTGGCTTCAAAACCACTTAAAGTTTCCCGTAACGCTAATTCAATTAATCTAAAGCATTTAATTAATTTAGAAGCACCCCGGACCAAAAAAAAGACTCTCTGTTTGTTTTTGAATTTGTTCTAGGCTGCAAATTTGCTCAAGATTCCCTGTGACATCAATTCACGTTTTGACTAAAATTTTTTAAATTAAGTAAATTATTTGATTAAATAATTTACTTAATTTAAAAAAGAATCTTAAAAACTTTTTGCCTTTTCCTGGATTTTGCTTTAGACCATTTTTAGTACAGTCAACTTAATTAAACGTACGATACATTTATTTATTTAGTTTGCCCAGAAAATACTGCCTAAATAAATTCTACAATTTTGTTCTAGGTATAAAAAGGTTTTTAGTAGAATTCCATACTCCAAAAACTTTCTGTTTATTCTTGAATTTGTTCCTGGCTTCAGAACTTCTTAAGGTTTCACTGTAGTAACATCAAATTTGGACCACCCGTTGAACCATTTTAGTATAGAAAAAGACCATCAGAAATTTGATGTCGTCATGTTTTGTAGTAGTATTTATCTCTATTGAAGAAAAATCATTTATTTCGCAACTTACATGTTTTATTCGTTGTAAGCCTTAGTTTTAAAGACATTGGCTAACATAATTGATTTTATTATCTTATTTCTACATTAATTCTACTTTCATAAATACAGAAAATATACTCTTAGGGACTCATCATATAGCAACATTAAATGAACTAAAGAACTTAAAATACATATGTATGTATTATTGATTCTGAATCTGAAAATTAGAGGAAATAAAAACAAACACATGAAAAAAACACAGAATATACATTCAAATAATTCGAGAAAAATAGAATGTAAATCATATAATAATATTGATTGAATGAAATAAGTCAAAACAAAAAAGTTTCTCGCCTCTAATATCAACGTATTAGGAACTAAAAAAAGTAAAAGTTTCTTGCCAATATAACAGCTTCGTTGTTCCTCTATTACCACGTTCTCAATGTGGAGTATCTCTAATTAATTTTATCTATATAGTAAGGACATAAACTATGATTACAGCTAACATATAGTCTTAATCTTCCTTGCTCCGAATATGGTTCTAAAAATAAGTCTACAACATATTTGATTGATTTATGACAATTGTATTTTTTTCTGCTATACTTTGGGTTGTCATAATTTTTGAAGAAATTTACACCTATAGCTTCTTCTTTCGGAATATTTTTGTATATTGTATGCATTTATTTATTTATATTTCAGTTTACAAAATCCTGTTTATACTATATATAAAATTATAAATTATACATTAATAATAACTAAAATTAAGGTTAAAGGACTTGCTGGAGGGGTTCACAATATGTTCTTCCACTCTGGCCTCTTCTTCTGCTTCAGATAACGGAGCAGCCATATCCCTAGTTGTCTCGGTACCATGAAACTGTGTGGAATTTGATACAAGGATCATTTCATCAGAAAACCCAAATATATTTTAATATTTTGGATGTGACAGACGAGGCAAAAACTAATCAGAAACCACACGTTTGTCACTCGTAATGTTCCTGTAATCGTAAGTTTCTGTTTCAATAGCTTTGGAGGAATTATTTCTTATCCCTAGTTATATCGGTACCATGAAGCTGTGCGGAGAGTAAAAATACGCCCCCTTTTTTTCTGGACATATGATACAAGGATCATTTCATCAGAAAACCCAAATATATTTGAACGTGATACTTGTGACAAAACTGAACCAGAAATCTCAAGTTTTTTCGTAGTTTTCCTGTAATCGTAAGTTTCTGTTTCAATAGTTCTAGAGGAATAGACGTAAAGAAACTATCTCTATCCTCTCTAAGAACCAAATTACCATATCTAATACAACTCTTTGCCCTTGGTTTACCTCTCATTTAATACGAGAGTAAATTTTTGAGATGAAATAATATTACAAAATTATTTTTCTTTTTCAATATATTCACCTGCAACCCTAACACATTTCTCAGCTCTATGAATTAACTTGTAAATACCTTAATAAAAAATTGATTTATCCTTCTCTGAAATATATGCTGAAACTGCATCCTTCACTTCTTCATCAGTGGAAGCTCCCTTTTCAGATTTGGAAATAGATAATATTCGCTGGGAGCCAAATTTAGGCTATAAGGTGAGTGATCAATGATATCGAAGCTCGCCTTATGCAAAGTAGCCAACGCAACTCGACTCTTGTGAACAAGAGCATTGTCGTGCAAGAGCGGAACCGGTTTGGTTAATTTTCCTCTTCTTTTCTCTCTGAGAGCCTCTTTTAACTGGTCTAAAATTGAAGCGTCGTATTCTCCGGTTATAGAAACACCTTTTTCCTTATAATCAATCAACAAAATTCTTTCTGTGTCCCAGAGAACTGTCTCTATGAGCTTTTCTGCTTAGTGCGACACCTTAAAATTCTTAGGCGGTGCTTTCTCCTTTTTCTGCCACTAATGAACCCAAGTTTTATCTTCAGTATGTGCAGTTTTTGTGGCGGTGTGAGCAATCTAAGCACCCATCTTGCACTGGCTTTTAACATGCCGATATGATTATGGAGGATCTTAAAAATGGTTGTTTCGGATACTCCAACCATTTCTGCTAGTTTTTTTCTTCAAACGTACATCCTCGAATATTATTATAATTGTTGGAGGAGACCTGAAGTGGTGACCTCAACAGACCGCCAAGGTCGGAAATCGTCTTCAACTGAGTCCTTGCCTAACTTTAAGAGGTCGTGCCGCTTATGAACCATATTTTTTTTCTGGACAAGAGATCCCGTAAATAGATGCCATCTATTCCAATATGGTTTGAACACTTTTTCTTGCTTGGTAAGGAATTTTATAACGTGGAACTTGATTTTCTTCATACTTCACAATTCCTCCCAGATTGAGTTCTTTGATTGACGATAGTTCACAAAATCTACTGACCTCGTTATGACATTATAATAATAATAGGTATATTAATAATGATTAGTCACTGAACACGTTAGAATCTGCGCGAGCGCCATCCACCCTATATCCCCGCCATTCTGCGAACTTAAACCTATCATTCCAGGATAGACTTTGCTGTTTAGAATGTATCCTGTCTGCACAAAACCAAATTTTCCACGAAATGTTGCCAAATGCTCATTAACTGTAACATTTGTAGATGATCAAAAACATTTTCAATACATTTTATGACAAAAACTATCCCAACTTTGCATATTGCATCTAATTTATATATACTTATTTTAATTCTGACGTTCGTCGTTGTAGGATCATCAAATCTGGTGTGCCTAAAGATTTTTTTATACGTTGCGTTATGATTGTATAAATCAGGTGAATATTTAGAACCGTCTTCGGCAGCTTTTTATTTATTATGTTCGAATCGTGAACAAGAAAATGGGACAAAGAGTAACGAGAACAGATTTCAAATCGGTGTACACACAAGAACCCCATGCCCGCCGTAGAAAAATAATAGTTAAGAAGCACTTGCAGATTAGGAAGCTCTTCGGCTATGACCCAAATTTCAAATGGGTCTTCAGTGGTATGGTTTCTCTTCATATGCTATCTTTATTTGTTGTGAGGAACCTCTCCTGGCCCCTTACATTACTAGCACCTTCCTGTTTTGGTGGAGTAATTAATCACTCGTTGATGTTAGCAATTCAAGAAATTGCGCGTAATTTTGCATTCGGTCATTTACATAACAGGATGTTTGGGATGTTCGCTAATCTTCCGATTGGACTTCCAGCGTCTATTAGATTCAAGAAGTATAATATCATACATCACAGGTATCATGAAGATGAGATACTGGACACAGATCTACCAACATACATAGAAGCTAAATTGTTATGTACCACATTGGGAAAATTCGTTTGGGTGACATCTCATCCTTTCTTCTAAAGGGTCCGCCAATAGGGACGCGCTAAGTTTGCCGGAAGGGTGCGGCCATGTTGTTCGAGGTAGAGCTGTCAAAGTTGCTGTCATTTGTTCAGTATATAACCCCAAATCACCATGGCAAGTTTGAGTGTCGAGCAGCACGTGCAAATTATTAAATTGTTTTACGAAAATGGGTCATCAGTTCGAGCAACGTTCCGCGCACTTCGCCCATTTTACGGTCGCGATGATCGGCCTGTAGAGCCGACTATCCGTCGATTGGTGGGCAAATTCGAGTCGACTGGTTCAGTAAACAACCAGCCAACACTGACACGTCGACGAAACGCCTGCTGTCCGTGAGAGTGTGCGCGAGAACCCGAGGCAGTCCATTTTTTGTCGTGTACAGGAACTTGGCCTTTCGGAGACATCAACTCGCAGAATTTTGCATCTGGATTTGGGTCTGCACCCGTACAAAATCCAATTGACCCAGGAGCTCAAGATAAACGACCACAGACAGCGTCGGGCGTTCGCTGACTGGGCTCTGGAGCAGTTGGAAGCAGACCCCCATTTTGGCCGAAAAATCATCTTCAGAGACGAGGCTCATTTCTGGATGAACGGGTATGTGAACAAGCAAAATTACCGCATTTGGAGTGAGAACAACCCCCACGAGGTCCACCAAGTGGCAATGCATCCCCAGAAAGTCACTGTTTGGTGTGGATTTTGGGCCGGCGGCATCATCGGTCCGTACTTTTTCGAGAACGAAGCTGGGGCGGCCATAACCGTCAATGGGGAGCGCTACAGGTCGATGATAACCAACTTCTTTTGGCCTAAACTGGATGATATGGACACGGACGACATGTGGTTCCAGCAGGACGGCGCCACGTGCCACACAGCCCATGCCACAATGGACATTCTGCACGAGCGATTTCCGGACATGGTCATCTCGCGCGGAGGCGATATCAACTGGCCACCGAGATCGTGCGATTTAACGCCTTTAGACTTTTTTCTCTCGGGCTATCTCAAGTCGCTGGTCTACGCCAACAAGCCTCTAAACACCGATGACCTCAAAGTCAACATACGCAACGCCATCGCTCAAATTGAGGCCGATATGTGCTCCAGAGTTATCGAAAATTGGACCTCCCGGATCCGGGCTACCAAACGGAGCCGCGGTGGTCATTTGAACGATGTTATCTTCCATACTTAATGGGGTCGAATACCCTTTCGGATGAAAAATAAATTTCGTTTCTACCTCACACACAACTTGTTTTATTCAATTTTAAAGTTCACGCGCCCTTATTGGCGGACCCTATATATGCTGAGGCCTTTAGTAGTCCTGCCCCAACCACCAAATTTTCTCGAATTTATTAATCTCATAATTCAACTGATTTTCGATGCATTTTTGTGTACTTTTTTGGTTAGCACTATATGTTTTATCTAGTGATTGGATCCATACTTGCGATCGATCTGCATCCTGTTGCTGGACATTTCATTTCTGAATATTACATATTTAAGAAAGACTATGAGACTTATATTTATTATGGGTCACTGAATTGGAATACACTTAATGTGGGATACCATAATGAGCACCATGATTTTTCTGCAGTGCCTGGCTCAAGGCTACCTGAATTACGAAAGATAGCAAGCGAATTTTATGAAAGCCTACCACATCATGACTCGTAGTCAGCTGTACTGTACGATTTTATCAAGGATACAGAAGTTGGTCCTTATGCCAGAACTAAGAGAAAAGCAAGAGGATTGAAGATATAAAAAAAGACCAAAAATTATTTAAATATTTATTTTATTGTGTATTTTATTATCAGGTTAACACATACTATATTAACATCCATCCGTTTGATTGGATAATTTATCACAAGCTAATATTTCTTTAAATCTGTTTCTAAATAACTTGGCAGAAATGCAGGCCTTTTTGGATAACTCATTTTCAGTCCACATTTCTCCCATGATTTCTACCACCAGCAACTAGAACATGAATAAAAGCTTGCATTTCATCAAATATAACATCTTTCCATTTCTTTAGATTTTCAAGATTCCCTTCATTCCACTTTGAAATGTACTTGTTTAAATGCAAATTTGTCTGAGTACAAGCTTCTAAAATTAAAGTAATCTGCAAACTAGCATATAGATAGAAAAAGAAAGAGAAGAAAGGAATAGTTCTGCAATCCAATACTTGGGTTTACAATATTAGGCGTGCGACGTTTTGTGTTTGTAGGCGCTGCAGATTTCCACTCAAATCCAGGCATTAATTAATATAAACATATTCTGATCTGCCAGGAATATTTTCTTCTTCAGCATATTCCTCTACGTCACTTTCTTCTTCTTCAAAGTATAAGTATTCCATATCAATCGGTAACTTAGCTACCCCAACCAAAAAAGTGAAAATGAATAATTTAAAAATTAAAAATAGAACGATCCCTTTGGATCTCATAAGCGTAGCGCAAAGAAAGTGATTATTTAACAGTAAATTAAATTATATAAATGAGATAGTTATTTTTTAATAGATCCTCACACTATATATAATCTTTCGTAGGAGTGCTACGGTTAATATTAGAGAAAAATTGTCCAGGATATTTTAAATCTGATGGACTGAAATACTCCTCTTAAATCTTATCATATTTGAAATATGATATTGATAAATTTAATTAGGGCTTTCCGTCGATTTACGACCACTTCACTCAACGGATTATTTTAAACCTGCTTTGAATCTGGTCGTTAATTAATATTGGCAAAGTACAAAACAATATCTTATTAATTAAATTAAAAGATTTAAGCCATAGCAACTTAGTTATTGGTTTAGTAGCTATTTAAGTAACAGATCTCATCGTTTTCGTATTGCTTCGTACTTTTCTAATCGTATATATGTGACATTCATAGTACCTCAGGGCTCATATTGGGAACCCATCTTTTTTTTTTAATTTATAAGTGACATCAGTATAAAATAGCATTTTTCTTAAAATGCTGATAACCTAAAAATCTTTTATTGGATAAAGTAGTGCTATAAAACGACTTAAGTAAAATTACACACTTCTTTATAGATTTTAAATAGAAATAAACATGTATTATTTTTCAACAAGCCATTTCATCTTACACGAAATATGACTCCGATAATTTAATATCAAGTCAGCGAAAACGCACAATGGAAGGAAACTATCAGACATAAATTAATTCAGTCGGAACATGATGCAAATAAATTACATAAATGCAGCCAAGTTTATTCGTCGTTTTACAATTTATGAACGCCGAGTTTATCGAGCTACCATCTAGAATCAACACCCTGCAGTAATCGTTTACATCTCATCAACACCTTATTGATCCGGGTATTGGAGAAATTTAATTAAAATTTCGTATATACCCATCGTAAGATATTTATCGACGTTTGATATATTGCACTTACCTGCGTTTGCTTTTAATTAAAAACTGCCACTGCGGATATTAATTCGAAATGCAATCGCGAGAAATGTACTTATTAATACTATTTCTTATTCGCTCACAAGGAAAATGTATAATACCGGCTTGCAATATTTGCATAATTTTGTGTAAGCAGCTCCGAGCATATCGATCAAGTAAACATGCAGCGGTAAAAGCTACTTTAAACTGCAATTTACACAAGTTGCTAATTAACGTAATTAATGTTTATATTCTTCGTGGTAATTTATATTCCATAAATAAATATGCAAAAATAAGAAACTTGTAAGTATAATATAGAGAATATTGTTTGAATTAATTAGTTTTATTCCATTGACAACTATTTTTGTGATTGTATTAAATTGTACCAATGAAATTAAAAAAGTCAACAATTATTAGCTAGAGGCAAGCATATACAAGGAAATAATAATTCATAGACACAAATAAAAATCATCTACAGTAATCAATCAAACGTGCGGACACAATGTATACGCCCTTAAAACTTCTAAAACGTTTACACCAAAAAGGAATTTGGGCAAGGTCAAGATATTAGGACACGCTCAACTTTCCGTGTAAACAGAACCATCAATTTAAAACCGTATCCGAGAATATTCGGTTACTCGAACAGATTAATTTATGGACTGGGCATTCGGAAAACAACGCCACAAATACCCGCGTTTTCAACATGCGATCGTGATAACCATCTCGCAACAATTCGAGCTTCGAATTGCTGCACAAATTTTCGAGTTTTCAAGGCTAATTAGGATTTCTGTAATTTGCGTGGATGGGATGGAGTAAGTGAAGATTACGCTTTAGAAATGCATCGCGTGTCTGTACAGCACGAAGGTAATAATAGTTATAATCGTGTGGCTTTACTAGTATTTTTAGATAAGCTTTATGCGCAAACGAACAAGTCTGTTTATGGAGTATGTGAATATATTAGTGACGTAAGAGTTTATTATTTTATTTTATTTATCATTTACTATTTATTTTACTTATCATCACTTCTAATGGAACCATTTATTAAATAATTGTTCCAGAAAAAAGTACATACGAACAGAAAAAAGAAGATCGTAAATAAGAGCAGTCACATTTTTTATTATTAGTTCTAATTGCATAGAAATAAAAAAACTTTGTGAATTTAACATACACACTTAATCATATTTAGTTTATTTCACAGAAATAAATATGTTCAAACTAGTGTAGCTTTGATAGCCTTGCTATTTGTAACACGAAATTACTTTTGTACCTCTGTCGAGGTATTAGCCAGAGAAGTAGTTGTTTCAAAAGTGATTTGTTTCTTGTAGTCTTAATAAGACTCATTTGTTGTAGATTTATGAAATGTTTTCGTGTTTTTTCTAATTATTAGTATTATATACCTTCCTCTTTCAGCAGTCTATAAATTTGCTTATTGTTTGACTAAACCCTGCTTAGTCTTGTCAATTCTATCAGATGAACTACTTTCAATTTCATTCTCAGTTTTTTTTTATTCAGGTTTTTCTCTTAATCCTAATCAACACCTAGTAATGTATCTAAAGGATAAATGTTACCATTTACACTATCCGTATTCACCAATTCACCAAATCTTCACTTTTTTGTCTGGTTGTTGTTGGTTAAAATAAGTGGGAGAATATCAGGAGTAGATCTGCAGTCTCTGCATGAACCATCACATCATCTTAATAATGCCTTTGTTATAGTAACCGAATTTCAAAGTTATATTTAAAGATTCCATGTTACTATTCATATCAATCATCATGCTCTCAACTGAATAATAAGGTTGAAATTGCTAATCGCTTCATCGTACGAAGAAACATAGATTCAAGAGATAAATGAACACCTTGAACGTGTTTAATTATTTAGAATTTCGAAGACCCAGTGAAAAAAACCAAAATCATGACCCTGATATTGAATTTGAACCTGCTCAGCAGGCGTTTCCAAGGAAGATAATAAAGATATACCTGGAGAATTGCAGAATACCATAACGCTACTGGAGCAGAGAGAACCCACCACAAAATAAAAATGTGGTACCATTGGAAAGGAATTAAGAAATATATTGTCACTTACATATAAAATTGTATATCCTGCAAATAACAAGTTGGCAGGACTCTTCCAGAACACGGCTTTAACCTTGAATTGATCACATTTGATGTACAACCACTGACAATAAAGTTCGGTGAATGAAGTCAGAACAGCCGATCTGGCAATACTGTCGAAACAAAACTCTGCACCTGCGTAGTGGCAGATGTTGATTATCGGCTCCCACCTTTGTTCAATTGAGCATCATTTGTGCGACGTGTAAGACTTTTTTTATAAAGTACTTGTTTGGTGCGTTGGTTTGAGAAGAGGAATATGAACGAACAAAAGTTTTGTTTTAAGCTAGGCAAGACACCGAAAGAAGTGTGTGTACAAGTGGTTCGTCCGATTGCGAGAAGGCTGGGGAACTATTTCTGACAAACCCCGTAGGGGAAGGACGGCGAAGTCTGTCAGTAGAAACATTGAGAAAGTGAGGAAATTACTCAAGGAAGATTAACTGTACACATGATAGCTAATAAACTGCAGATTAACCGTAAATCTCTGCGAAAACTCATTACCCAGAATCAGATCAGAAGCAGGTACGTTTAAAGGATTCACAAGATTTTGTTGAAACGGCGGAAGAGACATCAAACTTCTTAAACTGTTGTCACTGAGGATGAGTCCTGGTATCTCAGATACGACCTAGAAACGAAACGGTAAAGCATGGAATTGTGTTCACCTGCATCACCTCGCCGAAAAAAGGTTAGAGCCGAAAAATCACACATTAAAACAATGTTTATCATCTTCTTTTCGATAGTGAAGGCATTATCCACAAGGAGTTTCTACATGAGGGAACGAAGATTAATGCTGCAGGGTACATTGAAATTTTAAACTGTTTCATGAAACGTCTACGCATGGTACGACCTCAGTACACAAACAAGGTTCATGATTTTCTATTTGCGACTATTGGCACATTGTAAAAACATTCACTTGTAATAAAGTTTACAATTCAAAATTAATTTCGCCTTTAAAAAATTCCTAATATGGATATTTTTTCACATACGGAATAATAAACAAGATTCTACAGACTATTCCACTCCTATTGCATGTAGCCAATGAAAATGAGGCATGTGATATTTTTTAGCCAATCACGTCAATTTATAAGTGAATAAACACCAAGTTGCTGTTTATTCACCTGAATAACCTGAAGTTAGCTATTTCCCGACAAATGAATTGAATTAGCCTTGATAAAAAAGCGAAAAACGTTGTTTCTACGTATGTCAGTTGCAAATAGGTTATAAAATCAAAAGGTTTGGTAACACTTCATTATCCATAATAAATGCGACGGTGACAAGTTCTGCACCAAAAAATCAAACTTAAACGAGATCGTGTGTTTGGAAACGATTTGAAGGGAGGCGTTATTTAATCAATGTCGAATTTTTCGACCAAAATACTGCAGGAGATATATCATAAAAATTTTAATATAAACATTGAACCATTCGCCGATATTCGTTTCAAGTCGTGGAATAGTCTTTCCAAATACCATTCGTGATGACAATTAAATCGGAATAAATTTTGTTTTTAGCGCATTCAAGTTATTCGAGCAACTGATAGAAAAAATCACTCGCTTGGCGGCTCGTGATTTTTTCGTGACAGTTGCTCTCATTAAAATCGCTAAGCAACAAACTTTCATGCAAAAACAAAATTTATTCGAGTAAATTGCCATCACTTATGGTATTACTTGTGATAATTCTACAGATGTCCATTCGTAATATGTCTGCAACATTAGTTTTGGTCAGGAACTTTATCAAATGATAAATAAAATTTGATAAAGTTCCTGATTCAATATGTATCACAAAGTTATGGCTTCAAGCATCCAACATATTAGTTTTGGTAGTAGAGATTCTATTAAATTGATGCAATATACTAGTCGAGATTCTACAAAATGAATATAAACAATAGATTTGTATAATGGATTACATAGAAATTCAAACAGATAACGAATTACCAAGTAATTAAAAAAACTACTTTCTTTAGATATGACCACCTATAATACAATTTTGTAGCAAATTGTTTTTTTTTTCTAGTCGCGTTTTTAAATAAAATATTTCTCATTTCAAATCTAGACTAGAGAAAGTTGAACAGACATGCTCTTGGAAATATTAAAATTAATGTTTAAAGACGTGAGTAAATCAAATACGAAGCGGAATTTAGTAAAAAGAAAGTATGTATGTATGTATTATTGTAAAAATATTAATATGTTTTTTCTACATAGCCTCTGCTTATATTTACACATATTTCCCAACAAACGGGAGAACGCCGTTTTCATAGTGATCAAGATGTGGAGTAGTTTAGTGAGGAATTGGCTGAAGAAACGGCCGACTACATTCTTCCACAATGGCATCAAGAAACTTCCACTTCGCTGGAAATAATGTGTAAATAAAACATGAGACTTTTTTTGGCGTTGATTGCAAGATCATCTGCCACTAGTTAATACAGGGTGGACCAAAAATCCATTTAAATTTGAATCGGTAGCTGTGACAAGAAGCGACGGCGGGGTGGGGCGGAGGGGTTACGAAGCGCAAGAGCGGCCAATGGGAATTCAGTACCATGGCGTCGTTCAGCGATAAACAACGTGCGTTCTGTGTACGCGAGTACTACCGCAACAACGATTCTTTTATTCTAGCGCAACGAAAATTTTGTGCCAATTACAGCATACGGCGTAAAAATGAAGCTCCATCGATCCAACTGATTCGAAAATGGGTACAGAAGTTCCAGGAGACAGGTTCTACAATGAATCGACCACGATCCGGCCGACCTAGAACATCAAGAGATCCCGAAAACGTCGAGCGTGTGAGAGTGTCTATTCGTGAAAATCATGGACTCTCTACTCGGAAGCGGTCTAACGCCTTAGGTGTGCCCAGAACATCTTTGATTTGTATTCTTAAGAAAGATTTACATTTATATCCGTAAAAAATCCAAATGGTACAGGAATTAAAGCCTCAAGATCATGCTCACAGGCTCCAATTTGCAAACAAAATATTAGAGAGGTTCACCAGCTTCACCAAAATGTTTTTCTCAGACGCGGCACACTTCCATTTAAATGGGCATGCGAATAGGCAAAATTGCAGGTATTGGAGTGACACTAATCCTAAATTGAAGCATCAAAAACCACTGTATTCACCCAAGTTTACTGCATGGGCAGCTTTGTCATCAAGAAATGGTGTTACTGTGAATATAGAGCGGTATATTGCTTTGCTACAGGATTTCGATGGTTTTAATCAACGATCGTGGTTTCAGCAAGATGGGGCAACATGCCACACTTCCAACGACTCATTAAGTGCTGTTCGCGAAATTTTTGGACATAAAGTGATATCCAAAAGAGGTGCCATTAACTGGCCACCTCGTAACCCGGACTTATTCCCACTGGACTTCTTTAATTGGAGATACCTTAAAAGTAATGTTTTCAACAGCAACCCAGTGTTCCTAGAGGAATTAAAGGAAAATATTCGAGAGGAAATGCAAAACATTTCACGAAACACTTGTGAGGCTGTCATTGAAAATTTCCGCTCCAGGTTGCAGCAGTGTCAAAATAGTCAAGGATCACATATGGATGATGTAATTTAAAAAAATAAAATCCCTTTTTGTGTACTTTAATAATAAATAGAACGTTTTTATCTCACATAACTAGTTTCGTTTAAATCATCATTTGAAATGTAAACGAACTTTTGGTCCACCCTGTAGTTTATATATATATATATATATATATATATATATATATATATATAATGTAAAAATAAAAAATAAAACATAATATTTTTTACAAAAATGCATTAAAAAAAATGTTTCTACTGAATTCCAGTTTATATTTGTGTTAGGTTATTAAGAAATTCCCTTCGAGCAGCAACACGTCACGGCGGTCCTGACGGTGAGACAACAGATTGAGCTCCTTTTTATGGAGATTCACAAAACATTTGCCTCCCTAATACATAATTTACTCTAACAGACTGTATCTTTCTTGAGGTATCGTCCCTATTTTGATGTTTCATTAAGGACGAGGTGCCAGAAGGGACGAAATTTGCAAACAACCATTAAACTCAAGATTAACGTTCAAAACCCATCATTGCTCTTATCATGAGAGGGTGTCATGTTGGCACACCCAGCATAGATAGCAGAAAAGCATAAACCATTAAGATCACGTTAGTGTAGAGTATTAAAGTCAAGTACTAGCCTTTTGCAAAAAAAACAACAATGTCTGGCGAAAATAAAAACTAAAATCTAAGTATTTTTTTAAGGCCTCCCCTGAAAACAAGAAGGTGGGGTGAAAAAAAGTTATATCTAGGCATAATATCGACCAAAACGCAATACAAGAGAAAATAGGCCCCAAAAACGTATAAACAGGCGTTGATTAACCTAGGCTTGCTGCGATAGACCCAGAAAATTCTCTGGGATAATTCAGAGTAAGCATACGATAATACTTTATTGGCTAAGTATATAATGAGAGATTTATCGAAAAATAGTGCGGCAAAAACCTCGTAATTAGAAGCTGAAACTCAAATGCACAAAACACATTTTAGATTAATCAAAAAAACTGGTCATATCTTCAATTCATAAAAACTCAAAGGTGATTTCCTATGATGTGGACATCATAGTACTTTGCTTTTATTTCAATTATTGTAATTGTAATAAGGAGTGAGACTTAGGTGAATCCAGAATTATGATTGTACTGTACACACTATTTACGAGGGGGGTTCAATGTATAAATTCAACCTTGCAATTCTTTTCTGAAAAAAAAGGGTTGTTTTATTCAGCATGCAAATAGACCATGCTATTCCCCAATCCTTTTGCTACAAAACACTATTTTTCAACGTAATCTCCATTCAATGCTACTGGTTTGCGCCACCTTGACTTGTCGTCCTGTATGCCTGCACGGTACCATTCCACGGGTCTATGTCGAATGAAAATCCAACGAAGCGAGATCGGCTCCGTAGGGTGTCTGAGGAAAAACAATCCACAGATGTTTTTTGAGCTCCTCTCGGATGCAAAGACTTATGTGAGATCTGGCGTTGTCATGGAGAAAGAGAAGTTCGTTTGGCCTTTTGTGTCTATGAACACGCCGATGTCATTTCTTCAAATTGCGAAGAGTAGAACAATACACTTCAGAGTTGATCGTTTCACTATGGTAAAGGACATCGAACAGAATAACCCCTTTAGAATTCCAGAAGATAATACACATGACTTTACCAGCTCAGGGTATGGTTTTAAACTTTTTCTTGATAGAGGAGTGAGTGTGGCGTCACTCCATTGATTCTGTTTTGTTTTGGATTTGGATGAAGTGATGAACCCATGTTTCATCGCCTGTAAAAATGTTTGACAAAAAATTGTCACGATCATACCTAGTAAACAATTCCGCACAGTTGGTTTTCCAACCGGTAAACAATTGTGCCAGCACCGCCAACAGAGACGGCCAGTTGAGCAGCGAGGTGTCCACTGCAAGATCTCCGTAGACATTTTTCAAGCGCCTGTGAATATCTGAGATACCCTGGTTTTCCTTCAAAAGAAACTGAACTCCCCTCGTATAATTTGAAATGTTAATAGGTTTTTAATGTAGGATGATGTGATGTACAATTTGTAAATATCTATTTGTTTTATTTCATTTGATTTGTATAATATTACATCTATTTCGTCCTATCTTGGAAAATCTTCTTTATTTCTTCCCATATATTTAATTTTCTTGAAGAATAACAAAAGTTAGAGAAGAAGAAAAGAGAAATAAAATATAAGGGGAATGGTAGACGTTCAAAAGAACTATAGTGGAAACAGTGAATGAGAGCAGCGCAACAACAAAATAGGAATTAAAGAAGTAAAGAGAATGAATGGATGAATATCTATTTAGCAGAAAAGTTCATTTCAATTGTGTTATGTTGGCATTTTGCAACATGTATTTTTTAAATAGTACTTTGTAAATAAGAATTTAAATTCCGTGTGAAGAAAGCATACTTTCATACTATCATACGGGCATATTTAAACGTTCCCAGAAAAACTATTATAATAAAAGTTTATTACTGTAATAACAAATGCAATAAAAAATTAGGTAACAAGTAAATTATTATATAAATAATGATTTCGTATTCGCAAAAATAAAAATAAACGAAATGGCAGTTTCTAGAAAAGACTACAGCATTTTTATGACAGAATGACGCAGAAGCCATAAACATACCTTAAATAAAACCAGCATAAGCAATAAACCGTATTATTAATACGAGTGTACTCTCATGGACGCTTTGAATAATTGAAGTTTTTTGATTGATCGCACAACACGCAAACACATGTGCTCTCCGGCAGACAATATTGCTATTTACGAATTATTCGCCACGCAGCAATTGAAAGAGCGATTCATCATAATAAAAAGCCAATTGCGGTTTATTTACATCGCGCTCTTTCAATTCGGATCGCTCGCTATTTCTAGAATGGAGAGGTTTTCAGTTAGACTCAAGAGTGGAATTTGCGGAATTCCTTTATTGGCGCTGTTCTACCATTAGTGATATTTACGGGCAGCACTAAATTAATCTAATGGTGAATGTGGCCACGTTTGAGGTAATAACGTGTTGAGTATATAAATTTGACTATTTGATTCAACTGTAAAAATCAGACAGATTAGATATTTTACAAACACAAAAATATACAGATAGAAGAAGAAATTAGCAGATAAGAAAAAATATACAAAAGTAACGAATAAGTGTTTGATGTAAGAGTTAAAAGAGGAAGTAATATAGGTAATGATTATTACCTATTAGTAGCAAAAATTAAAGAATCCTTCACAAAGGAAAGCATAAGGAGTAGATCGAAAATATTAAAGTAACAACAAAGCATTAAAACTTATAAGCTAAAAATGAATATAATGTAGAAACTTATCAAGATGTATTAAAAACAAATCATTGACAGAAATCAATCTATAGAGATAGCTGTCGTGGATATAATAATAATAATAACAAAATAATTTATTTGTTCAAGTTAAACTAGATTACATATGTATCCTTAAACTAATATACAAATTAAACTTTCGTAATAAAATATTAATCTCGCGGGCTGAAAGACCATCAGTCGATAGCCGTTGAACAGAAAAATTGAACCAATGTCTTACATTTATTTTATCCATTACATGCATTTTATTTTTTCAGGACGGCATATCTGGAAAGCTGCCCGGAAAAAAAACAGCCTAGCAAAGGGGCTGCGGAACAGTCTGGTGGAACAAGAACCTCGAAAAGATGAGGATCGAGGTTCGAAGGCTATTCAACAGGGCTATAAACAACCAGTATTGGAACACCTACAGAGGAAAACTCACACAATATAATAAAGAAATCCGAAAAGCCAAAAGGGACTCGTGGAGGAAGTTCTGCGAGGAGATTAAAGACACTCTGGCATGTTAAAAAATCCACAAATTCTAAGGACGGCAGTGCTGCCAAAGAGGTAGGCTTTCTGAAGAAACCGGAAAGAACATACACAGAAACAATAGAGGAAAGTCTCAGAGAACTATTAAAAGTCCACTTTTCAGCCTCAACAATTCTGGCAGAACATAACAAGCCAGACAATCCCAGTCAAAGACCTAAAAGGCCTGACCGAAAGGACTGGAGTTTAGCCACGAAGTTCATAAGACACATTAAAACTAAATGGGCCATCAGCAGGTTCCAACCGAACAAGTCCGTGGGACCGGATGGGATTTATCTCATTATGTTACAATTGAGCATAGAGGAACTGGTGAAGCACCTGTCAAAAATCTTTAAAGCCTGCCTGGCATGGGGATATATACTAAAATTATGGCAAAGCTTAAGGGTAATCTACCTCCGCAAGGTAGACAGAATAGATGATCTAACGCCAAAGTTATATAGACCTGTTAGCCTATCTTTATTCTTACTAAAAATAATGGAAATATTGATAGATACGCACATAAGGGACGAGATACTGGGGAAGGATCCCTTCAACAACAAGCAATATTCATACCAGCCGGGTAAATCAACGGACTCGGCGCTGGACGACCTAAACAGGTTCATCACAAAGTCAATGGAAGACAAAGATATAGCCATGGCCATATTTCTAGATATAAAAGGGGCGTTTAACAACGCCACAACAACCTCTCTTGTAGAGGCCCAAGCAAGGAAAAGAGTCCTGTCAAGCTTTTGCCAATGGATCAGGGACAGCTTAGAGAAAAGGACAATCATATTCCACTCACAAAGTCAATGGAAGACAAAGATATAGCCATGGCCATATTTCTAGATATAAAAGGGGCGTTTAACAACGCCACAACAACCTCTCTTGTAGAGGCCCAAGCAAGGAAAAGAGTCCTGTCAAGCTTTTGCCAATGGATCAGGGACAGCTTAGAGAAAAGGACAATCATATCCACTTTGGGGGGGGGGGGGGTGGTGCTGGGTCTCTACTGCTATGGGCAAAACTAGTAGATAACTTTCTAGAAAAATTGTATAAAGAGGATATCCATTGCCTAGGATACGCGGATGATCTAGCCATAGTCATCAGAGGCCGGTTCACGGAAGTTATCTCCTAGCGAGCGCAAAGAGCCCTAAACATATTAGACAATTGGCAAACAGGAGTGACTGGCGATCAATCCCAAAAAAACACAAATTGTCATCTTCACAAAAAGCCAAGTACGTGGGAGTAACCTTCGACGCCAAAATGACGTGGAGGCCACAAATCACAAATCCCACCAACAAAGCATCAAAGCATTGGGCAGTTATAGTAGAATGTGCGGAAAAAATTGGGGACTAAACCCTAAAATAACTCTATGGCTTTACACTAGGATGATAAGACCCATGTTAACCTCTGGAGCAGTAGTGTGATGGACTAGGACAAAGCAAAAGGGGGAGATAAGACTCCTGAGCAGTACACAAAGACTAGCATGTATACTACCAAAATTACACATCTTTATACAAGGAGAGGCTGGGTCCGTATCATATAGACTGATGCAACGACAGACGCTCATAATGCGAACGAGGAAGAACACACCGACGGCTAGAAGACGAGCTGAAGGCTAACGCGATCACAGCGATACCAAGTGATGCCATGGTAAAAAATACATTTTCGAAAGGAAATACAAGGTACTGATACTGCAAAGAGAAGGCCAACCTACCAAAGCAGAATCAAATTGGTTCACGGACGCGCGGCGATTAAAAATAACCAGTTATAACGGTCTAACATGAATAGGGGGCTCTGGGCCCTCATTGGTACCAGCGAGAAGGGTCGACGCGCGCTGCAAAGCGACTGCGATCCCGAGCCAGTTTACTCGTATGAACATGAGTTAATGCAGACATGGATTCTCCCAATACAGGTAAGTATTTTTAAACAATATGTCGTATTATAAATTAATTTGGTTACCCTTGGAGTTACGTAACGTGTAAAATATGCTTTTTTATGAGTCCCAGGTTTGAAAGTTAATCTTTAAATGTTCATAAAAAAAAATCCCACTAGACCCCACTCTCGAATTAGGGTCCCCTTATTACTTAACTGATTCTTAATAATTTCCCCATAATCAGGAGGTGCTCAAATGTGCTCTTTTTTGTAATTGTAATTTTTGTAAAATTTTTCATTAAAACCTGCAAAGTGACATTCTACTAAATTCGTTCAAATTCATAATAACGTTAGTATAATTTCTTTAATCAAGTAGTCATAATTTATAAATTAAATGTATAAAATCGTAATGATAGTCGTATAATTACATTTATTTATTTATTTATTATATCTTTGCACTCCTTTCTAACAAACAAAATATCCCAAAAAAATACAAAATAAGAAAATATACTCAAAAATTACAATTACGATTACAAATTCAATGTTAAATTTAAAAAATTGGAATATGAGCATTGTCGATATTAGTATAATTGACAATGTTTCGGTCACAATAAGTTTCGTAACAACAAAAACTAGTTGTTTTTCGGGATCGCTCTGCTATGCGTCATCGTACTTGAGAAAAGGATGGGCTTTTACTTTTATGACTCACAATAGCTGTTAAGAAAGTAGACATATAAAAAAAATTGTTGTGAACGTGTTTTCAACACTTTTTCGAATAAGGGTTGCCGACATAGTGATGGAAGGTATTCCTCAAGACAACAACTCTCTTCTGAAATTGGTTCGAAAACATTTGCAAACCGTAACTGAAAACCCGATCACTTTGTCTGCCGATGCAAAAATTGTCTTACTGAAACTTTTCCACAAAATTCGCAAGAAATACAACGACTGCAGCAGAAGGAAAGACAAGTTTCTTGAAGATAATAAATTTTGGCTGGAATTCGATGTAGATCTAAATGAAAACACTGCAAAAACTCTGCAAAGTAAGGTGATAAAGATCATTGCAGAGGCTTCCAGTGACCCAAAGGCGACTTCCAGTAAGGCCGAAGCCACACCTCCGCGTGCAGCGAGGCGTCCAAGCACCAGCTTTGAAGCCTGCAGCGAGAGATCAATAAGGAGGCGAATTCAGACTATGCGAGTCGAACATAACATCGACGAGCTGGCCTACGCACTGCAGATGAGTTTTTTGCAATTCGGGAAACGTGGATGCAGCAAAAGTCGTGAAAGAGATTGCAGAAGGAAGTCCAACCACAGCAACAAGATACAGGAATTCGTTGAGTGCTGTATACGAAACGCAAATGACCAGAGATGAAGCTTTATCATTTGTTATCGAGAGTAGATTGTCAAAAAGTATGTACTACAAGATCAGAGTCGAAAGTCTTCGTCACAATAGTAAATTATTTAGATCGTACCAGAATGTATTGCAGGGTAAAAAAGAGTGCTACCCGTGTGTTTTAGATATGCATATTACAGAGAGTAGTGCTGATGTGAAACTTCAAGCACTACTCGATCACACAGTCGAAAGAATTTTGCTTGTCCAAAACGCAGTAACTGGCAATCTACAACATAATCTTTCTGATGTAGAGTTAATTTGTAAGTGGGGCTGCGACGGAACTTCGGAACAAAGCACATTCAAGCAAAAATTTGACGATGATGTTGATGGCCAAAAACGGACGCAAATATTATTATATCGTCATCTGAAAAAATCCGCGTTCTTCATCTCCTCGCTTTTGTCGGCCATTAAAAATTGAATTTTTGCACGAAACTGCTGAATCCACGAGACTTATAGTTAATGACACTGAGCAGCAGCAGCAAAATTTAACAACGTACGAAACATGAGTTCTCGGAAATGACGTAAACGTAACATACAAGTTATTACTTACCATGATCGATGGTAAAGTATGTAACGCTTTGACTTGCACATCGTCCACTCAAATATGCTATCTTTGCGACTATACATCAAAACAGTTTAATGATATTGATAGCATGCTAAAAAAAAAACAATAAAAAAAGAACACATGCAATTCGGTATTTCCAGTTTGCATGCCTGGATACGTTTTTTTGAATGCCTTTTGCACATATCGTACAAACTGGAGATTAAGAGATGGCACAATCGCGGCGAAGACAAGTCGAAGATCGAACTTAGCAAACAATCGATTCAAAAGGGATTCCGCAACAAGTTGGGAGTTTTGGTCGATATGCCAAAACAGGGGTACGGAAGTACGAAGGATGAAAACACTGCATTTTTTTTAATGCCACACTTTCAGCCCTAATATACCCAAATTTGAAGAGTATTGTATAGACACGGCCCGTTTCTACGTACAATTGTACCCCTGGTATTGCATGCCGACAACAGTGCAAAAAATTCTGCTGCACAGCAGCAAGATTCTTGAGGCTTCCATTCTACCGATTGGGCAAATGTCGGAATATATTGCAAAAAATTTATAAAAATGTACCGCCAAGATTTTGCGCGTAAATGCAGCCGCATCAAGAATATGGAGGACGTTTTTCGGAGGTTTTTGGTAGCCTCTGATCCCGTTATCTCCAGTCTTAGAAAATTGCCGGTGAAGCAACTCAAGGTGTTAGACGCTGAGTCTCTGCAGCTGTTAGACACGCCGAGGTATGAATGTGGGAGTAGTGACGATGATTCTGTGAATTCGTTGGACGACGAATATTAAACATATACGTTATTATTAACCATCAAAGGGGTAGGAGCAGGTATATACGGTACAAAACCCGAGACAAAGATTTCTGTCAGTCTCACCAAGCACACCACGGTGTTCCAAGCAGAGGCGATAGCTCTTCACCACTGCACAAGAGAAACCAAGACAAGACAGCAAAAGTCGGTCAATTGCTAAATTTTTATTTAGTCAGGCGCTATTAAGAGCACTAAGCTCCACACAGGTCGAATCTAAGCTTGTGTGGAACTGTATATGTGCTCTTAATGAACTTGGCAGTCACAAAAAGTAACAAAGCAGATGAACTGACCAAACAAGGCTGACAGGACACTGCAAGCTCAATAAACATAAGAGCAAAATAGGCCTGGTGGAAGAAGCACCATGCTGATTCTGCTTAGAGAAAGAGGAGGACTAGTTCCACATCATATGCCATTGCGAGGGCTTAGCAAGGATTAGATATCAAAAGCTGGGCACTACAAATTTAAGCGTGGAGACCTATACCTAAGCCCCTCTGGCAGGGCTAAGAGGACTAATCAAAGAGGCAAAGCTAGAGCGGGTCATCTGAGATAAATAAGGATCCACAATAGATTAAAAAGGTTGCGGTGGAACAGGCGCTGGTGCCACCCATATAACATCTATATCTGTACCAGAAAATTGGTAGTTGTAAATAAGATTGGTGCATTCGTTAAATAAATAATAATAAATAAATATTTAGCACTATCAGCATTCAATATGTACACTAGGTATTATTTACGAGGATCGTCGGAGTAGTTGCTAATAAATGATATAGGTTATCTTCTGCATATACAGAACTTTTGGTTAAACGGTAACATAGACTTTTATTTTAAGCAAAGATAAATATCTCGAATAAAATACCTGCTGCAGCCAAACACAAAGAGGTGATAATGATACTGACCTGGTGCATTGTCTTGGTGAGACAACATTTTTTTTTCTAATGCGCAGTAATATTCTATATTAATAGTTTTTTTACCTTGTTCAAGATAATTAATGATTATTATATCATGTGCATCTCAAAAAATACTGGCCAAACCTTGCCGGCTAACTGTTGTGTCTTTGGGGCTTCAGTCGGCTTTCGCCAGGCAATAACCACTCCGCTGATTGACGATAGGACTCCGATGTGTAGTAATGGATGAACTCCTTCGTATTGCGGTTAAAAAATGTCAGATTTTGCTTTGAAAGTCAAGCACGTTTTGCTTTTTGATTAATGGTTTAAAAAACGCTAACTATGATGTTAGCTTAATCATCACTTTGGTAAATTTTCGTAAATGAAATACAATAACACTTTCAAAAATTTATTTTGCCGATCGCGACAATTGTTTCTTCAGGCAAAGAAATGATACAAACATTTTACATTTAAAACTATTTATACTAAGCGGTGCGGTGATGAGGTCGGACCGGTGTTAGAATAAGTTCAATAATGGTGAGTTAGACAGGTCCGTTTGATCATTTAATAAATTTCCCGTTCTTTTACTTTTATTGATTTCAATCGTTTCCAGTGTATCCAGTTTTCTTCCTTTTTCTGCTATTTGTAGTATTCTAAAGTCGTTGTTAAATTGATGTATTTTTGTGATGATACAGTGTGTCGAAACAATTGTCGCGAACGGCAAAATAAATATTTGAAAGTGTTATCGTATTTCATTTACGAAAATTTACCAAAGTGATTAGAAATGAACTTTCAACAACTAACAGCCTAAACTATTCAGTTATTAGCTTACTCAATTTCATTTTGCGATTAATTAACAAGGTTTCACTGATTTCCTGGGGTAATTTGGCCTTTCTGAACGTGGTGCAAAGTTTTTGCTCATATGGTTACAATGAAACTGAAGAAACGAATATATAATGGCAAAATTCAATAGAGCAAATGTGCCGTAACATTTACTAAGCCATGATTTGGTTTTATTTTTTTTTTTTCATCAGAAGGCAACGTTTAATCAAAATCTATATGTTAAGCCAAAGACTTCTCAGCCCATGTATTAGAACTCACCTTTCGTATCGGGAGTATGCATTAATTCATGCGTTTTTTCGAAAATTAAGGCTTTATTGTGAAAAAAATGGTTATACACTCAATGATCAAAGTATTGTCCATCGGAAGCTACAACATTTGCCCATCTTTCTGGCAGTTTGTGGATTCCATCCCAAAAGAACTTCTCCGGCTTGGTGGTAAAGAATGAATCGTGCCAATTTTGGATACCCTGTTCTGAACTGAAGCGGATTCCGGTGAGGGCATTCTGCATTGATCTGAACAAGTAGTAATCAGAAGGGGCTATGCCTAGGCCATAAGGCGGGTAAGGTAGAACTTCCCACCCACTGTTTTCCAAATAGTTTTGAACCGGTCTTGAAACATGTGGTCGAGCGTTGTCATGATGGAAAATTATGGATTCGTGTCTGGTTGCATATTCTGGTCGTTTTTCCGCAATCGCTCTCTTCAAACGAATTAATTGTGTTCGGTAGAGGTCCCTTTTGATCGTCTGACCCGATTTCAACAGCTCATAATACAACACACCCTTCTGATGCCACCAAATACAGAGCATTGTTTATTGTTTATTGTGATGCTTTGGATTACCTTGCCGCCATGGATATTCGGCTTTGCCGTGGATGTTGATGGTTGGTCGGGCTTTACATACAATTTCTTGCGCTTGAGGTTATCGTAATGAATCCATTTTTCATCACCAGTGACAATCCGATACAAAAATGACTTCTTTTTGTGGCGTTGAAGCAACATTTCCGACATGCAGAATCGGATTTGATGTCTCTTGGCTTTAATTCATACGGCACCCAATTTCCAAGCTTGGATTAATCTCGATGCTTTTAAACGTCTGGAAATGGTTGTTTAATCAACTCCCAATAATTTTGCAAGATCTTTTTGCGTTTGGCACGCATCTTCATCAAGCATTACATCCAATTCTACATCTTCAAACCTTTTTGGCTGTCCGGTTCGTTCTTCATCTTCTAAGTTGAAATCGCCACTTTTAAACCGTGCAAACCACTTCTGACACGTTCTTTCAGCAAGAGCATAGTCACCATAAACCTCTACTAAAATACGATGACTTTCGATAGCACTTTTCTTCATAATTTGATCGTATTGGCTTTTAATTCATGTTAAAGTAATGAAAAAGAACTCCCCGCAAAAACACTTTTTCTGGCACAAAGTTCGACATGTTCAAATGAACAGACAAAAATGTTTTTTACGCTTCAATGAAATTACATATACTGAAAAAGACGCGCAATGGCAGTAGCTTTCAAATGAATAGACACGGATAAACACGACGCGAAATAATACTACTTTCGCCCTCTCTTAGAAAACCGCATGAATTAATGCATACTCCCGATAATATAGTATTTCAGTAATATGCTTTATGAGTCATTATATATGGTTGTGATGTATTATTATTATTACTTATTATAGTCATTTATATTTAAAAGAGTATTAGGTTATTGTAGATTGATAATAATTGCTTATTTTTTCATATTAATTATCTAAATGAGATTATTTAATTTCATCGACCGATAGTCAAACTAAAAATAACCTGGCGCTTCTGTGCTTTGAACAGAATCGTTCCACCGGTTCAAGGTGGATTATCACACAGCGTATGGCCGTAGAGCCCACGGAAGCGTGAAAGCTCGAACCTTTATTGCGAGGCAACTCAATCATGTTGCCCCAATTACCAAAAATACCTATTATTATCTTTATTTTAGGAAATTTCAGCTTCGTCTTAACGTGTGCGTTTAATGGGCAGAATGATTGCTTTGTCCGATATATCAATTAAATTATGACTAATCAGACAGGATTGAAATTATTTGCGAGCAAATCGACTTTTCGCCTTGACTATGAAAAATTTGATTTATAAGTCGATACATTTCATATACCGAAACAAATAATACGAATGAAAGTAATTTAAAACTTTATTATTGCAATTGATTAAATGTCTGAAGTTTGCGTGAAACGTTTCTTATTGGAAAGCCATCAATAACCTCAGCAATGTCACAAACGAACGTATCCAATATAAATTGAAAACGTAACGAAAGAGGCCATGTAAAGTTTTTAATTAATTGAAACCGTACTTTTGCATATTACAGTATTTCAATATTTAATGAATATGATTAAAAATTAATAGAAATTAAAATATTTCTATGAAAAACAAATAATAATAAAAATAAGGGAAATAATAGACAATAAACTCGATTTTTACTACAACACACAGTTGAAAATTAAGTCTAAGCTAAATTTAAAAACTTTTCGCTTTAAACTATTTTATTACATAATCTAGCATATTCTGCTAATTAAGTATATATGATAAAATATGGACAACAAACTTAGAACTACAATCTATTCGAATATCTTTTATTTCCTAATTTTTATTTTCATTAATAAAATACACGTAGAAGTTTCAAGGTTGATTAAAAATTAATCAGGCACTAGAATTAACTGTAAGCAAGAAATTTCATTAAGGTCACTCCTACTGTTTAAAACGTTGCACTAAATTTTCCTATTGAAGATAACCACCGTCAATTAAAGAAACTGTCAATTTTAGTACTAGAGGTAACTGTATGAAAGATAGTTGTTTTAAATCTCTTTTAAAATTTAAAATATTGAGATTGTATTCTAGCTAATGTGAACATAAAACACAGATGGCGTCGTCATGTAAATCATGTTAGTCTATGAATTTATGAGAGAATACTGAAGATTTTAATAGTAAATTTATGTATATAATATATTTTCATTAATTCATTGCTATTTTACAGCTTTTAATATATACTAAATTTATTTATGCCCAGACAGCTGTACACTAAATAAATACACACACGTACACATACCGACAATTACATACAAAGAAGCAATCTAGCGAAAAGATCTTTACGGGCGTTAATATTAGAAACAATTTCCCTGTTATTACTTTTAAGGCCGCCTCGTGAAATATATAAGGCCGGAGCCGTGTTCCGGAGAAAAGGGGTTAGACGTTTCTAAAGAAGTTTGTCGTATTTATAGCCCCGCTTTAACTTCCAAACAGCTCTTTTTCACTTTTAATTTTATTATGCTCCCCCAGATCACGTTCACATGTTAGTGCTGTACATGTGCTTCCTTACCTTATTACCAGACACAGTTTTATACCTTCGGGGAAATGTCTTCCAAATCTCAAATATAGATTAACGTTTACGGATTTATATGAAAACAAATAAACGATCTAATTGTATTTTAGGGAAAATCTTTATTGAAGTCTATTATTTAACCGTGTAATATGGTAGTAGTGTTAGTGGTTGGCTATCGACTATATGGTCCTTCCGCCGTGTTACTTGTATATGTTATGTGCGTGTGTTTAAATGAGCCAATTCCAATAAGGCAGAAATGATGCAAGAGGCTGCCAATCGATTTTTTTCTTTTCTTGGGGAAGTTATTTTGTATCATATGATGTGTGTGAGTTTTGGTTTAAGCAGTTTAAAAGCGGAATCTTTTATCTGAACGACAAACAACGTCCTGGAGGCCTTAAAAAGTGCGACAATGATCAGTTGGAGACTATGCTGGCTGAAAATTCGACACAGACAATGAACGAGCTTGTAAAACAGATTAGAGAAACCCAGCAATTAATTTCCAAATGTCTAGTGAGATAAGAAAGATACAGAAAGAAGAAAAATGTATTTTACATAAGCTTACTGAAACCAATAAAAATTAAGGAGTGGTAGTGCTCAATAAACAGTGTTGAAAGTCTTTATTGTGGAAAATGGATACACTACAACAATCCGTTACGTAGAAAGTTGGTAAATTTCGGCGAACCGTCATAATCGGTTGCAAAACCCATTCACTTCGGAAAGAAGCTTCATCTTTGCATTTGGTTAGAAATGGAAGGCGTACTTTATCAAGAATTGTGTCAAGTGGGTGTTACGGACTGCTACTAATGTCAATTAATCACCTTGAGTCAAAAATTAGAATGAAAACGGCTGTATACTAAAGTGAAAATGTTGCATAAGAACGCCAGACATTATACTGAGTCTTGGTTGGAACGTCTTGAATATTCACAAGACATTGCTCCATCCAATTATCATTTATTCCAGTTGATACAAAATGCCTTTTTTGATATGCGCTTCTAATCAATGGATTGGACGACTTTATCGTGTCCAAAGATAAAATATTTTTTTGAGATGGAATTCATCTGCTACCTGAAATATGGATTAGAGTTGTAGAAAGCAACGGTGAATACTTTGATTGAACAATATAATTTACTTAAAATAATCTTTTGACGCATAGAGGGACCACGGAGACTGCAGTGCGGGGACGCTAAGCGACACAATCTCATGAAAGAAAAAACTAAACTTTGCATATATCGGAAAAATGGGTTATTTATTTGTACACCTGATATAAAGGATACAATAAACATAGTTCGATGATTTTTCTTACGATTTTTGAGTATGCAAGTTACTAATACATTCTTCGAAAACGAGGAATATATTCCAGACTTTACAGGTTGATTGAAAAGTAGCACAATGTTTTGATAGAACTTATGGTAATCCACCAGCGCCTATAAATTTGGTGGCTTTAAATTTGGTCTGCTCATCAAGAACATTTATTGTTGTCAATAAGTTTATAAAAATATTTTGCAAGGGACTGTCATGCAGAGGTGGGCCAAATAATTTCACAACAATCTGGACCCCTCTATTGTATTCAAAAGATCTAAGAATTGAGAAACTTGATTTGTTTTTTTAATTTTTAAACCGATTTTGGATTAATTCTAAAAGATTGTTCCAAAGAATTGCTATAATTATTGTAGCATATTTCTGAAAGCATTTTATAACGAGCACATGCATCCTTAAATAAGTCGTATTTGCCTGAAGACCAGAGCTCTTCTAATTAAAATGGAGTATTTTATTACATTTATTTTTAGCTACATCCAAATCAATTGCAGAATAATTAATTTCATATAATAATTTAACATTAGTTTCCGAAAATAAATTGTTGCAGAAAATATTAAGAATAATATTACTTAATGATGAATATTTAGTATATAAGTGAACCGAAAATGTTAGTTTAATATTTAATGAAATTTTGGTGTTGATGTGAATGCTCATGTAAAGAAGACAAATACATTTTGAGGTATAGTAATTTTTATGAAAAGAAAATTTGATCTAATATGACTTTGTTATATTGGACGATGAATTAATTTGTAGTGAATTTAATGTACCAAATTCGCAATTATTTAGCAGGCAAATGAAAGAAATCAGTAGACACTTCTAAGTCAGTATTGATTCAAGTTACATTAGGTAGGTTGTAATCTCTGTTTGATGATGAGGTAACATATTACTTAGTTCCTCTACCTGTCTCATAATTTTCATTTTCATAATTTGTTACAGGAGCGTTTGGAAGAATATACATTTTCATATTATGTACTGTTACTGATACAAATAATTCCTCGTGAGGTGATGATATGCTACGAACTATGTTAAATAATCTTACCGCTAGATTTGCTAGATGCTTCTGGATTCCTAAAAAGAGAACTTAGATATGATAACGGCATCGAAAGTATCACGACTTAACCAAGTTTTATTTATAATAAAAACATCAAACACTGGTAAACCAACCTTTAATTTAGTAATATAATAGAAGCGAGCACGGATTATTCCCAAAAAAACTTTTCTTCGGAACTACTGTTATCGACTGTTTTAATTACGGCGATGCAATTATCATAGCATATCCTAATAACAAAATTTTGGGTCACTTATAAGCTTGTAAGAACGAATTTATATCACATTAATATATACCTACCGTAACTGGCCCATACAAACAAACAATGACTTAACTTTTATCATTATATTTAATTATTTTAAAAAATAGCTTCCCTAAACTAAATTAAAAACTTAATAATGCTATAAAATATAGACTTAATGTATATTTTATTTTATTTTTGTACATACATAGTATATTAGAATAGTATACATATCGATGGTATACAGGAGAAAGTGGCCAAATCTAAAATTTAAAGATTTTGAACACTGATTAAAACACCTACTATGTTTATAACCACTAGAATTAAATTATAGTGGTTAAAAACATAGTAAGTGTTTTATTCAGTGTTCATTATGAATTACCACATAGTAACGGTCGCAACCATCATTATGATTAAAGATTTTGACTTTAATAAATCTATTTTCTAAAATAATACCCTTTTTTTGTAAAATTATAATTGACCAATCTATTTTTAAATTAAATGTATAGGAGAAAATGACTACGTGCTTTTAGTCAGTGTATCCTGTTCATTATTATCATGTATAATAATTCATTTGTAACACATCCTGTTTGTTCTATTATTATTTTTGCCATTATTTGACTCTGGTAAGTAATATTTAAATTATTGAAAGATTTTAAAGCTTGATATTTTTTAGTTAAAAATGAATATTTTAAGTAATTACTACAAAAATGTTCAAGAAATAATTCATGATCCCTCGCATCACTTTGAAGAATTTGACAATGTAGATCGTATTGATATTGCTTCTACCAGTGAAAGACAAAGTAAAGCGACGATAAATTCTACACAAATTCAAACAACTCATTGATGGAGAAGTAAAGACACATAAGGCACAAAGCGTGACAAAAATAAGTTACTAAAAAAATGTTTACCTTACATTAATACGAAAGTAAAGATATGGCTTGCAAAAAAACCGAAAAATATAAATTACAGTAACTGTTGTTATTCGTTTTTCGGAAGATTTTAGGCAAGTTCTTTGCAAAGAATTTCACAACCTGTCCTATGACAGACAAACGGATTTTTTAATTAATACTGTTATGAGTACTGCGTGTCAAAGAAAGCAAGTTAGAAATACAAATAGGCCCGTAAAAAATATATCAAAATTCTATAACTTTTTTTTAAAAATGGAGAGTAACAGAGTCTACAAAAACTTTTATTTAAAAACTTTCTCAATAATTCAAGGACCTATTGATATGGCTCTATTAAGTAAAAGTACTAAAAGTACTTATACAAAAGACAATCGAAGAGGAACATATTCTCCGGTAAATAAAACGAAACCTTACTTATTGAATGAAGTAAAACGGCACATTGAATAATTTCCTGTAATAGAATCGCACTATTTCCGCCATCAAACCCTACTTTATCAATATTGAAGATGTATGAACTATACAAATATAGGCAGATAAGTCATGGCAAAGAATTCATTTCTGCTATAACTTATAGACGAGTATTTTGTACGCAATATAACTTATCTTTTTTAAACCGAAAAAAGATCAATGTCTTTTATGTACAAAAAAAGAAAGAATGACCGTAAGAAGACTACCTTTCTCACATTAAGCGAAAAGACGATGCTAATAGAGCAAAAAACTTAGATAAGCAAAAAGCGATTCATGAAAAAACTTTTGTATTGGCAAGTTTTAATTTACAAAGTGACCTACAATTACCGTGTTCCGATGTATCACCTCTATATTATAGCCGAAAACCATGTGCATATAATTTAACAGTGTATGAAGCAGCACCACCAACTAAAGTGCATTGATATCTTTGGTCGGAAGTAGATGGTAAACGTGGAAGCTCTGAGATAAGTACAGCATTGTTAAAATGGTTTAAAACTTTACCAAACACTGTCAAAGAAGTATCAAATATTGGATTGATAAGCCTGTTACTTGGCGAAACTCCATTATGAACTTATAATGAAAAACACGATCGTTGATCACAATTTCATGATCATTATTTTCAATTTCACAAACTGAATTAAGTAGCAAAATCAACAAAAGAAGTAATTGTGGCTATTCACTCAATTTTAATCATCCATCAAACATTCAAACGTTATATATCTCATACTTAATAATGACTACCAATAATTGCAGTTTCCCTAAAGCATTGGCCAAGATTTCACTTTCTTGGTTGAGATTTGTTACTACAATAGTATAGAAGTTCAAAGAAACTTTAATAAGTAAAAAATACCTTTTGATCAACAAAATTTTAATAAAATTGGAAAATTTCTGCTTCAAATAAACTTGGACAGTCTTTTACGATTACTTCATCAAATGTAAATAAAAGTTGTTTATTGCCTCTTAAAGAGATGTAGTTTCTTACTAGGGAGATACATGCGTCAGCTTTAGTTTTACAGTTATCTAAATGGAACTCTGGAATATGCAGGTATAATTAAGTTGCTGACTTAAATATTTACTTCATTTGAAAAGAAAATCATACATTTTGATTCATTATCAATGCCTGAATAATCAAAACCTGATACTGGTTATTGTGCAGATTATTTTAATGTATTTCCTATCAACCAAGTCTCAATCAAGACTTTAATTCATTTTAAAATCATTATTTTGAATGCATATCTTTTACAGTCAAAATAATTCGCAAAATAAACCAAGCGAATGTACCTATTCCTTCAGCCCAAAATAGTATAAATTCAAAAACTTCATCAATTCATAGTTCGCATGAAAATGATGATAAAACTTCAAAACTCAACTCGCGTTGTCTTGTTTAGATTTATATAATTATCTTTAAACGTTACATAACATTTTTTTAATAATTATTTCGGGCGAAAACACAACACATTTTTTAATTCAATGTCTGCTAAGAAAGAATTTCGCACTTTCCATTACATACGTCAAAAATATTCTATTTGCAGGGGCGCTTTCTGAAGGCAATGAAATAATGATAAATGTTAACGTTTTTCATGAAACATTAGAATTCCTTTCGTAGCTTCAGTAATAAGAATATATCATCAGGGGACATAACAAAAAAATCTGTTTTTTTTTTCATGAAAACAAAATACACCTTTGTTTTATTGCTTGCTAATGTCTCTTATTATAAGTTCATGCAACTTGTAGAACTCTTTTTAGTCGATTAATTAAAACACTTGGTTATTGTTTCACTTCTTTTAGGCACTTTCTCTCAGACTTCGGTCAATAATGTCAAACTTTTTTTAGTCGTTAACAAGATTGTATATTATATTCTTTCGCCTTAAAGATTTATTGACGATAGACTGTCAACAAATAGAATACATGAATTTAAAAAAATAACTATCTAAAGTTGTAGAAAGAAATCGAAGAAATTCTGTAGAATTCCAATAACTGGCAACAATCCATCAGGGTTTGACTGGAAGAACATTCTGAAGAATGAAGTCCGTCGGTGATTCCTGTGCCCAAAAATTAGTATATTTTTATATGTATGTGTATATGAATGTATTTTGTTAAAAGGTAATACAAAGTATCATAACAAATAATAAAAACTAATTAACAAAAATTTGGTAATATTAATGTTTCTATCATGTAATCAAGCCGATTCATTGATAGTTTTTATTCTCCATCCATATCATTAATTGCTGATATACTTTATAGTAGGCATCATTAGACTTTATAGGAATTATTCCTAATTCAGCTTCATGATTTAAAATTTAAAGATTGCAAAATACACACTTATACAATTAATAATAATATTTATCTGGGCAATATATCATCATATTTTTGAATAAATAACAAAACATAATGCCATTAAAGTACTTGCAACATTAGAGCACTTCAAAAAAGCTTATTTATTAAATTGTAGCATAATTTACTATTTCCGATTTATTGACGTAGGATTTAAATTTTTTGAAAAGAAGAAATAACAAGAAAGGACCTCTAAGTGTGATAAATTAAGACTAAAGTGTTTTAAATTATTTATTAACTGATAATTAAATAGTATTCTTAGAAGTACTCAAGTTAATACTTTTGCATAAAATGATCAATACATGTAATTAGAATTAAAATAATGCAGTAAACATTTTCTACACTATCTTCTTGATGAAACATAATTATAATATTGTAATTTTAAGTTCAAGCATAATGAATAATAAAAAATCAATTCCGTAATATAACAGAGACGCAGCAGCGAGAATTTCGTATAGATTTTTAGAAAAACTTTTCGGGAATAAAATGTATATGTGAAATATTTGTAGTGGGAAATTATATATCGCACAAATTTCCGGTAGGAAATTTACATCAGAATTACACAAGAGATGAAAAATTTCCAATATAAAAGTAACAATGCCACGAATTCGAACAACGGACGTGTTTTATTGCCGTCATTTAAAGTTGACGTTTATAAAGACGAATCGCTTGCATAGTACCCTCGACATAAAAAAAAACAGACAAAGCCTTTCAGTCGCTGCGGTCGCATTAAGAAACCCGCAAATATAAACGCATAGTATTTATTATTATATTTCTTATTATCTAATTTTTACAATTAAATCATATATAAAAAGATAACGATTGATTAAAATTTAAATAAACAAAAATATTTAGTTGTCGAGGAATTTACTTTGTGATACATCTTAAATTTAATGAATTATTGCTTTGTTTTATCACTTTAATTATAAACAGAAATATATGTTTTATTAATTATCCGCCTTTATCGATTCGAGTAGGATATCGATAATCTGTTTAGGTTTGTATCCCAAGCAACTTATAATTCGTGCTGAAGAGTTTGCAGCGTCCGCAGATGATGCTGTATGTTTTCTCATAATGCCCAATACATACTTAACGGCAAAAAGATCAGAATATCTGGATGGCCATGGAAAATATTGACATTATTATTTGCAAATCGATCCACAGAAACTCTTGCAATATGAAGATGGGCATTGTCTTGCTGGAAAAATGGATCCTACTGTTGAAGAAACGAAAGAATATGAGGTTCTACTATACACATCGCTAGGAATTCATATTGCTTCGGATGAATACTAAACAAGATCTACTTCCATAATCCCTAGTTTGATGGACATGCCTCTTAACAGAAAATTCCATGTTACGCCGTTTTCCGAGTCTTTATCTGACCTTCTTTGGCCATCATGGATTCCTCAAAAGACACGGGATTCTTCACTAACATAACGTGCCACTCTAAATTCCAGTGTAGTCGCAACTTACTTTACTTCAAATGTTGCTGTCGACTTTGAGCCGATAGTGATAGTGACAAGATGTGGCTGATATTATTTCAAGCTGAGAGTTCTGAGTCTGTCGTAAACTGTTCGAAGGGTTACACATGAAACATTATGTTAATAATAGGTACTTTATTTAAAACTCACTTGGTTCGTTTCACTTTATTTTTTATCACCTTCGTTAGCTAACCATAGAATCAGTCAATTGTTGCCATAAAATAGCAGTCTTCAATCTCATTTGTTCTTCTTTATCTCTTACTTTCTCTACGACATTCCTAACCCCATCTAGTCCCCTTCTTGGTGTGTCAATTTCTATGTCACTGAAAACATTTAAATTCCTTGTATATTAAACTTTATGTAATAATATTCTTAAGATAGTGAATTATATATGTTTATAGCATTTTAGATATCATTAAAAATAACTTGTAGATATGATGTCACGATTTACGTAAATAGCCACAAGCGGGCGGGACGTCAGATGCAACGAGGAAATCTTTCTCCCGGAAAACGAGGGTGGAGCCGCGGTTGTGCCGGAAGAGGTAGTAAAACTCGGTATTATTTCCACTTGGAATGTTTCAATTTCTGTGCTTTCATGTCAATATATGGCGCATACGAATGCGTAGCCAGAAGATTTACTCAAAAATTCAATTAAATAATCGAGATTTCTTTATAAACTAATTACATAAGTTATAAATAACAATAAATTAAGATTATATGTAAAATAGACCAATTGCAGAGACGTAAAAGCATAATAAAAATTATTTATTTACTTATTTATTTATTTGCGGTAAGCACTTTTATACAATATACAATTAGAATAGATATTATAATGCATATAAATTAATTTAAATTAAATTAAATCGATTAATTATAAATTCAATTTCAATACAGAATACACTATATAAATTAATATAGCTAAATGTAAAATTTATTATAGTTTAGACTAAAACCAATGATACACATACAACCTCAAAATAATGTATATGCTTAAATTAAACAAAAATATCGTAATTTACGCATTGAATTTTATTTTTAAATAAAGTAACAGGGACGTTAAAAAGTAATGAAGGATATTGTTTTAATAAAATATTACCGAAACAAAAAATTCTAATTAGTGGATTGTTAAAACCATAGTTCGTTGTTGATATTGGAATTTTAAAATGTTTGCCTTGTATTTCTATCAGATAATGGAACTGCTAAAAGTATCTTCGCAATAAGTAGTGAACAATTAATATTACCTGATACGAGATTATGCAAGAAGCGCAAATCAAAACTGATTCTTCTGTTTTTTAGGGGGGTCAAGTTTAACATATTTTTCAATTAATTTAAATCCAAATTAAATCCCGCTTTCCTTAAAATATTAGACATATGTGATCTAAAGTTTAGTTTGTAACCAATGTAATGTTTGTAATTGAATGATTAACTCTGTCGAATGCCTTGGAAAAATCTGTATATATAAAATCAACTTGATTTCTATTTTCCAAGGCATCCGTAATGAAATTTGTAAAAATTAAAATATTTGAAGTTGTTGACCTGCTTTCTACAAATCCATGTTGTTCTTCAATAAGAATTTGTCAAAATTGGTTAAATATAAAATTTGACATAAGATAATCTAATATTTTTCGTATAGCAGACTGTATACATACCCTCCTATAATTTTCTATATGATCATTTCGTCATGATTTATAGATTGGTGTTACAAAACTCATTTTCCAGATACTTGGTACGTAGCCATGTTTTAATGAGCATATAAATAACATGTGTAAAGATTTTTAGATAGTAAAAATACAATTTTTAAGAAACGAGTTTGGTATATTATCAGGACCACAACAATTATTTGATTTAATATTATCAATACCTTCATATACATCCCTCAATGATATTTCAAAAAGTTACCCAAAACTGTAATGCTGTATATAAAATTGGGAGTATTATTTAAATCATCTCTAGAATAAACCGAGGCAAAAAATGTTGAAAACTTGTTTACAATTTGTAAACCACCCGTGTACTTTACATCTTTAAAAATCATACTTGTTGCTACTATTTCTAAAAGTATTAGCAAATTTCCAAAATAGACTTGGATTAATAGTAATATTCCTTTCGCAATTTAAAATATAAGATCTATATAGTGAATTATTTAAGTTTTTGCATTGCGGACGCAAATTTTTAAATATGCCATAAAAATTATCTCCGCTACTTTTGTATTTTGTATGCATTTTCTTTTTTTTTATAAATTAATGTTTTTAACTCATGATTATACCAAATTAAAAATTTGTTAATTCTATTATATACATTTTAAGGTATAAACTTACTAATACAATCGTAAAGAATGTTATAGAAAATATCAACTTGATCATCTAAAATTAAATTAGAAAATAGTAAATCCCAATATATTGACGCAATAACATTATTTTTTGAAACATAGTCTGCCTTATCATATAAATAAATAACATATAATGTTTATAAGATATCATTTTTGTGTACTACATTAATTGATATTTGATAACTAAAATGATGTTGGGTGTTAACGGTAAGTAAATCACTAGCAGGCACTACACTAGCATCGTCATCTGAACAAAAAACATCTAAAAATTTTCCTCTTGAATTTTGAGTGCCATTAATTTGAAAAAGAATCAAAAAACTAAAACTTTCGACGATTAACTGCACAACTTCACTATTCAAATTATCAGAAGATACTCCTAGACGACCGTTATAAAACGTAGCATTGGGTAAATTATAATCGGCACACACTAAAAACTTATGATCCGGATAAAGGTCCGCAATCTGTTCCAGGAAGAGCAGTGCTGTTCATATTTTTGAAAATTTAAATTAGGTGGTAGGTATACTCCACCCACAATATAATTTGATGACTTCAGTGATATATAACATTGTTACACTTCTGTGCATCCTATATCAATAAGACATACATTTATTTCTTTCTTAACTGCTATTAGAACACCACCACCGCGTTGTTTTTCACTTGTATATTTATTCCGATCCATCCGATCCATCCGAAAAATGTTGTAAGAGGTTAAATTTATTTCAGAGTCATTCATATCCTCTGTTAGCCATGTTTTAACTATAACAATTATACCATAATTTGATAAATTTACATTGAAAGAAAAATCCTGAATTTTAGTTTTTAAGCCTCCTGTATTGTGAAAATATATATTGAATGGCATTAGTTTTTTGACTTAGAAGTACTATTTATGTTTTCCACAATAACAGGACAATTATTTTTATATTTAATGAATATATTTGATTTTCCGTTATTCCTTCGCTTATTGAACTCATTATAGGTTTTTTTTGTAATCCGTTCTCTGTGTGACAGTAAGGTCTCTTTTAATTTTGATGTCGGGTATTTTTTCCTTTACTTCTTGTTGTTTTCTTGTCAATAAATTAGCTTCATCAGTTGTGTTAAAGCTCCATTTTAGGGAGCGAGGATTATTTCCTAACTTTCTAATTCTAAATCCCGTTTTTACCTTCACATTAATGAATGAATATTAACTTCAAATTAGAACAGAACTTGTTTAATTTAAAGTTTATGAAACAATCTACTCTATTTCAAGTTTACTTTATACGGATTTTAACTATAAATATATTTGTTTCGCTTTAAATATTTCTTGCGGACAATACAAACTAGATAAATTATTGTGAAGAGTAAGAAATTAAAAAAAAACAGCTTGAACTGTATAAATTAGTTTACGATCATTGCATGCAATGCTGAGTCTATCGTATTTATCTATATGCGACCTAGAATTAATAATAGAGTTACAAATTTGATTTCTTTCCTAAGTGCAATATAAAATCATCTCTCTTTAAACTATTCTACTCCTATTGCATGTAGCCAATGAAAAGGAGGCGTGTGTTATTTTTTAACCAATCACGTCAATTTATAAGTGAATAAACAGCAACTTGTTGTTAGCAAAAACTTCAATGGAACGACTGGTCGTAGAATATGAAGAAGGTAAATGCAAATAATTATAAGGAAGGTGTTGTTTAATCAATGTCGAAATTTTCAGCTAAAATACTGCAGGAGATGTATTATTTTAACATAAATATTGAACAGTTCACCGATATTCGTTTCAAGTCGTGGAATAGTCTTTCCAAATACCATTAATGATGGCCATTAAATCGGAATAAATTTTGTTTTTAGTACATTCAAGTTTGTTGCTTAATCGCGATATTTATTCGAGTAACTGATAGAAATTTTTTTTTTCGTTATAGTTGCTCTCATTAAAATCGCTAAGCAACAAACTTTCATGCAAAAACAAAATTTATTCAAGTAAATCACTTATGGTATTACTTGTGATTAAATAAGTTAAATAAGTTTAATAAGAGATGATTTTATATTGCACTTAAGAAAGCTAATCAAACTTCACCAGAAAATTATTTTTGAATTAGATATACGTAATACAGATTCAGAACACGCCGGTGGTGGCGCATCGGTTACGGCCCCGAACTGACGTGCAGCAACGTTAGTTCGGGTCAGTAGTCGGATGGGTGACCGGTACCATTCACCATTGGGATACAATTAATGGTGCTTTAGAGTGACGGGGGCGATCCTTTAAAGTAACAAGCTCATTTACACACACACAAATACACAAATGACACATGGCGGAAGGACCACGTGGTCGATAGCCTAACACTACTACTACTACTACAGATTCAGGATTTTTTTGTTGTTGTTTTTTAATTAAATTATCTTTCTTTTATTTGCATAACCGTTATTATATTGCAATTTTAATTAATATAGGTAATTTCTGCTATCAATAGAGCTCTGTTGACGATGATTGAATTAAATAAAACTAATGTGTGTATGTCTCTATTATGAATAAAATCTCTAAATATTGCAAGCAATTTATTCAAAGTGGATCCACCACTGAACCTTTTTCTGTTTTCTAATTCTTGAAATTTCAAATAATTATGTTTATATATAGTTTCTATTTATAAATCTCATTGTGTGTTTATATAATATTTTAATTAATTCAATGCATTCTATTGTAGTCTATTTTTTCAATAATATTTATTTGTACAAAACATAATACATAATAACAAAAAATATGGATACAATACAAATAGATGGTGTTAGTCCGTCTGGGCTATAGACCTGAGGTCTTTCTGCCCGCGTTAATGTGTTTGACGTGTTTGTTAATTTTAATAATACTTGTAATTTTGGGTATAATAGATTCATCGCCAAACTGAGTTTACATTAATTATTGAAAGAATGCTGTTTTGTTTTTGTTTTTAACATTCTGTAAACAATTAGTTGTCTTTGTTTAGTTTTATGACGTCTAATAAGTCTATAAATAAGTAAATACATATTTATATTATGGCAATTCCCTTATCTTTTTTTTAATTTAGATATTGTACAATAATTTGATTTAACTTCAGTTACTAATGTTTTCACTACTAAAGAATTTTCTGTTTTTTGCAATTTTTATAATTTATTTTACTCAACTCACAGTCTTTTCATGTTTCAAACCTACCTCAATTAATAACAATTATCTGATGATAAAAAATTGGGGCCTAATTTTAATAATCCTAATTCATTTTCATTAAATTGAATATTTGCTCGAAAATAATATCTATATAAAAAGTTATATAAACTATTGTATGGTTTGTTTTTAATTTATACTTTTGATCTAATACTATTTTTCGTTGTTAAAATTCTAGGTTATTGTAGAAGATATATTTTTTAAATTTGCATCATCTTAAATCCACTGTTTATGCAGAATATTTCACTTAGCTTAATATTTACTGATATAACAACTACACTAGTTAGGGGGCATTATCAATAAACTTGTCCCTGACACTTAATAGTCTTATTAACGAGTCAGTAAAAATCTGTTAATTTCCAGATGTACTCAAATTAGCAAAAGTATTGCCAATCTTTAAAAGAGGTGATGAACAAGAACTGAATAGTTCCAGATCCATAACGATTCTATCAATAGTATCTAAAATTGTATAAATAATCGTAAAAGATCAAATTTTATACAATTTTGAAACCTACAAAAATGATTCTAAAATTTTCTGGCTTCAGGAAAAATATGTCCACGACAGAGGTTGCGATTGCTTTAAATGATTTGATCTTAAACTTTTTGAAATTAAACGAAAGTTTCGATAGTTTAATTCATTGATATGAGGAAGGCTTTTGATTGCGTAAGTCATGATTTACCTCTACAGAAATTACAGGCGTATAATTTTAATGATTTTGGTCTGCAGCTTGTGAAGTCTTATTTATGTAATAGGTATCAGTTTTTTAAAAGTGATTCTTTTTTGCTCCTGAATTGGCGAGATACGGTGTACCACAAGGCTCGATCTTAGGACCAATACTATTTTTTATTTTTATAAATGATGTCAGCTAAATGTAAATAAAACGATTCAATCGCAAACGACTTTACTTTCATTGATAAAGTTAATAATATAGAAGATGTTAAAATGACCAAACATACAACAATTCATGGAGTGACTATTAGGTGCCATTAGAATTAGTTGATTATGAATAAGGACAAAACCAAAACTGTAAACATCAATTTGAGAAAAGGCGGTCAAGTAACAGGTCACTGCTTCTTGAGAATTTACACAGATATTTCATTAAAATGGGATCGCCATAAGGCTATTCTAGCACAATCGCTGACCGGAAATACTTTTGGATTGCAAGAATTAGCAGGAAGGGTTCTTGATAATGTTCTACAAATGTCCAATTTTAGTTTAATATAATCCCGCCTTAGATACAGAACTCATCAAGCAGACCCAGAGTCTTTCGTTTACAAAGAAAAGTCCAACTGCCAGCAGAAGCAAAATATAGAGCACACTGCAGAGCAATCTTTAAAAATCTTGCAGTATTAACATTGCCGTCTATCCTGTATGTCATTAAAATCCTTTTCTATGTTTTCTAGGCATGACATGATGGTCATTATTGGAGTATACAGGGTGACTGACGAAAAACCTTTGGTGCTGTATCTCGCTTATTTTTGATCCGATTTGAATAAATAAAACATCAAATTAAATGATTTTTAAAAGACTTTAATATGAACTGTACTAATATTTTTTCTTACATCCAGTTTTTGACAAAAGACGATCAACTTTTTTTTTCAAATTGCACTGTATATATATTTTGTACTGATCCGCAAGGAGATTTTTTTCTGAATCTATAAACGATTTTATCCATTCATCAAACCAAAGTCGAGAAATTGAGGATTAAAAAAAAATTAAAAATCAAATACCCATAGTAAACAATGTACAGAGCCTATTCCAAATGTCAAAAGTGACAGTGTCAGTCATTCTTCAGTCATTCATCTTGCAACATTTTTATTATGAAATTATTAAAAATCATTGCAGTATTGTACCAATGGCTGTTACTGTCACTTTTGGCATTTAAAATAGGGTCTGTATATTGTTTACAATGGATACTTGACTTTTTATTTATTTTTTTAATCCTCAATTTCTCGACTTAAGTTTAATGTATGGATAAATTTCTCTACAATTTTATATTTAGAAAAAAAATCTCCTTGCGAATCAATAAAAATATATATACAGTGCAATTTAAAAAAAAAATGTTGATCGTATTTTGTCAAAAACTGGGTGCGAGAAAAAATAACAGTTCAGATCCTATTAAAGTCTTTTAAAAATGGTTTAATTTGATGTTTTATTTATTAAAATCGGATAAAAAATAAGCGAGATACAGTACCAAAGGTTTTTCGGCAGTCACCCTGTATAATTCAATAACAAACTTCTTGATGAGCAAAAATAATTACATCAAAAATTTTGATTCATTTGAATACTTTATAAAATGTATTTTATTCAGTGTCTTATCCAAGGTACTTCAAGTATTACAATTTCTCTAATATGTTATCCAATGATTATATTAAAATATTAAGAGGTATGTTTTTTTTATGTGCATATTTATATAATTAGTAGAGATTATACTGTTAGTGCCCATTTTAGAAATTCTTGTATTTTATTATGACATGTGCGAGACCTTTTGCCTTTTTTATGGAAATAGTGTAGCAACACAAGTGCTATTATTTAATTTACCATAAAGAGCTCTAAGAATTATGCTTTGATTAAATTACAATGAATGATGCAAAGGCTTTTTATAAATTAATGAAATACTTTTATTTAACTTATTAAATTTATTAAACAAAAATCAAAATTTACTTAATTTGGTCACAATCACAGTTATAACACCCGTAATATCATGCAATACGCCTATCCTCTTCATCGACTGATTTTATCAGAATAATCACCTGGCTACAATGGCTTAATTCATTAAAATAATAATTCGTAACAAGAAGAAAATTCAAGGTTATTTAAAGGCAAACTGTATTTATTTTTCATTGATAAAGTTATATAAAATTTCTGATTTGTAATTAAAAAGGCATGTTTCATTTTTCACATTAGTTTATAGTATGTAAATAAAATATGTTATGTCATGTTCTTTTTCTGGCGTTATTATTTATAATGTACGGTTATTTGATGTATATTATTTTGTGAATAAAGACATATTATTATCACTTACTTACATTTGGTTTGAGTGAGTAACGTGAAGATTATAAAAACTTGATTAAAACACTTTCTTCATTACTAACAAATAAAGTAGTTAAGAAAGGATTCTATCAGATACATTTTGAACATGGATGGATCTCATAGAGGGTTGGGCGTTAAGCTCTGTGCTATTAAATTTATATATTAATGAAGTAGAAGAAGTGCTTAGGAAAGCGTAAGCAGAGGGGTAGTGATCGAAAAAACATGGTATATGTGGATATTATGGTAATAATGGCAGGAGATTAGGGAGGAACGAAAGACATGCTGAAAAGAGTGGAAAAATATATGGATAAGAGAAGACTATGTATGAACGTAAGGAAGACAATGTGGAAGAGGTTTTGGAGTAAAGGAAGGGACAGAATGAATAAAAAAAATAATGCATTAACCCATTAAGTATTTACATTTCCATGTGGCATGTAAATTATGGGATCAGTTTGTGAAGTCGATTTTAATGGAAGTATTGAAAACAAGAGTGTATGATTGCATAGAGAAAGAGCAGCTGTGGTTTCTGTAGCATATGCTGGGGGTAAAAAGTCTTCTTCATGATACATAGTATTTCAGTAAACCAATAGAGTAAGTGTTTTAATCAACGTACTTACTTACTTACTTACATTTCCACATATTATCGGAACACCCCGTATATTATATTTTAAAAATATTGTGAACCTTTGTTGTCTCGTAAATATTTTCTTGAATATATACAGAGAGTCATGGAATAGAGCTTTAAACATTTATTTTTCTCATTTACATTTTATTACCTATTTTCTTATATTAATATAACATAACCATTAATAAATCAAATATTTTGTTAACTGATTCCGTCATCCGGATTGTATGAGTCTCACTCTTAAATACAATAGAAAAAAACATTAATTTTAGTTAAAATATCCATCTTCAGTAAAGAATTACAAATGGATTCTAAATAAAATATCAATACATTCCACCATTAGTTAATAAAACTATTTATACTTAAATTAAAACGTGAATATCCAAACATACAAAGTACTATTCGAGACCTCTACACAAGCAAAAAACATTAATGCTAGAAACTTTTATAAAATTTAATAACCTCACATCAGCATCGAAAAGCTAACGTGAATGTCAAAAATATTTTATCTGTAAAATTAAGCTAAATATTAATATTCCTGAATTCTATAACACTAACTTACAAATTGATGGTGTTGGCATTTCTGTGATATTTGATCATAGAATTAGTAGTAACATATATTTATTGACAAATTTTGTACATATTTATATTAAAATGATGAATAATGAATGATGTGTTAATGTATTAATCTGTCAAAAGGCTATCGACCAGAGGTCTTTCTGCCTTGTCTTGTCCAGTCATATGGCGTCAGTCATTAGTGAGTAGATGCATGAAATGATGAAATGAAATCAAAAATGGTAGAATGTGGGTTTTTAAATTTAGGGATTATGTTTGGGTTTCTAGGAAGATAGTATAGGGATAATATGTGAAGATAACTAAAGTAGTATCATAAAGGAGCTGATTGGAGGGATTGTGTACAGGATTAAGCGGATGACGGAGTTTTGTTAGGGTACGAAGGGATGCTCGCTCGCTAACTTCAATATTACGGGAGGTTGGATTGCTGTCATAGAATTATTAAGTCGCTTCTGGTTCTTAATCAGCAGATTTCGAGGGTTTGCTCGATAATAATTTTTATGCGAACAAAAGATATTAGATAACACAGTTAGAAGAATCATTTGTAAGAGTAAAGAAAATGTTCCAATATCGAATAGCATCAAAAGTAAATAATTTTAAGGGTTCTAAACACGAGATTATTTCACATAACATTCATATTGTAAGTACTACCTACTATTGGAAAAGCCAATCAAAATGTTTAACAATCTTTGTATAACTTGTGGTGGAGGCGCCGGGCAAGGACGGAACAATACATAACTCTCCCTCAAAGAATTCTGAAATTGTTTAGTTCAAACAAAAATATTATATTCTCTATAAGAAATCCAATGCTTATATTTATATTTACAGTAAAAATAATAATAACATTTCTATATAATAGGAAGGAACAAAGCGGGAAATTAACAAATACAATAAATTTACAAATATCTTGGCAAGAAGACCATGGGTCGATAGCCGTTAAGAATATCATTTACGATTATTATAATAAATATCTAATGTATCAAATAATAAATAAAGATGTTTATCTCCCTTACAAAGATCACGACAAGAATTATTTAAAATAATAATTAAATTATTAGATTTTAACATTTGTAACTATAGACTGTAAATAAAAATTAAAGATATTAAAGCATTCTAAATAGTATTTTAAAAATTTAAAAAAAACTAATCAAGTACACAAAAAAATAATATAGAAAAAAATAATGATCTAAAAATGTGTCATAATATTAGAAGATTAATTAAACACATGGTTTTGTTTAACTATTTTTATAAATAGTTTCAATTTAAAAAATATATATAAGAATAGTAAAACAAAACCAAGTGTTTAATTAACATTACCGCGATTATAAAAAATAAATTAAGCAAAACCGTTCATGTACATAATTGGAAATTTTAGTAAATTGTTTATAAATGCACCCTCATTTATGCTTATGCTTCATATTCTATTGCACGATTAAAATATTGATGGTTTTTGGTGATTTTTAAACAAACAAAAAAGTAATAAAATATATTAAGTCCTTTACGTTGTAGAAAATTAATTAATAATTAGGAAAAAAGAAAACAATGTTGAGATTTACGAAATGTGTTTACGTAAAATATGTATCTATAAAGATATATGAGAACAGTAATTTAAAGCTTTTTTAATCAGTCGATAATATTCAACCTTACTATGATTCCGAATATAGGTGAGTTTGGGATTCTCGATTCGAGAAAATCTCATGAACTTCTATGGAATTCTGATGAGAACAGATACTAAATAAAATATCAATTATATTTTCATAAGGAGGATTTTAGATATTATTATTTTAGTGATGCACCATAAGTAGTTGCCATCAGTAATGATAATTTCAAGCCCAAAAATGAAAATTTAATACACTTTAGGAATTTGTTTTTAGTTAATTGTAATTTATTGAATTCTCTTGCATTATGTAAAAATAAATGAATCCTTAATATTATATTTAATTTTAATATACGAGGTGGTTTCGTAAAATAAGGTTCCCATGATTTTTAATAATAGACAGCTATAGTTTTGTTCTTAGTGTTATACATCATTGTAAAGCTTAAAACTTATGCTATTTTTCTACATAATCGCCGATTCTGTTCAAAACTTTTGCAAACGATGCTCTAGTTTTTTTTTATCCCCATGTTATAGAATTCTTCCTTGACTTTATCATCGGTATTGAAGCATAAATCACCCAAGTGTTTTTTAATTTTGGGAATAAGTGATAATCACTTGGGGTTAGGTCGGGACTGTAGGGGGAGGAGGGGTGGTGCACAACAGTCCAACCAAAATATCTCAGCAGTTCTTGAGTTTGATGTGAGACATGAGGTCGAGCATTGTCATGGAGAAGCCTAACACCACTGGACAATCTTCCTCTCCGGGGGTTCTGGATCGCACGTTTCATTTTCTTAATGTGTCGCAATATCTGTCGGAGATTACTGTTGTTCCATGAGGCATAAAGTCGATCAAAAGCAGGCCTTTCGTGTCCCAAAAGACGGTTGCCATGACTTTTCCAGCAGACTGTGTTTGTTTAGACTTCTTCGGCTTCGGCGAAGTTGAGTGACGCCATTCACGTGTTGCTGCTTGGTTTCGGGGGTAAAGTGATACACCCATGTTTCGTCGCTTGTAACAATGAAATCCAAGAATTCTTCCTTGTTGTCTTCACATTGTTGCAGAAACTGCAGGAAACACTCGAAACGTTGCTGTTTGTGGTTTTCTGTGAGCATTTGCTTTACCCACCGTGCACACTCTTTGTGGTAGTCTAATTTTTCGGTTAAAATCTTATGAATTGTGATAATGGAAGTCTCAGAAATGCGGAAAGCAAATTCGGTAATGGTAATCATCCGATCTTCAAGCAATATTCTCTCAACTCTTTCGACAATTCCATCTGAAACTGAAGGCCTTCCACTCCTGCCTTGATCGTGATTTTCCGTGTGGCCTTCACTGAATTCTCTGCACCATTTACGAACATGTTGAACAGATATGTAATTTTCCCCATAAACTTCGATTAACTGACGATGAATATCAATAGGTGAAATGCGTTTTGCATTTTAAAAAAATGTATCACAGCGCGAATCTCGCATCTGGCGGTAACAGTGATAGTGAGCTCCATCCTCGAAAGCTGTTAGGCCGGCATTGAGTGATGTAGCGTGGCGGGAGAGATGGGAATAGAAAAAGGGAGATTTGACAATATAAGACAGTGTTTCACATTTCTCCCAGCACGACGCATTATTTCTCAGCAGCATAGGGAACCTTACTTTACGGATCGTATTTAATGGCACCTGCTTATTTATTATAAATTTAACCAAGATTTTAGAGCATGACAAAAGTAGTGGACTAGATCTATCTGTATTATCAACATTGTAAAAACTACAAAAAATCATTTATGTTAGACAAAGTTAGGCTTTCTTTTTTAAATTTAAGAAATATACTGGCTAGAAAAATGTGTGTTAAAATCAGATGATCAAGAATTATGATTACTCAATTTAAGATATCCGGACTTTTCGTAAAAAAAGGTAATATGTAAAAAATGATTTCATATGAAAATATATTTAAATAATAATATTTGCACTATTTAAGATCAATTAATAGTACTAAGTTATTTATAGGTGGTTAGCAGTATAATACTGGAGTGCAAGCAAGCTTTAGAAGAACTTGCCGCAACCAACAGAGCTACAATATCCTGAAATAAGGGACATTCAAACCATGAAAGGAACGAATGATCCGATTGCCTAGCCAAAAGGGCTGTTCTGGAGAGGGTAGGTGCTATTTCTCTGCCACTGCACTACTTGCTATCTCAAACTACTGAAAGGAAACATCCTTGAGGAAGACAAAAAGGAATGGCTACAAACTAACAAGTATGCGGTCGTCAAAAAATTCATCAACTCACCAACACCAAAGCTGAACAGGAAATACATTGAACTACTAAGAAACAGTTTGCGGCTGCTAATCTGTACCCTTACTGGGCACTACAAACTAAACAAGCATCGCCATAATATAGGGGTGTCAAATGTTGGAAAAACGAGCAAGATGAGGATACCTTAAGAAGACCCAGATTGGACAAAGCTAGGCAACACTTCACACGAAAACTATGAGACTTCACAAGAAGTTAAGTTAGCTCGAGGAGTAGGGCTCAGGAGATGGCACAAAGGACCAACAAATGGGAAGTCCTGCGACCATCTGGTCACCCTCCACAAACTCAATCAATCAATCAAAATGCACCCTGTCGAATAATCAAAAGTTATTTATATGTAATTCACCAATAGGTTTAAATGAGATTGTTATTATTAAAGCTACCTAAACACAGCCACGATAATCTAGTTAAAAGTAAAAAAAATCTTAGCATACGACCTTATTCTCTAAAGTAAGTTAAAGTTACGCATACTTGATCTGGAAATTGAACTAGCCCACGAATGTACCTCATACAAAGTCACGTTTTGTCTTATGTATATATAGAACTACATTCTTTCAGATTGTCTATATTGTGGGACCGATAAGTAATGTCGTTTCTGCGATTTTTGATTATTATTTGTCAACTCGTTGTGAATCTCGAAAGCGTGCCAAAGTCATTTTAAGGTTATTGTGACATGTTCACTTCTAAATAATTCAATATTAAACTTTCTTTGCAATTTGCGGTGAAATGGCCAGCCACATACCAAAAAAGCATATCCGGCATTGCATACATTTTGAGATTCGCAAGGGTTTACTAACAGTTGTGACCAAAAATATTTGCGATGTTTATCGACATGCATTAGACATTCGTAAATGCCAAAGTTGGTTTTCCAAATTCAAATCCGGTAATTTTGATGTCTCAAAATTATGGATTTGAGTGGAAGATCCTTCAAAGAAGTGAACACCGCCTCCTCCCTTAAATTAAAGTGACTATGTAGAGAAGTATTTTAAGTTATGTTCTTCTCAAATAATATGTAGATATTTGTTAATATATACTAGTCTTTTCTATATTACGAAACGGGAACTACTTTCTGGATGATCCTCGTATTATAATATATTTAAATTGAATTTTATAACGCACTTCAAAATTATTGCAACAATTGTAAACTTATGTGAGTAAATATTTAAACATGCTATACCACATACCATGAAGATTTCATCAAACACTTGAATTCCAAATGAAGCATTTACAATTCCCACTTTTACGCGATTGCCAGACCTCTCTTATATTATTCTGTTTCCAATTTCACGCACCATTTATTGCCACTATCTCGTTCGCTATGCGTCGGAGGGGCGTTATCGAGATTGTAGTCCATAAAAATTGAATTTGTCAGGCCTCTTCTAATATGTGCTGCACGTTTTATATGGATAATGAGGAGAATTACCGAAGCGATGTATTTAACAATGCTGTCGCGAAGTTGCTTTGTTCGTGTAAATTGATGCATTAAAAGTGATGCACAATAATTCTTACCAGTCGAGACTATAATTGATGATTTATAGTAGTTTGTTTCGTGCAATGTCGTAATATTTATACGTTATGTGATATTTTTAAAATAGATAATGCATAAGTAATATATTCTAATTTATAATATTATAATATACGTCATAAAAATTATTATTACAAAATTGTGGACGTTTAAATATAGCAATTTTAATTATTGTAACTACTTTAAATCATTTAAATTGGTAATTGTGGAGGCTGCTACTTTGTGATACATTACAAATGATTAAAAATACGAGTACTTTATTTTAAAATATTACACACTGACATTTGCCATAATCAAGACAATTAGTGGCACTTGAAAGTATGAAAATTATATATTTCAATTTATTCTATTGTGTAACATGAACAAAACAGCACTTATGTGAAATAATCGCTTGGCGGCGAACGTGATAAATAGATCAGATAATTACTGTAACAGTTAACTTCATACTTAATGCTTAAATAATTATTTTTATTTAATGGATAACGACTAACGATTCGAGTTTTAAATATTATACAAAAATATTTTACAACATTAACAGAATTTATATTGTCTTCATTTGAAACAATCTAAAACTAGGTACCTCTACTTTATGATACATTATTTATAACGTAAAACTAATTTATATAGAGCTTTTATTATTTGTACCGACGAAAAAATATGCATTTGAGTTTGTTGTAAATTACAATGCATCTTTTCTCCTAACAATAATATACAAAGACTTTTATAACACTGATATATTTTGATAATAGTAGTAGTAATAATTGTAATAATTACTAATAGAGATAATTAAGAAATATCAAAGCAAATTGGAATTAATAATTAATAATTATCTTAAAAATTCAAATTTCAAATCCAAGGCAATGTGGAATATAATATAGTCGAATAGATCAGCAAGCAATAAAAATAATAAAACTTCTAGCATCACTGCAAATAAAGTCGATGAAGTTTTCTCAAGTGTTGCTATTAAAATTGTTGAGTCATAACACGAATCTGACATCGATCCAATTAATTTAATGTGCTGCTACGCCCCCAACATGTAAATTGTACTTTGAATTCGTAGAAGTCTCAGAAAATACTGTAAGAGAAGCTATTAATAGTTTGAAACATATTATTAGTAGAGATATATATGGCATTCATTATCACGTAAGAATATCTTTTTTAAATACTATAATTTCGCCTCTGACAAAATTAATTAATAAATTCATCAAAAATAAACATTTTTCAAGTACACTCAAAATTGGATATGCTCCACAAAACTAGTGAATCCTCTGATCCCGATAATTATAGGCGGATTATACTGCTACCCATATTCAGAAAAATCCTCAAAAAAAAAATCTGGGTCGTCAATTGATGGAATATTTTGAAAATTTTAACATATTCGGCAACGAGTATGGTTTTCGAAAAAGGCGTTCAACCACAGAAGCAATCAGTAATTTTGTGGAGTGAACAATTAACACTTTTGAGAAGAAACATATTAATAAAGACATTCGATTTTGTTTCTCATAATATTTTGCTTAGAAAGTTGTATTTCTATACTATTCTTTTTGGATTTGGATTTGGGAATGCAGAAGTGTAATTTATTATACGCAGATGACACTACATTTATAAACAGGTCAGAGAGTCTGGATGTGTTTAAGGATTTACATAGAGGCCCACGGTTTTGCAATGGTTGAAAACAACCACAATGTTATTATCACTCAATTTGTCTAATTGAAGCGACAAAATTTCTTGAAACATTGCGAATAATCTTTTATTGGATACACACTGTGATTATCTTGCTCGAAAATTAACTATCTACCTAAAATTTCTGACGCCAGGTTATTTTTGTAATTTAATGCTTTCGGCTATTTTACCTAGCCTATAAAAAGGCCATACCAACATTACATGGCCCTTGACAACATTCAGTTCTCTTATTGGAAAATTATAACACCGAACTTCTGGTAACATCTGGTCGACTGTGCTGCAGTCTTCGGTACGCACAAACGCAAGATCTGGTTCCAAATCTGTTGGATGTGAACTTGATGGTATAAAATTATCTATAGCATGCTTCCTATCTTCTATTCGACGACCTGTCTGGACTAATTCTTCAACTACTAATAGACTGAAGATCTAAATGAATTTGGTAAAATGAAGCCAAGTTCCTCAACAAAATTTTCAACTGATCTGCCTCAGATACTTTCTCACTCAACTTAGAAAACATATTCTGTATGATCACTACATAGCTACTAATAGATTCCTTCGGATCCTGAGTTCGCCGTTTTATTTCCTCCAACCACTGTTCATCGTAGTCAGTGGGGAGGTATTCCTCTCTCAATATTTTAACCAACGAATCCTAATCTTTAGTTAGGTGTCTCCTTGCTCGATACCACAATAGAGCCTGGCCACTTGTAGTTCCTTAACCTGCTGTAAGAAAAGATTCCCTTTGCCTCTTGACCTGAGAACTTTGTTCTGCTCAAAATTAAAATGATATTCAGGAGTAGAGATTCTTGAGTCTCGCCTCTCCAACCGCAATAATTGCCTAAGAGATTTCCGCATATCCTCAACACTCGATGGTAATACATCTCTAATAGTGACCTCATACGCGACAACCTTCCTACATCGATTATCTAAGACATAACTATCTTTAAATCAGACTCCAACGAACTTCCTAATTAAACCAAAAGTTTTCGAACTAAAACAAACATACGATTAACCTCCGAATGAAATCCCCAATAATAAACCAAATCGTAAATCGTTATTTTACAACTACTTTACTGGAGGTCAACATAGTTGCACAAAAATCTAATAATTATAAAAAGTAAAGTATTCGCCTTTTTTACCTGGCCAATAGTGTGATAATATTTTTAAAGAATAGTAGAATGCAGCCCGTGTGGGTTTGCTAGTCCTCCATCGGATGTCTCCCCAGAAGGCGGATAGGAGAATGCTTACCAAATATGGATGGGCCAAGGAAATCAAATACTCAGGATGGAACAAAACTAGGTAGCAGCGTTTGACCCAGAGGGGGCGGTTGCGAACAGCGACTGTTCCCTGAATGGGCGGCTGAACACAACACCAAGGAAGTCACCGGGAAACCACTTTGATGATAGCTTTGTTCCGTAGTAAATCACCACGAAGAATCCTACGGCTCAAAGTGGTGAAATATCAATTAGTAATTGGTAGATGGAATGTATGAAGTTTGTACCATGCTGGTAAACTAGACAACCTATACCAGGCAATGCAACGATTTGATAAATGTATTAGGTATTAGCGAGGTACGTTGACCAGGATTAGGAAGCCAACACGAAAACGGCAAACTATATTAATCGACGACGAATAACACCATCATTACAGTGGCTACCGATTACAACAAATATGTTACCAATTACACCGATACCAGATAGAATTTTGCTCGTACAGATAAAAGGGCAACCCCTAGATCTAAACATAATCCAATACAATATTCACCTTTTTTACCTGCCAATAGCGTGAGAATATTTTTAAAGAATCCACATACATTAAAATATAGAAAAGAAATCAAAGTCATTTCACTTAATAGACTGCAACTAGTGCGGTATCCTCCATCGGACATCTCTCCAGGAGGGGTATGCTTTCCAGACGTGGGTGTTACCGAGGAATTAAATTTCTTAGGGTGACCCAAACAAGCGTGGGCGGTTGCGAATAGCGACTGTTCCCAGAAGGGACGGCTGAATACAACACCAAGGAAGTCAAAGGGAAACCACCTTGATAACAGCTTCTTTGCACCACCATGAAGAACAAAATGATGGCCCCTGGTTACAGGCAGCCCTTTAGTGGGCAAGCGTAGAATCTCCTGGCTCAAAGTGGTGAAATTTCAATTGGTAATTGGTACATTGAATGTAGAGAGTCTGAAGTAACCAGGCAAGCTAAACAACTTAAATTGCAAAGGCTTGGCATGAATATATCTGGTATTAGGGAGGTAGGTTGGCCATGATCAGAAAGTTGCTAACATAATAAGGGCTCTCTATATGACCGATTATAACAAATATGTTACCAACTTCACATTGATATCAGATAGAATTTTCCTCATTTTTCTCATACAGATAAAAAGGCAACCTCGAGAACTAAACATAATTAAAATGTAAGCCCCAACGGCAGATAAAAGATATGATGAAGATGTCGAAAATTTTTACGAGAATATTGTAAACGTGCTAAAAACATTGAAAAAACAACCAGATTACAATAAAAATGGTAAACCTCAATGCCAAAATAGGTCACGGCAGAAGTGATGATCTAGTTGGAAACTTCGCCTTAAGCGAATCTAACCGAAGAGGCGATCGTGTATATGAATTCTGCCAAAATGCCGAAATTATCATAACCAAAACCTAGTTTAAACTAGTCAATTGTAGATTATATACATGGACAGCCCCGCATAATGGCCAGGATAATAAACAACCAATTAAGAACGAAATAGACTACTTACAAGCGCAGTGCTATAAAAATTGATAAAACCTACCCAGGTGCTAATATTGTCTCAAACCATAATCCATTAATAAGTAAGAACCTCCAAATTACAAAAAGAAGACCCTTAACAAGACCTCTTGACATAACTAATCTTCAAAATAGTAACAATTAGTATGAAAAGAATAAAGAGATAAATTCACACATATAGCAAACAACAACAAAGACAACGTAGAACCTATTTGAAATAATATAAAAAGTAAAATTAATGAAACGTCAACACAACATTTTAAAACCCACAGGATGGTACGAAAGGATACAGGAAAATAGACGACCTAACACTTTATACCTAGTGGAACAACGTAGAAGAGAAAAAAACATCCTCAGATATAAATAATTGCAAACGATTATAAGGAAAGAAATCAGAGTAGTGAAATACGCATGCATAAAAGAGAAATGCATGGAAATCGAGGAGCTGAACGAATTGCAATGGCTTCAATGGTCGTCGTAACACAAAACAAATGTCAAGCTTATACAATAACCGAGTGTCCATGACACTAGTAGATCGAAATAAAAATCTGATTATGGATAAATAAGAAATACGGAAAACTAGAAAACTGAAACTTTTGCAGGCATTAGAGCAGATATCATAGTGTCGGATGAACAAGAAGGGTCTCAGATATTAAAATAAAAAAGCGAGCGGTCCGGATGAACTACCGATGGAGGTACTAAGCCTAATAATTGAAAGAAACATGAATCTGATAGTGAAGTTATTTAATAAGATATATGGATAGGTATAATTCTAACTGATTGGCATAACTATACCTAAGAAGCAACGTCTAAAACACTGTACGCAATGTATATTTATGTTTTCGGATTGTCAGACAACAGAAATCATAAGTACTTCATGTGTTTTGTACCTAAATGTATAAAAATGCATTTAATCATTAACAACTAAACACAAATAGTATGCATTTTCTTCTCCCTTGCCTTCTTTCCTTCCGTCAAGGCTAGCTTATACTGTTCCATTAACGTTAGCAGTACGTGTGTTATTACGCCGTTCCCAAGTGTTTTTCTCTGTTTTTTTCTAATACCATTGGCCTCATCATTTTCAACTCCAACTTAGAATCTTCACCTGGCATAACTATTTCTTTAACAGGAATTCTAGTACACCTATACGGACAATCCCAGGTCCTGAAGCACATTTGCATTTGAACAAAGAAAGTGAATGGTTTTGACTTTTCACCCTCCTCCTTGCTCAAGATATAAACCTGTGCTTTAATATGATCGTTAGCTTTAAGAGATCCAGGCTTACACATGACCATTCCTCTCTTGATATAACTTCTCAAACCCCTGACTAGAGCGCCAAGCTGATCACACGCTTGCACTTCTTCCAAAATCTGATTGAACATCTCAACCCCCAGTGACAGAACTCTTAACAGTCTTGTTAAGATATTGTTCCCCGTCAACAACAGCCACGGACCGGTTTCGATCTTTTTGTATCTCATCAGCGTAGCGCAGTTGGAGACAGATAATCGAGGTTCACTTATGAGGTATTTAATTCTCCGGGTTAGTTAGTCTTATTATATATACTAGATTTATGAGGCTGTTATTTGTTGAAACTCCATATCACTTATCAGTATTATCTTATTAGAACCGACGAATTCGCATTCGGCTTCCTTCTTCACAACCCCTCGCTCTTACCTACCCGTGACCACAGTACCTCTTCCTGGAATGGAATAAACGTGTTCTACAGGTAGCAAGAAAGGTTTGTATATCTCCCTCTCTAATGTTGGGATATATGTATCAACCTCTTCCATCTATTTTAGAATGGGTTGAGATCCAATCTCCGGATTTTTACCATCCACAAAGCCGAACACATCACGACAAATACGTTATTACCATCAAAGACCATCTTACTCAGCCACATCTGCGAATACTGGGTAGTTAGTTTAATGTCCCATATGTTAAAAACTTTCCTACGTATAATACACGTTAGAATTAAGAGGAAATGTGAAGAAACCTAGACACATCACAATTTGGCAACTGCGTTGTTGCATTTGGAACACGTGAAGCACTATTTAGTATCAATTTTTTTTAGTATAAAAATGCAGCGATCAAAATAAAAACGCATATGCAAAAATACGCCAGGACACTAAAGTGGATGGGAAAGATATCATATAAAAACTTTTATTGGGAACAGAAGGCTAATGTAATGACAAAACAGAAAATATCAGCATACACAAAGGAGTAAGACTGGGTTATATTCTATCGCCGCTCTTATGTAATCTCTACTCCGATCTCGTTTTCAAGAATTAAATTGAAGGAATACCTGGAATAAAAGTAAATACTACTCCATGGCAACTATAAGATATGTAGATGATATGGTCATACTTGCCGACAACCTAGAAGAGCGTCAGCTACGCCTTAACAGAATCGACGCACCTGCCGAAAGGTATGGTCTAAAGATAAATAATAATAATAATAATAAACGTCTTTATTCAAAGAAAAATGGGCGAAGTTTAGCCATTAAGGCTACTCTATCACTTAACCCATACCACTAAAACCAAATTTAAGGTATTCAGCCACGTAAAACATAAAGTCAATCGTTACCTAAACTTCCTATTGATTGAAAGAGTAGCCAACTTTAAATACATTGGGTGTAAAATTATACAAAATCTAGATTCAGACATCGTGTTAAAGAGCCGCATTGTGTGTCATTTGTTAATATGAGGTGACAATAATTTAAATCTAAAGTTACGACAAAGATTTCTTAAGTACTATATTTGGGCAACAGTTTTATACAGTGTGGAGTCATAGACGCTGAAAGTGAATCGTATTAATCTCATCGAAGCATTCGAGATGCGGCTACATAGAAGGATGCTACGTATACCATGGGTAGACCACTTAACAAACACTAAACCTGATAGAAAAATGCATAATATAGCCTACCTAGGGTTGAAAAATACCAGCTACTCCAACGAATAATTATGAATAAGATTGAAAGACGCAGAGGACAGAAAGTAGTAATCGTGGTTGAAGAACATCCGTGATTGGGCTGGCAAAAGATCTCCAAGTGAACTGATTCACACAGCACAACACCCTTTCTATGGTTCAGGGGGACTGGGCCAAGCACATAAAATTAAAATTAGATAGACTTAAGTATGTTATATCATAAAAAGTATCGTCTTGTTACCAACCTCATAGAGTGCAGCTGAAGACGAATAGACACGCTATTGGAAATGTATTGTTATTAATAAGTCTCAAAAGTTATTTAAATTTGTGAAAGTAGTATTGAACTAGCAGGATATCATCTTAGATCGAGTTCTATTAAATTTCAAAAAAAATAAAATATTACAAATTATGAATTAAAACGTTTTGTACATAATGTTATTGATAATTATGTAGTAAATCCAATAAAAAAACCAATTGGACTATGAAGGAAATTGTTTAAAATAGTAGAAATTCCTATTTTAAATAGATAAAACATTTTATATTATTAAGAAATAATAACACTTTGCTAGTATCACAAATTTTACAGTTTTTATTATGACTAGTTTCGTCCTATTCGGATATTATCAAACAAATACATTAATTAGAATTACAATTCGGTACTTATATATTAGGATGGCGCAGGTAAACACTTTACATGAAAGTGTTATTTTTTCTTAACCTACTTCGTAATCAAGATGTGTCATAAAGTAGTGGCTTCAACAATGAATTATTTTATATTAATATTTTAATGAAAAACATATAGGAGTATGCATTAATTGATGCGTTTTTTTTTTCGAAGATTAAGGCTTTATTGTGAAAAAATGGTTATACACTCAATGATCAAAGTATTGTCAATCAGAAGCTACAGCATTTGCCCATCTTTCTGGCAGTTTGTGGATTCCATCCCAAAAGAACTTCTCCGGCTTGGTGGTGAGGAATGAATCGAGCCAATTTTTGCTACCCTATTCTGAATTGAAGCGTATTCCGGTGAGGGCATTCTGCATTGATCTGAACAAGTAGTAATCAGAAGGGGCTATGTCTGGGCTATAAGACGGGTGAGGTAGAACTTCCCACCCACTGTATTCCAAATAGTTTTCAACCTGTCTTGAAACATGTGGTCGAGCGATGTCATGATGGAAAATTATGGATTTGTGTCTTGTTGCATATTCTGGTCGTTTTTCCGCAATCACTCTCTTCAAACGAATTAATTGTGTTCGGTTGAGGTGCCCTTTGATCGTCTGACCCGATTTCAACAGCTCATAATACAACACACCCTTCTGATCCCACCAAATACAGAGCATTACCTTGTCGCCATGGAACATTTCCCACATGCAGAATCGGCGTTTGATGTCTCTTGGCTTTAATTCATACGGCACCCAATTTCCAAGATTTTGGATGAATCCCGATGCTTTTAAACGTCTGGAAATGGTTACTTGATCAACTCCCAATGATTTTGCAAGATCTTTTTGCGTTTGGCACGCATCTTCATCAAGCAATGCCTCCAATTCTTGATCTTCAAACCTTTTTGGCTGTCTGGGTCGTTCATCGTCTTCTAAGTTGAAATCGCCGCTTTTAAACCATGCAAACCACTTCTGGCACGTTCTTTCAGCAAGAGCATGGTCACCATAAACCTCTACTAAAATACCATGATTTCGGTAGCATTTTTCTTCATGTTAAAGTAATGAAGAAGAACTCCCCGCAAAAACACTATTTCTGGCGCAAAGTTCGACATGTTCAAATGAATAGAAAAACATATTGTTTACGCTTCAATAAAATTACATATATTGAAAAAGACGCGCAATGACAGTAGCTTTCAAATGAATATAGTCACGGATGAACACGACGCGAAATAATACTAGTAGTGCCCTCTCTTAGAAAACCGCTTGAATTAATGCATACTCTGATATAAAGTTTCATTGATGTATATTATTAAGTATTTACTTAGGGGGTGCTAACTGGATTAAAAAAATATATATTTATAATTAATCTACTGACCAATTCCATGCACATTTTGTGTGAAATGAATTACACTTTAGAAAGATCTGCATACATACTACAGAATACTTTATTATACAAACTAACAATGTAATTCATTCTAATCTAAAATAACAAGCTCAGTTGCATGCAATTACTTAAATCTACACGACTGAAGAATTCAACGTAAGCTAGTATTTCAAACACAAATTGCCACTGCAATGTGTTCTAATTCAACAATGCTGCGAGACTGTTTATGTGTGTAATGCAAAATTCATGTACTTCTCATGTGTAGTTACTGTTTGAAATTGTGGACTAAGTAAGTCATGCTGTATATTACATTTTATTTTAAGACAACAGTACGTACGTTCACGTTAAACCTTGGCCACATTAATGCAAGAATACTATTTGTTTTGTAAGCTGAAACAAACGACGCCGTACATTATCGAGAATAATGCGCACTGTTGGTTTAAATTTAGATTCTGAATGGATATAAATATCAGGAAATTACTTTCCCCGCCGATTAGAATAATTCACGCAAGAATTGTAGCTATTTTAAAATGCTCATTTACTTCATAATGTAGTTACTTATGAAATAGGCCAATTAAGTTTTAAAAATATTAGTTTTGTCTAAAAGGATTTGAAGTGTAGATAATTCTTAAATAATGTTTATTAATTCATAAATGGAAATAATCTTAAAAGCCTGGTCTCGGTATTTTAAATTAAATATGCGAGAACTAATAGTTAAAATAACTACTCCTCGTACTAAAGCAGAGTCATGTTTTTTCTTTACACGTGTTGATATCGTCTTTTAAACGCGCCTTGAAAATTAATTGATAAGCGATGATCCGATTTTATTTAATTTATTAAAAATTGTTGTTTCACTTAGAAGGGCTCATGTAGTAATGACTTAGCTTCAATGACGAGCTGTAATACCGCGAAACACGTGTCTGGAGATTGCCATTACGTAATAACTTTCGTAGCCTGTTTGGAAAACAATAACAGCGCAAAAAACTTTACTCTGAATTAAATGTGAATTAAGTCATGTGGCAACAGCTATTAGTTATGTAATCCAAAGTCTAGCGGCGCTTTAGTAGGAGGAGTAGTTGCTTTATCTATTAGCTGTTAGCTCTTGTATAATTATTATACGCCAACGGTGCAGTAATGCTTAGAGAAATCATTAACATTTTTAATTCCAAAAATACTGCAATTGTGAATATATTATTAGATATTATTAGATATTATTAGATAAAATACTAATTAAATATAGTACATAAATGAATCACAGAAATTATATTCCAAGTCATAGTTGTATTGTTATTCATTATCGATAAATGATGATAACTAACTGTTACCATCCCAATTGAAAGGCGCACCTGAGAAAAATACAAGTGGGGCGTTAATAAAAGCGCAGTTAAATCCATGACATAACTGACCAAATCGGACGGAAGGGTGTCCGTTAGAGCGGAAGTTTGTTAATACGATAAAGTACGTTCTCCGAATGTCTACGCTCAAAAAATTCGAATTATATGCTTTGCGTAGTTTTATAACCAAATATCCTGCTTATAGGGGTCGTTAAATTTTAAGCAGCTGTCTAAATACATAAAAACGTACAATTCATTTATTAGTTAAGTTACAGAAATTTTACAAATTTGGCTTATAAATAAGGCCTCATAAAACTAATTTATAATTAAATCATAATTATTTTGATCATAACTTGTTGTGGTAAAAAAATGTTTTATTTGAGTACTTATAATTTTAATTTAAAAAAATTATATATAAATATTTAAATTTTTAAAATCACTCTATAAATTTAGAAATAAACATTCTAATATTATTTATTACCATTACCTATAATATTCATATTTACCTTCAACAATAAATTAGTAGTTGTTCACATCCGTCATTTATTCACCCAAGCCGTCGCTTGCACTAATTTTTAGCAGTTGCGTGCTGTGAAATCCAATTAGTTAATTGCGGTTTTTTTATTGTTAACACTGAATTTAAAGGATTGTATTGTTTATTCGGTGTGTCGTCTCACTAATGGCCTGAGAAAACAAGGTATTATGTTCCGCGTTGGTTTCGCTGTGGGAAAGGGAAATTGCTCTTTTTTGGTGATGTCCTTGACGGTGACGTCCAATAACTAGTCTGCAGTGCATTTTGTTGTTCTATTTTCTGATATGCAATGTACGGTATCATTAGGTAATCACGTAAACACGCAATCTTTCAATGGCTTCCATGTTATTAAGTTTATTTACATTTTGTTTTTGATACTAACCAATAATTTTAGTGTTTAAACTTTGAAAATTATTGCACTTAATTTGAATACCTAGTTTTAGCAAGAGTGCAGCTCAAAATTATCAATTAGTAAAATTTTTTGCAGTTGTGTGTAAAGGCTCCTATTTATAATGATGTTATTTTAGTCTCTTAAAATTTATTGTATTTTTTTAAATACGTTCTTCCACTCAAATGTTCATTTTTAAGTTTAAGCGTACAGTTCATTAAAATTGATAATTTTTATAGGTTTTTTACTTGTACGATTTATTGAATAAAATATTTTAATGAGAATATATATTTCAGGTTCCCTCAAGTTCCATTTTAGATATATTTAATGTGTCTATGAAAGAACTGTATCTCAGAATTTTTATAATTTTTTAACCTTAAACTTTAACATTAAGTTTTTATTCCTTATCCACTTTTAGTAAAACTTACACCAGAAGTGTTATTGCTTAATTATTTTCCTGAGAAAGGCCAGAAGTTCTTTGCGCGCCATCATCATCAGAGATGGCAAGAGGTCATCGAAAAAAAAAAGGTCAATACATACTAAATACTCGTTAAAATTATTTCTTTCTATAAATAATCGCCTTTAATTGTTATAGTAAAAAAACGAATTAACTTTAGGCTCAACCCAACACATTTAACTTTATAGAACGTTTAATTTAATTTAAAAAAGGAGTAAGGTTGGTTTTGTTCTGCCTCTTTAATTAAATTATATATTTTGACAAATAGTTACTCATTATCACTCATTCATTAGGATGACTTTGGCTTTGCTGAATTAGGAAATAAGGAGTATGGTTTGTTAATGAAAGATTTAATTTGCCTAATGAAGTTAGTTGTGGGATTCAGACTTTATGGGTTTATAAAAATACACAAAGAAAATTAACCAATATGTCATGTAGTCTCATATATTAATTAGGAAAAGTAATTGCCATAGATCCTAATTCATTTTTTTAGATCCCTAAGCAATTTCAAACATTTCTATTCCATCAAAAATTAACGACAGCAAGTGTAAGCTAGTTTCCTTGGATGTTACTAGCATGTTTTCCAAAATCCCACGCAAAGATTGTATGAAATTTATAATTGATCATCTAGACATCATTAACCCCACAGTAGAATCAGACTATTTAACAGTTCTCGGTACATCACTTAAACAAAACTAATTAACATTTCATAATAAATTACATATTCAGAACGAAGGTCTAGCAATGGGTTCACCTCTCATCCCGTTGCTAGCAGAAATATTTATGGATAAAATAACTAAACAAATATTAAATTCTCCGTTAGGCAAAAACATATAAAATGGTGGTCTTGGTATGTAAGTGATATCCTAGAATGTTTAAAAGGCAAATTACCCAATTTCTATTTCCTTAACTCAATTTACCCATTAATAACCCACCTTGGTCTCTCAATTAACAAACTAAATAACAATTCCGACAAACATAAAGTAGCAAAAATCCATAGAGCACAATCACTACACGATGAAATTTACACAATAAAACAAATAGCAGTTAATAATATATACACAAAAAACTAATTAATAAACTTATACACAAATTTAAAATAAAACAACTATAAAAAAATTATATGCAAAACAGAAATCAACCGATGTATATCTTTCAAATCTATAACCTTTTTTGGTAATGTTATTCTAAAAACTTTCTCGAAAGATGTAACATCAATATTAGTTTTTAACTAAATAGAAATATAATTTTTAATAGTAAAACCCAGATTAATCAAACATGATCAAATCTGGAATTTATAAGTTAACTGGTTCAGAGTGTCAAAGTATATATATTGGGCAGTCTGGTCGTAACTTTAAAATCAGTTTAAAGGAACATGAAAAATCATATCAATCCAAAAACAATAACCATAATTTCGGCAAAGATGTACTTTCTGTAAAACTGTTGAATAACGGTGTTTACATTATGTATTATGATTTGGAGGTTCATGTGAGCAGCGGGTCTAGGAGGGTATGCGGTGATAGAAGTTATAATGAATGCAGCAAAATATCAAGAAATTACGCGCGAAATAACTTTACCCAGACATGACTTTTACATTTCAGCAAGCCGGTGCTGCATGCCATACGGATAAAACTACTAAAAAATGGTTTGGGACAATAAAATCAAGGTCGTCTCATGGCCTTCGAACAGTCCGAACTTTAATACTATCGAGACATTGTGGCATAAAATGAAACAAAAATTGCGTGATGATCCCCAAAGAACTGTTGCCGATTTAAAGATGAAATTGTATTATAGCAAAGATTCGACCCTGAAATATATCAATCATTAATAAAAATAATGCAAAACATGATTGCAGCGGTTGTAAAAGCGCTAGGCGCCATATTGAAATACTAATTCTTGAAATTGTCGGAATATTTAGTTGTCATGATATTATGCAATATTTAAAAAAAAAAATATACGCCCATAGTACATTTCAATGTGTGTAGAAACCAAACCATGTAAATAAGTATTATAAATTATAGACAGGATTTGATTATTATTATTTTACTTAACTAGAAATACTGAAAAAAATTCTCGAAAAGCTATAGAAAAACTGTTTGGTAGATTCTTCTATTTTAAATCAAAATTATCTAAAGGCTATGATGGAAAACTGAAGAAAGAAATATATGATTGATGACTCCTATATCCACTAGAAGAGTCTATAAAAAATATTCGTTATGGTTTTCTCAGAAACCATAAAGATTAAAACTGTTAATTCTTGTAAAACTAAGGGACTCAAAAATTGATTCTTAAATTTTTTAGAAAATCTTGGAGCCATCAATGATTTCATCAGGAAAATTTTACAATGGAGAAAAGAAACTTAGGGACGTAGATGCGTTATAAAAGCAAATTGGAAACCAACTATTGTTTTAATACACGAATGTAATTGATTTTATTAAACTTTTTTTAGAAGATTTTTCCAGTAAAGAGTTGAAAACGCATATAAAATGGGTTTGTTTCACTAATATAATTAATAATAAAACAATTTTTAGATTAATAAAAAAAATGCATTAATGCTTCCTTGTTGTAATGAAATATTAATATGTGCTCCATGAAAATATAATAAATTTCATGTTAGATGTATTAAACAAAAAGTGCTTAATAAAAAGCTTTTATACAAAATACATTTCATAATTCATTAGGGCAACGGCCCTTCAAAATATAATAAATTATTTTAAACTACCTATATCTTTTCTAATAATAAGCTTTGTAAAATACATATATATTTTTAAATAATAAAGAAACAACTTTTTATTTTAGGTAAATGAAGTACTGTAACGCATAAATCTTACGTTATCCCTACCTTATAAATTAGAGAGAAAGTGCCACCCAAAATCAAATCAACGGAAGATCTTACCTGGAAAGAAAACATAAAACAAATTAGACTACATTAATACTACATTGTATAATAAAATGACTAATCATACATTTTAATTTCACGCATTAATTAAGTGTTTTCCCTGAATACTAAACATGCAACCAGCTAATGAAGGTAATTGGGTAATAAAACATCAATTAAATTATGGCGCGGAAAGCTACGACCAAACGTTCATTTTAAACATTTACCAGAAATAAAGTTACAGCTAATTAAAATAATGCATCGTAAAATGTAAAATCATTATTTCATTAAAATGCGGCTTTTTTGTATTCCACTCTCCGTCTCTCTTATGTTTGATATTTTAAGGCCCCACTTCCGCGTATCATCAAAATTTATTACCGCCTTCCGCTTAGGAAATTCTGTCGTTTTAAAAGGGCAGCATGATTTATATGGGATTATGTATTGTATTAAAAGTGGATTTTGAGAATTATACTTTCTGGACTGTGGATGCGGACTAAAATCGGATTTTTTACACCAAAGTGATGAGCCCGAGGGCACGAATTTATTTTATGAGATTGGACCTTTGTTCCCATAGGAGGGTAAAGGGATTGTAAGGGCAAATCCCATAGGCTCAATTGGCCGAATAATGTATTTGGTGTATATCTTGCACCTATTTTTAATAGAAAATATAACCAAGTTAATGAAATTATGATATTTAAATTAAAGTAATAAAGATATAAATTGTATTTAAGTAGTTGTGACAAAATATAAATACTTGGCGCTATATTCTTGTTTATGGGAAGTTATTTAAGTAAACGGTAGTTAAAAGAAAATTAGTTGGGGAATAATTCTGTTTTATACAATTTATACAATATACATATATTCAGAAACCTATGAGGATCGGATTCAAACTATGAATACTCGTAGCAATCGATTAAGAAAAAGTTTTATACTTAATATATATTTTTGTATTTGTATTGAGTTCTTTGTTTCTCTTATAATTAATTGTAAATTAAATCGATAAAAATTAATAATGTACTTATAATGCTGTTATCGAATTAGCTAATAAATATACAACAAACGTTTTAAAAGTTAATGTTAGTGAGTAATATGAGAAAACTTTAAAAACCGATTTAACTTACTCGAATATAATTACGGAATTTAAATATAAATGACTACCAAACAAAAAAAAACTTATTCTATAAATTTCGTTCACGTCGCAGTTTTAGGAACTCGTTAATGCATCGTATTGATGTTCAGTGATAAAGGAAGACCTAAATAGATAACGGCGGACGCGCTAGAATGTATAATGGGATCGCCCAACAACAATAGGGCCCGAAGAACCTATTCATATTTAAAATATTTAAAATTTATATGAGGATGAAATTCAGAAAATTGGATTGCAAAATCCACGCTCTCTAGTAAAATGTATTTGTAGCGCAGTTTAAGGCCTAGCGGAAGTTTGATGTGATCGGTGTTGATGCAATTTTATACGAGATTTTCAGTTTGTAGTTTGGCGCTGAAATAACTATATTTTTAAAACTCGGATTTAAACTTAAATGACACATAATATATTAATGTTTGTTCCACATGCACATGCTTTCACCTAATATTAATACCTGTTTCCATCAAGAGTCTAGTGCAACAAGCATCAACTTAATTAAAACCACTAGTGAAGTGAAATTAGCTAGAATAAGTATAACAACAAATCAATGGAAGCGAAAAGATCTATGGACAAAACAACAGCCTATTAGTTAGAATTAGGAAACAGGAAAAAGTATTCAAGACGATTTTTCCTAGGGAAACACCTTAAAGTTATTTACATGGAATTAATAAAACCATTGGATAATATAATATATATTTTCTATCGGATACCATAAAGAAAATTAACCAAGAGGTGCATCCTCTATAACAAAACATGACATACAAGTTAATTCAACACATAAATAGACCTGATAAACCTATCAGATACAACCTTCAATCAGGAAGAAGTTATTCTACTGGAAAAAATGATTGAAATATTCCCACACACCATCTTAATTTAATCAATAATATAATGAACTGGCAATAAATATGAAATTAACATTAAACAGTCGGTAGCAAACTACAAAAAGTACCTTTAACGAACATTTTAAGGAGAGACGTAAAAGTCTATGCACTTCCATACCGGTGGCGGAATTAAAAAATACCATCAAAGAGGGATTACAACAAAATTCATCGCAACAATTAGAAATTCACAAAATAATAGACATCTGCCTAGCACAAAATTATTTTAGATTTAATAACAAATTCTACTCGCAAGAAGATGGTTTACCCATGGGAACCCTAGCATCACCCATATTTGCAGAGATTTTTATGAAATCATTTGAGAATTATACTTAAATAGAATAAAACAGCATTAACAAAAAATATTCTCTTCTGGTACCGACGTATTTTTTTTTTAATTTATGGTAGACCACATCGTCAACTGTCTAAGGTCTCAATTAATTTTTAATTATGTGTAATAATGGTACATGCATGGTATATACTACTACATATTATTATTAAAATTATTTAAGTTGATGCGTTTAATTTTATAATTTGTTTAAAATTAATCATTATTTTAAGATTGGTTTAAGTTTCTGTACGCCTATGAGTTTTCTACTATGTATATGTTTTTTGTTATTTGTATGTTACATATTGTACTATCATATTGTAGAAAATAAAGACAATTATTATTATTAGATTTATACCTGTCAAAATTGAATAATACTAATAAACAAGTCCAATTTACTATGAAAAAGGAAGAAACCTGAAAATAAATTTCTTAGATCTAATACCAGACGTAAACCAAAATAAACTCCAGTATTAAATATTCAGAAAACCGACCACTGCAGATACTTTAATTCCCAATGCTTCCTTTCAATCATCTCAAATTAAACAGCCTGCACTTAACTCTGATATGCATCAACTAATAATAATATCAAAGGATAAAAAAGTAGTACATCATCTATGAGATTGCCAACAATAATGGTTTCAAGAGAAGGTCAGTCACGAAATTAGTAAATAAAATGAAGCAAAAGGTGAAAAGACAATTATTGCACACCAGAAATCAGGAAAAAGAAAGGAATATATAGAGAGTACAAAATTTAAACTTCCTGGTGAAAGAAGGGTTTGAGTGTAAGAACACCATTTGTTATTGTGAAATCCACCCGTGCTTCTTTCGTACAAAATTTTACGTATGGTAAATCAAGTCAACAGTATTAAGGATCTTGGGGTGACTTTTGATACGCATTTCACATTTAGAGATCATATGGTTACTATAACATCTAACGCAACTAAAATATGGGGATTTGTGTGGCAGTTAGCCAAAGACTGGAATGTTGACCGCTTAAAAACATTATTTTGTAGTCTAGTTAGATCTAATTTGGAGTATGCATCAACAGTCTGGTCTCCGTATATTCAATGTGATACTCAAATGATTGAATCAGTACAAATTAAGTTTCTACGATCAGTTGAGTATAAATTAGGTCAATACCATATACGTGACCAATATAATTGTATAAGATCTGAACTTCGCTTAATGACATTATTTGATAGGAGATGTATTGCTGATGTATGCTGTCTACATAAGTTAATTAATGGCCAATTAGATTGTAGTGAATTGTTGGAACAAATATCATTTGCAATACCTGTTAACAATAGAAGAACAAGAAACACTAATGTATTCAAGTTAAAAACACATACTACGAATTTTTCACAAAATAAGCCGATTAGTAGAATGACAGGTAAAGCAAATGATATGTGTAAGCTCATGTGGTTCAAATTATTTGAATCGTCTTTTGCCAAATTTAAAAGGGATTTAACAAATAAATTGTAGAAGTTACTCTTTTATTTGCTTCTCAAACAAGGGTATTAAGAGTTATTATTTTTGTTTTATTATTACAAATAGTAATTTAGTAATTAATTGAATTATATTTAGGTTTGTATGTATGTATGTATTTATATATGTATGTATATGTATTTATATATGTATGTATATGTATTTATATATGTATTTACTTATTTTTTATGTATCTTGTATAGAAATGGTTTTCTGTAAATAAAGGTTATTATTATTATTATTAAAGTGGCTTCATCGAACAGATGAATACTTTCTGTATGTTGAATTAGGAGTATATTATAGTCTTGGTGATGAATTTACTTAATTATAATCACTTCCAATGCTTAAAATATGTGAGCTGATCAAAAACTATCTGCACTTAGATAATAAAAACAAGACTGGTGCCAACGGAATATTGTACTCTACAATAGAATAATGGCAGATTTTTTGTGTTCCTATAACTAGTTGGTACTAAAAGAAGCTAAAACCCATGGTAACTCAACTCATATTTTGTTAGTTTTCCAAACGAAATTTGTTTCACATATTTGAAACCTTACTAAATACAGAAATGTTACTACAGATACTAACGCTATGCAGAAGATTTAATGAACGATTAGTATACAAATATAAATTGTGTAATTGCCTCCAAATAAATGCAAATGATATTTAAGATATTATTGGAAAATAATATTTACAATTTTGAAGGTAAAAATTTAATCACCCTATATTTTTTAAGGAAATGACATTCCAAAATTCTCCAAAGTATAAAAAGGCCATATTTAATTCGAGCCTTATGTTATGTTTATTAAATTCCTTGTTTAATGATATTTAAATCACACGTCTTACCAATATATCTGAAGCATAATTTTTGGGCAATATAAGCATATTTTACCCAAAAATTAATAAAATATTTAAAGTTATAACATGAGGTACTTAAAAACCAAATTTTCAGCAAAGAAACTATGAGAAATAGTAGGAAACTAGCACCAGAGTATCCGTCGGATGTGTGCTAACTTGTTCAGTTGTTTTTATAATAGATGCTTGTTCTGTTACTCTCTTGATGGAACAAGATTTTCAAGTTGAGAGAAACAAAACTCTTGTTGTGTTCCAGTTCTTTATTTTCAGATAACTGACACCTGTTCGGTCTATACAGAACATTATCAAAATCAAAAATAGAACTAATTTGTAGATAAAAAATGTCCCAATATATATATAATGGTGTTATCGGTACTGGCAATTTTGAGCTGATTATTAACAAGGTAATCCCTCTACTGATGGCTCGCTTAGCCGCTTTAAGCTTCCGGCCAATATGATTAGTGAAATTTTGCCCATGTGGTGTCCTGTAGTTATGCAATGGTCTGCTAGTCCCGTACTTGAAAATCTGCTTATAATTATTTTTCTATGATCGTGTTCCCTTGATTCAAAATTTCTTCCTATTTGTCGTACGGTAAAAACCTTCGCACTTTAAACATTTAATTTTGTATTCACCTGATTTTTTTAGTGAGTCTGTATTTTTATTTTGTTACTGATGATTTTCTGTCGTTTACTATTGTTGCTTTTATGTTGTGTGATACTAACTGTTTCTTGATGTTTGTGCTGGTGTTATTCACAAACGATATAGCTACAAATATGCTTCATCATTGTCTATTTTATCCCCTTCGTTATATGGTAGCCTTTTTAATAATAATCACTTCTGCCATTGAATACTAGGTTCTGGTCGTATCCGTTGTTTTTGGCGATTTGGATTATTGTATTTAATTTAATCCCTCTTTGTACGCTTGCTTTTTCATTGGAATTGCTAAAAGGCGGTGAATATATGAGTTGAGTGAAAGCTGACTTTTCTTGATTGACTGGAACGAATCATTTGGTATTATGGTATCTGTTGTGGTTAGTTCTCTACATATTTTATACTCTAGTTTGTTACTGTGGGTATTTACTGTAAAATCCTGGAAGTTTATTTTATCGTGCTCTTCTTTCGCTATTGTAAATTGAATATTTTTGTTGCTGCTGTTTAGTTATTTGGTCATTGGTGTCTAGCAAGTTTTCTTCGAAGTTTTTCAAGAAGATTTCAGCAAATAGTGGTAATGTAACGTAATTATCTTTCTGTAAAGTGTTCATCAATTATTTACCTAATATAAGGATAGTGTAATTAATGTATATTAATTTTGCAAGTAGCAGAAACTTTTGTGTGTGAAATTACATCTCACTAGTATTGACTATGCTATTTATAAGAGTTATTATTATTATAATGTTCGAGAAAATAAAAACCGCAGCCAGTTGTAAAGTTAGCGTTGTGATAAGATTTCATAATGCAAGAAAAGTGCTACGTGGCGATATTAATTGTCAATTGAAGGTTAAAATATTATGCATGAGTCTGTTCGGCACAGGTGTCCTAATTCCAACTTAAGAAAAGAGATCTTCTATGATGGCGCTGGAGCATTTCAAAAGCAATTATACGTTAAGATTTTTAAATTTTTTTTAAGATATGTTTCACATCTCTCTTACTTCTACAGATAATTTGCCTTACTTAAATCATATCCAAGAAATCGCATGTATTCAACGTATTATTCAATAATTAAATTAAATTAAAGTCTGTAAACTATAGTCAAAAATCAAAAAAGCTTGTTAGCTTCATAATGTTTACTATCTAAATCTTTTAATAGAATTTGAAGCAACTGATACGCGTAGAAATAACATATTTAAATATTTATAAAATCTTAGACTACCAGGTTGATGATATGACTACAGTGTCATAACTAAATATGAAAGTACCAAGAATCAATAATAGGTATAACCAAATAACATTTAAAATAAACCGCAGTCGAAATAATGTAGGTTTTAACTCGCCAATAAACAATATGTCTCGCCTCTATATAATCAAATCAGTTGCAGCATAGATCTAAATACCTTTGGCAATACCAGTATATTAAAATCAGATTTTTCTTAGTGCTTACGAGTTTTGTATGTTTAAATTTCCTGTTAATTATACCGTCCTATTATTGTAATTATGTTCATTGTATTTTATTACATTACATTGTTATATTTCATACTATATATTTTATACTGAATATTTTATGTTTTATGTATTTTATGCATCTATATGTTTTTCTTGCAATTGGGAAATAACTGTCTGTTGGGTTATTAAATAAATATTTAAGTATATAACCTCAACAAAGGTGTTTTATATTACATACAGATTTTTAACTAATTTGTCTAAATTATTTAGTTTTATGAGGCCATAATTTTTACAAACCATTTTTGGTTGTGATGTACACGTTTCTAACAAAATTATTATCTTTAAATAAATTTAAAATCTTTCTTAAATGAGAGTTTTAGTCTCTACGGACAAACCGAGACCAAAACACATAAAAATATTGATTAAATCGAAATTATCTCATGGGACAAACTTCGATTTAGAAGTTAAAACTTATCCCGTTTCTATTTCATTTTCTAAATATTCAACCAAGAAATTTAAATTGTATCGTCTGTAATATTATTGCAATAAATTGTTATATAATTTTGTTCTTATTAAAAAGATAAATAACTTAAAATCTATCACAATTTCATGATCAATGGTATTTTTTTAAATTCAATTTTTTGCTTAATTAAAAGAATTATTATTACATAATCTTCTAGTACCTTGAACAACAATATCTTATGATTTTTATATAAAAATGAGTCTATTAGTAATAATTTGTAGCCAATTTGTGTAAAGGCAATTACAAACCACATGAAAAATTTCCGAAAAGAAAATAGTACACCTGTAATATTATTTTATTCCTAAAATTTCCCAACCCTATTCCGACCTATTTATACTATCCTACGATGCACTCAAGATTAAATGAAGCCAGCAACCATATGCCGTTCCTATTTTTAACTTACAACAAATATTATGACAAGTAGGATAACGTCGCTATAGCTGTCATGTCTTATTATTATCCACATCAAGATTTGCATAGTGATTATTACACCTTATGCATATATAATAACGCGACGCGCGTCATAAATAAACGACATTTTTTTTTGCAGCTCCAAATTTGGATGAGATTAAAATGTGGCTCGCGTAGTAGGGTTAATTAAAAATAACTTGAAGCCGCTTTCCGCCCTCGATAAATCTAAAATGCCGCCCGTGTACTACTGCGGGAGGAAGGGTATCGCATTTCAACAGTGAATATTTCTGTCATCGTATAATTAGGTGTTCGTAATTTGTAAATGTTCTTCCTAGTTCGGATTTATAGCTTGTTTTAATGACACCAATTAAAAAAACACACATAAACACATACAATGGCATGGGTTTGTCGCGTTCATATGTTACTTTTAATTTACAGCGGTTGATTCATTCTAGATTTAAGATAAATTATACAAGACAAATGATGCCAAACGAAAAGTTTATAACAGTAAACATACCTAATAAAAGCTAGTGTTTTGTTCAAAACATAGCCATGAACTCTGTATTCAGAATCAAAATGAATTATCAATAACAGGCAGGTATGCGTTTTGAATATTTACAAACAAATTCCAATCTGACTTTCAAATTACTCATTAATGATCAAACCGAAATGACTAATGCAATTAGCAAAATGAAAAATAAAATCCGCATCCAATCAATTCCCCATTAATCAGCATGTTAAATCGTCCCGCCGTCCGCATAAATGCCTGGAAAATCATTCACCGGCTTCATGTTCCGATTTCACCTCTAGCACTAATTTAAGCATATTTATTAACCAAACGCGAAATAAAATATATGTTCTCATTGGTGAGATTGAAATAATAAATCGGGCCCTCCTCGGTCCGTTTGTTTGGAAACACATTAATCCTCATGTTTATTCAGCGCGGACCGCTCGGTGTGATTTGCAATGCCGAAATTAAATTTTAAATATGCAACGGATGTAGTTTATTATAACTTTACTTTCGGACATAAATATGGTTGTATTGCTATTTACGAACAGCCCGATGAATTCCTAAAATCGATTTCGGCATGATGCATTATCGTATTTGCTTTTAGTTGTTAACAATGTAAATATATATAGTTTTATTGTATATGTGATATAGTTTATATTTGCAAGAGAGTTAATTACAAAAGTACACGCACGTGCTGATATTTCAATAACCGCATATTGTCATCAATTTAATTGAAAATTGTTTCAATTATTAACATTAAAATACTAATTTATTATGCGTATGCGTATATTGCCCTTTAATTTATTATATTGAATTTAATAGCAGTCTATGCATGTATTTTGAACGTGCTGTTTATGCGATATACAATATTACAATATGTGTGTTAAGCTAAAAATTTATTACTAGTACGCTAAAAATCTAAATTAAAGCACACCAAACTAATTAATTAGTCAATTGGTTAAAAATATAATCTCTAAAACACGTAGTAAATGTTAAAGAATTAATGAAGAATAATAGATTTTCTAGATATGCACTACTTCTAAAATGTGCTATTTTCATCAATAAAATAGTTCTTATTTTGATGATTTGAGAAAATTTAAGATTGTTTATAGTAACGACTTGGAAACTAAATACTTGTGCAGAACTAGTATTAATATTTACTCCGTGATCGTAGTTGTCGAGGAAGCATTCTAAAATTCCTGAATATCTCACACATGACATTTACACCGCAGGGCCTGGTAAGAATGTGAATTATTTATTATTTAAACTTAACAATTATTATTAACACTAACCTAATATGAATGCAAAAGGTTTGATCAAATATTTATTTATTTATTCAGATCTTTGGTCTTCCTTCTTAAAAAACACATATAAAAACCAATTAATTGAAAAAATATACGTAAAATTTTGAACGAAAGAGGCACGAGCGGAATTCACAATTACAAATCATGTTCTTCCACTTAAACCCTTTTTAGACCATGATGTTGGGAAGGTAGGTATACTAATCCACATCCGGAAACTTTTACATTTTCTTTTATATCGTGTTTTTGTCTACTTTTTAGGAGAAACTTTTTTGCTGTTTATATCAGCATGACAGATATATAATATATATACACTAACGAGCAAAAAAAAATAGAGGTACTTCAAAATTATGACTTATTTTTGGAATTTTTTTGTTTTAACTTTATGTTTGCAAATTGTAAACCAAAGTAGGCGTTTAATAATACATTTCCTGACAAATGTTATCTATCTGTCAGTTACTATCACCGTGTTACAGACTTTTATGAAACAACATCCATTTCGCTCTAATTAAAAACCTACGTTTCGTTATGGTTTTCTTACTTAGTGTTGATTTTTCTCTGCGAAACTTGTCATTCACAGTACAGTACCCCGTACTTAACAAGTCATTATGCCTTTAGGCCCTATTGTTGTGGCAAGAATTATAGCGTCGATTGAAGATGGGCGAGGAAAACGTGACTCTGCAAGGATTGTTGGCAAAAGCCCTTGTGCTATACAAAAAGTGTATCATTAGTTGGCTTGATAACCAGAAGACCAGGATCCGGACGAAAAAAAGTCACCACAATCAGAGATGACCGTTTTTTTGGTCTACAAGTTTGCGCAATAGAACGACTTCTGCAGTTTATCCACGAAATCAACTCCATGAAGTTAGGGATGTAAATGTTAGTAAACGGAGCGTTAGGAGAAGGCTTCGGACTGCTGGATTGTTTTGTAGAAAGATGGCTACAGGTCCACCTTTACAACGCCGACATCGTGTTGCAAGATTGGCTTTTGCCCAAAATCACCAGGCATAAAATAATGAGGACTAGAGCAGAGTACTGTTTTCAGATGAGTGGCGGTTTTGCCTCAATGGATCAGACGGACGTCGGAAAGTGTGAAGAAGACGCGGAGAAAGATACGCTTCAGATTGTAATGATGAGCGACATCCATTTGGCGGTGGGTGGTTATGGCTAGGGCAAGAATTTCTACCGAAGCACGCACTGAGTTACTGAGTTGGTCTTTATAGAGAATGGCTTCCTGACAGCTCACAGATGCATTACGGAGGTTCTCGAAGATTATGTTATGCCCTTTATGACAAATATGGACGAGCGCGGCATTTTCATGCAAGATAATGCTAGACCTCACGTAGAGAGAGTTGTCAGAGATTATCTGGATGGAGTGGGAATTTCGCGGTTCAATTGGCCAGGTGTTAGCCCGGACATGAATCCCATAGGATGAGTTGGGACGACGTATCAGAAAACATACACCTGCTCTAAGAACTGCTCAGAAGCTAAGACAGATGCTATTGCAGGAATGGAATAATATCGACCAAAATGTGATCGTTAATTTATTTCAAAGTTAAGCAGTCATTAATGCAAGAGGGGGTAATACTCAGTGATAAGTAACACCAACGATATTTTTTTAATTCTACATATGAAATATTGAAAATCTCGAGGAGTGAAGTTTTAATTGTAGTTCACAAAATACTAGTATTTAATACCATTGAAACTATTAATTATATTCTTACAAAATATTTGAACAAATATATTGATCTTTCTTTTCTTTGCTGTTTTTAATTAAGTATGTACATTAACTATAAATTTGTTTATTTAACTTCAGAGTAGTTGATAAGTTGTGTATCTTTTTTTATATGTGTATCATTTTTCTTGACAATTGTTAAAAAGTAAATAAACTACAACTATCAATGGGTTTCCTAGTTTATGATAATAAAAAACCATTTTTTATAACCGCCTGGAGGCATTTTTCTAAGTTTTCGTATAGTCCCGAATAAACAGATATTATCTGTGACTGGATTTTGTTCGGTATTAATTTTCATTTAATTTTTCATTTCGTTCAAGTGCTAATAATTTTCAAATTGTAAAGTAATTACATGTATGGACTAAACTATACACTTTATGTTTGGTAATGATCAGCTTATAATCGAAACTAGTCACAGTTATTCAAAATATAGTGGTAGAACAAAGTTATAAAGTGTTTTATTTAAACGTTTTATCAAAATGCACCACTAAGTAAAAGCCGCCATCATACAAGAATAAACTATACTATTAGTAAGGTGGTCTAATTAAAATATTAAAAAATCTCAACAACAATCAATAATCTTATTGAGCCCTTTTAGTTGACGTCATTTTTCATTAATTGAAATAAAACAACACAGTTGGAAGGGTTTTACATTTAAATGTGTTTGGTTTTTTCTATTGCGCGTATTTCGCATATTCTTTTGCGGTATCTTTTCTATTTCATTCTGCATGAGTCGTCTATCCCTTCGTTATTTTTTTAATTTATTGATTTTAATTGTAGGTTTAATTTGGTTCCATCAAGAGAGTAGCAGAACAAGTATCGGTTTCGTCTTTGTTTGATATTTAATTTTAAGGAACCTCACATTCATAGCGATATTCTTTGTTTTTGTATATCTGTCATTGTCAATTCTTCGCTACTGTATAGCAGGGTGGGAATAATAATGTTTTTCACTATTTCACTTCTGTTTTAGAAAAGTGTTTTTGAACATGTTAAATAGTTTTTGCTTCCGAGTTTAACTGTCATCTAAAGATCTTTATCTTTAGAGAAACACTGTGAATTCGCTGCAGCATTCCTTTCATTTTATAATGATACTAACATTTGTGTATAGAGATAGCCCGACGGAGATTTAAATATATTTTTATCAGTTTCAAGTAGATTGGATATATCAATGTCAAATTTAATACGAGCGATCTTTAAGCCGCTCATATATGTGATGTATTGGCAACTTATAACTTGACAAGCAAAGTTAGTTTTATTCACGTAAGAACAACGATTTGGATAATGTTTTATCGAACATGGATAATACGGAAGTAACAGTGGATCCTTGTGATTTTTGTTTGTCGGATTATAATGGTATCCTGGTAAAGTCAAATTACACAGCACCTTAAGTACCCAAATACATAAAACCATAAGGCCTATTACATAAGTAGGTACAAACATAGTGTATGGTCTTCTTGAATTAAAGGACCGGAGCTTTACTGATAATCACGGCGTTATGTTATGATGCTAAATGTTTCAGACTTGTAAATTCTAATCAATCATCATCATTTAAAATTGGAATTGATGAGCCTCATTCCGATACTTAATTTGATCCATCTAAATGGCCCCAAAGTATAGCACTAAAAGAATTCATTCCTTCTCGTAAACATCATTTTCATACAACAATATCACATATAAATCAAATGTGATCAATAATACCAAATAATAATACTATATGTAATGCATCAAAATGTTAGAGGCCTGAGAGCTAAATTATATGATTTCTATAATTCTGTATTAGCTAATGACTATGATGTATGTGTTTCCGAGTTATGACTAAATTCTGATATCACAAACAATGCAGTTATTGATGATCGATATAATTTGTACCTTGATTGTCGTGGACTCTGATGATCGAGAAAAAAATCTGGTTTTCTGTCAATGGTAATAGTATAATTGGCTGTATCTATATTCCTCCTGGATCCCCTTAGGAGATTTATGGTGGACATGTTAGCGCATTTTCTGACATAATTGATCAACACCAAGAGTCCGATATACTTGTCGTGGGTGATTACAATCTACCGCATGTGAAGTGGATTATGGAAACTGATTGTGTCGGCTTTTTACCTATAAATACGAAAAGTGAAAGTTCGTGTCTCTTGTGTGATGGATTTATGAGTAGCGGCATACACCAATTTAATAATTACATTAATTGATGTAGAATGTATTGTTCTCTAATGTTTCAACTTTAACTTGCACCAATTGCGATCCAATTGTTAACTGTGGTAAATATCACCCGCCATTATATATAGATTTTAATGTACATTCTATTTCATCAATATTAGAAGAGTCAATTTATATAGATTTTGCCAACTATGATATTCTAAATATTTGTAATTATTATTATTATTAACATCTTTGTACTCCTTTTTAACAAAATAACACAAAAATTATGATATAAAATATGTAAATATACTCAAAATTTTAGTCAAAAGGAGTTCTCTTCAACGAAAGATCTTCCACTCATACCCATGATGATGTACCATCAATACTGCTCCAGAAAACCTTCTGTAGTATCTTTTACATTTTTAATGCTTAAATAAAGTATATTTTAGTCGTTTATTAGACTTATTTTAATGACTTGTGTTGTCACTGCCAAATTACGTATGAATAGTATTAGGTAGGTTGAAACATTACCTATTTTTTATGGAATATTAAATGAGGCTATTGATAAATTTGTTCCTAAGCGTAAAAAGTTACAATCTCATGTTCCTGATTTGTTTTCGTTAGACCTAATCAGGTTAATTAAACAAAAGCGTGCTGCCCATAAACAATTTAAGCGAACGGGAGTAGAAATGACTAGATTAATTTCTCAAATTTAATAAGTGCCTTAAAGAACTGGTTGTTAGTGATCATTTGAATTATATATTAAGGAAGTTGAGATGAATATACTCAATAATAATAATACATTTTGGAAATACTGTAAGTCCAGCGCTGGTAGTGGTGGTGGCCTTCCTTATAGCATGTCTAATGCCTCCATTGTTGCTAATTCAAAATTGGACATTGCTAATCTATTTTCAGATTATTTTCAAGATTCATACTCTAATCATTCTAATATAGGTCCCGAAATTAAGGTGACCGATAGCATACATTTTAGTTTTTTTGCAATTCGTGGAAAAAGACATTATTGAATGTTTATTGGAAATTAATATCAATGCTGCACGAGGTCCGGATAGAATACCTCCATCTTTGGTAAAATTATGTGGAACTGCTCTTTTCCTACCTATTGCCATACTTTTTAATCGGTCTCTTAAGGATAGTTTATTTCCATATCTTTGGAAGCTTTGTTTTATTGTTCCAATCTTTAAATCTGGCATTAAGAAACTCGTTCCTAATTACCGAGCGGTTACCATCCAATTAAATCTTTAATTATCAAGCAACAACATGGTCAACGGAATCTAACTTGTTTTTGTATAGTAACTTTATTTATGATACATTTGAGGAAGGGGCAATGGTGGATCCTATTTATACAGGCTTCAGTAAGGCGTTTGATACAGTCAGCCACTGTAGACTTCTGTATAAATTGCAAACGTATGGAGTTTATGGTTGCATGTTAGAATGGATTAGATCCTTTATAAGTGGTCGACATCACGTTGTGAAGATTTATGATATGGTTTCCAGTATTGCAGTACATGCGATCTAGGTGGTGCCCCAAGGTTCACACCTGGGTCCATTACTATTTATCCTTTTTATCAATGATAATGGCAAATTTTCTACTTTACGCTGATGACATAAAACTACCAATGCCATATTGATAGAATTGAAGATATACAGCGTAGTATAGTCAAAATGATTTGTTTTCGAACAAACGTTTTTTATGTCCTAACAACTATGTTTTACTTCTGTCTTATCTTGGTTTACTCTTGTTTTACAAACCTAGAATTTATTTTTAATTGTGTTTTGCCCACAGTGTACTAAATGGATTAATTGATTGTTCTTTAGTTGTGTCGTGTATATCTCTAAGGGTAAGCCAAAAACTTCTTAATAGTGAATTTAATAAGACCCGGTATGACTTCAATTTCCCGCGTAATAATATGGTCATACATATTAATTCTTATTGGGAGTCTATTGACGTTTTTGGCATCTCATTAAACGCATTTAAAATAATGTGCCAAAATGAAAAGACAACTTAATTGTAATTAATATATTTATTAATTTTATACCTATTAATTCATTTACTTATTGTAATTGATATTATCTTTACTTATTTTTGTTTTTTTTATTTTTTGTTTTGTAATTCTCTTATTAAATTGTATATTTATTTTTTGTATTGTTGTTTTATTGGCCATCCGTAATAAATGACTATGACTATCTTCGCTTCGATCAGAAATTTCTAAAGAAACTACGGTAAACTTCCTAGGTATATGCTTCGATCATAGTCTGATATGCCATGGTCATGGGAAAATTATGGCAATCAAAGTTTGTCGGTCCATATTTTTTTCCATTAATTGCCTTACGAAATGCATTTTTGCGGTATGTCAATCTCACCTTGTCTATGGCATATTAGCTTGGAGACCTGCTTTTATGAAACGTCTCGATGGCCTTCAAAGACGAGCTTTACGGATCATATCTGACCATATATCAGGAGAACTGTATGGTGATGTTTATTAAAATAGGTATTCTGGCATCATACATGTTTGAGAAAATATCCTATAAAGTATACACAGATAGACATGACCATAATTAATACACGATTAGCATTGTTGTCTAAAACCTATGCGTCTGAATAAATCAACAAATGGTATCTTATGGCAAAGGCAACATCAAATGAAGCTCTGTCTAATGATTATAAATGTTGTTAATACTAACTACAAATGCCTAAACTACGTTAATTTATTCAATTTGTATAATTCATACTATTCTAACAAGAATATAATCTAACATTAACAATAACAATAGCATTTTTCATCTTTCAAACAAGATATCACAAACCCATACTTCCCATTTAAAAAATTGGGGGTTGTAACTGTCACTCGAAGAGGGCTGAAGGTAGGGATCACATTGAAATAATGAATTTATTTCATTTGGCTTTTCCACACCATATGATTGAAGTTATAATCAAAAAATTAAGTTTGTATATAAAATGAACAATGTGTAGTTGGTTTTATTAAAGATCCTAAACTTTTTGATACATATTACGGAATCATATATAAAGAACAATTTAGCAATTTTTGACAGATATAAAAGAAGTCCAATTTGTTTAAAACTGTTTTGTGCTTTGAAGGAGCAAATATAGACGGAGAGATTTTGTTGAATTTGTCCAGTTTAATAGCATCTATGCAGAAAGATTTATTTTTTTAAACATAGGGAAAAGTTAAGAATTATTTCCTGAGATATTTTAAGAATATTTCGTCCTTTGATGATTTTTGAAAACCCGATTGGTATTGAAGAGGTGGAGAGAACAAAATTTCCGACAGTAACAATATTTTATTCCCAAAACTTCCATGTGAAGTTTCTTAATCTTAAGATACCTGTTGAAAATGACTACCTCCAGCTAGTATGCAATAATTCACTCTTCAAATTATTTTAATTTTTTTCAATAATTGTTTTGAATTTTCCTTCAGTCGAGTTCATAATATTGTACTGATGAAGTCTTAAACATTTACAAATTTAAACTTGAATTTTACAAAATATAATCTTGTCATTTCCATTAAAATAGAATCGTCGTCATTAATTTATTTAATTTTTCATATTTTTTTACATTAAATTCATTCAGAAAATGTTAGTCTTTGTTAAATATTCTTAAATATAATGTATATACTTGAAATACTTTAGGTGTTTACTATGTAGTCCGATAAATAAGCCACGTCTTTAACATTCAGATTAAAGGTTCAGCACACCGATGGAATCGACAACACGAGCGACAGTCCATTTTAAGCCCCATCTAATATCGACTGCTCCTGTAGATTTATTTCCAGGGTCGTATATCAAAGGGCTACTTCGTTCCGGACCAGACCTTTCTCCCGATTGACGACAAAAGCACTCGCCCTAGGATACATTTCGCGCTCGCAAATATTATTTTACTTTAAAGGCGTGAATATATTTTATCCGGTTGATTGACGTCCTACGCGGAATATGTTATGTAATCTAATTTCATATTCCTTTGTGTTCGTATACAAATAGCTCTTGGATTTGTTTTACCAGACATACACATATACTGTTCGTTGAAAACGAAAGAGGTGATATGCACAATTATTTATAATGACTACCTATTAACAACGTAACAATTTGTTTGAACTATAACTGATTAAATATGTTTACTGCAAGGATGGTAGAAATATAATAGTTTCGAAACATGAACACTTTTTTCAAATGCAATTTTACTATAATAATAATCACGTAACTCAAGAAATATATTTTTATATTTTAGTGATGACCCGCATCAATTGGGTGGGCGACCGATTACATTCGCCATTGGGATACAATTAATTGCGCTTTAAAGTGTCGGGAGCGTTAAATTAAAGTAACAAGCATTAACACAAACATAAATACACAAAATATCATCCATGTGGTCGATAGCCAAACACAACTACTACTTCTTAATATTTTTTCTTTATAAAATAATTACTATGATTTTCAAATAGAAATGTTCTTGATGTTTCTAAAATCAAATTATCCTGTATTTCATATGAGAATATGTGGTGAACATTAATTAGTCATGATTTTTGTTTTAATTTTCAAAAGCTCGCACAGTCTTCCGCGGTATTCATTAAATATATAGCTTACTATAAATTCTGCAGCTTGTTGAACATAGCGGTTATTCACTCCGCTTGTATGTATCGCGATAAGGCGGAATAATCCCTCATGTAACCAAACTAAATATTATTGTTACTTTTAACAATGATATCTGGAAACGTGCGCTTTATAGTTTGTGCGCGGTTACACAATCGTGCGTTCGTGCTCTGCATTCTGCTTTTGTATGGGTGCAATTGATTTCAGATTACTTAAATATTCAAGTTTATTGCGAGTTTATATCTGCCTTAGTAGATATTTTTTGAGGCTAATTAATATATTAAAATTGAATCTTTTCATTCGTAGGGACTTTCAAACAACAGCTGATAACAGATAAAACAAAGGGTAATAATAATAATAAATAATCTTCTCAAATGTTCAGACATGTAGAACTCCAATCTTACGTCATTTAATATATCAGTATATGCCCAATTGTTTGCAGATAACAAACTAAGGGAATTTCAATTAAAACTGCTAGAATAATTTATAAATCTTTTTGTAAACTACATTTATTTGAATAAATTATTATACCTTCAAGAAATAACTGTTACATCATCAAGCTGATATAATTAATAAGCAATTTAACACTTCTCTTCAATCTTAATTAAGATAGTCTCAAAAGCGTCTACATACTCGGCGCAATTTCAATTTGAACGAATATTTTAATGATACGAGTTGAACAAGTCGTAAATTCCAAAACGGCCCCTAATTACCTCACCCCATCGCCTAGATCCTATCCGACTTAAATTGTGCGTAAATGGCGAACCGCGCATAAAATGTATAATTAGTGAAGTGCTTGTCCGGTTTTGCAAATTACGTAATGGCAGCCTTGCGTACGTCTAAAAATAAAACGCAATGTGTGTGATTTCATCCTAATTAATTGGCCGAGCGGAAAGATGATTAATTTCGCCCATTTCTTATCGATCGAGCGAACTCGTTATGCCTGTTAATTACAGCTGGGGCCGACTGTACGTATACTATTGGTATAAGAATTTCTTAATTGAGCGTATCTCGGAGAGATCTTGCGTAATTAATATTAGTAGAGATGTTTCATTGATAGGAATATCGCTGTGCAAACTGCTTAAGCACTGGGTTTTACATAATATCCATATTTAAGTAAATTCTTGAAGTTTTTTATATTGCGAAAATGCTTTAAATAATTATGCTTTATTCTAATTATAAATTTCTGAACTACTGTGCCGGTATAATTATTAATTAATACGCATTCCACTTGTTGGAATTAATTTAAAAATCATTAAAATGCCACTATTGCAATTCTATCAAAGTACTATTCATGTTATGCTTATATTACTACAATGTTTTAGTAATTAATTATTGAAAACTGTTTTTTAAGGAATAGATTTTTTGCATTTTACTGTTATTTTTAGAGTTGTAACTATTTAATTATGATAATAATTTTAGACTAACATTTCCAATGAGTATATTTATTTAAAAACTTAATACATAATACATAAACTGTTTTAGTACTGCATTAGAAGACGTTGTTTGAATATATGAGAAAATAATGCAAAAATAATAGAAGTGATACTGGTGATTGAACGAGATATGTAAATTCGATAAGGTAAAACACTTATTTCTATAATAGTTTTATTTTCAGTTGCCTGACACATGTTTAGATCATTGCAACTGAACATAAAAATATTATGGAATTTAACAAGTGTTTTACCTTATCGAATGCAAAAATAATAGATTTAGTAAAAAATATTTATTATTAAATAATTTTTTGATACTTGCAAATTCCAATGGAGGAATTATCCAAGAAGTACACAGCTCCTGTTCGTGGGTACTACCGATTTCGGGTTATTCTGTAAAATGCTCCCACTACTTAAGAAACGTTGAAGTCCCAAAAAGTCCTCGCCGAACAGATCTTTTTCAAAACACCGGAGGAGCATATGCGGCACTTAATTAATTTTCGAACGCTTGGATTAATACGACCTCCGACTAGAAATCGACAAGTTGGCCTTTGGTAAAACCTCGTTAGAATATCTTGGATGTATAGTGAAATCTGATCTAACCCAGCCTCAGCAAATCGCAAACCAGCTTATTGCTAAAATTACTAGGACTGTAATTGGATTGTGAAATAACGGGTGTCCAACAATTATTGCAGTCCCGGGTGGCGTTGGATTCAAAAACGTAGGTCAACAACACTTTAAATGCACGTTTAGGTTATGTTTGACAATTAAAATGTCAGTTCATTTATTTGGCACATGTAAGAATCGACCTACGTTTTTGAATCCAACGCCACCCGGGACTACAATAATTGTTGGACACCCGTTACATACGGGGGGGATTCGTTAAAATCGAAATTCGAAAGATAGACGAAAGAAATTAAATAAGTACGATAACCTCTCCAACTCCACCGACCTGCACAAGAACCACCATATAACGTATAAACAGACGCAAATTAAAACAATTACTCGGCTACACTTTTAATAAACCAGAAGACTCAATCAGGAATTTATTCTATTAGCTGTTGTAATTGTGATAAAATATATATCGGTCAAACACAACGTAATATACATATCAGATTTAAAGAACATATCACACATGCGAAAATCTAAACCCAGAAAAATCCGCTGTAGCTAACCATATTCGTGAAACCGGTCACAAAATTACAATAAATAATGTTAAATTAATCAATCAATCCTCTAGTTATCAATTAAACATGCTAGAGGCTATACAAATGAAAAAACACGAAAATAAATTATTAAATTTTGATGTAAGCCCATTACAAAATGTACTCTTAGATTTTATCCCTTCACCTTAATCCGGGTTTTTTCCTTAATACCTCTTTTCCAAGTATCGTTGTTAAATCGTTTTTCCCTGTAATTACCGCACTGTACCCTCACTTTAATCTGCGTTTTTGTTTAGTATATAAGCCGAATAATTTTAGTTTTGTATTTAGTATTAAAACATTGATAATGGTCACTTTATGTCCGAAATATATATCTGTGAATTTAAATAAAATTTGTGAAGAAAGGTTTTTTAGTGTTTATTAATTTAATAAAATTTATCTTCACGTAACTCACAAAAACCAAACCAAAAAAAAAAGACGCATCACAGCTAGGAATACTAGAAGTACTTTTTCAAACTACCACAACTGGCAAAAGGAAGATAGTAGTGTTCGATTCCGGAAAAATCAATAATACGTGGATAATATCCCATATCAATGAAAAAGAAATCTTAGCACTGGTGTAGGTTCTTTGGAGTTATCGTAGAATTCTCGAAGGCCGACACTTCACGTCATCATGAACAGTAAAGCCTCAACATGGCTATCGGAATTCAAAGATCAGAAGCCAGAATTAACAAAAATAGCAATGAGCCTTAAAATTAAAATTTTTGACTGGCTCAGGAGAAGACAACCAGCTATCCGATCCATAAAACCGGAACCCCGCAAATCAACATGTTAATGACATACCTGCACTAGAATGAACACTACCACCGGAATTTGACATAATTAGCTTTTCATTGATAACTGTGTAAAAGAAATTCAACACTAGCATATCCAATCCATATTTCAGCTGCTGAGGTATGAAACTTACGACATATGGTATGAATTCAGCCAATAATGAATAAAGAAAATTATATGCCTTCAGAGCGGCAATTTTTCGTGTACTGCATGTCATGTACTACGAGGCGATACACACTGAACACGAGTAAACCTTTTCAAGCATTCGCAGTCGCTACTACTGAGTCCCGATAACTTCGGATCTTATTCAGTTTGTACAAAGATGTCATACCTGTATCCCTACAAAAAGAGGAAAAATAAGAAGAAATTCCATTTAAAACGAATCCCAATATCATCATTCGGTACAGTCGCAGTAGATATAATGGGAACAAATCTAGCTACCAGCTTAAAAAGATATATATTAGTGATAACAGGTTTAACAAGTAAGTCGAGGTGTTTCCACTTAGCCAAGATTAAATAAATGATATCGAATAGTTATTGAAAGAACAGGTGTGGATACCTGATAGTCCACGTTTACGTAAAAATATAAGCCTACCACAAGACGAAGCATATCAACTCGTTTTTCCGAACATTATCGTGCTTTTCGTCTTAATCAAGAAACTAGCTCTTTCAATCATTGTTTAGAATGCAAACATCAATTTCCGGATAGATAATCTAAAAATCTTGCATAATTGCAACAAGGGCGCTAAACTTAATCTCCTGGAGTCATTGAAAATTCTCAAACAGAGCCGTAATCCGTCAGTAAATCTTCTTAATGAGCAGACCGAACTAATCTTTTCGCCACTTTTTAATCTGGTACTACCCTCCCGAGATAATCCGCAAACAATTAGCGGCAGGTATATTCCCTCACCCCAAAATAGTTAATATAAAATAAAAATTTTATGAATTTATAATTCATTTGATAATGACGATAAAATTTTGAAACTCGAATCGTGCTGTGTTGTTTAGATTTATATGATTGTGCCTACATGTTATATAATATTTTTACAAAAATTATTTGTGGTTAAAATATAGTGAATTTTTCAATTTAGTGTAAGTATGGATTACCACGTAGTAACGGTCGCAACCATTCTCTTTAATAAGCCTACCAATTATATAATAATGTATACAGGGTCTATCAAGTAGAATAATATATTTTAGTAGAGTATTAACAATTCAATAGTTATTTAATGTTCTATTATGTTTATATACAGAATTATTATTATTCAATTTTCCATAATAATTCTATAAAATGCCTGCTAAGAATTCAGATAGTTGCAACTTTACAAAATTCAAGAAATTAATATCGCTGGACATTCATACTGCCTCTGATAAATCACAAACCAGACCTAACTCCAACAGTTATAGCACCCCAATCCCTACTGATGTAAAGGCATCGCAACAGAAAATTCTCTACGTTTTCGTGTGAACTTCGTATGGCCATGTGACCCCAAACAGACCCCAAATCGAAATTCATCGGTACACATCCCTATGCAACTCTAGGTTCCAGTGCAATTGCACTACATTACTTCAAACGTTGCTGTCGATGTTAAGCTAATGTATCACACAATAGGATTCGAAGGATTGGAAGATGCTAGCTAACGAAGCAGCTAACCATAGATTGGTAATTGATCTGGTACTAGAGAATCGGTCTCTATTTGCCATAAGTCGGTTCATCTTCTTAGTTCTTCTTTCTCTTCCGGTTTCTTTTCTGTAAAAGAGTATTAAAACTCCAAAGAAGGAACTGTTAGTATCATATGATATGGCTGATAGAGTTTGAAGGATTACAAGATGAGCTTCGTTAACTAACCGTAAATCTGGTAAATTGATCTGGATCGTTCTGAGAATCGGTCATTTGTTGCCAGAAGTAGAAGATGGCGATCTTTAACCTAATTTGATATTCTTTCTCTTTCTCTTCCGGTTCCTTTTCTATAAAAAAGTTTTACAGACTTTAAAGAAGGAGTGAGGTACCAAACTGATACTTGAGTTTCTATTCGGTCACTACACATTTTCAACTGTTGAATTTACCAGAAATTCTGAATTATATTATACCATATTGCATTAAGCAAGCGTATAAACTGTCGGTGCATAGAATATTTTATTAAGGTCAAACCACATAGAAGAGGACTTCTAAAAGTACCAATTATAAAAAATTTGGTTGAAGGATAATATTCTTCTATGGTATATGTTTTTATTCAGGGATTAAAATTTAAAAATACGTTGCCTAAATAATTTATAGTATGGTGAAACAATTATTGAATTAAATTTATATACAGGGTATCTTCACAAAGTTTTAAAACTGAGTAGAGTTGTGCGAGCCCAACCAATAGGGTAGTGAGGTGCGTCAGCTAACCGAGCACATTTTCGTCAATTATCTTCAAGACGTTGGAGTGCAACGATCGCTAGTGGAGTGAATACATTTCAATGACCTCCGTCGAAAACTGATTTAAAGATAAGAAAAGTGATTGCCAAAGTTCTGACGGATGAACAGGAGGAGCGGCGTTCATCCGTCGAGAGAAGTTTTGTAGTCTTAGTAAAACTCATTGTTGTAGATTCCTATTTTTAAATTATAAACATGTTTTCTTCCGGTGCCAAATAACTGATCCACAAAGAGTTTCACAAGTCAGTTTTACGCTGGAGTATTCCGCCATTTAAAGCATTGAGTTCATCGAATTGTTGATCACAACAATACGCCCGCTGCTGCCGAAGTTTTATATTTTCAGTTTTCTCCCAGCAACTAGTTTATTTCCCCAGAAGAAGAAATACCTAAATGAGCCACTCGACACTATTCCAGCGGACCAAGCAGCTTCGGCAAGGTTCCTTAACAGGTTTGCATGGGAGCCTATGCACAATGGAAAAAACACTGACAGTAATATGGGCTAAAAAAACTTATACCAGTCTTGAAACTTTGTGTGCACTAACTATTTATTTTAAAAATAGATTTTATTTTAATAATTTTATAGTAAATGAATTTCAAATTTAATATTAAGGCAATTATATATAAAAGAATGTATATTAACATTTTTGCATATCTACAGACTAGTCTCATAAGTTGATTCCATTGACTTAGATGCATGTCGTCTAAATATTAGAAGAATTATTCAATTTGTTGACGATTATGTTACTACTCCGTATTTAATTTGTTTAAATGTCAATACCGACAATTTAATTCTAAGGGATGATTTTAATATACCTAAATACAAAATTAGCTTAGCGGATTCTACCATTTCGACCTCAACATTAACATTTATTTAACAAACGAGCTTATTTGCCTTTAATCTTCTGTGCTTTGAGTACTGTTACGAGGATTTTTTGTTCTTCTAAGAGGAAGGCCCTGTCAACATTCCTAACCCCTGGCGAGAATGATGCCCCTAAGTTTGTCCTTGCACTGACCGCATCTCGAGACACCAGTTCGAACAATGTGTCTCCTGTTGGATTGTGTGTTGTACGCGTCGTCTGAAAACCAGCCGCTATACCATTGTATCAGCTCATCATAAGTTGTACTCATATGATTTGTCACAAATACAAGCATATAACAAACTGCATTGGCAAAATTCTTAATTTTGTTATTGCTAGCAAAAATTTTAGGTTGATGTGCCAAGAAGTGTGAACCCACTTAAAAATACTGATTGGTATCATCCATCAATGGAAAATGTCGTCAACTGTAACGCTCAATTTTTTACCTTCAGAAAAAAACTTTAAATATAATTTTATAAAGGCTTATCTTCGTCTACTCTACCAGGACCTCGGCGAAATTAATTGGGATAATTTATTTAATTCCAATATAAGTGAAGAAGCATGTAAGATTCTGTATGATAACATCTGAGAGACTAAGTGTAATTTAAAAAGTAAGATTAAATTAGCTTAAAATAAGTATATTGAATACTCCGAACAAAACATAGCTACTACTAAATTCTGGAGATTTCTTAGAAGAAAAAATGGCCAGGTACCAATAGTGATGACGTGGCAGGGGATGTGCTTTTATCAAGGTCCTCAGATTGCTCAAGCTTTTGCCGACCATTTTTATACTAATTGTAACAAGGCATCCAATCGGAGGATATACACTTGGAATGTATAGGGAACTTAATAATACGCGAAGACATGGTACTCAAAGATCCAAGGCCAAATTCACCATGGGAGTAGAAAATATACCCGAGTTTTTCATAAAGGATATCATTCTTGCTAAACCAGTTATTCATATTTTTAAGATTATATTGCGAACTAGTGTTCTTACTTCGTGTTGCAAGATGGTAAAAGTCATTATGGTTTTTAAGAGATGTGATAAATTTGACGTTACTAACTACCGACCAATTTGTTTGTTGTGTAAGGTTTTCGAACTGATTTTAGCTACTTATATCTATGCTTCAGTAAAACATAAAATATCAACGTGGATTTTTACTTAAACGATTTTCATTAACTAATCTAATGTGCACTTCACACAATATATCTTCTAACAAGAATAAGAGACACCAAACGGATGTAATTTATGTTAATTTTATTAAGGCTTTTGACCATATCCCACATGATAAGTTGATTAGAAAGCTTCAGTCATTTAAGCTACCTCACAATATGGTTACAGTTATTAAGTCGTATCTAACGGATCGACCACAACATGTAGTTATTAAAGGTCATACATCGAAGAGCTAAATTGCTAAAAGTTGAGTAACACAAGGGTCTAATCTGTGTCCTTTGTTGTTCGTTTTATTTACTAATGATTTATCCGATGCAGTTGATTGTAACATATTAATATACGCAGATGATACAATAATATATAGAACTGTTCACACGGTTTGTCACTGCATTGCTTTGCAACTTGATTCAGATAAATTAAATTCATGGTGCATTGATAATAACCTTTCTCTAATCCCTGATAACCCTGTAGTATGTAAAACATGGAAGTGTATCCTATATATGGTACAAATGCCATTAAAAATATAAAGTCAATAAAAAACAAATAATTACTGAAAGCTGAAGAATTTTAGAATTACATTTTAAAATAATACAGTACTATATTCCGGGTGTCCCAAAAGAAAGTTTATATTTCTTTAGCATCCTGCTTGAACCAAACGAAGCGTGGAGGTTCTTTCAATTGGTAGTCTGGCTCTTGGGAATTTGGTCGCTTTGGAGTGCATCTCGCGAGTTGTATGTATGATTTTACAAAAATTGGGATTCGGCCACTAGAATATTCAAATTTTTCGATTTTTCGCCCCATAAATGGCACCAAGCCAAGCTTTTTCGAAAATAAGTTTGGAAAGACTGATACATCACTGGATAAGCCAAAAACAGGTCGACCAAGATCATCAAGAACGGCGGAAAACGTAGACAGAATTTACTAGACCGTTCCTGACGATCCGAAGACCTTTAAATTCAAATTGTATCTAGATCTAAAGCTACACCCTTGTAAAATTCAATTCGTACAAGAATTAAAGACCCGGGATGCCGATCAGTGGATATTTTTCCTTGCAAATTGATATCTTAATCTATTTTAATCAGAATCTAGAGAATGCTATATTTTCTATGTGAAAATGTAAATTTAAGATCTATAATTCTAATCACACTCAATTACATATTTTTAAATGTTACTAATATTAACTAAATATTTTGATACTTTCAATTAGATAAACGTATGCCTCTACGTTTATTAAAAACAGTTTAAACATGTCACTGAATGTGACAATATAATGTTATTAATTTACTTCCAAATTATATATTATATTATCAATCAATCAATAAATCATATTCTAAAAAAATACTTACTCAACAACTCACACCAGTTACATAAAAAAAAACACGTTAAATGACACCGTAACTAACAAATCCAATTAGATATCGCCTGATTAATGGAGCTCCAACCTGAAAAGGATGTCTAATCGCGTGCAAAGCAATAATTAATAAAAGCGTTCTTCACTCTATCTTATACTCGGAACATATAATTTTCCACTTACGGGCATTTGTAACACTCTCATTTCAATATTCTAAGAAATATACAGTAGTTTAACAACTAAGAACCGCTTAATTAACAGATATACTACCTGAGTGCCTTTATTGTACGGCGAAAACATGTAAAAACATAAAAACACTTACCGTGTAACTAAAACTAGTCATAAAAAGGTAAAATGTAACTGGTATAAAAAAGTTAAGTGTTATTTAAAAAAACGAAGCCACGAAGTGAACGCCTACAAAATTCAAGAAGTAAAAACATAAATTTATTTGCTATTGATCGAAGACATATATCAAACTTTCTAAAACCTGAACTTATGGAATTATAACGCACACGACTATTATTAATAATAATAATAATACATCAATTTTATATACTGAATCAATTAATCTTAAGCAATGTACTATCTTATAAAAATCAATCAATCATTACATTTGGCCTGTAGTATTGAGAATATTGAAAATGATATAAATATTACTTGCTATTAATATACAGGGTGTTTCTTAAACATTCGGCAACAATTCAAGAGATCATTCCCTAGACTATTCTAAAAATGTTTTGTCCTAAGAAATTTCAAAATAAAAGTAAAGTAAAGACAAAAAATAAAACACTTTACTATACTGAACCACAAATTGATTTGTTTTATAATTCATCTGACAATTAAACAATTTATAAAAATCTTATTTTTTACAGTTGTTAAAATTAATCAATATATTAATTTAAACATATCTTAGTAGATATGATATAAAGTTATAATAATGAACGTTTGATATAATGCTGTGCTATGTATCTATAGCAAAGAAAATAAGTATCAAAAGCACTTTTTTTATATATCTCACAATGCCGCCTAATAAATTAGACGAGTTCCTCAACGTTGTCCCATAAATTTATGGCACATAAATTCAAATTCACTCTTGTCGTCATAAAGAACAACTCGCGTTGGTTCAAACTTTACTCCTGGCTAAGCCGTAGGTGAATTAATAGCCATACACACGAAAAGATAAATCAAAAATTAATTTTTATAACTGAGCCTGCTTAATATCCAATATTAAAATTTTTTAACGCTAAATCATTCAGATAAAAACTTTCATTCAAATTATCTAGTAGTTAATTTCAATTCTAAATGGAACGTTTCGTTATTATTATTATTAACATCAAGTGTGTTCGTGTTTACACGTATTTTTTTATTATGTGAAGGTGAACGTTCTATATAATGGACATATAATATTGCAGTGTGATAACATATTTTGCAAACTATAAAAAAACGTGACACTGGTCAGCGTGTCCGACCACGTCTCGAATAAATTATTGTGGACTTTTATTATGAAAATTACAAAAGATTGATTACGTAATAAAGTTTGTAAGTGTGCGGCATATAAATTTATGAGTCAATAGTTGTTGCACGTTATACGCATATATTTTCTAAAGCATGTTACAAAAATAATGGTGAACAGGGCTTTCGGGCACAATAATAACTATTATGTAATTAATTTATCTATTTATATTAATTTTAAATGATCAGTAATTAATTTACAGCTATTATATACTCAATAAGGTAATAATAATAAAATACTGAATGTAGATGTGAATATGATTCGAAGTTTAATAAATATATGCATTCTAAATATAGTTCTGTGAATGCATAGCGATAAATAATTCATGCGCTCATCTGCCTTGATTTATTTTCATTTACGCAACGTGAACAATGCAGATGAATAGAAAGTGCCTGATTTCACAAAACTAAATTCTAGATTTCCGGCATCGTTACGTATTCATTATAATCGTTGTTATTCTCATATTTTGCAATGGAATATTCATGGATATTTTCACTACATTAAAAATTTATATTCCAATTTAATATTGAAAAATATTTATACATTTTCTATGATAACAAAACTGACAGTAAAACAATTTAATTTATCGAATATACAATTATATTAAGTATCAATTATTCATTACCAAATTGTTAAAACTACAAACAAAATAAAATGAGATAAAACAGAAAAACCATTCCTAACCGACATTTTTATAAACATTGCCTTGCTTTGAGCCAAACTTAGGTTAATTTTATTTCAAAAACCTTAAGATGTCCATCATTCATATATTATATAACTTATGCTAAAAAATATCATAATCAGTTTAAATATTTATTTACTTAATTATATGTTAACGTTCTTAGTTAATTTTATTTTTAAGCGTGTTTAAGACCATCATAAACTCTGCGCCTAACATTATTAATGTGCAATAATTCAACAACGTATTGTTTTTGTGCAGCGACAGCTATAAGCATTACGCAATAACAATAAACATATCAAATTCCGTATGCACCGCGAACCGATTCAATTACCAGAATGTGGCGTTTTCCGCGGGCGTTTGTTAATTCAGTTATTAATTTCGTGCGGGCTTCGATTATAATTCGCACCAAAATCTGTCCAATCGATGCGGAATGCAAAAATATTGCATACCTAAATAAGTTTTTGTCACACGCACATCCAGCCGACGGAATGCAATTATTGCATGCATAGAGTAATTAAATAATAAATTCAATTTTGAAATCAGAATGAATTCCAAAATAATAATTTGTCTCGATATTTATACAATATATAGATATACAATTTAAATAAGTGAGAGGCCCTACATCAATTCATTAGTGCGAATCATCCAGACAGTTAATCTAGCTAGCAAAGTTATTTATTTTTTTACACATAATTAGAGTCAAGACAGGGCAGAAAGACCGATGGTCGATAGCCCAAACGGACAGACTAACCATTATATACCATTTGTAAATATTTTAATTATGTATTTAGGGAAGCTTGTTGTTTCTTGAGATGTAATTTTAAGTACTTTTTCGCCTGGACTGCTACACTAGCTTTAATTAATTCTTGAATGATGTCGGCGTTAACTTTATGTTTGATAATGAACAGTGAATGTTCGAAACTATAGTCACAGCAATAAATATTTTATGTGGTAAAACAAAGTTAAAGTGTTTTAATTATCTTATTAAAATGTACCACCAAGTTAACGCCGACATCATTCAAGAATTAATTATGTATATATCTGTATGTTCGAATAAAGATATTATTCTCTCTCTAAGTGAGAGGGAGAGAGGTTTATCTAATACAACTTTAATATTCCATGATAATAAATGGACTTCACTGCGTTTTTAATAGTTTAGTATCGTATGTTTAAAATTTTAGTACAATAGAATTTGGCAATAGTAGGGATGAGAAATAAACTAATTATTCAAAATAGATAATAACTGGTTTCCTGCTATCCCTATACAACTAATATTTATTCAAATTTTAAATAAAATGAAGTATAAAGAAAAATAAATATTTACAGTAGCAGAAGGAGCTTAAAGAATGTAATAAAGTATCGATTTACTAAAACTTTCATTGGTTTTTAAGTTTAAGAAATTCTAAAATTTATGAAAACTTTTCATACCAAGATTTAACTGGAAAAACATTCCGAAGAATGAAGTCCGATGTGATTCCTGAGCTCAAAGTACTGGATTGATGAGGCTGTTACTTGTTGAAACTACATATCACTTAATTAATTACTGACAGTATATGCTTACTCCTTAGTTAAAGAATATTAAGAGCAATTAATTCTCTAAAATGTCGTTAGTTATAATTTCAGCAACATATGGTGTATGTTCAGTCAGATAATACAAACCGGATATTTGAACCAAATATTGCAGTTAAATATTATGTAAATCTCTCAAGAAAAAAATTGGGGATGTGGTCTATTTGAAAAAAAGATAGAAACAAAACAAGATTCTTGTGCAAATTGATTCTGATGTAACTTGTCGTATTTCATGCCTAATATATAAATACGTCAATGTCGCAATGTTTAGGCATAATATACGGCAAGTCACACCAGAAATGTTAAAAAAACATAAGAGATGCATGTTATCATCGATTTGTATTTTTCCAAGAAAGAAACGGTACCGATTTTGAATATTTGTTGCATTAAATAATATTCAAGTTATAAATTTGGTTTTCATTTTTATCACGTGGGCTTTGAAAATATTCAAGAAATAAATAGTGGGTTGTATTCCTTGCGAAGAGATCTTTCAAACTTGACATATCTTACCATTAAAAAAAAAAGGTCGGAGGTGGGTAGGCATTTTCGAGAACAGATAAACAAACTGCATATACATAGATATAATGGCAAGAAAAAACAATACTTAACGGGTTTAAGGATTTTTTCAAAAATCGCATATATCGAAGTTATGAATTTTATTCCAGTTAAAGTTTCCACCCTGTACAATTATTTTTTTAATTAGGGTTTAAGAACTGCATTTACATTGTAAAAACCTACTTCGCTTATCATATATTTTTATTTTATTATTATCTTCTAACTAATCCATGAATGTACACATTTATATCTGGAAATACTACTATCATTTTACAAAATCGGCAATTTCCTCTTCATGAAATTTTACACTATTTAATTTCAGTTTTTAGTTAGTAATTTAACTTTATTAACCAGATTTAATATTTATCAACGAATTATGATTTAATTTTAAAATTAAAATTGTATTGTTTTCAATAGTTTTCAGAAGAAAAAAATGAAATGTCTCTTAACAAATTTCAAATTATTTTTTTGTGTGCATAACCTTGTTACTTGTGCTGCTCATTTTATTATTATAAAAACCGTCGATATTCAAAAACAGAAATAAAATAGTCAACTTTCTCATTTAAAGTTGTATTTTTAATGATAAATTACCATTGAAATGTAATTGAAATTGAAGAAATAAATATAGAAGATAAGTTAAACATTACCACATTCACCACATTTAGGAAAAGAGTTGAAATTTATCAAACAAAATTAGTTTACAATTAAGAAAAATCAACAGTTTTAAAATACCACAAAGATAATTTTATATAAAAAATCATTTAAATCAAAGTGCGGAATTTTACTAAAAAGGGTTAATATTTAAGGTATAAAAACAAATAAAAAATAAATGACGTTTACCACAAAGTATAAGTGTACTATTTTGAAATGTATTAATAAAATTTCATTATTTTTTAAGTTGTCTTTCAAATCTAAATAATTTTTAAACTGTCTTTCCCTTCTAAACATTAAATGAAAATAAATATTTCAAATTATGTCATTTTCTTTTTAAATATTCAACTGCTTTTCTATTTTTTTACCAAAGTTTAATTGATTTCTTATATAATAATCTTACTTCTTTCAGCATTTTTTTTTCATTGTAGAATATTTTCAACTACATAATCTATCTTGCTAGAAAATTTAAATAAAGTAACTCAGTTCGTTGTGAACTCTGTCCGTGCTTCCTACGGTTTCTTTTTTAAATAATTTGTTTAAATGTATTTTATTTAAGAGAGAAGACCAAATATAAGTAAATAAATAAATAAACAAGTCAATGTATCAGTTCAATGGATATCTTGAATTATCGCGTAGTAACGGTTTAAATCCTTATGATTTTTAATTCTTTTAAAAAATTAAACGGTTCTAGAAATTATACACTGTTTAATTGTTTTATTTTTGACCCTATTATGCATAATAATTTTACTTATACATTATTTTCATTAGCTTTTTTATTCGATATCTAATAATATATAATATTGTTTATAATTTGCTTATATTTTTATGACATGTGTAAACACTATTGTAGCACGAATAAATAATTATTATTACTATTATTCATATTGATTTTTTAAATTCTCAATTACAAGTTGTTTTTATGAAATTCTAATTGCATTTCTACAATTTCATTTTTTTAAACTTTAACAACTTATCGAAAATTCGATAGTTATTTTTTAAATCCAACTAATTCAACTAATTTTAAACAAAATATATTTTCAAGTTGCTTTTTTACCAATTTTTTTTTGCTGAAGTACAAAAAAACTAACTAACTAGGAAACTTTTGAATTGTTTTTCAACTGTTAATTTAGGTTTAATTGTTCTTTTTTATCTGTATTGTCGAAATATCAATTATTTTTGAAAAATGTAATAACCGTTAGAAATTAATTATTTAAATTTTTTAAATATTTTTAAACACTTTTCAATTGTTATTTGCAGAATATAAATCTTTAAAATTAAAATTTTAGATGATTTTATAAATATTATCAATTGTTTTTGTAATAATTAAATTCTAATAAATTTTTTATGGTTTCTATTAACTGATTTTAGAAAATTAAAATTTAATATTAGAATGTTTTCAACGTTTTTGTTAACAAATGATTAATTAAATAATGTCGATTTTAAATTAATTATGTTTTAACATGTTTTCAACTGTTTTTTTGCCTATTATTAATTGTTCTTTTGTAATGATATAATCCAAATACGATTTAAATTGTTTCCTTCCATTGTAGTCATTAAAAAATTACTAATTTTTAATGATATCAAAATATAATAATAATAATAATATTTATTAACGGAAAATCCAGTTTAGAACATAATAACAACATAAAACGTAATCTAATCTAACCTGATAGTTCGCATACTAAACTTACACATTAATTACAATGACTTATGTTCTTGAGGTCGGACATAAAACATAGATAAATTCTTGAAATATATCAAAATAATGATTTAGTGACAGGTTATTTTAAATGCGCATAAATATGTTTTTAAATATCAATTGTTTCTGTTTCTGTTCTTTTTATAAAAGTTTTAATTGTTTCTGGTATAATAAAGTAACTGCTTTTTGAGTTTTTAACTGATAATTATCAAATTTTTATTATTTTTTAACTATTAATTTAAGTTAAGTAAATAATATTTTAAATGCTTTATGCAGAATAAAAACGGTTTAAAGGAATACAATTGTCAATTGTTTATTTGTAATATTTAAATTATTAATTTTTTTTAATCAATATCTGTGCTATCATTTAATTGAAAATTAATTAGGAATTTTTTATTTATTCTTTTTGGTGAAGTAAACAAACTTTCATTCTTTCTAGAAAGTTAGTTCGTTTTTGGTAAAATAAAGTAATAGCAGGACAGAAAGACCGAAGGTCGATAGCCACAACGGACGAACTAATTTCAAATTAAAATGTATTTGTTCTAAATGTAATTTTGTTTGTCTAAATATCGACGTTATTCTGTAAACCTTAAAAATGGTTTTTTAACAAATTTTCAATTGTTTTGTGCAGAATATTTTTTTACCAAAATTAAATTATTGAAAACATTTATTTTAATTTGAATTATAGTTTTTTAAATTTTTAATTTTTAATTTTAACTTTAATTTGCAATTGTTTTTTAAAACAAATAAGTAATAATTGTTTTTGCTATAATTCCAATTATTTCATAATATACATAATAAAAAAGGTTTTTTTTTCCAAATTTAAATTGATTTCAGTAAAAAACTTTTTTTACTATTTACAAAACAATGGGCAGTATTTTTTGACTAGTTTTTTAATCATGTCTTTTAATTATTTTTAGAAACTTAGTTGGCTTTTATAAATTTACAACCATTTCAAGTATTTAAGAGATGATTTAACTCAGGAAATAAACAAAACTCAAATAATAAGTAGAACACTTCCTACGCAAAAAACAACCATTCTTCATCTATCCATTGTAACCTTTAATATACAAACCAATCATCTTAAAGAATATAAAACAACGATTCATTTGACAAAAAACATTTGATTTGATTTGGCATATTGGCCTCATATATAATTTTTCATCCTCAACATTCCACGTCATGTAATTATTCTCATTCATAACTCCCTATTTAACACAACCTGTCAGGTTAGAATCAAACAAAGCTATTCCGACCCGTTTCCCATCCAAAAAAGTCCCCACAAAGAGCTCCACTTTTATCCCTTTTATATAACTTCTTTTGTCATTCCAACCCATCATATTTCCATATCTCTCAAGATACGCCCTCCTTTTTTCCGACGACACTGCACTGATTACCTACGCCCCGACTCTTGAAGCTATCCAATTATCTCTGCAATAAATCCAATCCGGGTCTTCCAATTGGCATATGAAAGTAAACCCTTCCAAATCCAAACTATTTATTCACTATTATAAATTCACAAAACATTCCCCTTGAATTAATATCAACAACACCATCATCCAACATCTGTAAATACCTAAGCGTCCTGTTCGATTCTAAACTTTCCTCTACACCCCAAGCACAATCAATAAAATCCAAAATCAGAACACGAGCTCGTCGCGTTCGCTCACTTACTTACAAGAACCAAACATGCGTTTCTACTAAAATAGCCAGAAATATATACACCTCGATTTATCGAAAAATTATTGATTACAATGCGATCCTCTTTAGCTAAATCTGAGCTTCCACTCTCCAACACTTTAACGTTGCCGAAAGGTCAGCACTGAGCATCCTTATCAAAACTAAGACATCCAATCAATCCCATTCACAATCCTTCCAATGTTCTCCTCTACGAAATCACCCATGTTACCCCAATATCCTAAAGTATAAATAGCCTGAGTATAAAATTTGCCAATCTAACACTTCATAAATTTTGCATTCACTTCATAAGTTGAAATTACTCCATCGCGAGCCATCCTACATCTCTTACTTACATTTCTTGCCTAAACAGCATAGTCAATACCAGCGAGACATAACTTTGCATATAGATAGTTGAAATAGAACTAAACATATTGGCACACATCCGGTGACTACTCTATTCGCCAACGCCCTGCGGTGCAAACATATACTACATTTCTATTTATTTAAACTTTAAAAATAATATTAATCAATGGCAATAATTCAAATTAAAATCGTATCTTTGTTAGCCATGGCCTTTTTTCTGTATTCATATAATTAGAAATTCTGCTTGAAGATGATATTTTCCAAATACCAGAAAAAAATTATTTTATCAATTAATTGATGAATGAATTTTCTTTTGGACATAATATATTAAACTACAATTTGTCTGGAAAGGATTTATATTTAATTTTACTATTTTTTAATTAGACCACCGCATTTATGATTTAAGATAAAATTACCATGGCTCGATTCAATACGAAAATGAGTTTAAAAAAAACTACATTTCTCGATTCTAGGATGCATCACCAAGTAATTGCTGAAAATAGCAATAATATTAAAAAGAATAATCATTTGCATTAAACAAATATAGGTAAACCATTTCATTTTACTTTTATCTCAATATAAAGTTGTTTGTGTTTTATTTTCTTTTGTTGTAGTGTTTCCAAAATTATATAACACTATAAATAGAGGGATGGAAGAAGACTAAATTTTGTTTTACACCAAATTTTGTTTTTCCCTTTATATCTACGACTGTGCATTACAAAAAACTCAATATAATCTTTTAATTTATTTTGAATTATATTGAGTTATGTATTGTATAAATTACACATAATTGTACATTTATTCAGCCTGGAGGTATATAAGCGTATTTAATAATTTGATATTAATCCTTATATTACATTAATCTAACTTTGGAAAAGAAAACTTTCAGGAATTAATGCAATAGTATATTAATAAAAATAGTTGCAAATATAAATGGTACAAAAGTCAACCTAGTATAATGCATTTTACAGAGCACCCGATGTCAATGTTCCTCTTCAATTATGCCGAAATAACTAAAGTAGAACTTCGTAAGTTTACTACCCTGGTAAATTTAAAACCACGACAATAACGGCCGCCTATTTTGAGATTACGATCGCATCAATAAAATATGTGTGCAGTGTACGTACACACATAAAACTGTAGAGGTTTAGATGAGGTCTTGAAAAGTAAATCATTTATTCAATTTTTGGTGGAGCGAATGTGCGTGTGCGTGTGTGCGCGGGGGTGGTTTATTTTAGGAGACGAGATCGGTTATTCCTGGATATGGGCTAATTAACCGCCTGGAAATAAACGGAAGGTCGCGTCCGTGATCATAATAAAAGAGTCGTTGTCGTATTAAAAAATATTTTGGGAATGCGGTTTACTGTAATGCTCGGTTTAACATTAGGATTGGATTGCTTTTCTTAAATTAGATGCGGCACGGATGACGCGTAAATTAGAAATATTTTAAATGGTGTGTTGGACTGGTGTAAACGATTTTTGTAATTTGTTTCACATTAATATGTATTTTGGTTAAATAATTATATCAATTTAAAGTATAGTTAATCTTAAAACTAATCTAAACAACTTCATTACTGTAATTCCAAACACAATTGCAAATAAAAAATTTCTACTATGTATGTTGTAAAAAGAAAATTCCGTAAATAAAGTAAACTAAACTATAAATGGAAAAATATGTTACAATTTTATTAAGTCATACAACCTCCCTCAAAGAATTAGTAATAATATTGACAACGAAAGGAAACTAATGAATGGGACTAAAAGAATAGAATAAAAAATAAAAAATTCGGGATGTAATACATCACTCAATAAATCTCCGGTCTGACACATATTTGGAAATATTGTTGACATACCCATGTGATTGATGCATTGTTGATGGAGCAGCAGCATGATTTAGACGTGGTTTATATTGACAGCTACCAATCTATTAGTATATGACCACTTTATAATCAATACCTTGGAGAAGCACAGTAGACCAAAGAATATTACGGTCTAAATTGTATAAATTAGACATACAAGGATGATCACCTATTGATTGGATAGCGTCTTATTTAAGAGACAGAAGGTAAGTGTTGGCGCCTACACGTCTTTTTCGACAGCTGCATCATCAGATGTACCCCAAGGTTCCCACGCAGGTCCGCTTTTTAAAAATATTTTTATCAATGACGTCACTTCTTTTTTCGACATTATCAGTGCCTCTTACTGCGGATAATATATCACTGCAATTTAAAGTAAACACTCTTCTCAACTTCTCCAGCAGAAGTTAGTCCGTTTTAATGATTGGTGCATTCTAAACAGAATGCCAGGCATCTAAATATTGATAAGTGCAGTGTTAAAATTTTCTCTTTAAAGTCCGTTCCCCAACTTCGTATTCTTATTTCATTAATATATGCCTTAAGCGTATTAATTGCATTAAGAATTTAGGGGTGCTCCTTACAGGTAATTGGAGCTTTTCGGGACACATTGGGAAAATTACCTCAAAAGCATTCCAAATGCTTGGGTTTTTAAAATTTCAAAAACCTTAGAACTAGAATAAAATTGTTCGTTCCCAATTGTGTCTTGATTTGGAGCCCCTATACTGCGCAGGAATTTAATGTACTCGAGCGTGTTCAGAAAGAGTGAAATTTTTATCATTTAAATTTAATATCTAGAGCTGTGATTACCACGATGTACTACATTTATTCGGTGAAATCTATACGAATGTAACTTATATTAGTATATTGTATAATGAGCATACAATGATACCCATTGCCCACGAGTATGAAATTTGCTGCATGAGCCGAAGGCGAGTGCAGCAATTCATACGATGGTAATTGTATGCGAATTGTACACTATACTTTTTCTACGATTATACATATGAATTAAAAAATTCAAATATAGATTTCTACTAATTGACATTGAACAAATTTTTATTTATTAAAAATATACGTGATATTGATACAGTTATGAAACATTCTTGGAGATCATGTATATGATGGAAAATTTACCGTAGGGTTTAATTTTGTAACAAAACTACTCTTATTATTATTACTTACCATTATTTTGCGTAAATTTCAACTCACTCGCAATTTTATTTTGACGTTTAATTTCACGTCAGAAACGTCAACTCAAAAATCAAATTTTATAATGTTCGTATAATATTTGCGTGTAATTGAAAAACGTTATTTTTTGTATTTAAGGAAATAATAATAATAATAATCTTTATTCCGTAGACCATATAGTGTACACAATATACATTTTTCTACTCCTATAATGAAATAACATAATTGTAGGTTACTTTTTGATTATACAAAGTAGTACATTGTATGTTATGTATATATTATATTTTCATTGTCATAGCAACCATTGTAGCACTAGTGCTACAATATGTATATTGTAGCACTAGTGTTACAATATTTCCATTGGAGCACTAGTGCTACAATAGATAAACAGGAGAGGGATATTACAATAACATAGTATTAATAATATTAATATTGAATCAGACTAAACGTTTTTTATAATTAATATAGGTGAAAAATTGTTTTATAATTTATGTGATGATATTATGTAAGAAATAATACTTTAAGTTTGTATTTTGACGCTTCCAATACTATAAATTCCTTTAACGCATCCATCATATTTTTAAGGTCATTGGATTATATGTAGTACACTTTATAGATAGCCATCTAAAGATCAAAACCTTTTTACATTTTCACTTTTGGGTTTGCGTTAAAACCAATACATCTAAGTTGAAAACTTTATGACGAATTAGGCAAATTATTTGCTAATCTCATACAAATTTGCCAATGTTAAAAAATTTTATACCATTAATCATATTTATCTTTTATTGCATCGGAGACATTTTATTAAAACAAGGTACAAACATTTAAAATTCCATTTGTATGCTCTTTTTGGACGTAAATAGATAAAATTATAAAATTCCTTTAAAACAAACAAAATTAAATGCTAATGGAGGAGGTTAGCGCATTAATTAGCTTCTTTCAAGATCGTGTATCATGTCAGATACCTTTAAAATCTTTGGTCAATACATATACTACAACATATGGTACAATATATGTTAATTCTCCTGATAACATTTAAAAGAAGACGTTTTGGTTCAGTATTTGAAAATATTTAATTACAAAAGTAGCTATACAGAATCTGAGAAAACATGAACGTCAAAATTTTTAAAAGTAGTTATTCTAGTTCCAAGTGAACCGGATGACTTGATAGAGTTGCTTTTGAACAGAAAAACTACCGCATTTTTCGGACTATGCGACGCATCTTTTTACATTGAAAAATGGACTCAAATTTTGGGTGTGTCTTATGGTCCAAAGGTAACATTAAAATATTTATTTGAATAAATCGTCTCTAAATTTGAGGACGTCTTAAGGTTCCAAAAATATGGCACGCCACTGAAGGTAATATGGCGTAAGTTAACTCAAGACAAAATTTATCTACACTCTTTGTCTATGATCGCCGATACATAGTATTAATGTTGGCCTGTAATCGTGTGGGCTTTTATGCGATTCATTTAAATTATTTTTATAAATCTATTTTTATTCTAAAATTAGGAAAAAATGGGCGTAAAACAAAAAAAGACTTTCATACAACGTGAGGTTTAAACTAAATGTGGACAATTATTTTACCTTTTTATAATATTACTGTCATTTGTATGTACAGATCGCCTGACGGTGATTTTAATATATTTTTAACAGTCTTGTGTAAAATGTTAGATGATGTTGACCATCGAACAATAATCCTTGGTGGAGATTTTAACGTCAAATTTAACACCAGTGATACTCAAGCTGCAAGTTTATCTGATGTTTTGGCAACTTACGGTTTGGTTAGTACAGTCTGAACAACTGTTTTTTCGAACATGCATTCTTCCGACATAACGGTAAACCCATGTTCTTTCAGATCATATTGGCATTAAGGTCAACGCTAAATTGTATAACTTATCAAATCTTCAAACGTATATAATAACAAAACCTATTGCACAAGTTGGATTAAACATATTTTATAGCCTACTCGAATCTACAGATTGGATGATGATTGAATAACTACAATATTCCATCTGAAAATAAATTTAATTCTTTTATAAATATTTTATGGGAATATAGTTTGCTCATGATCATCCTGATTCTACGCAAATACCTGTAAGTTTTTTACTCAATGCTCCTATCAATTGCTCGCAATATTTTAAGTTCAGAGAAACAACATTTATAGAAGTCAGGAACACAATAGTTGGATTGAAAAACTCTCAATTCAAAGATGTTTTAATATTACAACTGGTCTCCTTAAGAGTATAGTCAATATTATTGTTAATGATATAATAAAATTAATAAATTGTTGCATCAACGATGGTATATTTCCGAGTTCTCTAAAAAAAAGGCACGTATTATACATATCTTTAAGAAGGGCAATAAAGAAGATGTTAACAACTACAGGCCGATTGCCATATTACTAATTGTAGCAAAGGTATTTGAAAAAAAATTCTTAATTCAAATAACTGAACACCCCCAGAGCAATAATCTGCGGAGTAATGCCCAGCAGGGTTTTTGCAAGGGAAGGTCTATAACTGGAGTAGATGTAAGCAGTAATTGTTTTTACTGAGAAAATCTATGGTTTTGAGTCAGGTATGCACATTGTCTCATCATTCTTGGACCTTAGTAAGTCGTTCAAATGCATAGATCACGATATTCTCTTGCGAAAACTATACTTTTATAATTTTCATCCGAGTAGCTGCCGTCTAATCAGATTTTACATAAATCAAAGAAAGCAAATAGTTATTATAAATTATCAACAATCGTATGAAACTTATTTGAAGTATGGGGTATCCCAAGGATCTATACTGGGACCTATTCTATTCTCATTATACATTAATGATCTGAGTTCTATATCAGCATATACTACTTTTTTTCAGTTTGCTGATGACACCACATTTATAAACAAATCAGTTAACCTTGTGGATGTAATTGAGGAAACACAATAGATGCCAAACTGACATCGTTGATTGGTTTGTGACAAAGGCTATCCTTGAATGCAACAAAGACAGTCAATATTACATTTTCTTTTCGATGACATGTCCAAAGAAACTACAAAAAAATTCTTGGGTGTTTATCTTGACCACAAACGCACATGGCATGGCCATGAGGAGGTTGTAGCATTAAAATTATGCCTGCGACAACTGAAGTTGAGTCTCCCATTAACTGCTTTGCGTACTCCATATTTTGCTGTATGCCAATCTCATCTGGCTTATGAAATACTAGCTTGGGGTCACTCTACTATAATAAAACGTCTATTTGGTATACAGAGACGCGCAGTAAGAGTTGTATCAGACTTATCAGTCCTATAACATTCATACAGATGATCATGATCACAACACAAGAACGTCAGCAAATATTTGTCTAAAACAAATGCGTCTAAATAAATCGAGAAATGGCACCAATTATTTATTATTATGAACCTAAAACATTTACTCTACTCCCGGAACCAATTAAGCGTCTAGACATCAAACAATTTAAAGCTACCATACAAAAATACCTTATAGGAAAGGCGTTTTATACATTGAGTGAAGGTCTAGCCAATGATTATAAAACTTTGCTCACCTAGCAGTATTATACAAACAACAAAATGATCTAATCTCCGTATTTTATTATAAACCTATTTATTTACTTATTTAGAATAGGCTATTTTTAATTATACATTTTTAACTTTTTATATTGTCGATGGCATATGTTCTTAGTTTAATTTAAATAACAGATTTTAATTTTTATTCTAATAATTATAATATTTTAACTTTGATTTTATTTTACCTATTACTAATTAAATTTTAAAATATTGTGTCTATCATGTCTTATACAACAATTTTACTTTTACATTTTTATTTAATCTGTGCCTAAGTGTATGTCATTCATTCTAATATTAAGTTTTATTTATATAAATTATTTATATGTTAAATTTAGTGTTCTAGTTTGTTATACAGCTAATAATATCCCGTGTAATAATTTTTATATGTTATAGATATATTTTAATAAATATCACCTTATGTAAAACAATTGTTATAGCACCAATCAAGGATTTGATTTTATGCAAAACAATATGGAAACAGAGCAACAGAAAGATATTTTGGTGTACCACCAACAGAGAAAATGATTCGCGAATGGAGAAAACAAGATTGTAGAAACAAGAGCAACAAACAAAAAAAAACATACCGTTCGCACCGGTTTCTACGAAAATATTTTTTTTTTGAAGCAATAGATATGGGTTACGTATGCGTAAAATTAGATTAATCAAATTGTGACTATGTATGAGGTGCCTCTATCCTTCAAATCGGACTGTAGATTTAAAAGGTACCATCAATAGTGATGAAAAAAAATCACGAAATTAACTCTACAAGGTAGTTTTAGTTTGCTGCGTGGATGAAAGAAAACTACCGCCAATTGTAATCTTCAAGAGACAAACATTACCAAAAGATGAAAAGATGATATTCCTAATGGCATTATTATTCACGTACAAGAAACACGCTGGAGACAGAAATTAAATTATGGACAGGAAAGATATGACCAAAACGTCCAGGTGCATTGTTTAAAAAACCAGATGTTAATGTGTGGTCATTTCAGAGCACATGCAACAGAATTAACCAAGAAGCTCCTAAAAGGAATGAGTACAGAACTAGCAATCATTCCTGGAGGCCACACAAGCCAATTACAGCCTTTATATATCTCTATCAAAATACCATTTAATAAGTTATGGTAGATGAGTGGAATAAATGGATGACAAAGCAACATGACGTATGTAACGACCAACAATTTCAGAAGTTTATACCTAGGTGAAAAAATCATGGGAAGCTGCGAAGAAGATTATTACAGACAATTATAAAGGCATTTAAAAAAGTGGAATAAGTAATGCTATAAATGGTACTTAATATGTCGCAGATTTTGAAAGGAGTGACAACAATAGTTCGGACGAAAGTAATACGAAAGGTGATACTAACGAAAGGACTGATAGTACCGAGAATGAAGATGAACTGAATATTGCTAGCAAGAGTTATGTTAACAATAAATAAAAATTATGATCTTAAAGTAACATTAAAATATATTTTTCCGAAAATAATCTTATAAATTTGTAGTAGTAATTGTAGAGGCTTTTACTTCGTGATACATTTTATGATTCAAAATAAAATAAAACGAATAACTTTGTTTTTATCACATTTTTAATAACACTTGTTTTACTATAGTTTCGACAACTTCAGCTTGTTATTATCAAACAATTAATATTTAAATTACAGTTGACACCAAATTTATAACGCATTGAAAAGCGGGGAGAACATAAGGTTCGTTTGGTCATTAATGATGGGGATGTCCGGATTACCATTTAGCTTGAAGATCTCAATGGACTCCAGTAAATCTATCTTAAGTCCCTTTTCGGCGAGGTGGATTACCTCGAGTGCGTTTTCTTCAAATGAGTGACCGTTTTCCTTAATGTGATTAGCGAATGTTGATTTATTTGTGCCGTTTTTATATGCGCTAATATGTTCTTTTAATCTTGTGTTAAAATTGCGCCCCGATTGGCCAATATATTCTCCCAAACAATTTTTGCATTTAAACTTGTATATACCGGATTTTAACATTTTATTAATAATAAGTGTTATTAAAAAAGTGATAAAAACAAAGTTATTCGTTTTATTTTATTTTGAATTATAAATTTGAGGTGTGTCTTATAGTATACGGTACATACAATCTAGTATTTGATATGTAATATATAACAGCATTTGCAACCCCTGTAACTCCTTAAATCACAATTAAATGGGACATAGCAATTAGAATGCAAACAGAGAAAATTAAGTTGAAAAGGCTGAAAGACCGCGGGTCGATAGCCGCTGATAAGAAGAAATCTCAACTCTACACACTTCACTTCACAAAAATTGTAAAAATATTTACTTGTTTTCTCTCTCTCAAGTTGAAAATAAATTAAATAAGTTAGATATATAAAAATGATTTACTAAAGACACATAGTGCAACAATTGCTACCCGCTATTACAGTACAGAGAAATAAATATTAAATGCCTTTATTTTATACCTAATTATGGAAGAAATGCTTGCAGAAATCCATGTACAAGAAATGTTACGCCCGATTAATGTTAAAAATATTGGAGAGACTAATCAAATTGATAGGATAGCCTTAAAATACAGTTTAAGCAGTCTATTTAATAAATGTTTGATAGATATTTGTACCGAATGGTTGGTTATTGAAAATTCTTGGTCACCATTTCTATCGCCGAAAATGTAACGACACCAAATCAAACAATATATTTCACGTTGTCCTATAATAGAAATCCTGACTTAAGGCTCAACTCAATGGTTCATATTTAAAGAAATATTAAAAAAAAATTAAAAACGTGTATGTTTAAAGTTCTATTCAAAAATATTTAGTACTTTCTTATAATAATTTCTAATGTAGTATAGAGGCGAGAAATATGAGAAGGTCAAATAATTAAATAAGCTAAAAAGTATAGAAAAGAGGCAAAATTTAGAGATTTAATGTTACATATGTGTTTTCTTTTAAATACACTTTAACAAAAATATATGTCCTCCAGGTAAAAAATTAAAGAATTTATTGCTGTAGCAAAAGTAACAGTTACAGTGATAAAATCTAAAATTCAACATTTAATCTTAGTACTTTTCCTTTATTTTTCTCTAAAACTATGACGTTTACGCAAAATGGTTATTCTTAATTATCTACTCAATTTTGTATTCTTTACAATTACTTTTTATATAAATTTCATGTAACTCCTATAGTTTATTAGCAATAGGTAAAAAATATAAAAATTAAGAACTTTATGTAAAACACGTTTCATTTTTTGATTCAGTTTCTCATTCCCTTTAGCTTTTGCTTGAAAAGTTTTGTAATATTTTTCAAATTCTATATAGGGAAAGTAAAATAAAACAGAATCCATCAACAATTAGCAATTAAACTTATTATCTATGTGTAAGGTGGGTGGTTGGCTTCTAACCCACCCTCCAATCAGTAAAACATCAGCGAGTGTTTTAATTAAAAGTTGTAAAACGTAAATAACCTCAACATTATTACAAACTTTAATAGATTTATTCAAACAAATTTTTCAAATAACTTTTGATGATGTTTTACTGATTGGAGGGTGGGATAGAGGCCACCCAACCACCCTACATATACATATAAACTTGAATTCCTTATTGCCTCGCGGTTTCCAATAAAATTAATTACAAAACTTTTTAAATAAAACAGAAATTAAAAAGGTAACATTTTTGAGTGAGTAAATTATGGGCGGGCAGAATTTGTAGTTATTCCTTATATTAGCTATGACCGCCGGCGGTCACGCGGGATTCAAAACAGCACTTATGTGAAATATTCGATTGGCGGCGAACGTGTTAAATCTAAATTAGATAGATTAGCTATAGAAAATCATTTGTATTTAAACTTAAATTTAAATTTTGTTTTATTTTTTATTAAATTAAGGGTTTTATTGTTTTTAGCAGCAAAATCACCAACGATTAGCAATTAAAGTTATCATGTATATGTAGGGTGGGTGGGTATCCTCTATCTACCCTCCAAGCAATAAATCATAAGCGAGGTTTTTGACTAAAAGTCGTAAAATATAAACAACAGAAAAAGGCAATTTTTAACAATTTGCACGATTAATTTTTCAAAATTAAATACATTAATTTCTTTGCCCATAATAATGTGCCATTCTTAAGTTGAAGGTTATTTCAAAAAATTATAAAAAGTAAATATGAAAACGTCGGATGTTGTCATTAATTTTTAACAATTTTAGACATAAGGGTACCTAATGTTACTAGCAAACACGTTTTAATCAGAGCCTTTTTCTAATGTTTGGCCTAAAAAGACTTTTAAAGCTACCATAACTACATAGACCTATCTATAATTACACTACAATGAAGAATCGTATCGTACCGTTCGTCATTCCACATTCTGCTAAAATATTCTCGTAATTGCAACTACGCCACCAAACATAATATATGGCCGAGGAGTGTAAACAAGTTAAAATGAATTGAATGCTATTATTCAGTTTGTATTAACGCGTTAATAAAGTAATGCATTATTTATATATAACTATTTATACGTACACAGTTTGAGGTACATTTGCACACGACGTTAAAAATTCCATAATTAATCTGGAAAGCTTAAGTGCATCGAAAGATAGTTTTTACTATTAAAACTATATATAAAAATTATCACGCCTTTTAATTATTATGTTGTAGATTATACAATCATAAAACATTACCTTTGATTAAGAATAATTATATACATAACCTTGAAGCAGTCATTAATTATCTCACAGCGTAATTTTTATTTATTATTATTTTTAATAATACAAATCAATTATTAACCTGTATTTTTTAGTGTCTATCGTAATTATTATAAAAAATATATAAAAATATATATTTGAACTGTCTATTCCAGCAAATAAGAAATAACAATCACTCACCGTCAATTTGTCCTTTTATCCACCGAGCCGATCAACACCATACTCGTCGAGGCTGCAAAAGAAACACAATTGTTCAAGTCACTACAACGTAAGCCGTTCGAAAATTTGCACATTGCAATAAATCTTGGGATAACGCAGCGACCGTAACGCGGAGTACCGACGGACAATGCGTCCGAGACACAATGACTCAGTTGACCAGAGTGTGCGCAAATCAAATATTTACCCGAAAAAAGGTTCGCTTCTTCGTGTACGATTTTGATTCCAAGGTACGGGCATATTTAAGTGCAAACTGGCGTGACCGGAATGCCGGGCATTCAAGGTAGATAAACAAAACAACAAAAAATAAACTCCGGTCGGGGTATCAATAGGTGATAAGATTATTCGACAGGTAATTTCTTTTTTCTTTAAAATATGAGCAGGCGACGATTTAAATTTTAAATACGATGTATTTAAATTTAATTTAATTATCTAAAACAGAATATTAACAAAATGTTAGTTGTACTACTAATTTAGTAAATGTAAAATTCGGGCATATCAAAATGTAAAACTAATAATAATCTAATCTCACACATGGGTATTACTCTAGAACAAAAACTGAATATCAAAATCCACACAGCTTTGAACAAAACAAAAATCTCAACTAGACCTACATTATTCACAAATATCACATTCAAAACTAACATAATATACATTAAAACAATCGTAAAAACTTATAAAATGATTTTCCGCCCTCTACTTGATTATGGTAATGTCCTTTTGTCCAACTCCTGCAATCCTATTATCCCATCAATACTCTACAAAATTTTAACTATACCTCTGTCATTCCTATCAATTAACGCCTTCTATACCTAATTGAAAATTTTCCAAAAATTCCTCCAACCGACACATCCTCTCCCTCTACTCCTTACGCAGATATTCAAATCTGAACCCAAAATACATGAATTAGCAATTCCGGTGATAATTGTTTGGAAAGTTTTACAGAAATGGAAACCTAAGACACATGATTGAGGAAACAATTACACCACAAACACTAAACAAAGTTTGGAAAGTACAGACTTATCGACCTATCGACTTGATAGATGTCCTGTGACTACAGGTACTCGAACACTTGTAAGCTTGTACGTATAACTGTTTGAGTGCTCTTTTATTTCATGCATTTACTATGATTTTAAGTTTTACGTAATAAATATTACAAAGCGTCTCCGATATTCATTTAGATACCCCCGGTATATTATATCTATAATAGTATTTAATTACAGCTCATAACCCACATCTGCTTTCACGTATTGAATTCTGACAATGGTTTTTTGCACACATTGGTTTAAACTCCTCAACTACTCACGCTGATTTTGCTTATCGTTACAGCGACTTGATCAAGAGCTGCAATGAGGGTTTACATAAAAAACCATGTGTGAGCTATAAAAAATCCACATGAGATTCTTGAAGATTATTTTCTACATCAGTTCATGTTAAAGGTTTGGGTTGAAATTATAGATGACTGTCTAACTGGACCAGTATTTCTACTAGGAAGACTTATTGGATATGTAATCGCAATTTTTCAGAAGAAACGCTATCTCAGTTTCTGGACCATGTACCTTTCGTAACTAGGAATGTAATGTGGCTTATGTACGATTGTGCGCATTTTAATTGCTCTTGAATTTTAATAGTGATATAATGAGATCGCTCTATTAATCAACAAAATGTACTGATTTAGCGAATTCATCAATGAAACTGACAATGACATGCGTGTATATAAACTATTTATTATCATGTGATTATAGTTTATATATATCTTATGAATACTGACCCTAATATCTACTGAGAGTAAATTTGTAATTAATTACTTGTAATAGTAGCGATGTTAAATAAATAAATAAAAAATACAATCGAGACACTCATGGCCTTCTCGATCCCCAGATTAAATCCCCTGGAGTATTTCCTATGAGACTATCTAAATGCATAAGTTTACAATACTCCAGTGAAAAATGTGGAAGACTCGCGAAATCGGATAATTGCTGGATTTAACATAATAAGAAACGCCCCTGTTGTTTTTCAAACGAGTTCGACCGTCATTGTGGAGACGATTGGATTATTGCATCCTAACCAGTCATTTACAACAGTTTTTCTAGATTAAATAACTTTACGTGTGCTGTTTGTATTACATGTAAAAAAATGTGGTTACTGTCGAAAATTTTGTTTGCCTTGTATCTTCGAAACAACGCGGTTTTTCAAAGATCATCAAAGAATAAAATAATCTTAGAATAGTCCAGGTAATAACCCTTTCAATTTTGCTGTGTAGTAGAATAAGAAAGAAAGAAAGATAGTTAAATTATACGCGTTTCTTCACAATTTCTCTTTGTTCACTTGATGTGCATTTCAAACACTAGAAATTTATTATAAATAAGTTCAATGGTTAACTGTTTAATTTTAATTGAATGCAAATTCTATTCAAATAACTCCAAAAAACAATAACTCTACAAAACCATAAATATACTTTTATCCAGTTAATATCACACAGTGTGATATTAACTAAGCGAAAGCATATACTTTTATTTAATGATATATCACGAAGTAAGTGCCTCTAACCCCAATCAGTTTTATAATGCACTAAGCTGCAAATGGACTTACACCACTTTCAAAATTATAAAATCGTTTAATTTCAATTTTAAAAAATCAAATATCACTTAAAATATACTTCATATTAATGCAATTTTGTTTACAAATAATGACACGACATAAAATAGAACTAGCATTTTTAATTTTAGACGCTAATTACCTTGTTAAAATTGCAAGATATTGATAATATTTATTTATGCTCTGCAAGTGGCAGTGTTTCGAAATATGCATGATGCACCGGAGGTATATAAGGTAATGACTGCTTGTTGTCTTTATATTTTTCCTAAGTAATAAGCCGGAATTCTTGGTACAACCACAGGCGACAGGGGGATTTTTCAAATTTTAGCGATCTTCCAAGGTAATAAATTTATAGTTTTAAATTCTTTGTCCTTCATCGATATTTTATATAAAATAGTGTATACTTCGCTTATAATATGTAATTGAGACAGATAATTTTGAGTAAGGTAAGGCTTTTTATAAGTCAAAAGAGAAGTCAAAGTATTTATCAGGATTTTTTGATGCCAGAATTTTATCTTCTTGTAATGCTTTTTTGCTAATTCAGCACCTTGCAAGTGAACATCGTGTCTTTGTACAAGAATAATTTTTTCTTCGTCATCAGTTCTTGTCTTAATTTTCATGTTTAAGAAATTGCATTTCGCACAGGTAATTAAAATGAGTCTACTCTTCAACTTCATGGGAAATGGTCTACTGAAGCAGCGAATTTGAAACAAGGCTAACTTTTTATCACAAAGGAGGAAAATTCATCAGCCCAAAAATAAAAATTGGCTCGTGTTTTCAAAGTTTACCCAGGACAGGATAGTGTTTTCAGAGTCGCTGACATCCGCAATGCGAAAGAAAAAAAGAGGAAGACCTAGGATGAGACCTACTTGACCATGCAATTAATCATTCAATATATTTTTTATACTACTAGGAATAAAAAAAATATCTCTAATACAACAGTAAGATTATAATACGATAATTAAGAAATGTACGTTAAAACATTTTCTTTCAAAATATCGGTTTCCAAGTCATCAAAGCCTAGGTTATTAATTAATTTCTCGCTTAGCTTCTGGTAAGGTTTATTTTTGTATTAACTTAAAAGATTGAACCAGATTTATTGAGGTATTTTTATTTTGTCCCTAACTCATTTCAATAATGTCATTCGTAGGAAGGAGTAGATTCCTATTTTTATTTGTTTTATTTTACCTTTGGCTTTATTAATGTATTTGAAAAAATGTAAACTTTCTCACCCATTAAATAAATCAATGTCTTAATTTATAAATGTTATACGCAGCCCATTCACAAAGATTTAATATATAAGTAACGATTGTAGATTTATTTATGAAGCAATTAACAGTTATGTAATTCAATGCCTGGTGGTGCTTTATTACAAGGAGTAGTTATTTTAACTGTTAGCTGGTAGTTTTTACAGTATAATAATGTAAAACTGCAGTGTAGACACGCTCAAAGTAATTAATTCTCATTTTCATTAATACTGCACATGTTAATCAATTAGTTTACACCATTTTTGTTTTTATTTTATTTTTCAATTTTTCATTGATGTTAAATTTATTACAACACTCTAATTATATGCTGTATATTAGAAGAATTAGAAATATAAAGCTAGTTTTATGAATAGAGATATTCTACATTCTTCGAATAGATTCAAATAAATATTCTTAATAAATCCTGCCTAATACCTCAGTTAAAAATACATAATACAAAGATATTCGTTATATTCTCCAATTGTTAAAACCATTAAACATATCTCCTAGCAATTAAAGCTCATGATGAATATCAATATAGACTTTAGAAAATGATTACCCAAACAAGTAACTACTCTGCAGAATTATTCTTAAATACCTTTAATTACATAGAAAACCTACTAACTTAAGATTCAAAATAAAACAAATAACTTCTTTGGAATCACTCTGTTATCAATACTTGTTGTCATAGTTTCAAACATTCTTGTTTCCACTACTATTTTGATTGTTTAAGCTTGTCAGTTATTAAAACTATAATAACACGTCTGCGCTTGGTATTGTTATTTAAAGATACTAGAGTCATTTAGTCCAACACTTTATATAGAAGTATTAGAGGATATCATAACCATCATCTGGACACCAAACAACTATCATTATTTCGTAATAGTTATTTTTAATCATAAAATGAAGAATCCGGTATATGAATACTATAACTATTTTTGTACCCAATGAAAAACTTATTTAATCTTATTGATGCATAAAACTCGTAAAATAATTTGTTGAATTGAACTGATATCTAGAGTTTCGAACTAAGTAGTAATATTTTATTTTATTTTAATTACACCACACTGAAGAGATCTAACTAATTAAAAAAAAAAACTGGCTGATAGATTCTGTTGACAGAAAGACAATAATTCAATGTACTAACAGTATAATTATTATAATGTTGCTGTTGACAGTCTAATTTTTATTGGGATTGATTAAACTGTGTTAAAAATATTTTCGTAGATATCGTCTTCCACCAAACTTCATGCGGAGGTCTGTCATTAACTATTTAATTATTCGTTAAGATGTTGAAAATCCACATTCATTGTTTAATAAGGTTATGCGAATCATCTGCTGTCTGAAAACAACACCTTTAACCAAGAGTTCCAGATTCCTAATAAAGAGAAAGAAGGAAAGAAATTAAATTTACTGGAAAACCTTTTTTGAAAAAAAACTGGCCTCCTAATTATTAAACAAACTGAACTATAAAATTCCCCACTACCTGAAATATTCACCCCAACAAAGTGTCAACAGTGTTATATATACAAAGTTCAAAGATTCATTCACCCGAAGAAGCAATAAATTTGCGAAACCATTTTTTTGTAAAAATAAACACACTTTTTTGACAATCAAAGTTATTCATTTAATTATTCTTAGTAAAGACTCTCAAAAATACGTATTCTTTCTGTTACAACACCGACCTTTTTAATCTAAATTATATAAATGATAAACACCAGTCAGCTTTTATTGGTTCATCTATGCTATAAGAAATCTCCTTGTAGATACATATGTTAACGACTATTTTCCTCCTATTATACATTAAACCTATCTATTTAGCTTCCTGGATTAAATTATTCATAAATCGTTACGTTTGGACAACAGTTCATATATGATTGCCTTTTCTGGGGATAAGCCAGTTTCGCTTCATCAAGGAGCTTGCAATAAATAATATTCAGCATTGAGTGTACGTCGCTCATGAAGGAAATCAACAAGCAGTATGCCTCTTCTATCCCAAAATACAGTTGCAAGAACTTTTCATGCAGACAGACGGATTTTGGCTTTTAGAGCTTCTCCAGGTTGTTTCTACTCTATGATGGCTTATTTAAATTCTGGGGTGTAATGATGCACCCACGCAAATGGTAACGTGACTTTAAAAATGAGAGGACGCCGTTTTCACAGTGACCAAAATGGGAAATTATTTGTGAGTAATTGCCTGAAGACAAGACCGACAACATTCTTCGATTATGGCATCAAGAAATTTCCGTTGGGCTAGGAAAAATGTGTACTTAAAAGCGGAGACTATGTATATATTAATTTTATTTTACAATAAGACATAAATACTTTTTTTTAAACTAAATTTCTGTTTATATTTGTATATCAACGTATATCCTTTTATTTTATGACAGATGACCGCTAGATACTTATAAACTTCTTTGTATTGCCCAATGCCCTCAATATTTCCCGTAGACAAGTGTCATATATTTTCTAAGAAAATTTTTTCATTGATAAAATAATGAGTTTCCTAATGATATTTTCAATAAAAAATATTTTTAATTACTAACTGTACCATATCAAAGATAAAATCTCTAATTCTGTTATTTCGTGGGAATCTGACATAATTGTTAACAAAAAATTAATTATATTATTAAATACACTATAACTTAATTATTGATTAATTAATTATAATTAATATCGACTTTATTGGCATATAAAAAAACGAAGTAAGAAATAACAGAAAAAAACATGACACATTCTTTATTAAAGTTCATAAGTAATGCACCATTGTTTTATAATAATAAACATCTTTATTTACAGAAAATAAATTTACATGTAATTAACAATATGACAGTGATATTTTACAATAATTTATTTATTTTTTCTGTTAAACGGCATTATTTTATATTAACGTATATTTATTTAAAAAAAATATATTGTTAGTGTATGAATGTGGAAAAAAAATTTCAAGATTCTCATTCAGAATTGTTTAAAAAATGAAGTTTTTCGTAGCTGTAAATTTATTTAATATGAAGTAAACATCTCTCTCATAAATGACTTGTTAAATGAATAAGTAGATTTTTATGACGTTGTTAAAAATATAAAAAACTAATTGCTAATTTTTAATTCTATCTCTTATTACAAATATTATGATGACAACATTCCACTAGCCTTTTTTGGAACTAGCTTTCTTTAGCACAATTCATGAATTACAAACTTAGCAAATTTTTGCTCTTTTAATAAGCACATAAAGTACCTAAAATTAAATTGTAAAGAATGTATTATAGTCTTCCCTATTATTTTCTTTAAAAATAATGTAGTTATTCTTTTTTCTGTACATTGTTTCCAAACCCTTGACCAAATTTCTCAGATTAAGATGTTGTTCCAAATACAAGGTGATTTCCTGGTCCTCCACTTTTATTTTAATATTCCTGTTTCATGAAGAGACCTTGATAAATACTTTTCAGGAATGTACAACTGACGTTTAAACAGTTTTCTTTTAAATGTCTGCACATTTCTGCAGTTAGTGGATGTAGTTCTTAGTAATTAGAATGTTGTTACAATTTAACAACGCATTTTTAGAAATTTGTTATACCGGGTGTAGTACGCCACACTCTAACTTCGACAACATTAATGATTTTAAAAATATCAAAAATGGTTTTGCCAAAAATTTGTTTGCCCTGTATCTTCGAAACAAAGCGTATTTTCATCAAATAATAAACCTTTTGAATTTTTGCCGTATATTTAATAAATATCCTGTATAAACCTAAACAACACAACATGACTCGAGTTTCATGTTTTATCGTCATTACGATCGCAACCATTCTCTTCGTTAAGCCTGCATTAAGTAAATTAGCAAAAAACCATCGCATATGCTTTTTGAAGTATGAACATTTATTTAATTTTCTTATCTTAACGGTATACCTTTTCATCAAGGCAACTCAAAAAAACATTTTGTTTAACCTGGTATAAATAACAACAATATTATTATATAGAATAGTAAAATCCTACATAAGACGTTTGTTTCTATTATAAACTTTTATTGCCGTGCTAAATGTCAATTCGGTAATTTATTTACAGGAAATGCGCTTTATTTAAGTGAAATAGAATGCATTTTAGTGGTTTCTTATCACTATTCACGTTACGTGTAGTTAACTTATTTTAGTGCAATATTTAATGGCTGTGTAAATCATAAACTGGAAGAACAAATACAATTAATATGTAAAGGTATGCACATAAATTCTCTGGTTAAGATCTGCAGTTTGCATGAATGCATAAATATTTTTACTTGCCATCCAATTCTGTTTGAATAAAAATGTTTCTTGTTTAAAAGTGCATCGTAGACAACGAAGCGGAATATTCTGGTGGAATGCTTAATAATTAGACATTGTGTATTCTGTATTTTAAATATCTTCGTCTTCGTATACATCATCCATCTCTCTATCGTTATTTTATAAATTAACATCGGATATTTTGTAAATAATATAAGGAAATTTTGCTTTTAATAAATTGACAATATTCGATGATGTATTATTAATAACATCAACATCAGATAGTAACCCTTTTCTGAATATGTTCTATTGTCATAATTACCGCTCGAGTGGATTTGTTTTTTCAACTTTTTTAATGTTATATATATGTATAGCACTCTAGGCTATATCAACATTTAAAATTTCTTCAGGTAATATTACTTGCATTTATGATTCACAAAAGTTTTTATGATTTTAAAAAAACGCAGACTAAAGAAGAAAATTTCAATAATTCAAGAAGCTAAATTATCTATGGTGTGACACAAGAGCTTTAAATGTAGTTGCAAGGATGTAAATAGAAGAAAATGTGTAAAAAAGTGAATGATAGTGACTGCCATTTTAGTGTTTAGTTAATTATTATTATTAATTTATTAAATTACATATTCTATGCAATATTTTAATTTGTTAAAAAAATAGAAATTGAAAATTGCGTTCAAATAATTTGCTATTGACCTGTATGTGATGGAAAACATAAAATTTAAAATTCAAATTAAAAATGAATAGCATGTAGAAAATATCTACAGAAAAATTTACTCCTCTGCAACATTTACTCTTCAAATAATTACCTATTAACCCGTATGCGTTACAACGTGAGTCGCCCGAGTAGCTGCGAATTATTACGCCACCGGCAAATATTTACACAATTAAAACATTTCAACGTTAGTTCTTAGGAAACCATTCGAGGCGTAGTCTTAAAACGCTTCATTATGCAAATCCGTAATTTTAATAATGCGTTAAATATTCATGCAAACAAAGTGAGCCCGCAAAGGCCGTGCAAAGTTCCTCTTAGAATCAACCCAAAGGAGAAATTTATTACACGAGATAACAAACGCGTCGTGAAGTCACACTGACTTCAAGTATATTATTATCAAAAATAAAATGTTCGCGAAACACGTTCTACTTTTATAATGCCAATTGTTTTGCGTAAACGTAACTACAAGATCTCACGACCCTAGTAGATAAAAAAATGTATGAAGTGCCATCACAACTGCTAACATGAGGTTCTTATTAAAATGATTTATATAATATTATATTTGTTGAAATGGGAAAAATAGTAAGTACTAAACTTATCTTAATGTATCGACAGAATTTATTGGTATAACTGATTTTTCTTTCTGTAGTAGGTTTAATATCAGAATGTTGTGGCTCACTGAACAAACAATTTCATTGGTAAGTTAAGGCAGATGAAACCCTTTAATATATTCTAAAGAATCACTATTTTGATTATTTTGTACAGTACTACACGTTGGTAGAACTAAGAAAACTGATGTACTCATTTCGAATAAAAAGCTCAATGAAATAAGTTTGATATTTAGAGCTTTTCTCCTCTCAAAAGGGATGTAATATTCATCTTGCTGCAAAAGTTATACAAGATAGTATAGATTAAAGTTAATACTATTTCACATCAAAGAGTTAACACATAAATTTTAGGTTCAAAAATATAAGCTCAATTCTCTAAACCTCAAAGTTGAAGGAGGCATACTGAAATAGAAATGGTGATTCTAGAGGAAGACCATAGCCAAAACATATTAAAACAGAGGAGAACTAGTGAGGTGGGAATGCAATAGAAAGCTTCAACAGAAAGTAAAACAGATGATGTCAAAACAAGAAAGAATCACTATTTTGATTATTTTGTACAGTACTACACGTTGGTAGAACTAAGAAAACTGATGTACTCACTTCGAATAAAAAGCTCAATGAAATAAGTTTGATATTTAGAGCTTTTCTCTCTCAAAAGGCATGTATTATTCATCTTGCTGCAAAAGTTATACAAGATAGTATAGATTAAAGTTAATACTATTTCACATCAAAGAGTTAACACATAAATTTTAGGTTCAAAAATATAAGCTCAATTCTCTAAACCTCAAAGTTGAAGGAGGCATACTGAAATAGAAGTGGTGATTCTAGAGGAAGACCATAGCCAAAAAATATTAAAACAGAGGAGAACTAGTGTGGTGGGAATACAATAGAGAGCTTCGACAGAAAGTAAAACAGATGATGTCAAAACGAGAAAATGGAAAACATAGGAGTATAATGATAGAACATTAAAGAACTTTAATAAGAAAGTGGAAAAATTGAAAATTATGCAAACATAATATGAAATAAGCAAAATTGATATTTGAAATGGAAAGAAAGTCTAAGAATGAGAATTCTTAAGAACAGTTAAGAAGTGAAAAACAGATGAAAGATTATTTAAAGGGTAATCCACTACTCGAGCAACTATAGAAAGATATAAAAATATAGATATAAAAGCATGAAATAAAATATTTCAAGGAAGAAGATGGAAGAAAATAAAATATTAATAATAATAATTTGATTTTGGTATGTATGATTTGGAGAAATTATTTGTCAAGAGCACGTAAATAATTTGAGAATAAGGCAGAAGATACAGACTAATAAATAAACTTAGCGAGCAAAGCAGTGTCTATACTAGAAAGACAGAATTATTATTTCTTACACAAATAAGGTAAACTAAATTAATGTAGTTAAAAAAACGGAGGTACTTTAGTGGATGACATAAAATAATCATGACGACAGTGAAATATTGGTTCGAGTTTAAGGTTAAGAAAACATACTCATGGCACATCAGACAAATATATAGTACTGGAAAATGGAAAGAGAAATATTTATAGTTGAAATTTGTTGAGCTACCCCCTTGATGGAACTAGATATGTAATTTTTGCGAAGAAAAACACTTGTTATGTTCTATATTATTACTTATATTTTCAGATATGGAACATAACAAGTGTTTTCTTTCGCCAAAAATAAGAAATATTTAAACAAAAAAAAGAAAATCTGCCTGTAATTAATATAATTAATAGCAGAGTATATATAGCGCAGATATAACAAGGTTGATTGAGAGACTGCAAAGAATAGCTGCATTAGATCAAATGACAATTGAAAATGAAGTTTAATAAATAAGGTTTACACAGAAATCTAGTGCTAGGTCAGAACAGGAGAGTGTGTATCTATCCAGGTTAGAAGGGGTGTAAGGCTATGTTGCTCGACACTATACTATCTTGCGATAGAACATTATAGTTAAGACAGGCAAGGGAAGAAATAGTAGGTAATTTTACTAGCTAAACCTAATTGGGAAGGGGCCGAGCAGGCCTAGGTTCCACGTCGACTCATCCACAAGCATCCGTACTACCAGAGACTCTACAGACATGTCCCTTATGAATCCGAGCAGTTTTCTCCTTTGAGCGTGTTGCAAGCAACTTCCATAACTCTCAGGCACCATTTAACGGGTAAATTATAAAAGTAATGCCCATTTTCTGGGAAAATGTGTTTATTAAACTTATCTAGAAGGCACCCTGAAACTACTCGACGAGAATGTCTATTACGAACGTTGTTACATGCTTTTAGATATTTTCCACGGATTTACAATGCTTTTCTTTGAGCTTTTTTTACAGTCGGGGAAAGAAAAAAGTCTCACGAAGCCAAGTCGGGACTGTAGAGGGATTGGGGGACCACCGAACAATTATCTGGGTCAGAAAATTGGTAACGGTGAAGGCTTCTTGGGGCAGGAGGATGATTTCTCTCTCTGCTATGCCTTTTCGATTCTGATTCGTACATGAACATCCAAGATTCATCTCCGGTTACGACAAAAAGTCCAGCTCATTTTGAATCAAATCCAACAATTTTTATCAGCGCGAAACCCTGTCTTTCTGATCTTTCTAGGAAATTTCAACGTTACGTCTGTTTACCCAGGGCCCCAGGACTGAAGTTAGGCGGCGAATCCACGCATCTTTTGTGCTCTCACTCCATCTAGTCTGCCATCGCCTAAGGAGTCGTTCCCTGAATTTTTGCTTCAAGGTTTAGGAGGATGCCAAAACTTCTGCCGTATTCGAAGTGATGTTATGATACCCCCTCATCAAAGCCTCTGTACCGCATACAGTATTTGGCCTCAGACCCCTCCCGAATATTCCATCACAGGATCTCAATACTGCCGACGCAGCGTCTAGATAGCCACAACGCACTGGTCTTCTTCGTAGCTACCTCAAGTCCTGTTACTCGCATCCAAAACAACACCTGGTTGGTCGCCTACTGTCCTAGCCTTACAACGTCGACCGTACCCCGATTCCTCACCACCAGAAGGATATCGTCGGTAAACCCCACGATACGGTCGCACATCCGGAAGGGGTAGGTTCGGCACCCCGTCATACGTGATGTTCCACAGGGTGAGCCCGAGCACCAATCCCTGGGGTACCCCGCAGGTCACCGGCCAAGGTTCCGTTACTCCGTAGATACCATCATAGACCACTACTCTGTACCTGAGGTAGCGCCATCATAATCGCCGGTCAGTTGAAGGTATTTCCGACTTATAATGTGATTGCAAGGTAATGCCTCCTTTTCCTGCGCGGGCCCTTGTTGGTCAACGCATCGATGGTCTAGTGACCCTGGCCAAAACCGAACTGGTGAGCGGAGAGAACACCAACGCCATCCAGCCGTCTTAACAGGCGGTCCCTGATCAGGCTCTCCAAATACTGATACCAGGTTTAAATACCTGGGCTACATAATAAAACAGGAAGTAAATATTATCATAATAATTTTATCCATAAAGTGCGCAGGCAAACATATGAGCAAGTGAACTAAGTTGCATATTTAAGTGTGAGGACCATAATATTGTAGGCCATGGAGGCGCAGAACATGAAAAAATAAAAATAAAAAGAGGAGCACAAAAAGGCGTGGCATAACCAAATTGGAATGAGGCATACGAGACTCTTCCAGTCCAGTGGTCCAGTACCTGACAGCATGCTAAAGCTGTCAAGACTGAGTAGACTGAAACTAAGAAAAATCACAGGACTAGTCACTGGGTACTGTGACCTGAATAAGCACAAACATAGGATGGGAATTGAAAAAAGCCCTCTATGCAGTGGGTATTTGAAAGAAGAGCAATATCTACTGTGTACTTATAAAGCGTACAAAGGAAAACGCATGGCGGAATTCGGGAAGCCTATGCTTCCTGTAGAACAGCTAAAGAACATACCCTGGCAGAAGCTCCTGGACTTCATAGAAGACACAGGAGTACACAGGGAGTAAAACATTCAGAGGCGCACAAAAGGACCGCAGTGCAGGGACGCTAATCGACACCACTTCATGAAGAGAAAAAAAATACATAAAAATAAATTTATATCTAGAGAGAGATCAGTCCTGTACCGTATAGTTTTGTAGAAATTTTTACATACATACAAATAAATACAATGACAGCAGATGAAGGTGGTAAACTTCGAGAGAAAAGTTTGGGAGCTTGGCAAGAATAGAATATATAACATATTTATGTTATGAAAATATATTTTGAAATAAAGGGAATGTATAAAAAACAAATTTCTTGTGATGGTGTAATAGCCGACAGTATGATTTGAGATGAAGATAATTCGGAAAGAGTTCATAAAAAGGGAAGTGATAGAAAAGTGATGCAAGAACATATATGTAAAAGCAGACGAACCGCAAAAACCAATAACTGCAAGTCCAGCGCATTAGAAAAACTGATTACCGCAGAAGTACGTAAATACCTTTAGTCAGATGAGAACATGAAGCAATTTGTAAGAAGGTATGTATAAGAAAAGGTTAACAAGGTTAGTATTCGTTAGTATTACAAAGCAAACATCGCACTGAAATATTGCATAATTGGGTATCAGTTAAAAAAAAAAAACAGTGAAGTGAGGCTTGCTAAGCTAATGCTACGCATTTCAGAAAACAGAAAGACACTAGTGGAAATATCTTTATGACTTTTAACAAATATGTTTTTCATATTTCAAATTTCTATATATTCCGACGTACATACGGACTCATTCACATCTGCCAAGAAGAAAACCTAAAAATCTCTAACACGGTTTGACCTACCACAGAGAAGATTATAAACATTAATATTTCCTGCCGACTGCATGCAGCTAGAAGTAAGTAACCAAATTAATTATATACTAATAAATTAACATTTTGGCTCGTCAATAAAAAGACAAATATCTACCAGGTACAAAGGGGCTGATGTGCCCTCAGACCACAATCTACTTATAGCAACAATGAAAATAAAACTAAATACGATTCGTAAAAATATACAAATCTAATAGATGTCAAGGATGTTGACATCAGAAGTAACACGCAATATGAAATAAATAGGAAGATCAAGAACATAAACAAGAACAAGAACAGAAGACGTAGAGTATATATGGGAATAAATAAAGGAAGTTATAATAAAAACAGCAAAAAATAAACTTGGAATCAATAATCAAAAGAAGAATAGCCGAGATCCTGAATCAAATAGACCGACGGCGTCCGTTAAGAAACAAATCACAGCACATAAACAAATATTGCAGGCTCCACAGAAAGTCAGGTCCAAAATAAGAGTAGCAAAAAACAATTGGTTAAAACAACAATGCAAATAAATGGAAAAATTACAAGCCATGCAAACCACTTTAACCTCCACAAAAAGTTAAAGAAGACATCAGAAAATCAACACCAGAGATATTACCAAGGAAAAGCACATGGAAAAACTATGTAAATGTATTATTCAATGACAGCAGAACAATATATAACAAGGAATGTGAAAATAATCTCACAGGGCCAATAATCACAAAAAAAGAAATCAAAAAAGCCATTTAAAAAGACAACAAAGCCGCCGGATCGGACGAGATACGGGTAGATTTAATCCTCGTTGATGACAGCATATCGAAATTATAAATAATACTACTACACTACTAAAGAAAAAAAAAGCCAAAAGATGCAGTATATTTAAAAATATTTGTCTACACCAAAGTCTGCCTTAGGGGAAAACTGCCCTCTCTACCTAGAGAGGGCCTTGGGACCAGAGAAACATTAACTGCGACCCAGGTGCTTGTTCAGAACTGTCATAACCAACGCAAACCAGTATACAACTGTTTCCAAGATTACGAAAAGGAATTTTACAGAGTACGGCACAATAAACTAATTGATGTCCTAAGAAAAATGGACTTAAATCAAAAAGACATAAGATACCTAGAGAGTTTAAAAAATAACAGAGGAAATTTTTCAGACTGCATTGGAAAACTTTGGAAATGGGTATCCAAGTAAATGGGGAATGTATCAACAATATCCATTTTGCAGACGACGCAATGATTATAGCATACAACATCAAGGATCTGCAAGCCTTAGTTAACGAAGTAAATATTTGTAGTAAAGAAATCGGACTTAGGTTGAATATACATAAGACTAAATTTATGGTGGTAACTTGAAATCTTATAATCGATATTTCATTTATAGAAAGAATATCAAAAGTCAAATATCTAGAAGTATAGCTAAACGATGAACGGGACTCAGATCAAGAGATAAAGTATAGTATTGAAAACTCAATGCATTTCAATACTTATATTTAAATAATGTTACATGCAGAATCAAAGGCCTAAACGGATACGAAACAGTTAGTCCAGCCTCCACCATTAGCCAAGAGTCTACTGCCTGCACCGTCACTAGCAAAGGTGTAGTCTAATTATTGGGCAACGCAGAAAAGACCTAGACGAGAACTTGAAGAACGAATCATTTTAGAGCAGAAAAGAGCTAGATGACAATGACCATGCCTCAAATTCACCAGAATCTCATCACAGTTCACGCCCAGATTATTCCAACAGTAGCTTCAAAATTAGTATCCGATAAACCAAGTATTGCTGAATCGATATGAATAAAAAAAACTGTGCATAAATGCTATTAAAACGCATTAGAGTAGGATTGATGGAAATAACATATACCTTCTTATGATTTCACATGAGGCTACATTTTAAAATTTATTCAGTTACGAAGAATTGAGTCGATTATCCCTCTAGATATAATTAATTTTGTAAATGATATATACATATTTTAATTTAAACTTGAAAACTATATTTTCTTAAAGTAAAAGTATATATGAGTAATTATGTATCGCAAAACTCAGGGAATATGACCGTTAAGTAGCAAACTCAACCTCAACTTAACGAGATCTGTTAATTCGATATTATTACATAAAAATACTTAGTCGTCTTGTTGAATTTTCCAACATATAGTAATTCAAAGAACTAATTTATAGGTTTGTCAAAGACATATCTTCAGAAACGAATTGAATTTAAGGGTTAATGTACGATCTGAATCTGAACATTGTGAATTAAAGGTTGTGTTTTACCTTTATTATATTAGGTTAGAAAAAAAGCAATTCATGTTTAAAGCTAAAGTTTTCCTTCTGCGGTAAGAATTGAAAATGCTTTAGTTAACTTCATTATCTAAGAAATTTAGTATAATTAAGTGTAAACTCTCGTAAATGATAGTAGCTCTTTAGAGGTTTGTTTATTACAGAAGATGTTTTCCTATATTCCTTTCTAAAGCTTTTAGGGTACTAACTAAAGAGAATGGCATCTTCAAGGCGACAACCTTCTATTGTAACCCTGAACATTAACTAGTTGCTTCCTCCAAAATTGTTATCGCCAATTTATTTGGGATATACTAATTGAGATTACAACTGGGTCCTCTATGATATGTTTAACCATTTTCTAATATTCCTGCAATACATCAAAACAATACTTATTTCGTTTCGAATATCAAGTATCTAAATTTGTAATAAAAAATGCAATCAAGTTTCTTCGGTAAGTTTTTATTGGTAAGGGTTACGCATAAAAGTGATTTAAGCTTTTACAGTGATGTTAAAAGACATTTCATTGCTAAGAATGGCCAATAAAAAGCTACTAGTTTAAATAAATCAAGGCAAAATAATAATACTGGAATTTTGGAAATCCGTCTTCATTAATCCGTGTCAAATATTGAAGGATCCATATTGTCAAGCCGCCGATAGCTGACTCATCGCTCTTTCATTTCATTCTGTCTCGGCCATCCTAAGATGGTAATAGAATGAGATAGATATTAATTGCTGTGCGGTTCTTAGTAGGAAAATGCACAAGTCACAATCAGCTGTGGACGGCTCGATTATAATTACAGTTTCTTTTTTGGTGTTGACTTGACAGTATGGATCCTGCATATTTTTTGAGTATGCAGCTTTTAGAATTTATTAGGTGTCTAGAATGTTCTACCCTTTATCTGAAAACGTCTGCAATATTCAGCAACATTCCAAATATTTTCTTTACTTATATTATCTATTGATAATCTCTGAAATATTATATATTCCTAGTTAGTAAAACTACCGCAAATACAAATTTTCACAATAATATTCTCAAAAATTATTCAGTTCCTGTATTATTATGTATTAGTTTCTATATTTCTTAGAAGTTTTTTATCTTCTATTATTTGCAGGAGCTTGATAAAGTGTTTTATTTTCTACAAGAAGTGATGTTAATTTTTAAAAATATAATTTCTGTTTTGTTCATTATTAAGTTTAAAATTTATATGCTTTCAAAATTCCTTATGTTTTCATAAAAATTGATAATTTAGGAAATTGACAGTAGTTCACATTTAAACTCTATTAGTATGTGTTCTTCTTTAATATTAGAATCTTTTAATAATTTATCTTCAACAAACAACGATATTAGATTATATTAAGTGATGAGGCTGTTATATGTTAAAAATTCATATTCACTTGTTTGGTTGTTGAAGTAAAAACACTTAAATTTTCAAAAAACTATATTATTGCTTTTTTATTTCTTCACCTGAAGAAGCCACAGTTTGGGGAAACAATTGTTGCGTCTTAAAAATGCAATAATAAAGTGTTTTGAAAATTTAATTGTTTTTACTTCAACAACCAAATAAACGTATAAGAAGATTAAATAAGAAAAATATACCTAAAAATAAATATTCTCTTGAATTGGAAATAATTTAGTAATACAAATCTGATAATAACACAGAAGACAATAATTACCTCAATGTAAGTATTCAATAAATTAATTATACTGATTAATTAACAGATAAAAAAGAGTCTAGAGTATTTTTAGGTGTTGCTCAATCATGTTTAATGATAATCGTAGCTTAATACACAGTTTGCGTAATTATCGACATCGACTATTTACGGTGTAAAATGTTATAACCTATAAATAGTAGTCAGCTAAACGCTGGTTTTGATTCAAATGGTTGACCGCCACTATTAGCCATTAGAATGGCGATTCAGAGTATCGGGGACGTTAATAATACGGCTGGAAGATCTCGTTATCGATGATCAGTTAGACGGATCTATCTATATAATCACCAATAGCCACTTTTATTTATTACCTAGCTTGATATAATTATATCATACGATCGATGTTACTAAGTAGACTTTAAAAGCCACATCCGTTATTATCATCTTTTTCTTGTAAAATTGTATATCCATTACTATTCGATTAAGATAGATAAACCATATACACTAATTTATTATAAATATTTAATACGGAATGTCTCAATATGTTCATTAAAGTATTCCTGATTAAATACACTAAAGAGAATTTCTAAACCGTATGTAAGTAAATCATAAGAATGCACCTTTATTAAATATCTGTAGATAACAATATGATTTATTATATTATACTTTAAAATAAACTAAAAAAACCTATATTCATACATATTAGTTTGGAATAAATTCATCTGCGAATATATGAATTAAGTACCTAAAAATATTGTATGTAAAACAGGCTGCAAACATATACACTAAAATGTATAAAGTTTTGCACTAATGCAAACAACTAACTGAGCAGTCTATTATTCAGTTAGTCGGGGTAAAAAGTTTGTATTAAACAACAGTTAAACAAGCTCCACGAAAAAAAATTCTAATTAAAACTTATAATTGTAATATGATATAACAGACGTTATTATTATGAAAATATTTCCATATTTAATAAATGGTATGTTTACGATAATTAAATAAACTTAATTTATAATTAAACTTAGTAGAATGAAAATAAAATAATTTTATTAATGGTTTGAATGTTCCTACAATGTAGATTTCAAATTATTATTCATTGTGTTTCAACCACCATAAACCGATATCTGACACTGGTCTCCATCAGCGTTTCCGATGATTGGGAAACTAAATTACCGCTAATGTAATTGCGCTCAATAGCTGTAATTCGGCATTTTGCCGCCTCGATAGTAATGCATTAGATAAACGGTCTTCTGCTACCAGATTCAAATTAATGTGCTGGTCTACCTTAATTACCATTTCATTTATATTCATCATGATTATCCTTTAACGTGTGTTTCGTTATGCAAAGTAACTGAGAATTATTAAATTAAGACATTTAGTATTATACAAAAATAGTAATAACGTAGTTAATAGTTAATATAATCACTTTATTAACAACTTTTAGCCGATAATATTAAGAAAAATTAAATATCAGGCTATTTCGAAAACACTGGACTTTTAATCAAAGACAATTTAGTTTTAGAACTGGAATTACAATATTAAATGCCACAGTTGCTCTCTGCGAATTGATACTGAACACTTTTAAAACTAAAACACACATGTCAGTAATATCATTCAATAATTTAAACCAGGCAATATAAAATTACATACAATTTCTCAGAGAGTAGTAAGTTCATAATTACATGCTTCTTCTTCTGAGGCGTTTGCCTTGTTCTCTCTCTGCTAAAGTCGCAGCTGGGATGATGAGCTCCAGCTTTCATACCATCGTATGGGTGGGCGTCCAGGAGGTCTGTTAGATCTTGGGAGGCCATCCCTTGCGACCTTCGTCAATCTGCTATCATCCATCCGCGCAACATGATCCCTCCATTGGCAACGTTTGATTCTGGACCATATCTAGGACGTCGCAGAGCTCTCGGATGTCTACGTTCCTTTTATGGTCCCTCAAAGTGTATCCCGCTATAGATCTTAATGTTCTCATCTCAGCTGTTCAGATGATTATCTTTGTTGTGGAGTTTTCGGCTCTTGGTTCCACAGCATATGTCATAACTGGTCGTACACAGGTCTTATATATGCGGACTTTATCTGAACCTCATGACTTGTTCTACTGGTTCGTTGTATATTGCCAGTTTACATTTTTTCGGTTCCCTCGATATGATAAGTGCTTTGGATTTGTCCACCGATATCACCATAGTGTACCTGGCAGCTGTGTTTTCAAATAAAAAGAGCATTCTCTGCAGATTGTCCTCATCTTCCGAAATCAAAACGGTATCGTCCGCATAGGATATCATTATTATTTCTTAGTCCCCCAATAGGAATCCCTTTCCGACCTTTCTTACTTCGGTTATTATCTCGTCCATAATGAGATTGAAAAGGATAGGACTTAAGCTATCGCCTTGCCTTATTCCTGTTTGCATTGGAATTCTTCGTGTTTTTCTGCCCTCTACCTGTATTTGGGTCCAATTTTAAGTGTTTAACTCTATTATGATGTTAATAATGTCTGGGTTAAGAAGCCTCACAACATCTGAAAGTCTCACGCGGTCAAAAGTTTTAATAAGATCGATAAGCTGTTTTGTAGTCCATAGGATGATATTTTTTCTTCAAGAATTTTGGTGAATAGCTTTAGCACTAAACTTAGTAGCGTGATTCTACAGTAATGGTTATACTTTCTTTCCCTTCGGCAGGTATTTTGTTGGAGTCGATTATTTTGTTGAAAAGAACGCACAGTTCATCTGCTAGTGCATCGCCTTCATACTTCAGTAGCTTGTTAGATATTTTATCTACTCTATGCGACTTGCGATTTTTTAATTTTGTGATCATTTGTTTCAGTGTTTCTTCAGAGACGGTCCACGGTTCTTGAGTATTATTATCATCATTCTGTTCTAGGTCAGGGTTTGCTGAATTAGCGCCAGCACTGTAAAGTTGGCAGAAATGTTGTTCAAAATCACTGAGTGCTATTTTAGTTATGTTTATGTGTTCGTTAATTGGATTTTTCCTGTTTCTTAACATGTTCCATATTTTCTTCTGACCTCGTGTCGTGTTCCATGTCTGATGAAAACTTTTCCCAATGTTCTCTTTTAATACATTGGAGTTTGTTGTTGAATTTATTTCTTATAGATTTATATTCGTCTAGTGGTAAACATATCTAAAGTATCGATAGATATGTTTTTCGTTTTTCATTTGCTAGTTCTTTAACCTCTTCTGTAAACCACGGTTTTGTGTTTGTGTTTTTGTTAGATATATTTCTTCCTACAGCTTCTTCAGCGGTTTTTATTATCTTGAATCTTATTTTTATCCAGGCAGCTTCAACGTTGCTACTTTCCACGATGCGATTACTATTTATTTTACTAATAAGTCTTTGTTGGTAGAGTAATTTTGTTGATGGAACTGTAAGTGATTCCATGTTTAGTTTGCTTACTTTGACAGGGCTTTGCTTTTTAGTATATTGGGTTTTGAAGGTTAGTTCCAGCGTTTGCAGATGTTAATACTCTGACGTCTTGGTTTATTTTTGGAGGGATATTTTTGTTTGTTGTTATGTAATCGATCACTGATTTCTAGCCTCGAGCATTGTCTAATGTGAATTTGTGTGGGAAGTAAGTGTTATTTATTCTTAACTCGTTGCTTGCGCATATCTGAGTCAGCTGTTCTTCGCTCTCGTTGTTGGTTTCTTCGTTGAATCGATTTTTTACACGAGACATTATATTGTTTCCAATTTGAGCGTTAAGGTCTCCAAGTATGATCATCTCGTCTTGTCTTGGGATGTTATCCAGAACTGCCTGAAGGTTCTGATAGAATAGCTCTATTTCATATTTTGGCTTGCTGATATCTGGAGCGTACGCACTTATTAAATGAGTTAGTTTTGACTTCTGCAAGCTGATAGCCACTTGCAGTATTCTATCTGTAATATGTTTTCTCTCATAGATGTTGTTTTGAAATATCTCATATATGTACAAGTAATCGACACCCGATACTGCTCTCTCGTTTTTGTCTTTGCGTTGTAGATTAAGATGTATTCACCGTATGTTGTGTTTCCTTAGCCTTTCTTTTTAGTTTCTGAAAGGCCACATATGTCAATGTTATGTCTTTTCACTTCCAGCTACACCTCTAGATCTATGTTGTTCATGGATTCACATTCCAGCAGCCACATCTATGTGGTTTCGATAATTGATTCCTTTTCCGTGCCGGTTTGTCATTTTTTTTTCCTGCCCTGTCCGAGGCTTTGTTATATTTTCTGTGAGCATTTTGTTATACTCAGGCAAGTTGCTAGCCTCACTTATGACAATGTCTGATTTTCAAATTTGTCTTATTTTAAACAATACATATGTTGCATTAAATTTTCAGGCTCCAGGTAAAATGTATTCGAATTTTAGAGGACATCGATTATTAGAGGCAAATTTTTAAATGTTATGTAATTTTTGATTTTGCCATGTATTCATATTCTTGAATACGTGCTATAATTTTTTTTAAATTTGCTCTGCAACATTCTCACTCAACTAAAAATAATATCTTACTAGACATAAAATGATAAGGCTGACAAAAATTTGCAATAGCACATAACAAGTTAAAAATTCAATAAAGCAGTACGCCAACACGTAATAACCTATAATAATAATAATAATAATTATAATTATAATAATAATAATAATAATAATAATAATAATAATAATAATTCTTTATTAATCCACATAAATCAAACGATATTGGACAAGTCAGTGTAACATTTTGTTTTACAAAAACATTACGAAAAAAAATCATCTATGCTATAGAATACATTATTTAATAAATACATTTTTAATTGTTTTTTAAATTCATTATAAACCTTAATTTCTTTAAGATAACCTGGTAGTTTCTTATATATCGTAATACAATTATATTTCGGTCCTCTTTCATACAACGCAGTGCTATGTCCTACAAGACTAAGACTATTTCGATGTCGGGTGCCGTAGTTATGGAAATCAGAATTTGTTTCAAAGTAATGTATGTGTTTTTTTACAAACAAACTAATTCTAAGCAAGTATATACATGGAAATGTAAGTACATTGTATTTGGAAAATATTGGTTTACATGATTCTCTAGATGAAATACCATCAATTAAACGTAATATTCTTTTTTGTAGTATAAAAATGCGACTCGTCATAGCAGATTTTCCCCAAACAATTATATTATATGACATATATGAGTATGCAAGCGCATAATATATTTCAAACAAATTATGTATACCTATCGTACATTTTAATTTTAAAATTGCATAATAGGCCTTATTAAGTTTGCTACAAATGAAATCTATATGAGCATTCCATGAAAGTTGGGAGTCAAGATGTATACCCAAAAATTTAATGTTATTTGTAATGTCACTGTTTGTTACATATTCCGGTATCTTAGAATTATAAAAATATATACATTCAGTTTTATTTTGATTTAAAATAAGACTGTTCTTATCACACCAATATTTCACTTCAGATAATGTTACATCAATTTTACGTTTTAGTGCTGTTGAGTCAGTGGATGATACAATGACTGATGTATCATCTGCGAAGTTAATTAATTTACCACAGGTAATATGGTTGGATATATCATTTATATACAGCAAGAATATTAGTGGGCCTAAAACCGACCCTTGCGCCACCCCTGTGTGTATTTTATGTACATTTGAACTAGTATTATTGCATTTTACATAAAATTGTCTGTCACTCAAAAATGACACTATAAAGTTTAAAACATTGTCACGTATACCAAGTTTTTCTAATTTATATCTAACAAATTCAATGTTAACCGTATCAAATGCACGAGTTAGATCGAATAATAACACTGCTACACAATGTTTCGCATCCAATTCCACGCTGATATCTTCTATTAGTTGATACGATGCGGTTTCTGTTGATAGAGACTGCCTGAATCCATGTTGAGCTGTTGATAACAATTTGAACTTGTTTAAATAACACCACAGACGATCACTTATAACAATTTCAATTATTTTGGACACGACACTTAACAAAGAAACAGGCCTGTAATTCTTTTTTAGAGTTTTATCTTCTTTCTTGAAAATTGGTATAACGACTGTTACTTTTAAACATGCTGGAAATATTCCTTTTTCAATTGAATTATTTATTAGATATGTTAATGGCTCCGATAACTCATTTGATATTGATTTTATAAGAGAAGCTGGAAGTCCGTCATGGCCTGTGCTCTTTTTATTTTTTAATCTAAATATTGCTGAATTAACTTCATTTGCATCTACAGGAAGAAATACGAACGTATTTGGAAATTCCATGCAACCAGTACAATTTCTTGAAATTGTATGTATTGTATTCCTTTAATTTCATGTTTTTATTATTCAATAGCATCTAGTTATATTGTAACATAGAATAATATTGCCTAAAATTATATCTCGTGATATTTATATTTATATTTATATGTACTTTATCAAACTTGCTTTACAAATACAATTCAAAAGAGATGAAACAAAAATATACGAACAATTTCGACAGCAAGCTGAAAGGCGGAGTTCACTCTTGAAGAATGTTCTTCCACTCTAACCTGTAGGACCTTTCCTTCACTGTTTCATCGAACACGAACTCAGCTTCGGATACATATTTTCAGGCAAAATAAACCTAATTTCTTCTAATAAAAGGGGACATTTAGTAATTTATGTCACTTTGACAAAATTTCTGCTGTCATTGAATAATAATACTTTTATATTGCAACTTCATGAATTTCTGATGGACCGTTGGCAGGAGAGGTGGGCCACCGGAAACAAGGGAGCGTGGATTCAGCGACTCATCCCCCACATAACACCATGGAGTCTGAGGAGGGTTGGGGAGCTGTCCTACTCACCCAGGTACTATTGGGGCACGGGTGCTTCCAGGCTTACTTGAAGAGGATCGGGAAGGCTGACGAGGACTGGTACCTGTGGTGTCAGGACACTTCAGACGATGGGCTCCGCACCTTCTTCATATGTCCACAGTGGGATGACGTACGGACAGCACACCTGGCAAGCTGGGGCGGGATGCCAGTCCCCGAAAACCTGGTAGATGATGGACTCGGCAGCAGTGTGGTTGCCACAGCGAGGAGCATCCTCGAGAAGAAGGAGGAGCACATCAAGGGATTACAGGAAGGCACATAACCATAGGTTAGGCAATGTAATGTAATGTATGTAGCCTCAGTAGATGATAATGCATGTAAATGTATGTAAATATATACAAATAAAGGACAAATGAAACGACGGCGAGGAGACGCTAGCGAAGTTATGTCAGAGTATCCTCTTTTCAGGGGGAGCACTGTTGGTCGTATGCGGCCATCACGTCCCATAAAAAAAGATGTTGTATGTGCTGGACGTGGTGCCAGCTTAATCTTCAAGGATGGTTCTGTCATAATAATGCTGCACTTATATTCTAAATGTGTTTATTCTACTAGAGTTAGTTTAAGACTATTATTCATTTGCAATATTATCTAATCTATTGATTTGTTGTGTATGTTACTTAAGAAAGGAGTCCAAATATAAATAAATAAATAATACTTGAAGATGATGGTGTCGTATCCGAGAGCGCCCGATGGTATACTGCGGGGTATAAGAACGCTCCAACATGGGGGATTTATCATCACTTCCCAACCAAGCTCCAGCGGCGAAATATGTGTGAGTTATCGAATTGTCATGGAGAAACACTACTTTTTTGCGATTTACATTTTCTGACCGTTTTTCCATGATTGCTTCGTTCAGTATTTCGAGCTTTTGGCAGTACACATCTGAAATGATCGTTTGGTTCCTCGGAAGCAGCTCTAAATATAAAATACCTTTGTAATCCCAGCAGATTGACAACAATTGTTTTCTAATGCAATTCAGTTTTTGATGTGAGTTGGTTCGTTTTTCTTACACCATGATCATTTCCAGTTGCATTACTATTTTTCGTCACCAGTGATGATTCATTTCAGAAAGGGATCGGTTTCATTACGTTTAAGGGGCATATCGCTAATATTGATTCGCTGTGTTAAGTGAATACCTTTCAATTCATGCGGTAGCCAAATATGAACAAGCCCAAGGCGTTTCAAATGTTTTTCTATCGCAGTATGTGATACACTTGACCTCTCTGCTATCTCACAAACAGTTATGTGACGATTCTGTTTGATTATGGTTCTGATTTTTTTCAAGTTCGGTAAGCCGACCAGAACGTTGTTCGTCTTTAAGAAAAAAATCTCCAGAACGGAATTTGTTGCATGAGCAGCTACTCAGCTTCTTTCCTTTAGGGAAATAAAAAACGAAAACATGCCGAAAACAGAAACAAAATTATCACGTATCACCTACTTCTAAAGAAACATCAATGCGACTGATATCGAATGATACGAACGCTATATATAAGCGTTTACCGAAATTACTTAGTTGTCAACCCAATAACACAGTTATGTCAAAATATCAATAAGATTAGACAACAAGAAAGCATGATACCAACAGTACCTTCGCCAATAACAAAATTATGTTAATAATAATAATAATCGTTTATTAACCGTAATTCCTTTTTCCAAAATATACTCTGGTTAAAGTAATGACAATTAAATAATAATAGTTACATAAATAATAACTTAAAATCAGAATGAACGTGTGTAGAAGCATAAATTGGTAACATTAACCTTAAAAACCTAAATTGAGTTAGAATGAAGTAAATGAAACAATGATGTACAATTGAATGGAAAAAAATTAAGCTAAATAAAAACTGAAATATTTATCGTGTTACAAAATTAGTACTCTTTTCAAATTGCGCGAAGGATGTACCAGAAATATTAACTCGATTGTCATTATTAAATTCGTTGCCTAGTTGCATTAAACGGTCTATGGTATTTTTTCTGAAAAAATGTGCGATGCAATTTTAAGCGAAATAGGAGACGATCACATGAAATATATCGAAAGTCCAGCTTTTCTAAAATTGAACAACCAATGTCACCATTTATTATTTTATGAAGTAAGCACATGCCCAGTAGAACAATAGATCTTTTAGGTCGCAGTTCAAGAGAGGCTAATACACCTCATTAGTATCCTATGTTAACCTAAGCACATGCCCAACACATTTCTCTTTACTTAAAGTGATTGAATCTTTAAGGCATCCATTATCCACCTTTAATATGATATAAGCCCATTTTGATATCAATGCATCGCAAATTTTTTATTGCACATTTTCAATGCATACAATATCATTCAGTATACGGTGACCATATGCTGCTAGCATATTCCAATTGACAGCGAATCAAGGAAATGAACAAAGTAACTATGCATAACTTACTAAGCTCGCGTTTGTATGCCAAACAAACCCCAAAATGCGACATGATTTTAGAACATTTTTGCTTATAAGTGATTTAAAAGATATTTGGACATCAAAAATTACATCCAAATCCTTGATTTCCCTGACGCATTGTAATTGTACAGTATCTAGGAACTCTATATGTGTCCTAGAACTACGGAACGATATTGAATAACACGTGTCACTATTTAAGAATAAATCATTGTTATGATACCACCTAGTAAATCTATAAATATCATCTTGAAGAGCAATACAATTATCCATAATTCTAACAATTTTAAACATCTTTAGGTCATCCGCATATAATAAGCATTCACAATATCGTTTATAAATAGTAAAAATAGAACAAGACCATAATGAGATCTGTGGGGCAAACGGGGGGAGACATTAAAGTAATTTGATTTAAAATTCTTGATCTTTGTACACTGAGTGTGATTTTCTAAAAAAGAACTTAACCACATCGCGACAACTATGATGAAACCAAGCTCACTCAACTTCACCAGAAGTACAAAAAGGTTAACTATGTCGAGTGCCTTAGTAAAATCGGTATTTATAGCGTCAACTTGAAGATTTTGTTACAACTGACCTAAACATCTTAGCTCTTATTTTTCCGGTCTGTTTAATTTTTATTGAGCATCCTTAAACTTTAGTTTATTATCTAGAATAATGCTTAGGTATTTGAGAGAATTGGCTTCAATTTGGAAATTAAGCAGTTGATACTTATTTGGATTAATATGGAATCGCTATGTATTTAAACAGTTCTCTACATTATTTAACTTTTGTAGTCCCTGTTGTCTTCATTCATGTATTCATTTGCATTAAATTAGTTTCCGAATTTTTTACATCATGCCAGTATAAGTTCTATGGGTTGAAGAATAGAATAGTTCCTTAATGTACCTTCAAGTTAGCTTTAATTTTTCGACAGTGCACTAAGTTATTAAGGAGAATTTCTATGAACGTTGTTATATTTAAATAGCCGATTTCAAACAGAAACTTTTAAGCCTCGTGGAAATACTTTATTTATGCCTATTTTTTCCCTGGAAACAAGCACTTTTTATATTTCACATTAATATTACAAGATGGTGGATTTTGAGTTCGTATTCTGAAAAACTAAATTAATAATTGGAAATGACTTCTTACTTTCCCTATATAGAATATATAGGGGTCTCCTGAGACCATTCCACTAATTTCTGGAATTTTTTTTTCGTGTCTGTGTGTCTGTCGGTTGATGTGCGCTGTATCTCAAGAACGAATTATCCTATCCAGATGAAGCTTAATGTTTTATCGTTAAAACCGAAATCAGAAGCTTTTGAGGAACAATCATAAACCGGAGGTTGATGTTACCCGAGGCTTTCCTTTGTTTTTTTTCGATATTTTTGTAAATTTGAACAATAATACATAATTTTTTAAACAAAAGTTAAAGAGAATGAGAAACTGAGCAACTTTTATGTTTTTCATAAAGATCTTAAGAAAGTAAAAAAATAGAATTAATATTTTTGACCCTTTTTGCCTCTTGCAATATATAACTATAGGAGTTACATGAAATTTATGTAACAAGTAATTGTAAAGAATCCAAAATTGAGCAAATTGTTAAGAATAACCTTTTTGCGAAACCTCATAGTTTTCGAGAAAAATATAGGGGAAGTACTATGATGTCCACCATTTTTTAACATAAGATGACATTTTATTTTGAATGTGTGTTTCAAATATTTCCAATAAAGGGCAGTAGTAGTGTAATAAGATGATTCTTGGATGGAGATGTTTGTTCTTATCCTGTTTATCTAACATAGATTATAATACTTGGTTTAAATGTCCAGGGAATGTATTGCTGGATTAAGCAGAAATTGAGTATTTTAATATTATACCCATTCACACGTATGTTTAACTGTTTCAAAATAGTGTCAATACCAGATGCTGTAATTCAAAATGAGTCGTGTTGTGAAATATTCTCTCTGTCATTGAATCTTTAATTGGGGTTAAATAAGTACTATTGATAAAATGTGAGTACTAAACATTTATAGTGTTCCATGTATTTTGACTGGTATATTTTCGTTACTATTTCGATTGATAATGTTCTATTTTAAGTATATTTTCCAATATAAAGTTCTAAACTCAAGTCCAGAATCGTTTTCTCTCAATTATTCATAGGCATCTTGTACAATGTTTAGACAAAATATGGAACCTTTATGGTAATATCAAAATCATTTCCTCTTATTATTGTTTTTTTTTTTACATGCACTTTACCAATTGTTTTGATATTTGACTTTAGAACTACTACCATCTATTGAGTTCCACTCAAACCCATATTACTGGATGATGGTATCCTCACCAGCAGTATATTTTGGCCACTTTAGGCAATATTTTAGCTATTACTGGCTTAGTTTTGCTCATTTTGTATGAGACTATTATGTTTTATGTTTCATGTCATTTTTGACAGATAAAATTATGATGTTTGATATTAAGACTTTAAGATTTAGAGTTTTGTATGATTTAATTGATTGTAAGTGATCTTGTATGTAGATGGGATTATGTTAAAATTTGTTGACAGATCAATTTCATACACTGTTGTTAGATGATCGGATCCGATTCAGATGTTCAATCTACATCAGTTTCTAAAGGCTGTATATTGCCTCTAAAAATAATAAAAGCTTCATTATCATATCAATAATTCGAAAATTATATCAAACGTAATTCGCCCCAAAAGAACTTTAGATTAGACGAGAAAAGGTCAGCAAGCAAATAAGAAAATATTTTCACAGAGCAGAAGGAATCAAAATAAGTTATATAAACCTTGTTGATAAATTTAAAAAAATATTGCAATTATTATTATAGAAACATGACTTACAGATAATTTTAGTAGTAGTAATTCCAATTTAAGTATTTTGTTTAGTTTAAACAGGATCACACTAACTTTACTACATCTTAGGTGTAATTGTAGTTCTTAATTCTATTATTTTCCTTGAACTGGGCGATATATCAAATACTCAGAATCAGTTTTGTACTCTTATTTTCTGACGATTATAATTTACTAAACGTTACTGTTACGTTGCCTAAAAGTGCATTAGATTAATTAATTATTAAAATAATAATTATTGTTATTATGACCAGACCAAGTGTAATATTTAGCAACGTTTGGAAATTTGTTAATGATAAGAAAGAAACAAAATAGGTATACCATATTGTATAACACTCAAGGGATATCTTTTCTTGATGAAACTGATAATGGAACTCTGGGCATTAATTAAATCTCAATGGTTGCTACCTTAAGGCCGATTTGATTGAGTAGCCACTTGTACCTACCTACAACTTTAACTATGTATCTTACCCCAAATATATTATTAATGGTGTATTATTTTACGCTACGTTTATCATCCGGATAGATTTCTTATTCTCATGCTCACATTAATGTAATTTATTTATTTCTTGCGAGTATCCCTATTCCTGAAACTGCGTGTGCCTAACTGCTTCAAATTAACTCTAGTCTATTTAAGAAAATTCTATGTCCTAGGAATTTAATTCAGTTGAAAGTTAACTTAACTCTATTTAGAACAATAATTTAACTCTTCCGTTTAAACTCAAAAGTTTTTGCATGGAAATATTTAAAGTCAGAATAAGGATATTTTAGTACTGTATCATCCATTAATTAGTTTATTTGATGTAATTTATATACAATTAACATAATAATAATTTATTATCTTATTGTTGATTCTCGTAGCGCCAATTTTCAATCATTTTTTACTATTTCTACAGCTGTACTTCAATTAAGAGAAATTCCAGTTGTCGATCAACTATTCAAGCAATGCATTTTTTCATTTGTTAATTTGCTTTATGTTAAGCATTTATTTTCAAACAATTCAATGTAAATATAAAAATTATAGTTCGTCTAAAATATTCTGAGATTATCTGTTCATTGGCCCTATTCCCGTGACCTACTACCCCATTTACGACTTTGTAGCGATAACGTTTTTAAAAAGCCAATTTGTCTGATGAAGCATGCTTAATAATAGGTAGAGTTATATACATTAACCATCGACATGCAATATAAAAAACTTTTTTGTTTCTGGACCTACGTTAATTATATTACAATATATTAAAATCATACATTCAGTAAATTTATAAATTCATGGCATATTTTATGAAAAATAAGTTTGTTATCAAACACGTCCCCTATTTAATTTATAGTTTATAGTTCGCGTGCCCTGAATATAATGTACTCGGGTAATGGCGGTTTGATAAAATTGCTTACACCACAACCACTTACCTAAGATAAATGTGTTTGGCCTATTTGCAGTGCGATTAATCCAAGATTCAATATAGTTTATGTTAAATAGATGGGGCGGAAACTTGAAATAAAACTGCATCGCTAAGGAAATGGAGAAAACTTTTAAAGCCATGTGAAGAACTCGCATATATTACGTAGCGGAAATAAGGAATGTGGCTATTTATTTGCCAGTTTGCAACTGCAAATTGTTCCGCTTATAATATGCAAATTATCATTTGCATAATATTTATATAGGTTTCCGCGAGTTTTGTTTTAACGGTATGTTTATTGCTTGAAAAAGTTTTATTACGTCCTTTAATATTTAATAAAACTATCAATGCCATTAATTATAATAAATGCCAGAAATTAAATATTTCAATTACAAATTATAGCATTTAACGCGGCACTTATATTTTACGAATATTATGATCGATTTTCGATAAATACACGAGGCCAAATTGCTCTCAAATAATTAATTCCACTCAGCCATTCCGTCAAAGTGGGTGTTGGTAATGAATGGTGTTACATTCATCAAGGCACCTTGACGGTCAATGAAAGTACTGATACGTAACATAATATATGTGTCTTTAATGTTAAATAGGAAGAAATTTGAATATATTTTTGTGGTTAATGAGCTCTGATACAAATTGTAATAAGCACGAAAGCATTACATAAATCACACCACGTTGTATTTACACTTAGTGTCGCTTTGGATTAATGGTTAATTATACTGTATAAACAGTTTAGGATGGAATATTTTTGTATTAGTATTCAGTGTACTAATTGATATATGTAATTATACGATGATTAAAAAATGCCGCCTTTAATTAACTGTAGTTGAAAAACATCGCGGCGCCGAGTAGTAAATAAAAATGGGTAGACAGTTAAGCTGAAGAACTTAAATTTAATATTATTAGTTTTAATATATCGAGCATAAAGAAATTGGAAGTAAAATTTTCTAATTTTAAAGGTAAACCTCTGGAGACGCTATTTTTCTACACGAGAAACTTTTTGTATAACTGTAAAACTTTCATTTGGAATTTGTTGATAATTATTTTTTTTTTTAAATAAATTGTTTTATTTTTGTTTTTATTTTCATATTGACTACGGTATAATACATTAAGAAGTAATCGTAGTGCAGTGATGAAATGAACACAAAATAGAAATATATCATTAAGGTGGTCTCGAAATCGTTTTCCCGAAAAAAGGTTTGAAATAAATTATTTTAATCGTTAATAATTCACAAAGCAAGTAAAGATTATTTAAAGATATTCCTTTCATTATTTTACTCCATATAAATGTATGATTCCTTATATTTTAATGCTGTCATCCCTTTTTCATAGTTCCATACTTTATTTTATTCAATGTACTTACAAAATATATAAAAGTTAATTTAAAGAAATAGATTTCATATTGAAATTTTGAGCGTACACAAATAGAGGTAGATGATCTTCCACTCGTACCCTTCTTTTCTTCTTTTGTCCAAGGCATTATTATGAGGAAGATATCGCATAGTGAATATTTTGACCTAAAATAGGGAAACTTAAGAAATTTTTGGTCAAAATTATATACTTCTCAGTTAAATGATCTTCCACTCTTGCTTAACCACTGGTGATCTATTTGATGATATTCCATCATTGTATTGGCCTAATATGGCTTATATAGTTTCAAACGGAGAACTTCATGACTGTTAGGGGTATGTCACAGTTAAGGCGTGTAAGACGATAAAACACTTTTTTTTGAGACAATAATGGAATCATGCAAATATCCAGGTACTTCTTTAAAGTTAACTCATTTGTTTTTTTTTCTTTCCCATCTTCATTGGGCGCCCTTTTTAATTATTCCCTTGTTAAATTAATAATACCTTTTGTAACCTATATTTGCGTATTCAACCTATTATCACAAAGAAAATCTCTTTCTTTGTTAACTTCTTTCTGATCTTGTTGTAGGTTGTACTTTTTTCTGGACCAATTACCTACATCACCAACCTTATTTACTTACTTCAAGAGTGAGAATCTTGAATTCAACAACAAAACAAATTTTAACGTCAAGACGAAGAAAAGTTTAGTTTGAGAGATCATTTTTTGAATCACTATAAGCAGGAATATTCTGGATTGATTTCACTCATCAATTCATTTAAACATTGCTTGCACCTGAGATCATAAATTCTGGCTTAGGACAAATTGCTACTCCAAACCATCCAATCCAGCGTTCCTCTTTGAGCTATTGTAGCTTTTAATGCATTTACAAAAATATGAATTATGGAATCAACTTTGCAGGACTCTGCCAGGACTCACAAATAAATAACGTATGCCAATACGGATTTATTTGATCAATAACTTTAAAACACATTCAATGACTTCAGTTTTATTGTTATTGTCTAAACGGAGTGCTTAATCAAATTATAATCAATTTTTATTTCAGTGATGAATTAATCTACAACTTTGAATAATTTTTAAATGCTCATGGAATGTAACAACATTCAAAGAATATTGCAGCATCACATATATACCTTTTCTTCTAAGAGCCATTCTTTCCACATATAATTTTCGCTCTTGATAGATCATGACTGCTAGAAAATTATTTAAAATCCTATAAACAACTCTATAAGATCTTATGTTTTCGTATTTTTAAATTTATTATTTAATTTACTACAACGAACTAAAGGATTTTAATATATTTTATTATTCTTATGTTATCATCAATTCTTTTTAAATTTGACAAACTTTTATGGGTTTTTGAACTAGACGTGATTCTTAAAAAAACACAATGCGCCATTATTCCATTCGCTTTAGAAATAGTTTTTTTCCGATATCTAGAAGTTCATAGATTCATTGATATATTTATTTATCTTTGGTCTTATTTCTTAAATAAAACATAAATCAAATTAATAAAGAAAAAAATGGACAATACAAGCAAGGACGGATCACAAATAATTATGTTCTTCTACTCAAACCCTCCCATTACTACAGTGTTGAGGCAGCAAGACATCAAAAAGAGCCTTTTACAAGCATTTTTTTTTACTGGGCCTCTTCTTTAATTTAATTGTCAGAAAAAGGTGCTAATCTTCGTTCTTCTGAATCTTACATACAATTACTCTAAGTTACTGTAAAAACAACCTAAACTAAGATTCTGATTATTTTCTAGTGTAATTGGTACATTCAATGGAATAGATTTGGAATTGCCAACTTTTTGAGCCTCTTTAGTTAATCGCACCAATGTCCAGTTAGTTTATTAGGCATCCTACAGAAGAACATTGGATGGAAACACTTATTAACTTAAAATAATTTACCTAAAAACGAAATTGATAAAAAAATTGTCGTGTACTCCCAGAGCCCCTCTATATCCAAATAATACATACAGGAAACTCTAAGTTACTGTGAGAAAGACTTCGGCTAAGAGTCTGATTATTTTCTAGTATAATTATTACATTTAATGGGATAGATTTGTAAGAGCCAATTTCTTGACACACTTTAGTTACTTAGCACCAATGTCCAGTCAGTTGAATTGCGCGTCCTGCAAAAGACCTCTAGAATAAAATTTACTAAACTCATAATCATCTATTTAAAAACACAATTGATAAAAAAAATGGCAGGTACCCTTAGAGCCTTCTATATCGGACGATCAAACGATTTCGTTCGATATGGAAGCTGTAAGTACGGAAATAGCAGAGTGCAGAGTGCCACGAAGAATAGACTGGCCACTATATAATAAGTGTCTACAGTTTATTGTTTATTGTTTGCTCTTTTATTCTTCTTAAATTAATCTAAAATACATACTACTATGAATATTATTACTATAATTTAAATTGAAAAGACATGGGCAAAGATAATTTCTTCGAAATGCTCTTTCACTCTGACCCATTCAGCCTATACTCGTGAAGAATCCATCGTTGGTGTTCTTCCGGTAGCTATTATTCAGCTCTTAAACACAGTTGTTCTTTTAAATTAATTAATATTGCAATATAGTATTGCGACTACAGAGGAATTAGAGCAGGCCTCACTACATCTAAGAAATACCATATAAGAAAAGAAGGTAATCTTCTCGAGAAGCGTTCCTTGGTGAAGCAAGAAATTGGATCGAGCGGACACCCGCTCGGAAATCCTTCAACAGAGCCATGGAATCAGGAAACCGGTCGCCCTACATATGGACCCTAATTAATTTCAATAAGCAACTCAGGGAGCTTAAATGAGAGACTTTGGAAGGCCTACTGCGATAGGATTCTAAGTCAATAGACTTAGAAAGGTCCTATCAAAGTATCATACCAATGCGGTCGACTTTGCGCTAGTCACACCAGGTACTCATTTCCCGGGATCAAAGGTAGTGGCTAAAGATACATTTGCCGCTAGTACCTCCGGGCTTATTGCTCCAATCGAGACAGCCGTTGCTCAGCGAGAAAAATATTCACGCTCAGCAAAATCACTTGGGCCATAAATAGCTTCAAGGCGTATAAATCCTAAGGAATGGACATTATCTACCCCGCGCTACTGAAGTGCGGCTTGGAGAGTATCGCTTCAGGACTTATACAAAGCAAACTATGCATTATGGTACATATCCTGGCTATGGAGGGAGGTAAAAGACGTATTTGTACCTAAAGTTGGCTATTATATGAACCTAAATCATATCGACCCATCAGTCTAACCTCATTTCTCCTAAATATTATGGACAAAATAATCGACGATCACATAAAGAGTGACTCACTTATAAGAGCACCCTTAAATGCCAAGCAGTTAACATTTCAGGCTGGCAAATCCACCGTGGATGCTCTACACCGCCTCGCCAAAGAGACAGAATGAGTAATCTTACACAAGGAAATAGCAGTCGGAATATTTAAGTATATATTTAAGATGGGGCACGATATAAATAAAGGAATATGTCCTTTCACGATAAGATGGCAGTCAATGCTTCAAAGCCGATTATTAACGTGCTCTCTAGCAGTATCCAAGTATCCACAGCATCCATGACTTTATCAAAGAGGTGTCCTCAAGATAGTGTTTTGTCCACCACACTATGATCAATAGTGGTAGACAAGCTTCTAGATGAATTTCGTGAAAAGGGCTTCATAACCCCAAGGCTACGCAGATGCAGATGATATCACCGTAATAATCAGGGGCAAGCATGAATGTATTCTTACAATTCTAATGCTACAAGCACTGAATATCATCAATAATAGGTGTGTTCGGGAAGAAGTGTCAACCCGAACAAAACTATCATAACTCGATTCACGCACATAAGGGAGCTGCATATAAATGCTCCCTGGCTGAATGGAATAGAAGTGAACCTCTCCTACTGAAGTATCTGGATATAATTCTGGATGGTCCTAACTAAAAATACAGGAGCTTCATGGCTCTGGGTACGACACCCACGATTCTGCAAGCGAAAGCAATTGCAATTCATATCTGCGCCAGGGAATGCACCTAAACGGCGCGCATATATACATTTGCTCAGACAGTCAGGCCGCACTAAAGCCGTTCGAGCCTACAGTCACGGCTCACGGACTATCGACAATCCCTCGCGCAAACTGGCGAAGAACAACTCATTGGTCCTTGTGTAGGTTCCAGGGTATCGAAGGCATCGAAGTGGCTGATGAACACGCCATAAGAGGCGCAAATACCACTCAAAAATGGGAAGAGGACAGAAGACATAAGTGCTGGAACAACGTCCCAGGCCTAAATTAATTAAAACGACTTATCAAACTTGATCACAGCCATAAGGTGATTGAACTCACAAGGAACGAGCTGAGAACATTCATGGGACTCATGACAGGGCACTGTGCCCTCCGGTACCATTTGAGGAAAATGAGAAAAGACGAAAGTGGAAATTGCAGATAATGTGAGCACATACTATGCACTTGTGTCGCGATTGCCCACAAGCGTTTTTCACACTTCGACAGGGACCGATTATCCCACCGAGAAGAGAGCAGCAGCTGCCCCAAGAAAGTTACCAGATTCCTAAAGGACCTTGGACTGTTTGGGAAGTGATTCGGTAAGAGAAAAAAATAGATCTGATAGGTCGCTGTTCACAAGAGATTAACTCACTTCTAAAAGACCCTATGTAACCTATAATCTATATCTAAAAACACCAACAATTTCTAAACATAGTATGTAGTACCATCGGAAGGTAGTTGAAACAGGTCCCGTTTTTTTTTTTTAGAGCTACATCATATCAACTCTAATTTATACTAGTTTTGTAATAAGACTGTTCTAATTCATATATGTATTATTTGGATCGGTATTTTCAATTTGATAGCGAATTTTAAGTTTAAAATTAAATATTTGTGAGAGGATATTACAACAATTTAGCAATATCTCAAAAAATCGGCACTGATATTAATCCATTGAAGGAAACTGTTGTCTTACTATTGATATTTTTGCACGTCGACTGCAAATTCTTCACTCTAGATGACATATCCTAGGTACTATACATTCTTCTTTAAAAGGTAATTTTTTGTTGAGTTCATTTTTAATCTGGACTTTCTTAATTATCATGATTATATTATCAATACCATAGAGGACTTTTTAGATATTCTTTATTTAATACTGCTCTCATGAATCTTTTAAATATCACAGGTGAATTATATAAAGTAAAAGGCGAATTAGATGAAATTGTGTTATTATGATAAATTCTGTTTTAATTTATATTCAGAAGCTATCTTTACTCATGTCTAATGTCTGCTTTTAACATAAAGCGGTAAGATACAAGATTCTTAAGTTGGCAGTAATCATTACAAAAGCGATTCAATCCATTCTTTTTCTTCATTCTATAATGCTCTTTCTCTCAAATGTATGATCCTACAAGTTTCCGGTCTTTTCACCACGAGAATTCTTCTGTCTAATTGGTCTAGCGTTTTCGTATTAATTTTATGTTGAAAACTGTTGACCATCTTTTTTTGTCCAGTACAATTACATCCTGGTGTTTTATTGTTACTTTTTTTATATATTAATTTTTGTTAGGTCATGACTTCAAGGTCTAATAATATCTAATGTGATTGTCTAATTATACACGATGCAGTAAATATATTATATAAGGATTCTCCTCCCTAAATGTGCAAAGTAATTCTTATAACTAAATATTATAACTATTTGCACTAGTTTTTATTCACTTGTTTATTTGTTAAAGTAAAATCAACAATTAAATTTTCAAAACACTTTATTATGGTTTTAAATAGGCAACAATTGTTTCGCCCCACTGTAGCTTCTTCAGGCGAAGAAATGGTTGTATTGCTAATCCTTATTCTACGATGTCATCATCTAACATAACTTCAAAGATTACAGTGGTGTACTCGTTTGCTATTAGTAATCATTTCGCTATTCTCCGAAATCAATATTTCTGACGAAAAGATTTTCTAGACTAGACAATACACCTTTCCAATTAACTTTCTAGATATTGTTCTTAAGATCCAGTTGAAAGCCTTTGATATTCATGACGTTCGTTCCCAGAAATAATTTTCATTCAATATCAGCTACTATTAATTGGTATTTAAATAATCCGTTACCTATTTTATAGTACATTTAATATCGTTGTAAAAAATAGGTTCGAGAGTCAAACATTTTGTAGTTTTGATAAAATGTTTGAATAGTTGTATACTTTTGCAACTCTTCTTGGGGCTTCGGGATTAACCGATGGTTCGTTTATTTCTTTGCATCGACGCCGTCTACATTTTTTACATGTTTCAGGCTCTACATTTTTATTGGTTTCGCAAAAGATCCACCGTCATCACATTTTTTAGGTTCCTCTTTTTATTTTCAGATATTTTCTTTTTTCTCGAAAATGACCTTAACTCCTAATAGTTTTGGTTTTGTTTTTTATTTTCAAGTGCATGAGCCATGCAATTACTTATTTTGTTATTGAGCAAGTATGGACGCTCGGTGTGTCTTTGTGACTTTAGTCCATCTAAAAACGCCTGCACAGCTAAACTTTCTAAGATATTATCATTTGTATCGGGATAGAGAGGTTGTGTTAAATGAACTATGCAATCTTGCAAGTTTTTGCAGCGGTTTTTAAGCTATGAATGATAATATGTTCAAGATGTCCATACATCATGCCCATACAATATTTCCAAGCTCTTGACAAGGTGATCAGAGCTCACTGAACTTTGGAATACTTTTCGCAAAGCATCTCCGTGTAGTGCTAGAGTCAATGTTTAAGTCTTTCTTCAACATCCTATCCATTTGCTGATATAATAGCCTCAAATTGATTTTAAAAAAAATTATTCAGGAAGATTGACCATCAAAATGAGATGCATTTTTATTCTAGGAACAAGAAACTATTTAATTAATTTAATTTAATTTCTTTTAAATTTCCACTATATTTTATCCTTCTTTTTCTTAGAATTTTCTAAATACTTTTCTTCCAGATTTCTAGAATTTGCTATCAATTTAGCTCATAGACTTCTAGAATCTTCCCCTAGCTTCTAAATGTTTATAACATGAATTTGATTTTGCCAACTCTCATCTCATTTCTTGGATTTTTCTTTAAAAATTGTAGTATTCTTTAGTACAATTTTGTTATTACCCTTAAGAATGTTTTAACATTTCTTGCTTTATCTTATAATTTTTTTAGTAATTTCCACATTTTTCTTTGTTTATGTTATGGGGCTTTTCCAAAAGTTTCTCTTTCAGGTTTCTGTATATTATTAATAAATTTCTTTTTAAAATAAAATTTGATTTCTAAATTTTTCGAACACATTCTATTATTTACTACAAAATTTACCTCGTGTCTTCTAAAATACGAAATTGTTTAGAAAATCAAATCGGAAAACCATCAAAACTGGAATCATCTCAGGGTATCAGAAACGGTAAGCATTCTTAGAATTTTATGTTTTTATGTTTTTATTTATAAAAATATATTCGATATTAAAATGTATACAAATATTTAGTTTTTAACTTAAAAAATGTGCCTCTTTCTATAAACACATTGGAAATATACTACACATACATAATACTTATAGGTATTCTTACTATTCTTCATAAACAGTAATAATTTTTTTGCAAATTAAAACATATTTACCCAATTTTGCGTTATCCCTTCAGTGTAGTGCAATATCCAGATAGTTGTTGGTGTAAACTTACCTGTAAAGAAATAACATATTATTAAATTACTAATGTATAACTTTCTGTTTGAAAATGGTACGTGCTGTTACCGAAACTTAAGTCACAAAAATAAATTACGTGTTATACAAAGTTATATTCATTTCTACTAGATAAGAAATGGAATTTCGTAAAAAATTCTGTTTTAACTTCATTAAATTGGATAACAATTTTCATTTACTATGTTAAAGATGACTAAATAAAATATTTGATATCATTTTCGTTACAAAGTTTGACTTAGATTTTCAAATTTTCCTTTTATTAATGTTGTTATAGGTTATATTAACAAAACATCATCGTTAAATAATTCACATGCATTGCAATATTTAGGATATATGAATCATTCTTTTAGGCGTATGAAATTTAAAACATCAACACTTTTATTACCTTTTTTGATCAATATAAATAACGACTGAAATCCGCACCTCTTTTGCAAATATTTATGTACGAATGATTGAAATCCCAATTTAATTCAATCCAATCAGGCCGTTTGCTGGCAAAAAAAACCTGTAAAATTTAATTATCAACACGCGGATTTAGCAACCGCAATTACCGAAGTTTATCTGCTGTCGTAAGATCTAACGTTCGAATGTATCAAACACCCAATTAATGCCTAATTTGCTAGATCAAAGTTTCCTCCAGCAATTGATGTAAAGGCCAGGTGCCCTGTCGGTGTTTCAATTTACCCGCATTAATTAAACCATACTTACAGGCCAGATCACACAACTTTGTGCGGATTACGATTTCGACAAATGGCAAACACAAATTTTGATTTAATTACATCAAGTTCTATGTTTAATGTGGGTTACGAAACAAATAGTTTCGAAACCTCCAAAAGTGTACATCAATAGAATAATAATAATACGTTCGACATGTTCGATTATTAATTTAGTTGGTTTTATGTATGGTTACTTTATATAATAATTATTTTATGGGGTAATTAGCATTCGAACATTCCACGCAGTGAAACTAAACAATTATAAAATATATTTGGTAAAGTGCACGTTTGAATATACATATATATTCAGTACATAATTATGCACTTGTACCGATAATTATCGACCTACTAGTACATTACGCAGCTACCAATCGGTCTGTAAATATAAATATTTACATATAACTTCATCGTTAATTGATAATAGGTCATTGTTACGAAATACATAAAAATTCATGGCGCCACATGAATAAACACGGGCGTTTCGTATTACTTGCAAAACCACGAACTTTGCATTTAAAGTACAAAATATAATATATATATATATATACGTTAGAGACACAGGGCAATATTTCTCATATTGTCATTTACTAATTGTTTTAATATGAATTTGTGAGTTATGTGAAGTTTACTATATAATAAATTAAAAACAGTTATATTTCTTACTTCGGAAAAACTGTTCAGTTGAGATAATAATTGTGTAGTACTGAAATTATTTTTCGTGGTAGTAAACATATCATCCACGTACCTAATTCACATTTTTGGAAAACGATTTAATTTAGTTTTGGCTTTATTTTCAAGATGGTTAAGACAAACTTCAGAAAGAAAGAAAAAGAGGATTGCCCATAGCAGTACCAAAGGTATGTTTATAATAATTACCTCCAAATTCAAAAGTGTAAATCCCATACCATTTTTGTTAATTTAATGTATGTGCTGATTTTATCTGTGGGGATGTTGTTTTCTATTAAAGTGTTTTTAAGGATATCTAATATGTCGCCTATTGGTATGCTGGTAAAGAGTGACTCAACATCGAATGACAGCAATTATTCGTCCAGTACTAACTCAACGTTTTCCAACATTTTTGTAAACTCAAATGAATTTTGAACTGAGAAACTGTCGTGTATTTTAAATTGTTGAAATTCTTTAATTAAACATTTTGCTAGTCTGTAGGTGGGTAAATTTATATTTGAAACGATGGGCCTATATTTATTTCCGGGTTTATGTTTTTTCGGAAAGCTATATAATCTAGGTTAACTTGGGGTTCTTTATCATGAGTGAATAGGCGTATTTTGTCTATTAAATTTGTAGATTCTTTTAAATGTTGTTAATTTTAGTGATAAAGGCGGCTATAGGATTTTTAGTTTGTGTTATATATGGGCCCGTTTCTAACATCTATGAATTAGATAAATGTGTATTTTGAGCGACAAGTAAGGGCGTTGTGTTCTACCATAGAAACGCAAGGCCATACACAAGCTTAGTTGTTGTTGAAGCTTGGATGAAATGATGGATTGTCCATCATACTCACTAGACCTTGAACCGTCAGACTACTATTTGTTTCGATCTTTGCAAAACTCTTTAAATGATAAACAATTCACTTCAGACAATGTTGTCAAACAGCACTTGCTTCATTTTTTGCTGAGAAAGGCCAGACATTCGTTTAGCATGATATCATGATGTTACTCAAAAGATGACAAACGAACGTCAAAAAAAGGTTAATACATAACAGAATAAAATTACTTCTTTCTATAAAAAAAATCCTTTGCTTATTATAGTAAGCAGCTGAAATGATTCAAGACACAACCCAGTAATTGTTTTAGTGTTTTTAACAGGCCATCGATCAAATGAAGAAAATTTACGATTGAATAAATTTATATTGAAATGAATATTTGGTATATAGAAGAATGAATTAGAGGTGCTCAAGAGGAGAGGCCCAAAAAAGGAGGAAAAGAATGTGATTGGCACGACGAAGAGTGTTGGTGGAAAGGAACAGATAAGGAGAAATGGTTTAAAGAATGGAACAATATCAAGAGGAAATACTGGTCGACATGTGAAAGGAAAAAGTCAGCATGAAAAAAAGAACAAGTAAAATCAGTGAGAAAAATTAAAATATAAATAGAAATATGGTACTTTGTATATAAAAGGAAACAAAGGGAGAAGAGTAGTAATGTCAAGAACTTGTCATAGTGGACCAAAGGAGTGATTTAAAGGAAGATGAGCTTGAAAAGCCAATGATCGAGATCAAGGACAAGCGTATGTATGGCCCGGGATAAGTATAGGTAAATGCATTGAAAATATTAAAAGAAGAACAGAGATAAGGACGGAAGGGACTAGTAGAACACCTGAAGATGATATGGAACAGGAAGAGAGAAATACCGGAAAGTTGGACACAAGAGGAAATTCTTCTGGTGCACAAAGGAAGTGACAAAGAAGATCCACCTAATTATACGCCGATACGTGTAACAAGTACAACTTATAGGCTGTGTATGAATGTGGTGACAGAGAGACTAGAAGTGGAGATGGAGAGCAAAGGTATTATTCCCGACAGTCAAGCTGATTTCAAGAAAGGTAGAAGGGCAGTGGACCATATACTGACTTTGAGCCAAATAATCTATAAAAGAATTAAAGAGAAAGGGGGAAAGGTATATCTAACTTCTAGACTTGAATGGCGCATATGATTCGATTAATAGGGAGAAACTATATGAATGTATGAGAATACCCCTCTTTCTCATACATTCATATAGTTTCTCCTCAAATAAATTGAGACAGTGGGTGGAAAAAGTGCATGAAAAGACATAATGTAGAGTGAGAGTGTCTGGGGAAGAGTCGGGGTGGTTCAGAACAACCAAGGTGCTAAGGCAGGGATGTCCAATGAGCCCAATACTTTTCAATTTGTGCATATAAGACATGGATAGAGTATTGGAGCAAGGACAGGGCGGTAGAGCTTATACGGATGATATAGTAATAATGGCAAAGAGGAAAGGGGATCTGCAGTACATAATAGATGGAACGGTGAATGTAAAGAAAACGAAAGTAATGATATGTTTGAAGTGAGGAAGAAGGAAGGATGCAAGGTTTTATTGGAATGGAGAAGAAATTGAAAGAGTAAAATGTTTCAAATATTTGGGGGTAGTTTTCACACAAAATATGAGACGAAAAAGGTAAAGGCAGCGGTTGGAGAGAATGGGGGAGGAGAATGAGAGATTCAATGGTGGTGAGCGAGACCATATGGAAAGTATGGATTAAATCAATTCCAATGTATGGAGCAGAAGTGTGGGGTTTCAGCATGAAAGAGTATGGAAGAAGTACAAATATAGTATATCAAGAGATGGACGCATGTAGTGTATGGGATGTAGGGAAAAAATTGAAAAAGTATGAGAGAAAAGTTAGAATACGGGAACGGAAAGAAAATACTAGTGTGTACTAAATGATACAGACAAGACAGATGGAGTGGAGACTCAGTGGGAAAAGGGTAGATGTGAGATGTACAAGAAAGTAGGCTGGTCCAACACCATTCAATTCGTAGCGTTACAAAGGTTCTGCTATAGAAGAAAAATTAAGGAATAAATGACTTAACATGAATACGAACGCGACTGTTATGATAGTAACACTCGAGAAGAAAAATGAGACATGTTTCAGGTTTAGGGTCTGCCTAGTAGATGAGTAGAGAAGTACTTTTTGGTGTTACATACACGCTCGATTGGGTTTTTATTACATAATTGATGTAATATACTTTTTGCTGCTTTATTTCTTCTATTGCATTGTTTTGTTATCATTCTCTTCTATAAATATAAAAACAATTATGATAGCAAGAGATTAAAGCTTTGCAGCAAATTTGTCTATATCATGGGGAAACACTACAATAGTATCTATATATTTACTTATGAAACTCCATAGCAAACCTCTGATTTCCTGTCTTCAACTAGGCTATGCCAATGAGATACAATATAGATCGAAACCGGATCGTTGGCAGGAAAATAATACTTCAATCAATTCTCCCAGTTTTCTTTCTATTGCATCGTCTGCTTCATGCTGTATTCGTTAAATTTTTATTATTTTCTTCATAATTCTCTTTCCATCTCCTTCTCACTCCTGAGAATTTTGACTTGTATTAATTGGTGTGAGTGGAATTAGTAAACACTCATATTTATACGAGCGGGCGTTAATGTCAGTTTTCATTTATCAGGCAACGTAACATTATACAGGGTGTTCAACAACGTTTGATAGGCGTTTGGAATTGGCGCGTCTTTTTCATTTTTCATCAAGTGTCATTGCGGTACTACATGCTTTATATTCAGTTTTGCGTTTTTAATCATCATCCTACTGCATAAATTTCGTTGGTAAAGTAAAAAATTACCACATTAACACATGCACTTGTTAATTATGTAATGAGATTTTAGGTTAAAAATGACATTCACTGAGCTCCATGCAACGTAGAAAGAAATTGGAATCAACAATGTGAAGAACAATTTCATGAGCAGTTTTCTGATCTTGAGTTCGGTCACACCTACTTTGTGCAACTTGCTCACCGTCCTTACGGAAGCAAACATTGCTGATATTCAGCAAAGAAGAGATGTGAGTTGCAAGAAATCGCCCAGATGTTTATCTGCACAGACTAATGTATCGCTCGGTACAAGTCAGAAGGCCTGTATAAATTTATTACATAAATAAATAAATGTCTTCAACAACATGAAACGCCGGGTATATTTATCTTCGGATCAAACATAACTCTGAACTTGTGTTATAGAATTTTTTTTCATTTCTCTAAATTCCTTCAAGTCCTGCCAATGGCCTTAAGGGTTTTTTTAATGAGTAGGAAATTCAAACGCCTATCATACATTGCTGAACACAATGTATTACGTATGTATGTGCATAACATATTTGACATAACTAAATGCTAATTAAGAGAATTATGTATGACTATTCTACAATAATCACTAAATATCAACCTATATATATAACCGAGTCATTACAATTAACTTAAATAAAAAGTACAGCTGGTAGCTCAATACCAACAAGAAAATCAGATAAAGATGAGAACAATTTTTAGGAAAACTTGACCAGAGCTTCTAAAATTTAAAAAATGCCACTCTGTGATAGTCATAGGAGACTTTAATGCCAACATAGACGAGCGAAAATGAGGAAATACTGATTATATGGGAAAATTTGGACAATGCGAGATAAATAATACAGTAGTAACTCTAACCAATAAACTAAACAGATTGTACTGTACTTCAAAAATCTTTAAAAAGCTGAAAGTCATCTGTATGTTTTTGTTCACTGTTTTATGGATTTTGAATTATATTTATACAGCAAGTGTGATAAAGTGCCAATAAATAAATAAGTAAATAATGTACAATCAAACAAAAAATGAAATTAACTATCCTATCCAACAACAAATAAATATACAAGCATGCATCAATATTGATTAAATATCGAAAGAGATCACAAGCTAGTGAGAACAAATATAAAAACCAAATTTGCGATTAAAATAAAAAAGGTCTTTAAAAGGTCGCTACCGGCGACGTTATGAAATTTAAAAAAAAGCAGGATATGAAAATAATTTACATCAGTCTCTAAAAAGTATTAAATTTGAACAACTGGAGGTGAATGAACTCACTGACAAAATTCTAGGCGCTATAAAAACTTCAGCAAAACTTTATAAAGACTTGAAGATTGGCTAGAAGAAACATATTGAACAAAACAACCGAATATTATAAAGACCCAAACAAAAATGTTAAAAAAGAAATCAAAGAAGGAAAAGGAACTACAATAAAAACGAAAATGAAAATATTAAACAAATAAAATAGAATAAAAATAATGAAAACGCAACGGAAATTAAAACAATATTGTAGTACAAAACTACAATAATATCTAATAATCCCAAAATCCAATAAAGATCTTGTAGAAATCACAGAGGATAAAATAAACTCAACATTGAAAAACATGTAGAACAACAGATTTCTGTGTTAACCCAGAAATGTTAAAACTAGGAAAAGAGGTAGTATGAAGAGCAATAAGATTATTAATAATTAGAATTAGATTATTGCTAAATAAATACTTCCGTAATCCTCCAGTAAAATCGTAACAAAATGGTGCAACTCTGAGATAATACTGCTATATTCAAAAAAGATTATAACACAAACATATACACATATAACTAACGTCTAACTTAAAAATAGGTAATATTTAGAAACAGTTCTTTTAAAAGGTTCGTAACGTTTCTACGAGAGGACGCTACTAGATTTTTTCCACATGAATTTCAGTGTCAACTAGAAGCAATACGTTTCAAGATTTAACAGTGATAGGACAATGAGTTCGTGGGTTGTAGCATTTTGAGTAAAGCAACATTTATTATTGAAAAAAAACGGATAAAAAGGAATTTCGTGTGTTAATAAAACACTAATATAAACTTGGTTTGCGTAATTCCGTGTAGGCCATATGGACATCGAAGAAGATGAGCGTCCAACAGAGGTTGTTACAGACAAAAACATTTAATAATAAATAATTTTGAATGACCTTAAAGTCGAGATCGAGATAGCTGAGACTCTGAAGAAACCAAAGGAACGTGTTAGACATATCGTTCATGAATATTTGGGCATGAGAAAGGTCTGTGCAAATTGGGTGCCTCGTGAACTCACAGTCAATCAAAAACAACAACCGGTTGTTGATTTAACACTCTTTTAAACTGGTAAGTGAAACAGAAGTTTTTGCGTCAGTATGTGACTATGGGTGAAACATGGATCCATCATCACACTTCAGAGTCTAATTGGCAAACAGCTGATTGTACTGCACCCGACGAACACAATCCAAAGCGAGAAAAAACACAACAGTCAGCTGACAAGGTTATGGCGTCTATATTTTGGGATGCGCATGGTATATTGTTTATAGATTATCTTGAAATGGGAAAAACAATCAACAGCGACCATTATATAGCATTGTTGGATCGTTTGAAGGACGAACTTACGAAAAACGGCTTTGTTTGAATAAAAAAACGTGTTGTTTCATCAAGACAATGCACCGTGTCGATCAAAACGATGTACAAACTCAATAAATTGGTCTACGTATTGCTTCTCAACCCACCGTATTCTCCATATTTGGCCACAGCGACTATTTCCTCTTTGCAGACTTCAAGAGAAAGCTCTCTGGAAAGAAATTTAGCACCAATGAAGAAGTAATCGCCAAAATAGAAGCCTATTTTGAGGCTAAAGATAAATGATACTACAAAAGTGGTATCGAAAAGTTGGAAGATCTCTATAATCGGTTAATAACTTTCGAAGGCAACTATGTTAAATAATAAAATTGAAGATACTGGGAAAAAGCACATTTGAAATGTGGTCAATTTTTATGGCTCTACAAGACGTAAGATTAGATCAAGGTGCATTCAAATCAACGAAAATATTTATAATGAATCTAATATGCATTAGAATAGACTAATAGCTACTACCAACAGAATAGCACAGGAGAGGAGTGTGAGACAGGGAGGTACTATTTCACGCAATCTGTTCACATAGCTCTATACAAGTATATACATAATTGGAATTGGACACTAGAGACGATAAATAGGCAAATAAACTCATAACAATTGAAACAGTTATGGAAAAATGCATATGAAGCTTCTTACTAAGCAATAAAATAATAAACGAAAACATCGGAATACAAACGAAAGAGGTTAAAATAGAGTATCAATTGACTGGAAATGGGTAGATAACTATATTAGGATAGGTGGGTACTTAATATACAGTGTGGAGGTTTATACAAACTAAACGAAGTGTAGAGAACGTCTAAGAAAATTTTGGGTGTGACAGTTAAAAGGTGCCTGAATACAATACAGAGCAGGTAAACATACAAAAGGATGGAAGAGACCTGTGTCCAGGAATTTATTAATGCAGGCTCAAAGATAGAAGAAGATTCTAAAAATTCTTCTCCTAAAAAACATAAATATTATTTGACTACCATCCACCTCCATTCCATAGAGCGCATATTTTTAGAATTCTTTGTTTAAAACTATACACTAACCACCTCTTCGGAAGGAGTTCAGTCTTTTTATCAATTAATTGCGTGTATCGATTCTTAAGTCCAAACAAATCCGTAGTTTTGGAAAGAATATGGACGTAGTAAATATTGATTATTATCATTGAATTAATATACAAAAACTTCTAAAACCTGTATTATGCTACTACTTCTGTTACTAAATTTTGATTACTAAAATTTTTTCTTTCGTATTTTTTAACTCTTCTTAAAAATTAGATGAAGTATTCTAACCAATTTTAGACTTTTAAAAATAAATGCATATGAAGAGACAACAAATAACGATAACCCACCTAAATGAATTATGTATGCATCCTAATATTTATGAAAAACGCATGAGTACTTTTAAAATCATCGCTCAAATAAATATTTTTCATGGCTAATAAATTATTCCCAAGTATATGTCTTGATATTCGCAGCAAAACGTTACTTGACGTTAAATAATTTATGACGCATGTGTTATATTCGTTAGTATTATTACTGCTGCACAATATATCAATAAGAATCCTTGTAGACATAACAACCTATTGTTCCACAAGCTTTTTTTAATGAAAATCGAAACGATCCATGTAATTATTTTGCAATCAATAGAAACCAGCCTAATTTACATAGAAATAAGCGTTGACGTAAACATGCATTTTCTTGTATTAGAGTGTACTGATAATGAGATAATGCCATAAGCCTTCCCAATTAGTTTGTGGAGTTGCTACCGGTTAATGTGGTTTATCTATTCATTGGCTTAACCGACTCACATTTATCACTGTTTACTTTATCGAATGACGAGATTTGCGCCGTGGATTTGTACGGACGCATGTTAATCAATTTGTTACTACGAAAGTGTTCACAGCGAGTGCTTGTTTATGCAAATTATCTTCAGGTTAATGAATTTAAATTATACATGGTGTACGCTTATTAATATTTTACGTCAGGAAATGGGGATATTGCAGTAGCGTACCAGGTGTGGAGTAATTGAGTTGAATTTTAAAGGCTATCGTGTAGGAAAGCAAGTACATTAGGTTAATTATGAATAAAATAAAAAAAATTCTCTTTGCTAATATTAAAACGATTTAATGACTAGAATTTCATTAAACTAACATGAATTACCACGTAGTGATGGTCGGAACTATTCTTATGACTAGAGTTTCGATCAAGAGCTGATGATCATTTACAAAGAAGTAAATAAACAAACAATAAAAAATTATACAAAAAGAAACAGTGGGGAATGTACTTAATAAGTCTCTTCGGTACAAAGGGGAATTCTGAGATTATGTTTAGCTTTATGTATATCTGGGGATTCTAGTAAATCCAGTTTGGTCCCATCTTCTGCAAAATTCTGTATTTGTATGGATTAACTTTCTATAAGTACTGACAGAAGTACATATTATAACTTCTCTAATCTGTGTTTAATTGATACACTAAGAGACAGAGAGAATATTTTTCTAAATTTAATTAATAAATTCTTTTATTTTTACATTTAGACAGCTTGTCTTATGTTTAATATATGTGGTTCTAATAGCAGTTTAAAAATAATTTTTTAACCAAGCGGTTGATTAGAAGCGCCATTAATACGTTCGAAGTCTTGGAAATGAGCCATAATAATTTTAATGCTGCCTTCTTAAATTTGGCCATTAGTTCAGACATTCAGACGACCATTCAATGTCATTTTATTTATAAATATGACTATTTAAACATTATAGTATTATAAGGAACGATAAACTATAAACACATAAACTTAAGTGCTATAAAAGAAAAATTAAGCGAAATAAATTCAATGAGTTGCATCTAATGTAATAGTGCCTAATATTCAATTTTAAAAATAAAACTTATCTACTTTAATTCCTTGTAATTTAAGATGTTAAATAATGTATTAAATACGTTCTTCGCTATATTAGACTTTAGAGTTTCTTTATTTCCAAGCAGAATATTTACATTCATGGCTGAGTCATATTAAGTAAATATTTGTATACATTGGAGTAGTAAGAGACAAACAGAAAAGGGTTAGTTAGTGCCCTTATAAACTTCAAAATACGAGAACGTGCACAATAACAGGATGAATTAATGGAAAACTTAAAACACATTATATAATATAAAAATTGTAATTGTACTTGCCCTATTTCGTGCAGTACCAAGGACAATATATCTTTATTATATCTTAAGAATAATGAAGCTGTTTTTAATAATGTCACGTACTTTAATAAATCGTGACATGTCAACAAGATGTACAGATAGTTTTCTTATCTTCTATGATTGATGATATACTTACAGGTAATAGCAATGTCCTACATCCAAATATTTTTTTAATTAGACTAGAATTTATCATTGTTCAAAGTCAATTAATGATTGCATTTTGGTTTTTAATGTAAAATAACTGCCAATGTAATATAACATCACATCTTGGAAAATAAGAATTATTCGATTTTTTTAGTACTTAGAATTGGATTTATCACTAAATTACCGCTAATATTTAACTACTTAACGATTAGTTTATATTAAATTAATGTAAATAAGTGTGATGTATTAGAAACTAGCGATAAATATAATATATATTAAGAAATCGTATAAATCAATATACAGTGGAAGTCAGGTGTATTTTCATCTAGTCTTGGCCCTTAAAAATTTCTGTGGACTACTATAAAACTTTGGAAAGTTCTTAAAACAGTTTTAATAAAAATCTTCTCAAAAATATGTTATAAAACTAGTTCTAAATGTTAAAATAATTTTTTGTTTGTCCATGCTTTTCCAGACAAGTGGAATAAATTTAGAAACAAGAAACTAAATTTAAAATCAAGACCAATTGGTTATAATTTTGTATCTACATTTACATACTAAATCAAGAGAATTTTTAAATGGGCCAATAAAAGCCCATTGAATAAAAATTGTTGACTGTCAGAAACATTTAAAAAGAAACACGATTAATACCTTAAAAACCCGTTAGATTGCCGAGATTTTAGCAGAATTTTATTAAGATATTACGGTAAATACTTTGCTCACTGCACTCTTGATGAAACGAAAATAGAATATTATCTGATTTTGAAATAAGACACTTGTTTGTTTTCATATTGGTATATTCATTTTTAGTTAATTTTGTAATTCCTTTGAGAATGGTCGTCATTGACCGAAACACGTGTCAGGAAACTGAATATACCAATATAAAACCAAACAAGTGTCTTATTTCAAATTCAGATAATATTTTATTAAGATGATTTGTGAATTTTAATTTATGATTAATTCTTAGGCATAGATTTTTTTACAAATGGAATAAGTTTTTCATTTAGGAATAAAGTATAGATCTTGTTGACTTTTTACTTACTAGCATTAAGTTTTAAATTATTTTTCACAGCGTTAAGAATTTTTCCCTTGCCAAAACTAAGAATAAGTTTATAGTATCAGCATAGCAAACTACAATTAAAATAACGATTAGTAATTTAGCTTATATCCATTGTATAAATAACAAATAAAAGTAGACCTAAACTGGATCTTGTGAGATACCTGACGTTCTAACAATTGTTCTAACGATTCTACTAATTCGACAACGACTATCAAAATAAGATTAAAAAATTTTTAATGTCTCTTCATCAAATGCAGAATATTTAAGTTTGGGTAAAGCTAATTTGTGCTGACTAAATCAAAGGCTTCAGTAAAATCTAACATGCGTAAAATAACTTAACATTTTTTATTAATTTCTTGAATAATGGAATTGGTTTCATTTAGCTATAGTTAAAGTATTATTATTTGGTCAGACCTATGCTCTAGTAACAAAATATTTCATGTTTAATATTCAACAATCTATGAATAAACTGCTTTTTCTAAAATTTTACTTAATACAGTTAATATACTAAATTGGCGCAGATTTGTGATATCACTAATATGGCGAAGCTTTAGAATAAAAATATACTAAGGATTTTCTCTACACAGTAGGAAAACATTTCATTTACAAACAAAATATTTTTAAATTTGTTATTTACAGATGAGTTCCAGAAATCGTTTCTTAGCGTTATTTTTCTGTTCAGTTAGATACTAAGTTTTACGCGGTATCAAAAAGATGCACGAGCAGATTTGCTCAGGATTGTAGAGCTTGGTACCTTGCACAGAGTATACAGATGATGTTTGCAGATGAGTCTTGGTGAACGCTACTTAATCCTGTAGTAATTTCTAAGAAAAAAAATCACGAAAACAATACTTCCCTATAGGAAGTTGGTCGGTCATAATGCATATGGTGTTAGTCAGAATGTCATCATGATTCAAAGTCGCATCCAGCCATCATTAATAGTAACTATTTAGTAGAGCAAGAATTTTAACCTAAGGATTGGCGACCAATAAATTCTCATTTTAATCCTAACGTATATTCCTAGGATCATCTTGACGGCTTGCATGTAAGATTTAAGAAGGACGAATCAGATTTGTTCAAGATTACAGAACTTGATGGCATTGTCACTGTATAAGTGTGTTGTTGGTAGACGAGACTTAAACGCTAATTTATATTATTTAAATTAATGAAAACCTACACCCCAAAAGACTAAAATGTCTGGGAAGACGATGTAGGTACATCTGTATATGATATCAGTCCTAATGTCATAATGATGTAGATGCAAGGCCTCCACAAATAGTAATTATTTAGTAAAGTGTTGATTTTAGGCTATATATTGACGAGTATTAAATTTTTATTTTAACCTTAACAAATATTTTTAGGATCATATTGACAGTAATTCCTATTTGAGAAAAAGAAAAATATACATAAATAATGCTTTTGCAGACTAAACGTGTGCAAAGAAATATTTTATGTTAGTGGACAATAATAAGCTAATTAAGAAATATTGCCAATATTGAAATATTGAATTGCATTTTTATGTCCATTCTTTCTTTTTAATTTACTGATGTAATTTAAATGGTTAATTGAAACTGCCAATCCCACCAAGCACACAGCAAAACCTTCGCCGTCAATAAAAATCTATAATTATTTTAATTAAGTTTGTTAATAAAATAAATGCTACTGGAATAAATAAAATTTACTAATCTAGAGTATCTGATAAATAACATATATTCGTGTCTTTCTGTAATAAGTGGGAAAAGTGATATAAAAGATGTAGTAAAAAGAAATCCATTATTTTTGCATGAAATTGAAAACTTTAATTACCATAGTTAAAATGATCCGACTTTGGTCAAATATGCGCCGTTTTGTTGCCATTTCATTATGCCTCTCTTATAGAAGCCCTCGTCCTTATTGGCAAAAAATGAGACAGTCGATTTTCACAAGCCTCTCTTGAAGTGAATTTTTCACCAACAAAATTGTTCGCCACAGACAGGAAGAAATGATAATCACTTGGTGCTAGGTCCGGACTATAGGGTGGATGCATAAGAACATCCCAACCAAGCTTCCGGAGCTTCTGGTGAGTCACTAGGAATGTGTGTGGCCTGGCGTTGTTGATGAAAATAATTCCTCTCCTATTGGCCAAAGCTGACCGCTTCTGGGCGATTGCTTGTTTCAGTCGGTCAAATTATTGACAGTATAGTTCCAATTTAAGAGTTTTGCCATAGGAGAGCAGTTCTTAGTAGACAATTCCCTGCCAATCCCACCAAAAACACATTAAAACCTTCCTAGCCGTCAATCCTAGTCACTTTTTCCGCCGGCTCACCACGATTCGACCACGACCGTTTTCATTTGACGTTGTCGTAAGTGATTCACTTTTCATTACTAGTCACAAATAGCTTCAGAAATGGGTCGATTTTGTTGTGATTCAGCAGCGATTCGCAGATGGAAATTCGGCCCATGAGGTTTTTTTGTGTTAACTCGTGTCGCACCCATACATCGAGCTTCTTTTTGTATCCAGCCTTAATCATATGGTTCCAAACGAATTTTTGTGCAATCATTCTTTCTTTTGGGAAATCTAAAGAGTGATTGCATGACGGTTGGACTCGATAATGTCCATGATTCGATCAATATTTTCGATAATTGGCCTTCTAGTGCATGGTGTATCTTTGACATCGAAATTACCGGAACGGAAAAGACGAAATAAAAATTGCACGTGATTGGCTGTTGTAATATCAGAACCATAAACACTATTTACATTTTAAGCCGCCTGGATTACGTTTTTGTCTGTATCGAAGAAAAACTAACTAAAAGAACTAAAGCCATCTATTGGAAAAATAATGGATTTCTTTTTACTACACCTGATATGTGATTTATACAGACATCGAACTTTAGAAGATATTTTTTTATAATGTTTTGAATAATCCAAACTGCGACTACAAAAATAGATAAAAATTTTTACTTAAGACTGAAAAAGCGGTGACTTTGTTTTGCAACAAAGTAAACGCCCCTATCATCAAGAAATTCAAATGTTTTATATTATTTAGATTGACATAACTCACCATATAATAAATTTTATATTCGTTTCGTTTACTGATTGGTTATCAATAATTACCAAAATAAGTTTTTTGTTGTACCGAAATAATTTATTTAAATTTTTGTGCCTTGTTCAAAAAGCAACATTAACTCATATAAAATCTCTGCGGAATATTATCGCCTCCAATATGATGTTTCCAAGTAAAGTAAAAAATTCTACAATCATTGTTAATTGCTTAATTGTAACGCAATATTATGTAAACTACTTACAAAAAATGTTGCGAATAAAAGTTATAAATTTATAAATACTTAAAATTTGAATTATTATTTTCTTCTTCATAACAACCCCAAAACGCGTTTTATTACATTTTATCTTATCATTGCAGTATCAAAAAGGGAAACGTATTTTATTTTGATACCAACATCACATTTAAGGTAGATTCGCCAATTTAAGATGACATCTACTAACCAAGCGTTATACTAATTTCCCTAATTGAGTGAAATTACAAACAGCGAAAATTACAACAATAATAATGTGAAAACACACTAATTATTCATCATTTCTTTAATTGTCAATGGTAATTCCACTCAATTAGAGAAATTAGTGCAACGCTTAAATAACAAACGTGACAAAAAATGGTAAATATAACTTATTTTCTCAATCAATTTACTATAAAGTAACAATTAAGTAGTTAGTATTATTATATAATTACTTATTTTATTTAAAGCTTCTTGTGCGATTATAACCAAAATATCTATTTTATACCAATAGTGTTTAATAACAGATTAGTTGATACTTTGTAATCTACATCATTTTTTAAATAATATTTTGTCAGATTATAACTTATCTAGGCGAAGTTAATTATTGGCCTGAAAAAAATAATTGTTTTGTTCGTCCAAAGAAGCCCCGATATATCAAATTAATCAAATCAAATGCATTAAGCTGTATTCATTAGGCAAATGAATGAAGTAATTGAGTAAACAGAAATAAAATTTAGGTATACGACACCAGGGTTAAACAGACGACTCATCCATAACATTTTCTTCATACACATCCTTTATTTGACTATGAATATATCAATATTTCTTGCGTTGAGAAATCTAATCATGTCCCTAACTTCACAACTAGCGGCGTTCTCAATTTTCTTGAACATTACAAACACTCACATAGACAGCAAAGTATGTACCGGCGAAACGTAACATTGCACACAGAAAGCTGAATTACATCTTTGCACACAGCCGGTGGCTATTCTATTTCTAATCACTTTAGTAAATTTTCGTAAATGAAATACGATAAAACTTTCAAATATGTATTTATTTTGCCGTTCGAGACAATTGTTTCGACACACTGTGTCTTCTTCGGGCGAAGAAATGATACTATTCTATTTGCCAGTGCTCTTAAATTATTTTAATTAATGAAAGTAAGAAATAACATATTACTTCTTCTTGGATACACCAACAGTGTGACCCCGGCGATCAGTCGTTTTGGTGTGTTGAACCCTTAGAAGTGACGCATACCTCTTTATACACGGATTTTCATCATGCCTTCAATATCTATACGGAGCTTGCTCTCCAAATTGGAAGAAGGAAGGTGGCTGTATTTACCATCAATAATATCCTTTTGCCTATTGAAGAACCAATCTGGGATTTTGTATTGACGGGGATTGGTCATGTTTGTGACCCTTCAGAGCACTCACCAGCTCTCTTATCGAGATTAACATCCTCCTTCTTCAGAACGATTTTGACATACCTCCTACCAACTACCTTAATTGCGGTCATAGCAAATATCACCCTACGTTTGCCATCAAAATCCGTACCCATGATCCGAAGAATGTGTTGTAACTTATCTGATATTACGAGAGACATTTTCTTTCGTGTTTTATGAAAGGATGGTTGATGTTTTCCAAGATATTCAAAGATACAAACTAGAAATGTATCATTTTGATACTACATGGGTATTACTTATCCCTCGTAGTATAGACATAATTTTACTTATACTCCTTTTGTCAGTAAGTAACAAGATAAGGAATTCATATGATCCCGAGCGGCGTTTAAAATCTTTATTTAGAAATAATTTTAAGAATAAAGTAAATACATTAATAACTTATAATGAAAAGGCACAATCGTTTTGAGTTTAGCTTTTTATTTTGTGGATACTGCAAGAAAGTTCATAATAGAGTTTCGCCAAGTAACAACATTGTCAATCCAAATACATTAATAATTTGGTATGGACCATTAAATTCTTCAAGACTTTTACTAACAGTGCGTGAAATAGTTTGTAATCTATTTTAAATCAGCAGTACGTCATATAAGCATAAAGTAAATACAATATAAATTTTTCGAAATTTACCTAAGTTTTGTTTATACAGGGTCCGGCAGAGAAGTATGACGTTTTTGAAAAAATCATAACTCAGAAAATTAAATTAAAATTTTATTTGTTTGATAGGCAGATGTGGGTAGCTATTTCGTATTCATATGAAAGAAAATTGTAGAAAACATTTATGTACACAAAATAATGTCATTTAAGTAATGATCGTTCTTTTCCACACACTCCAGAAGACGAGTGCTTCCAACATGTTGGCGAGAATCGCTAAAATTTCTTAGGTGATAACATTGAACAGTTGATCAAGGGTGCATGGTTTCTCAATAAATACACGAGCCTTTAGGTATCCCCATAGAAAAAATCGCAGGGCTTAAGATCAGGCGGTCGTGGTAGCACTCGATGTACCCTTGTAGCGAAATGAGTCATCTTGGAAATAATTTGGTTTCTGTTTCGGTACTACCATCATCTTGTATGGGTGACAGTATACATCTAGATGCAAAATTCGCCGTAGTGACGGGTCACTCATCCTTAGTACGTGAGCATGCTGCACTGCCGATCGACGTGAACTTGCTTCTGCAGCTGCCCTAACTCGAGCCACATTTTCAGGGGTTCAGAAACTTTTTTCTCCGCCTCAAGTTATCCATACTTTAACGATCCTCTTGTATGGAGGTTCTCCACCCACTTCAGGATAGTGTTACCAACATTGAATTGTGTCCGAAATATACGTTGTGTAGCAAACACAGAATGCCCAATATCGATGTAAGTGTCATAAGCAAATACGCATTGCTCTAGCAGTTTCATAACTACTAAAGCAAAAACAAAAAATGGCAAGGTCGGGTAGTCACATATCAACCATTCTGAAAACGTATGTGCTAAGTTATACGCGTTTCAAAAACATCATATGTTACTTCTCTGCCGGACCCTGCATTATAATTCTAGCCTCTAAAAAACAAGAAAAGAAAGATTAAAAAAGGTTTCTTTGTCAGAATTTATAATTAATAATTGTTATAATAGCAAAATTATATCCATATTATATATACAGTTTTCCGTTAAGGATTGAAATACCCTAAATATTATTGAGCACAGAATATTAAATATTCCAAAATAAGAAGGCAAAGCAATAGTAACAAAGTATAAATTTCATAGTTGAGTTTGAATGGAAATAAGAAATGGTCGAAGGCTCGTCGGGTAGTACCACATGTTATTAAACAACTTACTGATTTCGTAAAAAAGAAAGCTTATAAATCAATTTTAAATGAAATTGGTTTTTGTCAAAAAACTCAAGGGAAGTTTTAATATATAAATCGAAACTCAAAATTATGCCAATGAACTCTTAGCTAAGCTTAACCTTTAAAACTACTGTATACAATCCTTGGGCCAAACCCTGTGCAAGTAATTCCTTTATCGTGTCGGTCCCACGAAAACTCCCTTTCTTAATTCCCTAGTAATGTCATTCCTCATTTGATTTTCGAGACTGATCAGAGTTGATCACGCATGTGATCCAGATCATATATAGGGTGTCTCAAAATGAACTGACATTTTAAATTGCGCGCCATTTTTTTGCGGCGAACATAGAGTACTAATCTTTGACTATTGATATCAGGAAGTATTGAGGTTTAGTCATGAATAATTTTATGATCGAGCAACGCCTAGAAATTATGAAAATTCATTTCAGAAATGGTAAAAATTTTGCAGAGACGGTTCGAAAAGTCCGCAAGTCTTTTGGTCATCATAACTCACCATCTCGCAAAACTGTGGTGCATTTAATTAAAAAAATGAGGTTAGTGGTACAATTCTAACCTCGAAAAGCAGTTGCCGTTCTCGTACCGGTCGGTCGATTGAAAACATAGCCGCAGTGGGTGCGAGTGTTGGCGAATGTCCATCCACCTCGATTCGCCATCGTGCTCAGCAATTGGACGTTTCAAGAAGCTCTGTGCAGCGAATTTTGCCTAAAGATCTGCATTAGCATGCCTACAAGATCCAATTGACACAAAACCTGCAACCAACAGACCATGCGCTGCGCCGTACATTCGTCAATTGGATAGAGGAGCATCAGCAAATCGATGGTGATTTCTCGAAGAAAATCATCTTCAGCAATGAGGCGCATTTTCAACTTACTGGCTACGTGAATAAACAAAACTGTCGAATTTGGGGAACCGAAAATCCTCAAGTGATCCAACAGCTTCCCATGCATCCACCACGAGTCACTGTTTGGTGCGGATTTTGGGTTGTAGGAGTAATTGGGCCGTACTTTTTCGAGAATGCCGCGGGAAATGCGGTTACTGTCAATGGTGTTCGTTATCGTGACATGATAACCAACTTTTTATGGAATGAATTAAACGGCATGGACCTGGAAGACATATTCTTTCAGCAAGATGGTGCAACCTGCCATACTGCGAAAGAAACAATGCAGTTATTGCAGACAAAGTTCCATGGTCGAGTTATTTCGCGCCGCGGCGATTTGAATTGGCCACCAAGATCGTGCGATCTGACGCCATTAGATTTCTTCCTTTCGGGTTTTCTGAAAGAAAAAGTATATGCCAATGATACACAGACCATTCCGCAGCTCAAGGAAGAAATTAGACGCACCATTAATGAAATTAGTCCGCAATTATGACAAAATGTAATTGAAAATTTTGTCAAAAGAATGACCATTTGAAAACAAGGTCGAGGCGCCCATTTATCGGATATTGTGTTCCACACATAACCTCCATGATTGTACCTTATATTAAAATAAAAACATTCGTAATTTTCCAATAATATAATATGTTTTTTAATAAATTAAAATGTCAGTTCATTTTTTGTTAAATAAAAATTTAAAAAAAAAAAAACCTTTAAAACTGCTTACTCAACCACTGCACCACGCATGATATATGCATAATCATATTTTGTCTGCAACATGTATAGAATACAGATTTAAGTCAATACTTTAAATTATATGTGTAATTAAAACAAGATTTAATAATACTTTGAAGTTATTATTAGTGCCTATGCTAGCATCGTTCTATTAACTGAATCATGTATTACGAGCGCCATCTGGAAAGTAGTACCCGTTTAGGAATATAAAAAAAACTAGTATACAAGGTGTGGCTATTTAATACTCGAACTGATGCCGCTCTCAGCAAGCTGCGAGCGTGCCACGGCGTTTTTGAACATGATGTGTCTGATGATCCTTCCCCCATCCTGAGCTCGCTAGACAAGCCAGCAGGTCGCTCAGTTTGACTGTAGCAGCTCATTGAATTGGCCAACGCAAAGGTGGTGCGTCGGAAATATGCCAAGTGGTCAGACGGAGCAACGCGAATACCTCAGAACTCCCACAATCGTTATTTAAGTTTGACAGGGTGCCTACTGAGAAACAAGTGTTAACACCCATTAAAATGAAGTGTCGAAAAATTTATGGGGACACCCACACATCTCGAATCACGACACTCTTGCAGGTAGTGGAATGTTCACGACCCTTTACGTTCTAATGGTGCATATAATATAACACCAGTGATTATTTTAGGAATTATTTAATTTGTGCTTAGTGTAATGCATTTTCTTTTAATATTGTTAAATAATGTCTTGATAATGGCCCACTGCCGAAATTAGACCGGTATTAAAATAAAAAATAAAGTGAAATGAAGTAAGTCAATTTTTAATCAACTATTTATTAACACAAAACATTATTTAAATATGAATAATGTGTTTATAATGTACTGGCATAAAACAAGAATTTAGTCTTTTTACAATAATAAAATGTATTAAATCCTTCAGTTCGTTCTACAAAATTAATATGATAATTTAATTTAAATTACTTTTTACAATATAACTACTACAGTCTTACTAACAATATTAAAAGAAAATGCATTTCACTAAGCACAAATTAAATAATTCTTAAAATAATCAGTGGTGTTATATTACACGGACCACAAAAACGTAAAGGTTTATGAATTGCAGGGTTCCACTACCTGGAAGAGGGCCGTGTTCCGTATTGGGAGGGCCATAAATTTTTCGCACTTGACTTTTAATGTATGTTAACACTTATATCACAGTAGGCACCCTGTCTAAGATAAATAACGGCTGTGGGACTTATGGTCTATTCCGGGAGCAACGGGTTAGTTTTTTGTTAAACTGGGGAAAACTGCCACAGAAGCTTTAGCAATGCTGAAAGAAGTCTCCGGGAATGAATGTTTATCCCGTACACAAACGTATGAGTGGTTTAAAGAAGGGCATGAAACGACGGAAGACTATCGGCGCTTAGGGCGGCCATCAACGTCAAAAACGGACGAAAACATTGGCAAAATAATCAGACGGTAAATCAACATTCCTATATAGAGGTTCTGAAGGCCCTGCGTAGACATGTGAGAAGATTTGTGGAAGACCAAATTCTGGATCTTTCACCAAGACAATGCACCAGTCCATTCTGTCTTATCTGTGAAAGCGTTCCTCGCCGTGTTGGAACATCCACCATATTCGCCTGTCCTTGCCCCCTGCGACTTTTTTCTATTTCCCAAGGTCAAGTCGGCGCTGAAGGGAACACGATTTGAAAGTGTGGAAGCGCTTAAAGCAAAAGCGACGAAGGTTCTCAACCAGCTGGCAGAAGAGAACTTACAGCACTGCTTTCAATAATAGAAACGTCGTATGGAGCGGTGTAGTGATCGCCAAGGGGAGTACGTTGAATGTGTTAAAACTTCTACTGTAATTGGTGATGAATAAAGTGTTATGACTTCAGTCCGGTTATTTAATAGGACTACCTCGTATATTAATAAATATGTACGTATTATCTATAAAGAAAATACCTTAAACTACTTCTCTACATAGTTATCTCGCATGTTTAAAAATTTATCGTAACGTGTGACGAGTTTTTGCATCCCAGCTTTATATTCCTTGTATCGAGGAACGGAATCTTTCTTTCCTTCCAAAAAGTTCTTCAGTTTCTTAAACCGATGGTAATTTGACGGAGCTAAGTCTGGAATTTAAGGTGGATGACTGAAAGTTCATCCGTAAAGAATGACGGCCTTCCCAAACGCAAAGGAAGCCTTTTACAAAAGATGTATGAGACAATTGATAAGCAATATTTATTCTCTATGTAATAGTATTTAAACGCAAAATCTTCGGCAAATATTTCTCCAGGTAATTCTATAACTAAGTTATAACTGCAAATAGCTAAATATAAGATTTAATTTGTAGATACGAGTTACAGTTTATTTTTATTTAATTTTGGAAATTCGGAAAAAATAAGTGTTGTTTTCTTATTTGTGCTTATGGTACTGAAACGCGTATTTATCATTGCTGATAATGAGTTTAGAGTCTTGCCATTAAATTTGGATGAAATTTTAGTTAGATACAAGAATTGACAAGGGTAGCTTACAGTAATTTGAATATACACGTTGTCCCCTGGAATTTTGAATACGGGCATTTTAATGCATTACTCGTTGCTTAGTTACCAGGCTCGTCACATATTTTAATGGATTGACCAACGGGAAATAATCAGTTATTTCTAATTTGTAATAAAATAGGGAATCAAAATGAAACATATTTACATGTTATTTTGATATTACTATTACGGACACAATGCTGATGTAACGAATAACAAGTAACTGCAATGTTCATCTTATTAAATGTTCGAAAACATCTCCTTGTTGAGCCAAACAATATCCCAGATGATCATAAAATTCCTGTTAACATTATAAATAGCTTCAAAATGTCAAATTGACATGCACATTGCAGCAACAACCATAGCAACCAATAATAATAATAATCGAGATATAATACAAATTACATTACTCATATTCAAAATTTCAGGGGACAACGTGTATAATATGAGACCTATCCATCTCATCTCACTAATTTCATTAGTGTACAGGGTGACTGACGAAAAACCTTTGGTGCTGTATCTCGCTTATTTTTTATCCGATTTTAATAAGTAAAACATCAAATTAAACCATTTTTAAAAGACTTTAATAGGAACTGAACTGTTATTTTTTCTTGCACCCAGTTTTTGACAAAAGACGATCAACATTTTTTTTTAAATTGCACTGTATATATATTTTTATTGATTCGCAAGGAGATTTTTTTTCTGAATATAAAATTGTAGACAAATTTATTCATACATCAAACTTATGTCGAGAAATTGAGGATTAAAAAAATAAATAAAAAGTCAAGTATCCATTGTATAAAATATACAGATCCTATTTTAAATGTCAAAAGTGACAGTGACAGCCATTGATACAATACTGCAACGATTTTTAATTATTTCATAATTAAAATGTTGCAAGATTTCAAACACTGAACTAGAATTTTGTGCTACTACAGAAATCGTTTTTCAGTTTTTGAAATCTTGCAACATTTTTATTATGAAATTATTAAAAATCATTGCAGTATTGTACCAATGACTGACACTGTCACTTTTGACATTTGGAATAGGCTCTGTATATTGTTTTCTATAGGTACTTGATATTTAATTTTATTTTTAAATCCTCAATTTCTCGACTTTGGTTTGATGAATGGATAAAATCGTTTACAAATTTAGATTCAGAAAAAAATCTCCTTGCGGATCAGTACAAAATATATATACAGTGCAATTTGAAAAAAAAGGTTGATCGTCTTTTGTCAAAAACTCGATGCAAGAAAAAATATCAGTTCAGTTCATATTAAAGTCTTTTAAGAATCATTTAATTTGATGTTTTATTTATTCAAATCGAATCAAAAGTAAGCAAGATACAGCACCAAAGGTTTTTTGTCAGTCACCCTGTATACGGTTCAGTACTAATCATATTATACGAGAGTTGCTATTTATGTATTGAGAATTAGCTACCAGTGATGCCAATAAAATCTGACATTGACAATATAAAAATATATAACGTATAATATTTGTAATTGGACATTTAATTGCAATTAAATTAAACGATAATTATAACTCTAAAATCTTCTTTTTGCATGTGAACTTAATTCGTTTATTGTTGTTATCTTTTAAGTGCCAGTTATTTGTTTTATGATTTAAATATATCCAACGCTAATAACAATTTATTTAAATGAAAGACATTTTGTGTCAGTCAATATTTTATTTAATTACCAATAATAATCACGTTTACTAGCAACAGGCAATAACTGATTATAATTTAAATTATTGGACTATAATAAATTCACGCGACATCATTCCAGGTAAGAAGATTAACAACAATAATAATAAGTAAATATCATTAAATAAAAAGCATGGCTACGATCGCTACTACGTGGTAATCTAGACTTTCTTGTTGTTTGGATTTCAATAATTATGCCTACAGGTTATTTAATATTTTTACAATATTTATTGGTGTAAATAATTTTTCAATTCAGTGTAAATATTATTAAAGTTAGATGTAATGTAAAACATTTCCTTAAATATATAATTTACGTTCATTATAAACCAAACAGATTATTTCATAAACCACATTGCATTTGCTTATCTGCACTCTGAGAGTCCATGAACTTATCATTAGGATGTATGGGTGGTAATGCCATTGTTACGATATCATATCTATGCAACGATATATCATACGCCTAAGATTATAACTGAAATCCACAATACGTACACGATTGTATTCTATCTTATATGAAACAATTTATAACGTTTTAGAGCAGGTACAAATCTATAAATAGCCAAGACCTAAATATGCAAACAATTTCCGTTTTACTCGTTTGCTCTGAGAAAATTGCTTCACCTGACATATTATTTATAAATAAATACTAAACTAAAAGTCATTTGCAAGTAATTAGCATATATTATGTTGTTTTAATGTTTCACGTCGGTATAATATTGAGGATAGTTAGAGTTAATTATTTCATACATTCTAATCCAGTTTTGTAATTAAAATTATAATTATTATAGGTTTATTAATATTAATCCATAAATTAAATAAATCGGCAGAAGGTTAAAACTAAAAAAAAATGTATAAAAACCATTATTGAAAATTATTTTTTTATCTAATATCTAAATAGGTGAATTTCGTGGTAATTTCTTGTTAATGGATTAAATCAGTTTTATAAACAATATACGAACTTCTTGTTTATTACTCAATACTACAAATAAATATTTACACCTTATAATAAAGAAATATATTCATACAAAAATTCTGTAGTAAATCGATGTTTGTATAATTTAATTTCTAAAAACGATGCTAAATACATACATTAATTATTGTATTAAGACTTAAGTCATTTCGGTTCCGACCAATACACGTCTACTTGTATTTTAAACCAACTATCTTCAGTCCAATCATCTAACCTAAGTACCATTTGACAAGAGACACTTTAATTGTCTTTAAAAAAGTAAGTTAATTTTAGTAGACATCGTAAAGCAGTGGTCGAAAGATGGAAAAGCAAACCTAGGATTATAGCTATGTATTACTGTTTTACTTTGGAAAAGGGAAAACACGCAACGCAAGTCCATAGAAAGTTATGTGCTGTGTACGGTAAAGATTGCTTAATAGAACGCCAATGCTAAAATTGGTTTGCCAAATTTCGTTTCGGTAATTTTAATGTCAAAGACGCGTCATGTTCAGAAAGACCAGTTGAAGCCGAAGACCATAAAATAAAGGCATTAATCACATGACTCGAGAGGTCACAGAAATATTGAATGTTTCTCAAACAACCGTAGAAAATTATTTCCGCAAGCTGGGATATGTTAGTAAACTAAATATTTGGATTCCACTAGAACTCAAAGCACATACACGCCTGCGACAAGCTCTTGAAAATGATCAATTTCTCAAAGGTGTTGTCACTGACGATGAGAAATAGATAGTTTACAACGTCATGCGAAAACGATCATGGTGCAAGCCCGTTGAACAAGCAACCAGAGATTACAAAGTCGCCATGTATCTTAAAATGCTTGTCTTCCGCTATGACAATGCAAGACCACACACAAATTTAGTAACACGCCAGAAGTTGCTGAAGCTTGTATGGGATTTGATAGTGGAAAGTACTTGGCGGCGTCCGCCTACTATTTGTTTCCATCTTTTTAAAACTTTTTGAATGGTAAACAATTCAATTCAGAAAATGGTATCATTTAGGATTTCAGTTATATAAATTAATTTTGCTCCAATTGAGGAAGAACTAATTACAATTTAAATTAAAAACGTGATCTGAACATTCTCGCAAAATTTCCCCTATGAAAAACTTAGAGCATAAAAATCAAATAAACTGAGTGGCAACAATGGGTTCACTACTGTTGTCAAATAGTGGCATTTTCGTTAAAACCTAAACCTTAACTATCCAAATCTGTAGATGTATAACCGCATAGAAAATAAGCAATATATGATTTTATAAATTAAACATGAAAAACGATGAAAAACTCTTATTCAAGGATACATTAACAACAATTATTGGTCACAATTTCACAAACAATTTACTTCTAAATCTTTCTACTACCCACCATAGTAATTAATGGTGAGCAAAATAATCAAATAAGATAACAGACGAAATTGGAAAATCAATCACGTTAAGATAATTAATATTAACTAATAATTAGTAATTCATTTCTACTAAATATTAGATTTGTCAAAAATAAATTTGAAGTAACCAATCTAGGAAAAATTAAACATAAAATATAAGATCTATAAATTAGAATGAAATAATGAGAATTTAACGAATTTTAGTTAAAGACCGTCTATTAAAATTCTCCTTTCAGGTATTAAACAGCAAATAGCCTAAGCTACCATAACAGGGTTACTACAGTCTCCAAATAGTGATACATTTTATGGAAAACTCTGATCAAATAAAGATAATTCAACCACAGAATTTGAAATCTGAACTATAATTAAACTAAACGGGTGATATTTTAAACATAAGAGATGTAATAGATGGGTTTAATGAATAAATTGAAATTCATATCGAAGATAGAAAATTAAGGAAGACTGGGATGCCTATAGACAGGCACTGTCGGAATGTAATAAGGAGTTAAGAAAATCGAAAAAAAAAACATAGAGAACGTTCCATAAAAGCCAGGCTCCACAAAATTCTGTGCAAAAACTACTCCAACAGCATCGGACAAATAAAAAAAACCTGATGGGTGTTATGCAGAAGGGCTCAAGGAAAGTCTCAGTGTTACTTCCAAGGCTCAACATCTGTTGACTCCCAAGAAAAAACTGCTCAATCTACAGAAAAAAACATATTGCTATCTACGAAAGAAGGTAAACGCAGTGCTTGTCAACTCATTACGAAAGAATGAATTAAACGGGCAGTTAGTAGCTTTAAACCCTAAAAAGCACCAGGCCAAGATTACATATTCTCTGCAATGCTGCAGCAGGTGCTTGATATAATAGCATCCCGTCTGCAGGCAATTTACAAAGAATAGCTTCACGGTAGGCTAGGGTGATATTTATCCCCCAAGCGGACCGAAGAGGCCAAATCCTACCACCCAATTAGCCTTACCTCATTTCTTCACAATCCAACCATAAAAAAAAAATGACAAGAAATTGTGCTATCCAATCAGGTCAAATATCTAGGTTTAACACTGGATAGAAAACGTAAAACTTAAAGGCGCACCTAGAAAAAAACCCAAAACGACTATAAATGATAAATAAACAAGCAAGGGCACAAAAGAAGCTTCAAAACCTGCAGATAATGGCCTATCTTCGCATCACGGGAACTATGCACACCCCCCTCTGTAGCAATGGAAGATTTGCTAGATTTACTTCTCCTGCACAGCAAATCAGAAAAGAAGGTCTAATGAGTACGATAAAATTGGACTGGATATTATTATCATTCTCAGGATTATTTGTCACCTAAGCATATTTACCCCAAACCACTATACCCGCCTGAGTCACTAAACCCAACTCAGAAATGGTAACCTCAATAAGAGTACCCTTTTTAATAACCCCCAAACTGGTATAGTTGTCCCAAAGATATAAGGCGTTTATGGCCTTTCACCGTTTGATTGCTTTAATCAGTTTAGGGCCATCATATCGTAAAACCGAACCAATAAATATTTTCGTGCTGGTCAGGACCGCATTGTATAATTTACTCTATTCTCTACAAATGTGTGCGTTGCAAAGGCTTATTTCTGCATGCAAACGATATCTTTTTTGAAGAATCCTATACAAAGAAGCAGTTACTAGAGATACTGAAAACGAAAATATTTTTATTGCACAGGAACGAGAATTTAAACTTAAAAAATATCAAAACCGGGCATGGAACAGCATTAGGATAATCCGCTGAGGACCACCTATTGGGGGATGGGGATGAGAGTTCGCGGTCGGTCCTTCATAAAAATTAGTGAAAGTTAAATACCATAAAAGGTCATAAACGCCTTATATCTTTGGGACAACTATAAACATGGACGAACTTGGATTTTTCTTAACACCAATAATCTGTTAGCAAATTGTGACCTTTAATTCTGGATACGTAACATGTACCTTTTTGAAACTTAACGCCATGGGTCGAATAAAACTTGGGGGGTTTTCTAGTGAAACCTTCTCCAACAAATTTGACTTTTGTGACCATTCTTTTCTACGCTTTCCTCTTAGATATTCCAGATTTTACAACCCTGAAGACTTCAGAATCACCCTGAGCACGCACTTTAGGAATAGGCACGTCCCATTTCGCTGCCTTCTCCTTACGCTTCTGTTTAATCATGTTGGAGAGAACTTTAGTCCGTAATTGCACATCACGATCCAACAAATAAACGGGCACAGCACGCTCAGACACCTTCTCTGTGTTTTTCTTAACTTTCTTCTCTTCATGTGCTTTAATCTTCTTATTCATTGGTATCTTCCTATTCCTGCGCTCCTTGCTGAAGATCTTGGTGTGGATGCCGCGCAGGCTTCGAGCTACCTTGCCCCTTTTTTGAAGCTCACGGACCTCCCTTTTGCGTTTACGTTCCTCAACGTGACATAATATATGTTTTCATTCTGAAAACAAATAAGCCATTTATGGCAGATAAACTGGTGAAAACCCACCAAGTTGACCTCTACTGGCAGGAAAGTCATGAAAGCTGCATTGGGCGAGAGTGGAAGATCACGTGAACGTGAACTTGAGCCTTTCCATGTGAAGTCGAAATTTTTGTAATCATGTATCTATAGAATTATTTGTAAGTCTCGAAACAGTTATATTCGCATTGGATAAATAAATAAATATCAAATATCAATGTACTCGGTCTGTGGCATTGCGGCTTCTACTCCATCATGACACGCTTGACTGGCATGGTACATGACATAGATTCGGGCACTCAGAAATTCAAAACTTGATTAAACCAGTGTTCCTACAAACACCTTCGGACGTAATGCTAACCAAATTTGTTTTGAAGTGATTGGCTGAAAACCCATATTATATTTAATTAATAATATTTGTTTGATTGGTCAAGTTTTTATTCAACTCACTACAATTGTTTCGCCACACTGTGAATAAGAATAAATTCCTCACCTGAAGAAGCCAATGTGGCGAAGCACTTATTATTAATTAAACACCAATTTGATTTCGTATCACGTTTTGAAATAATTTTTGTCAGTCGCCAAGACAGCCTGAATCGAATCAAAAACTAAAATATAAGTCTGTAATCTGGTATACAGATGCATTAAAAACGGAAGCGGGTTCTAAGGCATATACGGGCCTAAGTACAGGGAATCAGTTCCTCTCGCACCAGGCCTATTAGTGTTACAAGCTGAAACAATAGCCTTGAATAGATGTGTTCAGGTTTAAACAAAAAAGGGCTACATAGAAGATTACATCTGTCTGATATCAGATAACCAGGCTGCCCTCCTATAAGAACTTCGAAGCGTATAGCTTTAATTACAAAACTACTTGGAACTGGAAATATGCTCTAGACCAGAGGTGTCCAAACTACGGCCCGCGGGCCAAACTCGGCCCGGCAGGCGATTTTATCCGGCCCGCCAAGGATTTTGAAAAATTTCGTAAAATATAAATGTAGCGTGGCGCGTCGGTATTAGATCTCGCGCAGATGAAGAGCGCATTTGGTTAGAATGAGCATGGTATCATGCTCGAAAAAGTACAGTCTGGTATTCAAGTTTTTCTGAATTTTGCGATACAACTCGGCCGCTCGACTACATGAATGATTTTGTACTCTGACTGTACGTAGGCGGCGCGGAGCGGCAGACTGCACTCAACTGCAGTGCCTGCAAGGCTACGAGATTGTCCACGACAAACCAAAAATTCGTCGGCCGCAGAGCTTATTTACATTCTTTACATTTGATATATTGTAAATTGGTATGTTTAAATTTATATTTAATATATTATAACTTAATTATTATGTTAATATTATTTTTTAAAGTTGAACATGGAAACAAAAAGAAGAAAAGTAGATGACGAGTGCCGCGTTTTTAAAGAAGAATGGGGATTCAAATATTTCTTTGTGCAATCGCAGTCAAAGAATGGCAAAGCTATATGTGTAATTTGCAATGACACTGTTGCTGTAATGAAGGAATACAATTTACGTCGACATTATGAAACAAAACATGCTTCAGCTTACTCACAATTTAAGGACAAGCAGCGTACTGAAAAATTTAAAAAAATGAGTCGTAGTTTGTCTTCTCAGCAAAATTTATTTAGGAAGGCAAACTCGGAAAATGAATCATTGACTTTAGTTAGCATGAAAGTTGCTTATTTGTTGGCGAAAAAAGGGAAACCCTTTATGGACGGAAACATCGTTAAAGAGTGTATGTTGGAAGCTGTTGGGGTATTATGTCCGGAAAAGGTGAAACTTTTCAAAACGATAAGTCTTTCCCGCAATACTGTTGCTCGTCAAATTGACGATATTGGCAATAATATACTCCACCAGATTTCTGGGAAAGCACAGCGTTTCACTCACTATTCTATCGCGATGGATGAATCGACCGACGTTAGTGACACCTCACAACTTTTAGTATTTGTTCGTGGAGTTGACGACGATCTTAATGTCACCCAAGAATTAGCATCGGTTAACAGCATGCATGGCACTGCAACTGGAGCAGATATTTTTAAGGAACTACAACAGACGTTGACCAAATATAACTTGGACTGGAATCGACTCCAAGGTGTGATAATTGACGGAGGAAGAAACATGTCTGGTGCAAATATTGGGGTGGTTGGGCTAATAAGAAAAGCTTGTGAAAGCGCAGGAGCAACAGCACCAATTTTTCTGCACTGTATCATCCACCAACAAGCCCTATGTGTAAAACATGTCGACATGAACTGCGTTTTGAAACCAGTTGTTTCTGTCGTAAACTTTATTCGATCACGTGCACTCAATCATCGCCAATTTCGATCTTTCCTTGAAGAAATTGAATCTGAGTCTGTTGACTTGTCGTATTATACAGCAGTTCGATGGCTTAGCTGTGGAAAAGTGTTATTGCAGTTCTTCAAGCTCAGAAAGGAAATTAAAATTTTTCTTGCGGAAAAGAATCACCCTGAACCGCTTTTATCGGATGCAGAGTGGCTGTGGAAGTTGGCAATTTTTGCAGATGTCGTGACACACGCAAATAACTTGAATTTAAAGCTCCAAGGTAAAAACAACTTAATTTGTGATTTATTCGAGCAAATCAAAGCATTCAGAGCTAAGCTGATATTGCTCGAAAGTCATATGAATGAATGTAATTTTTCCCATTTCACGTGCTGTGAAAAATTTAGTACAGAAACTGACGAAAGATTTCCCACCATATTTGCAGTAAAAGTAATCGCGGATTTAAAACTAGAATTTCAAAAGCGTTTTTCTGATCTTGACATAAATTCAAGGGAAATTCGGCTGTTTCAAAATCCATATGACTGCAACTTTGGCGACGTTTCAAGTCAGTTTCAAATGGAAATAATTGATCTTCAAGCTAGCGATCAAATCAAGAACAAATACAAGGAAGGAAACTTGATCGATTTTTACAAATTTTTGGACGCAAAAGAGTTTCCAAATTTAAAGCAATTGGCTGGTAAATTTATTTCTATGTATGGCACTACCTATATGTGCGAACAAACTTTTTCCAGGATGAAGTATCTGAAATCTAAATAAGTAATGTAATAAGGTTTTTTAATTCACATATTTACAATACTTGGCCCCCGCTAATGAATTTAAATACCAAACTGGCCCTCGCAGCAAAAAGTTTGGACACCTCTGCTCTAGACCAATTAACTAAGGGTAACAATCTCGCTTTAATGTGAATACCAAGCAACGTAAATATCAGTGTTACAGGCTGAAACAATAGCCCTGGAAAGATGTGCTTAGGTTTGTACAAAAAAGGGCTACAAAGGAGATCACATCTGTCTGATATCAGACAGCCAAGCTGCCCTGCCATAAGAACTTCGAAGCATATAGATTTAATTCCAAAACTACTTTGAACTGTAAATATGCTTTAATAAATTTATTAAGGGTAATAATCTCACTTTAATGTGAATACCAAGCAACGTATGTACAAGTGTTACAAGCTGAAACAATAGCCCTGGAAAGATGTGCTCAGGTTTGTACAAAAAAGGGCTACAAAGGAGATCACATCTGTCTGATATCTGACAGCCAGGCTGCCTTCCCATAAGAACTTCGAAGCGTATAAATTTAATTCCAACTTGGAACTGTAAACATGCTCTAAATCAATTGTCCAAGGGTAACAATTTCACTTTAATGTGTGTGGGTACAAAGCAACGTAAGTATAATAGGCAACGAACATGCCAGACGTGAAGCTGCGCCTACCATAACATATGAGCTATCAGACATATAGGAAGAGCGTGTTCCAAGAATGGGAAAACACCCCAGGTCAAAAGCAATCTATAGTGTTATAAATAGCTCTTGTGCCTCACTAAAAGTGAGATAAGACTAATCACGGGGCTCCTTACAGGACATTGCCCAATGAATTACCATCTACACAAAATAGGTAAAGTGGGCAAGACCACTTGTAGACTATGTGGATCGGCAAAAGAAATGGCCGAGCATAGACCAGGGTATAGTCTCCTTAGAAGTTAATTGATCTTACGAAGGAAAATGAATTCCTGGGAACATACTAGTAGTATTAGTGCATAACATCTAACCAGTGCTCTAAGGCTCTCTATAGTCAAACGACCCAAGATAATCGAATCTAATCTAGGATAAGCACTACCTGCACGCCATATCCTATCATTCCCTAACATATATGCAGTTAACTTTTATAACTTCTATACCCTAACTAAAACCACAGAAACATTGATGCTCAAAGGATAATAAGTAAATATAATAAAACCATAGAACCCAAGAGTATACAAAGTTCTGTGGTGAGATATTTAAAATAAGTAAAGTGCAAGAAAAAATAATTAATTTTTTAATTCAGGGTCCATTAAAAGCCTTAATAATGTATTGTTTTTCCAAATAAATGCAATAAACAAAGCTTTTATCCAAATCAGGAAAATAGAGGATAATAGAAATATTTTTGATTTAGATGTTAACTATAACATTTATCATCATCATGTGATACAAAAATATTTTAAAGGATGCCATTTCTACAAGCTTTTTTCTTTTTGTTTTACGCATAAGATATAATGAACAGAACTTTACGATTTACAATATGGAGCTGAAATATTTTATAATAATAAAACTGAATTTATTAGAAATCTAAAGTAATGTTTGTTTACTTTTAATTGTTATTATTTGTGCTGTTGTACTTTTTTGTTTATATAGAATCATCCACAATATTTCCTTTGTAATTAGGCACCTGCCTGTTTATTCATTTATTTATTCATAATTGAGTTTACATAGGTGAGGTATACAAAATATAATGTATTATAAATTCTGCCAATATAATTAAAATTTTGACTTTGAGTTATAATAAAATTCTACATTAACAAGATTTTATTGTACACAATTGGCGTTTTCTTGCGAAATCGGCGATGGCTGTAAAGTTTTATTTTTTTTTTCTTTATTTGTTTATTGCTGGATTTACAACTTGTTTACGCGATTACGCTTCTTTCATTGCCATTTTATGGTATTTTTTTCTTGTCTTTGCAATCTAATGGGCACCTTTAACTAAGCTCGATCAAGTAACGGTGATGTGTTATTCTTAATGTGTTTACAAGCAATATATTCCTATTACTAGTTGTTATTTCGATCTGTCTGGAGGTTTAAGAAAATAAAATGGTAAGCAGTCGCATTGTATAATTTATTGTTTTTTTTTTTCGGTTTGCACACTAATAAGCTTGTAACTATTCAAATCATGCCACTGTTTACATTGTATAATTTACAGTATATTTATCTTTGTTATATGTTTTGCACACTAATAGGTTCAAACCGTACTCATTCTAATTGAGGAGTACAATCGATGTTTACTCTCAAAATTGAAAACCTTGGAATAAATTATTGGTTATATACTTTCTTAAATAAGAAATCGTTTCGTAAATATTCAAATTTAGTCAATTCCAAGCCATGAAAAATAATGATTAAAATACTGTCATTTGAATGAGAAATGAAAAGAAAGTTTTCAATAGAAAATCAATCGAAAATTTTAACTGTATTATTTTTTTATTATTATTTAAAAATGCTATTTTTGTAAATATTGCGTCTACTTGTAAATAAACATATTTTATTGTAGAATTAATTAGCTTAATGGACGTTTTTTGAATAATTTAGTAGATATTATTGCAATTTATAACAAACAAAATTAACAATTATAAATATACATAAGATATAATAAATTTGCAAATATGTATATACCGTTTGTTAGACTATATTTAGAATTGTATAAACATAAATTAACATTGAATTACTGTGTCTTTATCAACAACCATGAACCTTATTACTATAGTTTAGATCTCATCAGAGTATCGCAGTTAAAGACGTAAATTTTGCTTAGACTTTTAAACCTCCAGTTATACATTTCAAAAATAAACATTGTTTATTAATTACATCCAATTCAAATAATTACACTATTCCTAGAAACAGTGACATTTTTAAAACAATTATCACAATTAGATTAAACAATTAACGTAAAAAACTAACATGTAATTGAATATCTAAGGTAATATTTATGATTGATGGCATAAAAACTTATAATAACTAGGAGAAAATATTCCTACAACATACTTATTTTTAATGTGTGTATTTGAAAAGGAGTATAACTGAACACTACATTTTGCATCCTGTCATATTATTTCCAGAAATTTTTAATAGCTCTACAAGGTTCCATATCTTAAAAATAGGAATTTACATGACTTGCGTCATGACACGCACACGAGTTGATAAAAATATTCTAGAAAGCGACGTGTGTATCGAATTTTGCAGTTTTGGCATGCACAAAGTATATTTTTATCAATTGGGTAATAAAACATTTATTTGCTGGTAAAACTGTGTGTTCTGAGATTCGTGATTGTTTCCTTGGCATGAGTCACTACAATGATAACTTTGTCGATAATTAATGAATCATTGTTATGAATATTTGTGCTGTACACAATAAGAAAACCGTCATAAATGACAACTTAATATGTATTTTAAATATATAGACAAAAATAAAAGCGTACTACAATAACACATATAAATATAAGGGACAGTTTATTAATACGAACATTTCTTAATTTAGCTTTTAATAATTATAATCTAAAGTATTCTATCATAGTAAGCTATTTATCATTGTAATAAGGAATCTGGTTAGGAGGCTATGAATATATTAAATACATTACTTTCTTGGAAATAAACATATTATAGTTTAAAAGTTATGTGTATTTTCTAAAAGTGATTCTGCTGTTGAAAATTTGTTCTTCAAAGTGTGCCATAATATTTCAGCCATCAATGGTGGTAGCGGGATTCCATCGCTAGTCCTTCCTCATTTGTATGGCAATTGAAATTATTTCATTTAATTCAGTGGCTCTTCTGCTAGTAGAGGAATGGAGAAAGCTCGGTATATAATCTCTGGTTTGTGTGATAGGGTGATTTAAGGAAAAGGGAATTATTGAGTTATTTTATTACTTACTTCTTAAAGAAGTAAATTATATACTTTGTTCTTTTTAAATAAATAAATAAACCATCAATTATAAAATTTTGCTTATCACTAATTTATACAGCCAAGCTTAATTATTCAAGAAAAAATACTTTATATATGTATGCTGTATTGAAAGCGGACGAATTTTATTATATTCAAATATATTTCCATTAAAAGGAGAAAGTTTCCGATATGTACAGTTTACCATAATATAGGATTTCAAGAGCACAACTAACGATCGGTTTACATTTTCGGCATCTTGTTTCGAAGTAATCTAATGATTTTTGTCAGTATTCCTTATACGTACGGAACCGAGTCGTGTTTCAAAGAGCAAGGTGTTAAATTTACACCTAATTTCGTTATTAAACGCTTCATGAAATTTGTTTTCCTATTTTGTCCTATCGAACGTAGGCACGTTGATTTAATTGATTTAACATTAACAAAAACTTAATTAAAAGCAGTTTTTATTTACACAAGTTAAACAGATGTACATATGTTATCTATTTATGTGAGCGGACTTCGGTCTCATGTAACTACATCTGTTAAAATTGAGCTAATATTATGTTACAAGGCATTCGTTTTATTATTTGCACAGTCCATTACATCCATAACGTGCCATTACTAATGTTAATGGTGTATTTAATTTAATTAATGCAGTTAAATGAATTAAAAAATAATAAAACTAATTGTTTCTTGCACGACTTTCTTATTTGTCACTTGGTGAAATATTTTAAACTATTACTGATGAAGGTTTAAAATCAAGTGTAATTTAATTTAAACCTTCATCAGTAATAGGAGAACTAATTGACATAAAAATGTTTCACCACGGATTAAGAGAAATTGTATACGAAATTGTTTTGTTCACAATTTTAAAAAAATGTTCATTCAATTATGTGATTCCTGAGATATATCAATTTCAATTTTCCAGTTTGATAAAAGAAATCTTAAATAGAGAAATTATTATTGGAATTTTACCGATAGTCTCCTTACAGAATGTCCATAAAAATGAAGATTAGTAGTTAATAAAAATATAAAAATGTTTTGTATTTACTATAGCAAAGCCAATCCTAACCTATCTCCGCTGTAGTAATTTACAGAAACAGAATGTTCTACTAGCTGCGTCACCTAGGCAGAGGAGCAAACACGAGGTTGTCTTCCATCACAAAAAAAAATGCAAATGAGAAATACGAAATCGATTTTTGCGTGGGATTTGAACTCCAGATACATTTTTGTTTTGTTTTTTTTTGTACACTACATAAATCAATAGATTTGGTACTTTAGCACTATATGTGTAAATTAAACAAATGAAGCTGAGGACGGTTTTAACCTTACGAACTCGACTAGCAGTCGAGATAGTATTAGACATTAATAACAAAAATATAGTTTCAAAAGGATGGTTCCAAATACCATGCAGCAATACATACTTTTAATTTAAGTTGTTATCCTGGTTGTATGATTTCCACAAATTAATTTTAAATTAATTGGCCGTCAGGAATTTGGACCTCGAACCTACGAAATATTTCTATTCTTGGCATTTATCCAATGTCTGTGTTAACAAATCACATATAAATCATGCACTGAATAGAATAATCCAATAAGTTACTTCCAAAATTGGTCTTATAATCAGGTTTATCTCATTTTGAAGGTAATTATAGGACAGCATAGTAGTAATATAATTATTTATATCAACATTTGTAATTTATAAATAAAATTAATACTTTCGCATTTACATTCAAACCAAAACATCATTTTAGCGGATTTTCTATAAGGCGGGTAGAACTTCCCGCCCACTGTTTTCCAAATAGCTTTGAACCTGTCTTAAAATATGTGGCCAAGCGTTGTCATGATGGAAAATTATGGATTCGTGCCTGGTTGCATATTCTGATCGTTTTTCCGCAATCGCTCTCTTCAAACGAATTAATTGTGTTCGGTAGAGGTCCCCTTTGATCGTCTGACCCGATATCAACAGCTCATAATACAACACACCCTTCTGATCCCACCAAATACAGAGCATTACCTTGTCACCATGGATATTCGGCTTTGCCGTGGATGTTGATGGCTAGCCAGCCTTCACATACGATTTGTTGCGCTTGGGGTTATCGTAATGAATCAATTTTTCATCACAAGTGACAATCCGATGCAAAAATGACTTATTTTTATGGCGTTGAAGCAACATTTTCGACATGCAGAATCGGCGTTCGATATCTCTTGGCTTTAATTCATACGGCACCCAATTTCCAAGCTTTTGGATGAATTCCGATGCTTTTAAACGCCTGGAAATGGTTGCTCGATCAACTCCAAATGATTTTGCAAGATCTTTTTAAGTTTAGCACGCATCTTCATCAAGCAATGCCTCCAATTTTTCATCTTCAAACCTGTTTGGCTGTCCGGGTCGTTCATCGTCTTCTAAGTTGATATCGCCACTTTTAAACCGTGCAAACCACTTCTGGCACGTTCTTTCAGCAAGAGCATGGTCACCATAAACCTCTACTAAAATACGATGGCTTTCGGTAGCACTTTTCTTCATGTTAAAGTAATGAAGAAGAACTCCCCGCAAAAACACCTTTTCTGCCACAAAGTTCGACATGTTCAAATAAATAGAAAAAAATTTTGTTTATGCTTCAATAAAATTACATATATTGAAAAAGAAGCGCACTGACAGTAGCTTTCAAATGAATATAGTCACGGATGAACACGACGCGAAATAATACGAGTAGCGCCCTCTCTTAGAAATCCGCATGAATTAATGCATACTCCCGATATAAATACCCTAGATTATATATTCTGACAGATGAAAATTCACCCCTTCAGTAATCATCAACCTTTGAAAATGACCAGTAATTGTCGAAACATATGTGAGATAACTTATAAAGTAATTATAGAACAAAACACGACATTCATTTACAAATCCACCCCTGTAAATAAAGCTTTCTTTATTAAACATAATTAATGTGATTTATTTCAAAATTAAATATCTAGAAGATCCAATAGATTGGTGAAGGATGTTTAATTGGATATTAGCATATTGGGAAAATATTGGGATGCAAGGAATGCAGAACTTGCCAATGTAGATTGAGTGATAAAGCGATTGTGGAAAGGATTATTTCAATGGCTTATATTAGTTAAGAAAAAAAGAGAATTAAATCGTAGTGAAGCTGGAGTTGAGAAGTCGGTTTGTAAATACAAACTGTTGAAGAAATGATAACTTTGATTTGAAAAGTTAGACTGGGATGGTTGTTTTGACTTTGGATCACACATTATCATCCAATGAATTGACGGGCTATAACTTAATATCCACTGTGTGGTAAAAAATATATTATATATGTATTTAAATCATTTAGATCATTTCTATTAGCACATTGAATAAAGCCATTAAATATGTGAAAACCAAGTGTTTTATTTACTTTAATATCTCTTCGGCGATAAAATAATGTAATAGACCAAAATAATTTAAATAAGAGGAAAGAGTTACTAAACCCTGGTCCGATAAGGATAATTGAAAGTGTCGAATCCTCATTAGAGCTAGAAAAGCTTAATTTTGAACATACAGGTTCTGATCACCGAAATTACGGAAAGGAGTTTTCCTCGGACCCCCAATGACTAAATATCTCAACAAAACGGGAGTAGAATAAAAATAAGATAAATAAAAGTTATTTTTACATACCTGTTGAAACTCCATATCACTTAATAAAACACTGACTCAGTATATGGTTTCAAAAATGTTTTTATTTCTACGATAAAAGGCTAAATACCAGTACAAAAGTTCTAGTAAAAAATACCAAATTTTGCTAGAGGAAGTACAGCGATCTGAAATTGCCCATTCCATTCTAGGTAGTGATAATAAAATGAAATCAACATGGGCTGCAATAAACAAATATTTAGGAAAAACTACCCCAACCAAAAGGAATGAATTTTTAGAAAATAATTTAACTCATTGACGATGGAGGCTTCAACTTCGTTATACATATTTAATCACAAAATTAAACAAAATAATCACTTTAAATGAATTGAATAACTTTTTTTGCAACAATATGAACACAATAAATACTATACAAAACACTTCGTTTGTGCATAACATCGAAACAAATCAAAACACATTGTTTCTGCACCGAAATATTTAATATTATAAATTCTTTAAAAAATAATAAATAAAGTTTTGGTTTTGACGAAATTCCCACAAAAATGTTAAAATTATTAGCAACAGATCTCATCAACCCAATTACATATGTAAAAAATAAGTGCCTAGAAAATGGGGTTTTTCCTGATTGTCTGAAACTGGGTATTATCAGGCCAATATATAAAAGGGATGCCCCAAAGAATGTATTAATTATAGACTCACTTTGCTCAGCGTGTTCTCAAAAATTTTGGAACAAGTATTAGCTGCAAGGCTACTCGGTTTTTTTGAAAAATATAAATTATTTGATATATCTCAGCATGGTTTCTTAAAGGGCAGATCCACAGCCACAGCAATATTTGATTATTTAAACAGTATTACATATGCCTTGGAGAGAGGGGAAATTCGAATGGGAATATTTCTGGATCTCTCCAAGGCATTTGATACCATGAATCATAGCATTTTATCGGGAAAACTTAACCTTTGCGGAATAAGAGGAATTAGTTACAATTTAATAAAATCATACCTAGCCAATAGACCAAACAAGGTAAAACTCAATGATAAAGAGTCTGACATTCTTTTAACAAATATAGGTGGACCTCAAGGAAGCATTCTCGGTCCTCTTTTTTTTTTAATATATGTCAATGACTTACCCAAAACCATAAAAATAAGAGGATTTGGGCTGAAAGACCGCCGGTCGATAGCCATTTAACAGATTAACCTCCTAACACTCATATCATCATACATGTATTATATTTGTCTTATCCGTATTTTTTTTGTCTGTTAATAAAGATGTTGTATACATTTATATATAAGAGGAGGCGAAATCAAAATGTACGCAGATGACACAAATCTGTTTATAAAAAATGCAACAATAGACAATTTAATTCATATCTCCACTGATATATTTAATACATCGCAGCATTGGTTCACAACTAATTCTTTAAAATTGAATCAAGATAAAACAAAAGTGGTTATATTTCAATCAAAATTAAAACAAATAGATTTTAATAATTTCACTTTAAATAGCGTAGATGTCAACATACAATTAAGCACAAAAGCCCTTGGCATAACACTTGATTCTCAATTAAACTTAAAACTAATAAAAAAATGAATACAGTATGCTATACATTGAAACATTTAAAACCTGTATTTGACCAAAAATATTTATTTCACTTTACTTTGCAAACTTTGAATCTCTTTTACGTTATGGAATTATATTTTATGGCTCAAGTACCTTTACAAATAATGTATTTCTTGCCCAGAAAAAGCTCTCCGAATAATATTTTATTTAAAATATCAAGAATCATGTAGACATTACTTTAAAAAAGCAAATATTTTGACATTGCATGGACTATATGTCTATGAAACTTTAATATTTAATGCCAAAAATAAAGACAAATTTAAATCTAATATTTCGGAACATGCATATAATACAAGGAATATCCACCTTTAAACATATCCCATAGATAGTTTAACGTTAACCGAAAAAATCCATCATATTCTGCACTGAAATTGTATAATACCTTACGTCGAAATATACAAAAAATTACAGAAGTGAGTAAATTCAAAACGCGACTTAAACAATACTTAATTGAAAAGGAGCTGTATTCGGTTTCAGACTATCAGCTGTTGTATACGATTTTGGTATTTTTTTATACTTGTAAGCTTCTGCGTGTATTTTAAAATTGCACTGTATATAAGTACATACATATTACATTATGGGTATGTTTAGATAGTAAATTACAAATATCTACTAATTATTATTTATGTATTAGTGTAATAACAATTTATGACGACTTTCAATTTTAATGTCTGGACGTATATGTTATTCGCATGTTTTGATTAACAATGTTACCAATGTACACATTATTTTTTTGAATGAATAAAATTATTATTATTATTATTATTATTATAAAGTTTCACCACACAGTAGCTTCGTCAGGTAGATGAGATTTTTTACTGAGTCAGTATTTTATTGAGTTATTTTTACTTTAAAGAAACTTAGATGGATTTGTAGATAAAATACTTGTTTTGTTCCATAATTAATTTATCAATTTTCTGATTAATTATGGAACAAAAAAAGTCTTTCATTTACAAATCCACCCCTGTGATTATGTTCCATCAAGAATGTAGCAGCGGAAGTATTGATTTTATTTAAAAAACTAATTGTCACGTACTATTTTCTTTAAAATGGCCCAAATAATATCAAACCACAAAAAAATTAACTTATCTATTTTCATGCTGCTCTTCTAGTCTGCATAAATAAAATAAAAATCAAAGTAGAGATATTCACACCTCCGTAAATAAGACACTATGTATTTGTTTATATTTATTGGTCTTAACTAACAGATTTAATTTGTATTATAACATAATTTATAGTGGTTTCACAAGATGGATATTTTTGAAAATAAAAACATTACCATGTTTAAAGGTGTAAACATAATTTCAACTCTAAATGTAAAATAAGCTAATTCATTATGTAAATAAACCGCCGAACGTCTGTTCAAAAATAATTGTTTAATAAATTCTAATTAACTTTTACTTATTAGTTCGCCTTCGTGATTCTTTAATGGCAATCTACTGATTTGATACTTTCACAGGTAAAATCAGTTGTTACCTTTTAGAAAATTGTGAAAAAGTGTTTGCATTTGTTTCTTTCTACCCTAGAACTTTTAGCCAATGGTTCACTTCAAAACATTGATCTTTGACATAACCATTTTTTTTTTATAAATAAGACATGGTTGAATTAAAACTGTAAATTAATTCGCAACATATAAGAATTTAGAATGCTCCAAAGCCTAATGAAAATTCGTGTCATGTGAAGCAAACTACTACACTAATACAAAAACAAATTACACAATTTAAAAAATAATAATACACTAATTTAATTTTTAGCTAGAAGATTGTTTTTTTCATTTATTAAAACAAGCATTATGAAAAAGTAATACATATTAAATATTATATTCTTAATTAGTGCAATTTTTATTTTTTTGTCGAAATAAAAATCATCCATTTGTTCAGCAGCATCTTTTTCAGTTTCTATTTTTTCTTCTTCAGAAAATCTCTTATATAAGATTGTTTTGATTGAGATATCTCTTTAAAATTTTGTCTTCTTTCAGTAAGGAGAACTTTCATTTAGAAAATATAATTTCAATTATTCGACAACGACTAGCCCTTTCACTACGCTTTTTTTAGAGTAAAATCTCGAACTTTATTGTTTTCATTGGTACTGTTCTCTTCTTCTCTGAATTAGTTTGGTTTATTTTATATGCAAATAATAACAACTAATAATAATAATCGTTTATTAACGGGTAACCCTTTTTTTTACAATATTTGTTAAGTAATGATAATTAAATAATAATAGTAATAGTTACATATATAATAACTTCAAATTAAAATGTGTGTAAAAGAATAAATTGGAAATATTAACCTTAAAAATTATAAATTGAATTAGAAGTGAAGAATGAATGAAGTAAATGAAAAACTGCTAAAATATTAAGCTACTCAAAAACAGAAACATTTATCTAGTAACAAAATTAATACTCTTTTTAAATTCCACGAAGGAGGTACCATTCAGCTCAATTCGGTTGTCATTATTAAATTCGTTACCTAGTCGCATTAAACGGTATATGGAATTATTTTCTGAAAAATTTGGGCAATGCAATTTTAAACGAAATAGGGGCAAAAGATCACATGAAAAATATCGAAAGTCCAGCTTTTCTAAAATTAATGGACAACAAACATCACCATTTACTATTTTATGAAGTAAGCACATGCCTAACACATTTCTCCTAACTTCAAATGATTGAATATTCAAGGCATCCGTTATCTACCTATATTCACCTTTAACATGATATACGCCCATTTTGAACTCAATGCAACGCAATTTTTTTTACAATGTTAGTCTGAGTATATGCTGCTAGTATATTCCAATTGACAGCGAACCAAAGAATTGTACAAAGTAACTATATATGACTTACTAACCTGGCGACCTATATGCCAACAAACCCCCACATGCGTCATGCTTTTAGCACAATTTTGCTTATATGTGATTTAAAAGAGAGTTGGACTTCAAAAATTACACCTAAATCCTTGATTTCCCTGGTACGTTGTATTTGTACAGTATCAAGTAGATATAGGAACTCAACATGTTTTCGTAATTTTAAATTATTAGTTAATTTTTCTACAATGAACTAAAGGATTTTAATATATTTAATTATTAAAATTCTTGATCTTTTACACCGAATGCGATTTTATGAAAACGAACTTAACCACATCACAACACTATGATGAAAACCAAGCTCACTCAACTTCACCAGAAATACCTAAAGATAATATTTTGTTCTAAGGAATTCGACAGAAAATCAAGGTGCAGTAATAGATTTGTTGACCTTTCCGACAAAAAAATATGTTGCTTATCGGATATTATATTTTGACTCCTCCTAAGAAGTTGATAAGCAATGGTTTCATTCAAAGTTTCGGAATTATAGACTGCCGAACATTCCACGATAATTCTCAATTAGTTCCCTGCCCCTTGAAGATGGGACGAACAAAACTTCTCTTCCATATGTCAGGAAAAACATATTCTTTAATAAATCTTGAATATAAGATATAAATTCGGTTGACTAAAGTAAAAGCACATTTTTGTAGTACACAACCAGGAACATCATCTTCAGCAATTAGAGTAGATCTCTTAACAATATGAGGAAGAACATAAACTGACGAAAAATTCTTTGCTGTCGCTGTCTCATGTAATGCATTAGACCGAATTATATTTAAGTGATACCCTTAAAATCTTTTTCTTCAAAAAATAAATTTAACAAGTTCCGGTGTTTATGACTAGATTTTTATTTTCTTTCAAATTTGGGAATGATTAAAAGAGTACTTATATAAACAAACCTATTAATAGAATTAGCCAAGAATAGACTATTCTAAGAAGCGTTTAAAATAGCTTTATCTAGAAGCACATAATTGGCATTAGTTTCGTTATTGAGAAACGTATTCAGAAATATATAATGACACGTAGTCTCAAATAAATATCCTTTTTTAGGGCAAAAAGGGCCATATTTTTTATCAATAGAGTGTCATGGAGCAACAGTCACCAGAAGAATAGAGGGCGAGAATGGAAGAACACATATTTTGTGAATTCAAGATTTTCCAAATGCGATCAAAATATCTGTGAAAAATTATGTAAGAAAATTAGAATCTTTTTGTTAGCATGTTGGATAAAGTGAATAATACCTAATACCAAATATTTAAAATTTAAGCAATTCATTTTTCTCATGTTAATTTAATATTCAATGTAACAGGTATCTAATGATAATTACAGGGTCAACTATAACAGGACTTGAAAACAGTACAATTTTTGATAAAAAAATTATTTTTATTGAATGGTAAATCTTATTTGATTAACGTACTGTGTGGTGCTGTGATAAATTTTGCAGATATATGTGATTTATTGGTTGAAGCCCCTTGGTATTATTCCATTTTACATTTGTTAATTTGAAATGACCCATTATATGAAAATAATTATTAGATAACACACCAATGAGTTCTTCCATCTTATTGTTTACATTCAAGGGTGGATAATAACTATAGACACATCATCATTGTTAACAATCATATAAAATTACCATGCATTTAATTAACTATATCGATTAATATAAGTCCTTTTCATTTTATCATCATCAAATCTTATCATCAAATAACATATCTGCTCATGTTTGTGTGAAGTAGCAATTTTTTAGATTGCCTAAATATATTGGCAATGTTAATAAAATAAATAATAATAATAAGTTATTGTTTTACACTTAACAGCTATTAATAGTTTCTAAATAGCATAATAAAATACAAATAAATGGAACCATAATATAAACAAAAGTTTTCGTTATAATTATACTACAATAAAAATAGATAAAAATAAACTATAATTTATCTGCTAACGTAAACTTATACATAACTCACAAAAATAGCTCAGGACATTACTGAATGAGTTTTATTCAATGAAAGAAAGTATAATTTGGCCGACTCAATTGTCAAAACAATACTATAATTAAATCAATTCTAGTTGAATCATTGCACTAAAATGCAAATAGCAAGAGTAATAAATTTAAAAAAAGGAACGTTCGCCCACGCATACTCTTGAAGGGCAATAATTTTCTCTGTAAAATCTGCCATAAATAATTACAGCTTACTCCCGCGTAAAAATACGCGCTTCATTTGAAATTTAAATTAGCTCACCGTTCTATTTTAATAGGCGTATTAGAACGTCGCATTTTTTAATGTCAATTGATTACATTCTTCCAAGACACATGCGTGAATGTTGTGTATTGTATATGCCGTTGGATGCATTTATTAGCAATTAATGTAATTATAAATTATGAGTAGTTTTATTATTTAGTTAATAAATAATAACGGATTGCTTTTACCTACTTTAAGAATGCATATAATGCTGTGTTAAGATATATGGTATAATTAATTAACACAATATTATTTTATATAAACATATATTTTATGTAATTTTATTTACAAAAATAAATTATATAAAAATACTTGTATTGTTGAGGTTTGTGATAGTTCACATTCTTGATAATTTTTATATTAGTAAATAATATTCGATGATACTTTAAAATAATTTTATTGAGCTTTACGCTGCGATTGTTTATATTAGATTTGTGGTGGTTTTGTAGTTAAAGAACTATATAATGTTGGTTAATGAGTTTGAAATAAATATTTTTAGTTTTCTTTGTAACGACGCATTCAATTTGTGACTTTAGTATACTTTATATAAATTTAATTATAGTTACGTTTGTATTATGTGTTGTCTCTCATTTGAATAAAGCATTATATATTAAACTCATTGACTATGGAGGCTTCTACTTCGTTATACATATTAAAACACAAATTAAACACAATAATTACTTTGTTTTGTATAACAGTTATTTATTTATATGGTGACCAATGGTTTCAATACATTCACGTATCATTTTCAAACCGAAAACTTTCTTTCACTTTCGGTTTGAAAATGATACGTGAATGTATTGAAACCATTGGTCACCATATAAATAAATAACTATTATACGAACCAAAGTAATTATTGTGTTTAATTTGTCATTATATGTTATTTATATAAGCTCTAAATTTCACGTTATCTAAGCACTTCGGTTCATAAGTATACTCTTTTAAATAAAAACAGAAAAATAAAATACAAATTTAAGAATATACAAATGGAAATATTCCTAGAAGAAATAATGGGAAATTTTAGTATATAAAAATCAGTATTTATAAATATATATTTAAATAGCATTGAGTGTATTATGTGCTTTTGTGATTGATAAAACCATTCAAGTATTCCGGAATATATAATTAGAGCTATGTTAAATGACACACCTGGTAATATATAAAAATATAAATACTTTACTCTAGCCAATAAAAACATAACACAAATTTCAGTGGTGATTGTGTCAAAAATGAAATGGCGCAAATAAAATATAGCAAAGTAATCATTATAATAATGTTTATCTATAAATAACCATTTTAACTTATTTTTATTAGTTTTACCTAAATTAAAATGATGGGTAAAACTGAAGCAATTAATTGGATTTTTGATATTAATTTTAAAAAATATAAAATTGTGGGGTCCAAAGACCAATGGTCTATAGGCCGTTAACAAAATGTAAATACTGTTATTGTAAAAGAAAAAAATGTGAATAAAGATATATATTATTATTATTATAAAATTCTAATAGAGATAGTAATTAACATATCCATTTGTGTTAAAATATTACATTAATTTATTCCCAATATGTTTTATTATTATGATAAATTTACTATAATTGTTATATTGTTAAATTTTATTCATAATAACTTCAATATATACAAGATGTATCAGTACAGCGGTTACAAACTTTCAGAAAATAGAGTACAGACAGAGGTCGCTACTAAATGGAAGTAGGAGATGATGGTGCATGCGCACAAGCGGTTCTTGTTGCTATGTTGGCTTTGAGCCGACAAAGTTGTGATAGGATGGTACTGACCCAGCGATTTCCCATCGTTTGCATTTACTTTACTCTTCTGAACATTTATAACTGCTTATAATCACAAGTTTCACCGACTATACAAAAAGAAGGTAAGACAAAGACAAAGGGAATCCTGGAGACACTTTTGTGCACAAATTGGATCCACAAGCACAGCACAGCAAGGCTGAAAATATTTCTCCAAGATCTAAAGCTACTGCCTGGAACAATATAAAAGGTTATCCTGACAATTTCTGGAGACAATGGATATACTCTTAAGAACTCATTATCTCGTTTTTTTTTGGAGTAATGTATTAACTAACTTAATTTATAAGTGCGTGTTTATTGGAAACCTTTATTTTTCGGATTTTTATTCACAAAAACAAAACAAAAACATACTTTTTCAAACAATAGATTAAGAGAATAAGAAACTGAACGATTTTTATTTAAACAAAATTTTTATACACACTTTTTTACGCAACTGCTAATTTGGTATTATAATTGTAATCTTTTTGGAATTCAAAATTTTAGCGGAAACATTTTTATATACAATTATGAAGGATAATAAAATTAATAGCTACTGCCTCGAATAATATAAAAGGAGGATGGCAGTTATATTGACAATTTCTGGAAACAATAGAACATGGAGGACAGGGATGAAGACATGTAGGAGAAACATACCCCTTCAAAAGAAGATTAAAGCATAGCCACCAACATAATAACAGGACCCAAGATAATCTGGGCCGTTCAAAAATTCTCACAATTTAAGTGTCCAGAAATGGATGGATTTTACAGAACTCTATTTATATGGAAACTGAAACCTATTCTCCAACACCTGGTAACTCAGTTTAGGGAGTGAATAGCTTTTAGATATTCTCCCAAACTGGAGAAAAATCAAAGTGGTATTTATATCCAAACCAGGCAAGGAATACTAAAGCAATGCCAAATTATTCAGATCGGTAAGCCTCACATAGTGACCTTGAAGAAGTTTTCCAATCGGTACATCAGGGACCATATCATAAAGACGAATCCTCTTCACCCAAATCAACACGAGTACATACCAGAACGCTCAACCGAATCAGCACTCCACTGTGGGGTTACCCATATAGAGCTTTTGACAAAGCCTCTTTCAACAGCATAAAACAAGCTCTCTCAATACTCGGCTTATAAAATGGATAAAACAAATGCTACGCAAAAGGACGGTTCAAATATCAATAAGAAACTAAGACTCCGAAGCAGGGATGACCCGTGGCCGTCTATATGGAGGAGTACTATCTCCTCTACTTATAGACGACTTCTGAATGAAACTAAATGAATCTGAACCATCAATATAGTATAGAAATTACCCTCTCGGTAATTCTAAGACAGAGATGATGCTATTCACCAAAAAAAAGAAACCTGACAGAATTAAGCTGCCCAGGGTATTCAAGACTACTCTAACTATGGCTTCACAGGTAAAGTATCTGGGGGTTATCCGAGATCCTAAACTGAACTAGAGTAACAATTTTCAAATATAGGCAAATATCGTTCTGGCAGTCTCAGATAGCAGTTGGGAGATTATGGGAATCAGCTAGAAACTGTAGAGCTAGACTCAAAACTGCACCAAGTAAACTATAATACATCCAAAGGCTAGTACAGGGTAGGATTCAAAAGTAATGAGCATTCGTTCAAAAATTTATTGAGCCGATCGGTACAACTGACTAATACAATTTAAAATAGGAACCTCCTGCATCAATACATTTTTGTATGCGGCTTTTCAATGACTCAAAAGATTCCGCGAAGGCCTGTTCCGGGATGGCTGCAAGGGCTGCCTTGACATTTGCTTGGATATCCTCGATCAAGTCGAAATGTTTTTCTTTCAGCGCTGATTGTAAGAGTGGAAACAAGAAAAGTCAGGAGGCAACACGTCCGGACTGTAGGAAGGCTGGGGGACCACAGAAACGTTGACAATCCCAAATCCCTGTTCAAGCTTTGCTAATGTTTCAGAAGGAGACTTGCCCAACCTAAAGCAAAATTTGATCGCGCATCGTTGCTCTAATGAACTTTCCATTTCAACGTGTCACGCACCGCCTTACAGGGTCTTCCGTTAAGACCGAAGCAACCGTTCTGAAAGCTCGGAGGCAATGAACTCGCATTGCGCTGCGAAGCTGCGAGGTGCGCACGCGTCAGTATAAGTGAGGCTATTTTTTTTCTTGAATTAGTTTCTCATGTAGCACGTGATGAAACATTTTGTAATAGAAATAACACAATTTACGCTTGGTTTCAATCAAATAATTCTTTGATAATGACGTAACTGTCGAAATTAGTCAGATTAAATAAATGAACAGTGAAACAAAACAAGCGTAAATTGTGTTATTTCTATAAGTGAGGTTTATTACTTTTAAAACTTGCCCTTACACCACACCGACGTCAGCAATGGAGGCGTTATTTTCATTTACTTCCCTGAATTTACACATCAGGAGATGGCCCTGAGTACAACGCTAAGACTAAAAGACAACTGCCTGGTACCAAGGTTCTAAATATAAGGCAATCCTTAGAAGAGCGGCTCAGGCGGACGCTCTTCTAGGGGATGTCAGGACCGTGCTACTTCGACCTATCTTTTCGAAAGACACTACACGTCACAAAACTCTGAGGCTAATGAAGGAAACTATACATACAAGGGGAGTTCAATAATTAATGCAACACATTTTTTTTTCTCGACTATTTTTGATTCAAAAACCTAAACAATTCGTGTGGAACATCCTTCAATATTCCCTCTTCGTCTCGTATAGTTTCATTGATGTCCAATAGGTGACAGCGCTATGCGTAACTATTAAAATGGCGTCTGTAACGGAGGTGCGTTTCCAACAACGAGCGGTGATTGAGTTTCTTTCCGCGGAAAACCAAGGCATCTCAGATATTCATAGGCACTTGCTGAATGTCTACGGAGATCTGGCAGTAGACAAAAGCACGGTGAGTCGTTGGGTAAAGCGTGTGTCATCATCAAAGCAAGCAAGATCAAGCAAAACTAACTGATCACCGCGTGCCCGCCGGCTGTGCACAGCTGTGACCCATGCAATATCGAAGCATGCGAACACTTTCATTTGATAGAAACGTGGTTTTCAGAGTTAAGTGAAAATAGATTTGATAATTACAAAGAAAACAATGGTAACACTTTCTTTCACAAAATCTCATTCGAGATAATCGATGGATCACAATCAAACACGTGGCTGCTCAACTGGACGTCTATGTAGTTCTGTTACAATTGTTCACCGATTGGAATATTCAAGGGTTTGTTCCCGTTAGGTCCCGCAATGTCTAACCGTAAACCATAAAGAGCAAAGGATAACCATATGTGTGGAATTACTTGCTCGGTTTGAGGCTGATCGTGATAATTTTTTTGTCAAACATTGTTATAGGCGATAAAACATGGCTTCATCAACAAAACGGCAATGAATTGGCGTCACATCCACTCCCCTACCAAGAAAGAGTTTCAAGCCATACCTTTAGCTCGTAAAGTCATAGCTACGGTCTTCTGGGATTCAGAAGGGGTTATTCTGTTCGTAAATTGAAGAAACGACTTTAGAGTGTTCGCCAAATATTAAGGTGGCGTAAAGCTGTAACATTGAATGGAGATTGCGTTAACAAAATAGTATTTTATAGCAACAGCAGTGGGGAATAACATGGTGTATTTGAATACTGAATAAAACAACCCCTGTTTGAGAAAAAAAATGTTGCTTTATATATTAATTCCACTCGTATATTGACGGATATATTGTGCCGAACTAAATTTGGAACTAAAAATACCATTGGAGGAACACTCTAAGATCATCTACGCCCAACACTTAAGTAGCCCAATATTGTGTTAATCTATCCAGGTCAAATATAAAATCACGGACTGAAGGAATTGCAGTACATAGGAAAAATCACTGTGGAGAGAATGTGGGAGGAGAATGAGAGATTCAATGTGACGAGCAAGACCATACGGAAAGTGTAACAGAGGTCAATTCTAATGTATGGAGCGGAAATGTGGGATTTCAGATGAAAGAGAGTATGAAAGGAGTACAAATATGGTACACGAAGAGAATGTTAAGGTTTGAGAAGAGTACGCCATGGTATGTAGTATACCAGGAGATGGACGCATGTAGTGTATGGATGGATGTAGTGAAAATAATGGGCAAAGTATGAAAAAAAGTTAGAATACATGGACGGAGAGAAATTACTAATGTGATACTAAATGATACGGACAAAATAGAGTGGAGACTCAGTGGGAAAAGGGTAGATGTGAGATGTACAAGAGCGTAGGCTGGTCCAACGAAACAGTAAGAAATGGCAGGAGAGGCAAAATATTTGAAAGTTTAGTAGAGACGATCCTGAGGGATGTGGATAAACAAGAAAAATGGATGAATATTGATTAAAGCAGATACAATCTAAAGTATAAAAAAATAGCAGAAGGAGTGGGCAAAACTGAATACTTGTATGAAAGAGAAAGTACTGATGACAAGGTATAGATGCGGCAGTGAAGCATGGGGGAACCGTTTTTGGCTGAATGAGGAGGGGAGATTGTGTCAATTGTGTGGAGTGGAAGAAGAAAGATGGTAGCAATAAGGACAAGGAGAATTGAAAAGGCGTACGGAGGCAATGGGCATAATAAGGAAGATAGAAAAGAAAAAGTCATGTGGAAATAATTAGTTTTCAGACAGTTTTGTGATGTATGAGATAATTTGTGTAATGGAAATGATGCCAATAAAGGACTAATTAATAAATAAGAAAAATCACAAAAAATATCTCAACTTATGCGAACCATTTGCTCTTCTATTACAATTGAGAACTTTAGATTCCCATATAGAGAGAAAAAGAAAAGAAAATTAGACTTAGAAATTAACAAATGAAAAAATGGTTTCCTGCTTAACAAATAAACATAATTATCAATCTCCAGACTTATAAAAATATCAATCCCACCATAGTTTCCAGATTTCCAATGTCACTGCAAGCAATAAATTTGCGAAACAATTGTCGTGAAAATAGGTACAATTTTTTGAATAACAAAATCTGAACTAATGCATAGTGCCTTCAATATAATGGAGAAATGGTGTACAAACAACGCCATCTCAGTAAATCCAATTAAGACGGTGCTGATACTGTTCACTAACAAAAAGAAACCGGATAGAATACTAACTCTGGCTTCACACTTAAGTATTTGGGGGTAATCCTAAATCCTAAACTGACTTAGAGTAATCATCTTCAAACCGAGATACAGGAGACGCAGTATCGGAGAGTTGGGTGATCATGGGAACTATCACCCAGAATCACCAAGTGGCTGCAAACTACCGTGTTACGACCGGCTCTAAACTGCAACAAGTAAGCAACAGCGCATTCAACGTCTAATATGTATGGGAATTACTGACGCTATGCGCACCATACCGACTTCAGCAATGGAGGCGTTATTGTTACTTTCTTCCCTGAATTTATACATGCAAGAGATGGTCCTAAGTACAGCGCTAAGAATAAGACAGAGAGGAACAGGTGCATGTATATATGGTGCTGAACTGAATTTGAAACTAAAAACACCTTTGGAGGATCACTCATTCAAGGAGAACTCACAGAAATACTTAAAATTAACAGTATTGAGGATAGAAAAGAAAACATCTGCATTCACACAGACAGTAAAACCAGTCTTGCTATCTTAACACATCCAAAGGTCTAATCAAGACTAGCAAATTAATGTTTTATGGCACTTGAGATGGCATCTGTAGATAAGAGAATTGAGCTATTTTGGGTCAAGGCACACTCAAACACGAGCCAGAATGATAAAGCGGATGCTCTATCAAAAAAGGGTGCATCTTTGAAAACCGACAAGAGGCCTGTACTCCTATCCAAAAACAATCTCTCAAACATACTGCAAGGCTTGACTCTAGTAGCACACAAAGCAAGGTGTAAGAACGTCTCAACGTGCTCATTACGGAAAAACAATGCAAACACCAGCTCTAAACTGGCCCAATATTGTGTTATAATACCTAGATCAAACATAAAATCACTGACTGAAATAATTGCAGTGCATAGGAACAATTACAGAATAAAAAAGTAGGTAATTACTTATTACTGACAATCAACAGATTTGAAAAAAAAGCATCCTGCTAAACGAATTAAAAACATTGTCAAACTCACTCACTTATAAAAATATCAAACCCAACACAGTGTCAAGATTTCCAATGTCACTACAAGTAATACATTTGCGAAACAATTGTCGTGAAAATAAGCACTGTAACTTTTTTTTGCTTGAAGACCTGGAATCTGGAATCTTGGACCTGGATCTTTTTCTGAGTAATGTATTAACTAACTTAATGTATAAGTGGGTGTTTATGGAAGCTTTTTTTTATTTTTCGGATTTTTATTTATAATAATGAAAGATTTTACAACCTTTTTCAAAATATAGATTAAAATAACAAGAAACTACTTTTATTTAAATAAAATTTGCATACTCGTTTTCTTTGAGGCAACTTGATATTCTAATTGTGATCTTTTTGTAATTCTAAATTTTAGCGAAAACATATTTTGTATATTTATATACAATTAAGAAGGATAATAAAGTGACAAATTCTAAAGAATAAAAGAATTTAAGACTATTTTTGATTACAATTATATTCGTCTATATGAAAATCTACCCTGGCGCCAATACTATTGAGATCTACCTATATAATAAAACAATCGCAATGATCATAACAATGGTTGCGACCGTTACTGCGTGGTAATATATAATGTAATGCCTATAATCCCAGTGATATAATTTAGGCTAATAATAACTTTTTACTCGTTCTGTTTTCGAACTTTTTGTTATTTCTTTTCTGCCGAAGAAAGTGTTTTCGTAATGTTAAATAGTTTTCCCGTTTTTTCTATTTTATCTTATCTTCTGCATCCACTCTTCATTGTTTCTTTTAATTTGTCTTTCCTTCATCTACTCCTGGTAAAATATATTTTTTTTAATTATTTCATTTACTTATTTTTCCGTTATATTAAATTATTGTATCTAAATATCTGTTGTGTTCTACTTGTTCCAATTTGTTTTCTTCTATGATTATTGTGAGCTGATTTTTTCCTGAACAATTGCGATGTTCTTCGTTTTATCAAAATTTATTTTCATCTTGATTTTAGTCAATTCATTATTTAATATTTCCATGTTATGCTGAAAGTCTTCTTCTTTTTCTGTCATCAATGTTAGCTCTGTCAGCTGCATTATCTACATTTGTCAGTGTCCAATTTTTACTGCTTTCAACTTTTACTTTGCTTACTTCATAGCCCTTACTTAATACTAATGTAAATAGTAATATGACTTTAGCATGCATTTCTGTTTCATTCATTTCTTTATTTCAAATGATTTTGAATCTACATCCTTCATTTTTACTATTTTTTTTTTTCATTATTGATATATTTTTAGTATATTTATCATTGGTTTTCCTTAACAATTTCTCCAGTTCTTTTCATATATCTTCTCTTTCTATCCCCTCAAATGCTTCTTGTAAATCTACAATACATATGTGTAGTTCTCTCTTTATTAGCTTCTCGCTTATTTGTCTTATTAATATCGAATCTGCGTACTTTTACCTCTTCCAAATCCATTCTTCTTTGTTTCTATTAATTTATCTTTCCCCGTCTACTCCTGGTAAAATAGAAAAGGTTTCTTAATTATTTCTTTTACCTTATCCCCTTTTATATATTCTATTGCCATCATATTATTATCTTTTTGCGACTCTCCTTTGCTTTTTTTTCTATTTTGCTCTCTTCTATTTGTTATTCGGTACGAATTTTGAAATATTATCGCCATCTTTCCATAATTTTCTCTTCGTCAGTAATTATATTTCCATATCTGTCTTTGATGTTCATCATATTGCATACTTGATTCTGTTTTAGTTGCTTTAGTGGTTCATAAAATATTTTTTTTAATTATCTCTGTAGTTTTCATTCATTATATTCTCAAACTTTGTCCACGATTCCTCTTTAGCTTTTTTAATTTGTACGTATGCCTCTATATTCTTCGTAGTGTATTATTCATTATTTCTGGTATTTAAAAAAAAAATGTATTTACCGTTTTCACTTTTATTTTCTTCTTTATATCTTCTGTCCACCATCCAGTTATATTTACTCTTTATTTCATATTTTTGTTATTCCGCAGCTTTATTTGTAACTAGAGAACATATTGATTAAATTTATGCTTTAAGTGTGACAGACACATTTTTGTTGTGTTATATCTTAATAATTTGAATAAATGTTTCCTCAAAAACTTGCTGTTTCTATTATGGTTCTGTTTATTTCAAAAATCATTCTTCTATGTTGTAGAAACTATATTATAGTTTTACACATATTACTATTTAAGGTTCACGATTTAAACTTTCTCTATGTTCTTTAAGCATTTCACTAATTAAGAACATATATTTAAAAATTCTTAGTAGTATAATAAAATATAATTATAGGTTTTATTTATATTTTTGTAATCAGTTATTTAATACTAAATAATACTAAAAAGTCTAAAACCTAACTACTTTCAGGACCAGAAATTTCTTATGGCCTTTGGTCCGGATGATGAAACTTAGAGCCTTAAGGCGCAAGGAAAAGATACCTATTTTCAACTTAAGTTTTAATTTCTCACGACTTTTCTTTAACTCGTATCATTGACTTTAAATTAGTTTCTTTTTTTCTTGTCCAGTATCATAATATGCTTAGAATAATTAATAATATTAGTTAAAATTTAATAAGGTGAAACAAAGTGATTCTTTAACACAAGAAAACATGTTTAAATATATTTTATATTAAACTACACTATATTTTATATAAGTACACAACAGAGTTTCTCCGTCGTCTATGAATTTAACAGAATTGGCGTTTTAGAGCATGATAGGAATTCACCCTTTGTTCATGGTTTTACCATGAATTTTACAAATTCATAGTTCGAACGAACTGCTGAATATGTATGTAATAACGTACTCCTTTGATAATTTTGCTGTAAAACTAGAAACCGTGCCAGGAAGCTGGGAATAAAAAATAGAACACAAGCTTTCAATCCAATATTCCCGCGAACTATTTCATATATTCATACAAAGGGGCCTTTGTTCACTTCTGCTTCTACGTAATAGATAATTAAGTTGTCAATTTTACTATTGCACGATTATAATGGGATTTTAAAATATAAAAATATGTTAGTTAATTGCAATATCTATTTTAAAGTTTTTAAATTGCTTCATATGCTTTTCCTTGTATTTTATACTAAAATTTTACTTAAGTCAAATAAATAAGATTCACGAATCCAATGATAATGGAAATGTACTTTTGGTAATTCAAATAAAAGTGTAAAGAAAGGTAATTAGTGCTTTATTGGTCAGATTATATACACAAAGAAATTGATATTTCGAATTGATTTGATTAATAATTTTAGTTTAAAAAAACAAGATACTTAATGTTACTTTTACACACAATTTTTAGGAATGTAATCAACCCTTTTATTCACAACTAATATAACGCACAGTAAAATTATCTTAAATAGGTGAATTAGTTGAAGTATATTTCCAATCTGTATTTAACCGCTATGGACTTTGTGAAGGTCATCTCAAATCTAAACCAATGTCTCTTGTGAATTTGAAGAAAAAATCCATGACGTAATCAAAGCCATCACGGAGTTTACCTGCCGAATCCTAATAATATATTTCTAGTTTAGAAATTAAAAACACTTGGTTTGTTTTAATTTCTAATAAAGATATTTCAAAAATGTTTCAACACGTGTTAAGTGAGCAATTAATTAAATATAAGATATTTAAATGAGTACCACGAAGGTATACATTTGGACGATATTATTTTTAAGAAATAAATTTCCAAACTGTTTAATTTAATAAATAATAAAGACAATTTCGACAGACTCAATATAAACATTTTTTTGAGACATTTGTTTAGCAGCTTTCGTCCTAAGGAAAATAATTCTAAATGATATGGACATGATTGAGACACTGAAAAATAATAAATTAAAATTGTTACGTTACTCACAGACAAAATTAGGATTTCAATCTTAGAATATAGTTTACGTGTTAAATATTCTGTCAGTGGCACTGGATTAAAAACGTTTCTTTTTATTCCATCAGTAGAACCAGTTTTTTGGAAGTAATTCAGAACGTCGTAAAACACTGGTAATTTTTCAATCAAGTTGTATAAGAATACCGCCATCGAAAAAAAAAAAAAAACAAGTTTCGCCGCCCAATAATTTCATTCTCGAAATCGTAATTCATTCGCCATGATTTTGGAAAATGTTAATTATTATCATTCGGTTTTATGTCCAACATATTGAAAGAGGATGCAAATGTACACCTAAAATTTCATTTCTGATTAAACGGGTATTAAAGTAAGCCGATATTTATGAGGATGTTAAAAAGGGCAAATTAATTTTTAATTTTGCGATACACTGAGGATCTCGTCTTTTATATAACGACATTTATCGTTCCACTTTCTTGGAAATTAATTTACTCAAATCATTAAATTTAAATTATGAGGAAAGTGTTTTAGTTGATAATAACGGATTTTATGCGTTTAAAATGCAAACTAGTGAAATGTGTCTTGTTTGTGAAATAATTTTGTTTTCTATTTTATGTTTAATATGTTTCAATAAATGATAATGTTTTGAATTAAAAAATAATAAATATTTATTATCTCTATTCATCCTATTTAATTCTATATTATTTATACTTGAATGTATAAAATTAATGGCATTTTAGTTTGGCGAGGGCGATTCATAAAATTAAAATGTCATTGACCAATGTCTAAAGGTTTTGTCGCATTTTATTTTAAATAATCTAGTTTAAAATCAATTTTTGGTACTAGTAAATCTAAAGTATTCTAGAAGTTTTCTTGAGATACACTGTCAAGTTTCTGAAACACTTTTCAGCATCTTGGTCAATCTTTGATGTAAATTCTGTTATTAAGATGTTCAAACCTTTCCTAAAAATCTAGAGATGATGTTTTATCTATAATTTTTTTAATTGTATAATGTGTAGATAAAATAAACATTGTACATTATAACAGAAACTTAAATGTACAAATAACCCACGGCAAAATGACCTCGTAGTTAATAATAACTAATAGTATTGTACGACTGCTATTAATCCTTAGTTTTCTCTTATTATTTATTAACATGAATTGATTAACTCGTAATCCTAAGACAAGAAACAAGAACAACAACAACATCTCCTTTCATCAGTTAGCATAAACTACAATTATAATCAAAAAAATTTACTTTCAAGTCTAAATTAAGATGCCTGGGAAGAATACAAAGAAAAATGTACGAAAGAAAATAATATGAGAGTCGAAGAAAGAAAAAAAAAATATAACAGTATTGAAATATAAAGGTAAGAACAAAAAAATAGTATAGAACTGTAAAAAGAAAAATCCATTTAACATTCAGATAAACTATCACTACTTATTGTGGATAAACATGAAATTGAAAATATTAAAGATTAAAAATGCGAATCAACAAAACCAGCCATCCACATTCAATGATACATTACATTTAACTTGTTTTTTTTAATCATACCTTAAAATAGGCTTAAAAAGTTCAGACTAAAGTAGAGCAAATATTAGCAGTTAATATAAAGTGTATCTATTTATACTAAAAAACCTACTGCCTCAATATCATGGTAAAAGAAAAGCTTGAGTTAAGGGATATATTGAGAGGACCAGAAATTAATCAAAATCACTTCAATGAGCTTATTTAGTTTTAATGGTTACGTTCAAGCTTGGTTGAGAGTTTTTATTCTACCAAATAGGAAGTATGTTAAGGCCAAAAATAGAATTGGATATTTGCGTCATTATTTGCCATTTTTGTTCAATGAAGGCAATCGAAGCAGTAAAAAAATCTGAAAGATGCCGCACAAAATGATAGCCCCAAAAAATAGATGATGAATTCAAGGTGATGGTATATTCATAACGTCATCAAACAATTGAGGAATTATCACTGAAGATTGGCTGTCTATAGTCTACAGTTAAGGATTATCTTCCTCGCGTAGGCAAGAAAATTGTGTTCTTGAGCTGATGGAGACGGTACTCAATCAATGGCGTACACACTCGGTAGAAATAATACAGGGCAAAATATGTAGTTCACATTGGATCTTTTACCTCAACTATTCGCTAGAATTTGCGCCATCGAATTTCCTAAAAACTTTTAGAGTATAAATTTATAGGTGGGAAATTTTAAAATGTTGAAAATGTGAAAACACACTTGAAAAAGTTTATTCAGTGAAAAATGTATTTTTTTAAAGGAAACCGAATAACTGCATTTATACTGACAAAAAGTCTTACAAACTTATAGAAATTGTTTTGCTAAGTAGAAGTGATATATAAACTTTTTCATCTACAAAAATATTTGCGTTCTCCGTTCGCCCAAAATTTAGTGTTTTCTAATAATTTAAAAAAACAACAAAATGTGAAACAATATAATTACAGCTTTATAAAGAAGTAATTACTATGACTACAATTATAGAATTGTTAAATTCCATTTTTATATCAACAGTAAAATAATTACACAAGCTATATTATATGATTATGCAACAATTTTTGGAGACTTTAATGTAATTATATTAGTATATGATATTATATATAGTGAATATTGGAACTACGAACCCGTTTTGTTCTAACTACTATTTTATCAAAATCATTACATACCTAATATTAATAAGAAATTCTAATCATCTAAACATAATATTATCTTTTATACATTCGGCATTTAATCTTATATATCCTGTGCCCAGTTTTCTTTCTCTCTTCATTGGCCCACATGTATTTAACTCTTCTCCCTACTTAGTGCACTTTTAGCTCTCAAAAATATTATATTCACGGTCTGAAAAACATCCCTGCCTTTCCATATATACAGCAAATGATTAACGAACAGCCCTGTAACACATGAACCATCTTAGTCCTAAATTTATTTGTCACATTCATTCCCACTTTCGCAACAACTCACGATTTTTCATACATTGCTCACCTCCTTCGAAGGAAGAAGGGAAGAAGGAAGAAGAAGATACACTTCTAATCCTTTCCATCACTTTCTTCCCTCGATCCGATTTCTGGTTCTCCTCCACCTTCTAAAGTATTCGATAATAACTCATTATCCTCTACTTCTGATTAATTAATGGTTAAGGCGTTAACTTGGTGATACATCATTAAAATTTAAGCAAAAACGTTTACTTTGTTGATATCACACTTTAAAATGTTTGTTGATATCACACTTTAAAGTATGATATCAACAAAGTAAATGTTTTTGCGTAAACTCTACTTCTGTTTTTAGCCGCTTTACTATGTTAATGGTAATTTTGTACTCGATACATACTACTGATGTTCTTATGTAATTGTCTATGTTAGCTACACTTTAAACACATTGTCACATTAATGGTATATCTCGCTAGGATACTTGAAATTATAAAACTCCATAGTAAACCTTCGTTTTCCTGTCTTCAACTGCGCTACGTTAAAGAGATCTAAAGTAAATCAAAACCAGTCTATAGCCGTTGTGGCAGAAAAACAATAATTCAATGTTTTTAAATATTCATTTTTATGATCCACTTAATTAGGAAAATTTTAAGCAATGTGTTTTTTTTTTCGCATCTGCACATTTGATATCAACTTGTTAATCCTTTTATTCTTCATTTTACTTGTATTCTTTCACATCTCAGTTCACAATCCGTACATTTCAAGTGCTTTTTATCGTTTAAATTCTTCAGACAATGTTCTACCTCCTCTTGCATAATCGTTTAACTATGTTTGACCATGAACGGCCATATATTAAATTACATAATATAAATCAGAAATGAACAGAGGTTGAACTTAGTCTTTTATACTGCTTGGGATCTATTTAACGTATTAGGGTCCAACATTAGTACTCATCATGACTTCGTCCCAAAATCCTTGGTATCGCCTTTCGATTTTCACTATATCTTGGTTGGTGTAGCCGCTCTCCTTGCTCGTCGCTCGTGTCGCCCAAGTTTTGTGGGAAAAATCCAAATTTGAATGCAGAAAATATATCTTAAGAAACATTCGAGCTCCTATCTTTTGGTAATTTTGCAAAAAAATGTTAATACTTGCTTGTAATCCGGTGATTTGTAGTTAACGAGAAGGCGCTTTGTAAACTTTAGATCAGCCATAAGGCAGCCTTGAAACTGTACTTAAAACCATCTAACAAACGCCATTCTTTTCGATCATCGCATCAATCATAAACCGTATAATGCCATTGTAGAAACACATGTCATTTTCTATTTTGAAGAACGACAAAATCGCGTGATTTCTATTTCTGTATATAATGGCTTGTATTTTATTTTACATAACTAATTCTTTAATAATTTCCTTTACATTTTTTATCCATTTTTGCAGCTACACGTCTCTGAGTCTCTTTATTTTCAAAATTTTCTAGATAACATTAAAACATGCTCACTGGTTATAGCTAACTATTAGAAAGGCTTGTAATTTATGATTTACTTCAAGACCTTCCTACTATCTTCACTTGTTCTTTTGAGAATATGTCTTCATTTCATAAATAGTATTATACTTCATTTGGGCAGTCTCTACCTACATCACTCCTCTTTTTGAATGAAGATATTCTTCATCAACTACGTACACGCTTTTCCTTTTACCTTTGAAATAATTAGAGATTTTTTTTTCTAGAATTTACAGTTTTTGCTCAATTTCGTTATTTATTTTAATTTTGTTGTTTTTGTTTTAGATTTGGTGTTTTTCATAGTCACTAGAAAGTAAAAGATTTTTATATTTTTAATTTTTTTTCTTTATATATACTGACCTTTTAATATGTTTTTATTTACTACTCGTATAATTTTATTATATAGACTAAGATTATTTACTTTCCTAATGACATTCACATCCACTTCAAATGTATGCTCTAGCAATATTTTATCTTTTGTAAATGGTGGCTTACGTGAATAAATGATTGATATTGATATTGATATAATTGGTTTGTTTGGTGAATCTTAAATATAAACCTTTTATTAACATAATGTTTCATCAACTGATCAATGAGAAACAAATATATGATTTAGCAGAAAGTTTAGAACTAGATTTGACCTCCGTTTTAATAAAATAACATGAAGCTCTATATTTACGTATCATCTGTTTGGTAGATTTTAAGAAAAAGCATAAATTCAAATGCGTTTTCCTGGGAACTATATTTGCATTTGCAATTTTTGGGTTACGTTCAATACGATACAACTCTAGACATTCAATATTAGACAAAGACAACGCAAATTTTATATATAGTTTGCGTATGCGAACCGGACATGAATCCGTCGCTCTCCTATGACATCGAAGACGAAAACGATAAGACGGTCGTCGAGGTGTCATGTAAGCATCCGGCCCAAGATGGCGGGGGTAGTGCAAATTAACCTCCACCACTCCAAGGCAGCTTCTGCTGCTCTGCTCCTTCGCCTAGCACACAGAGGGGAGGGCATCGCCCTTATCCAAGAACCCTGGATAGTGGGGAACTGGATCTGTGGACTAGGCTCCAAAGAATATAGACTATTCTACATGCAGGACTCGGGTAAGCCACGCTCCTGCATTCTTATAAATAAAAGATATAATGCTTTTATCTTTCCAAATTTCAGCAACAGCGACACTGTTGCTGTATCAATGGAGTACCAGTCCTACACGCTATGGCTGGTCTCCTCCTATTTCGCCCACGATAAAGAAATCCCCCCCGAGGGTCTGAGTGGGCTCCTTGACGCAGCTAACCGGGAAGGAGCCAGCGTCCTAATTGGAGCCGATGCGAACGCCCACCATAGCATCTGGGGAAGCTCGGATTCCAACACAAGAGGTGAGTCACTTTTAGAATTCTTACTTACTTCCAACCTCGCCATATGTAATGAAGGGAATACCCCTACCTTTATAACTGCTAATAGACGAGAAGTTCTGGACATTACTCTAGTCACCGAACAATCGTTCAACATTATCAGGAACTGGAAAGTGTCCTCTGAACACTCCTTTTCTGACCACAGATATATCGAATTCAACCTTGATATTCAAATGCAAGACTGCCCCAGATTTGTAGACAAAAGGAGAACCGACTGGGAAAAGTATAGAACTGCCCTATCGAGTACTCTACCATCTGAGCCACCCATACCCACCACAATGGAGGAGCTGGATCGGATGGTGGAGGTCTTCTCCAATGCATGCAACAAATCAATAGACACTGCGTGTCCCAGTACGCCAAGAAAAGGCAAAAGCAAACCTACTTGGTGGACCCCTAAACTAAACTCCCTAAGAAAGGAGTGCCGTAGACTGTTCAACAAAGCTAAGTACACCAATGAATGGTCAACTTATAAAGACAGTCTCAGAAGCTTCAAAAGTGAAGTAAGAAAGGCCAAGCGGACGGCATGGAAGTCATTCTGTAACCAAATCGAAGACACTTCAGAAGCATGTCGACTGCGCAAAATTCTTTCTAAAGATCCTGTAGTCCCAGGTTTCGTCATGAAAGAAGACGGCACCTGGACTAGCTCATGCAAAAAAACGCTCGAACTTCTGATAGACACTCACTTCCCAAGAGGAATAAGCAATGAATCCATGTCCACAGAAACTTCTCATTCTCAATGCCCCGTTCACAAGATCGTGAGCACAGAGAAGCTTATATGGAGCATCAAAAGCTTCAAACCTTATAAATCAGCTGGGCCAGACGGCATCAGTCCAGTTGAATTGCAAGAAGCCCAGGACATAGTTATACCATGGCTGGAAACCATGTTCGTGGGGTGCCTTAACTTCTCGTACATCCCGAGGATGTGGAAAGAGGTGGAACTAACTTTCATTCCCAAAAGCGGGAAGATATCCCATACAAGACCAAAGGACTACAGGCCCATAAGCTTGTCCTCATTTTTACTCAAAACACTAGAGAGGTTACTTGACATCTACATAAAAGGGAGCATAAACCCCCAGTTGTTGTCAACCTCGCAACATGCGTACACCAAAGGGAAGTCCGTGGAAACAGCTCTGCACTCCCTGGTTAGTCAAATAGAAGGAACAATGGGCCACAAGGAATACACGCTGGTGACCTTCCTCGACATCGAGGGAGCGTTCAACAATGTGTACCCTGAAGCCATTGAGTCCGCCTTAAACGCAACTGGAATTGAGGCAACAGTTGTCGACCTCATAGGCAAGTTGCTCCGAGGAAGAAACATCCGTTCCAAACTAGGGAACTCCCGTATAAGTAGGCAGGCGAACAGGGGCACACCACAGGGCGGGGTCCTTTCTCCCCTACTCTGGAACCTTGCGTTAAACGACCTTCTCTTAGATCTACGCAACTCCGGATGTAGGGTAGTAGCCTACGCAGATGATGTGGCCCTAGCCATCTCAGGGAAACATCTCAATGTAATGTCCCAGCTCACACAACGGGCATTACTAATACTAACTCAGTGGTGTGAACGATGCGGCCTAGGCGTAAACCCACAAAAAACTGAGCTAGTTCTTTTTACTAAGAAGCACTAAATCCCCAAATTCTCACCCATCTTAATGGGAGTAGAATTGGAGATAAAAGAACAGGCTAAGTATTTAGGTATCATACTGGACCGAAAGCTCAGTTGGAAACCTAATATCCAGGAAAGAGTACGGAAAGCCACCGTGGCGCTGTACTCTTGCAAAAAGACGGTAGGCAAAAAATGGGGCATGAAACCCAACATCACCTACTGGCTCTACAAGGCAGTAGTAAGGCCAATACTCTACTACGGCGTATTCATATGGTGGACTGCTTTGGACAAAAAGGTTCACCAGCAAGCATTTGGGAAGGTCCAAAGGTTGGCAACCCTGATGATTACAGGAGCTATTAGGACATGTCCCACGAAAGCACTGGAAACAATCCTCAATCTGACCCCTGTGGATCTCCTCGGCAAGCAGATTGCGCTAACAACAGCATTAAGACTGAACTCAATCTGCCGACTCACCACTAATACGCGGGGACACAAGAATTCTCAAAGAATTCCCCGGTGTCCCTAAGAATATTGACCGCTGTCTACCGATCCCTGCATTTCATAACAAGTTCTCCTCCCAGATCCCTACCAAGGAGGACTGGGCGGTGGACAAAGATAATGAAGCAGGGACACTACACGTCTTCACGGACGGTTCTAAGCAGGACACAAAAGTTGGGGGAGCAGTCTTCTCCGAAGACCTGAAGATCCGACTATCCTTCAGACTACCAGACTACTGTAGTGTACTACAGGCAGAAGTAATCGCCATAAATACTGCAGTAGAATGGCTAAGGATCAATAGGACAAACGCAAACCGGGTCCACATTTACACTGATAGCCAAGCGGCAATCAGGGCTCTAACAGGTGTGAGTAGCACCTCAAAAGTGGTATCTGATTGCCGGAAATCACTAAATGAACTGGCAACACAGACAAACGCTCAACTCATCTGGGTGCCTAGCCACAGCAACAACCCGGGCAATGACACAGCGGATGAGCTGGCTAAGAATGGAACGAAGCTTCACTCGTCCTCAATAAACCATCACCCAGGAATTCCCTTAGCGACTAGCAAGGAAATCCTAAGTAATATCATCCTAAACCTAACAAACAAAAGGTGGATGAATGAGAGCAGCTGTAGCACAGCAAGGCAGATTTGGCCACGCTGCAACAGCAAAAGAAGCGATGGCATCATCTCATTAAAGAGACATGACATTGCGCTAACAGTGGGAGTCATCACGGGACACTGTCCCATTGGCAAACACGCAGAAAGGTTAGGAATAGCCCACAACGACTTTTGTAGAGGGTGCCTCGACGAAGAGGAGGAGGAAAACGTACTCCACTACCTCTGTCAATGTCCCGCGCTGGCCGGAATAAGAGATTCCTCCCTAGGCCGTTCCTTTATGAATGAGCTCTCTGACATCGAGACAACCGATGCCAGAAGCATAGCCAGATTCATAAATGGCTCCAAATGGTTCCCATAGAACTCAGGAAAGGGAAATTGGTATCACAACGGGCCTATCTAGGCCTAAGTGTGCACCTCTTCGTGGTGCTGCCACACCAACCTAACCTAACCTAACCTGCGTATGCAAAGATGAATAGGCGTTACCTATGTTATGTTGTATAAGAGAATATTAGAAAGGTTAAATAAGAGGTTAGAAGTTTTAGGAATTTGAGGTTAATATGCGGAATGCAGAACTATCCGCATTAAGAATATTTAATTAGGTAGCCTTCCTAAAGTGAACAAATAGAATGCAGTTATTGTAAAAAATTTCCCTTTTAAATTTTGATTGCTGTGACAACTGACATACTTTTATTGTATGTTAGACTTCTAAAATATCGATCTTTAACTAAAATGTTCGACTTGAATGATTGACCATGGGATTTAAAGGAAAATTTATTATCTATTAGGATTCCCAAATAAGTGCAGATTTAGAAAGGGTAAATACGAATTTCATTTATTGTAATCAAATTGGAGTTATTAGAAATATTTTGATGGAATAGAATAAATAGTAGCGTTTCCGTAGGATTTCCTGGAATTCTCAACATTAAATACCACTTCTAGATGCAATTAAGATTGGAGTAATGAAAGAGCTGTTGGCTTAGAGTTCTGATGTTCCATAAGTGCGGGATTATCTGCTAACTGTAGAGCATAAAATGAGGAATTCAAAATTAGGTGTATAATAAAGGAGATAGAGGAGATCTCTGGAGAACTCCTTCAAAAGAAGCCCACTGTGCTAGACTGAGTCGAATGCATATTTAATACCTAAAAATACAATGGTTAAATATTTTTTTATATATTTTGAGCGCTTCTGCGCCGCAGTTTCACATTATTACAATGTAAAAACTGCAAAAACAAAAATTAATAGTTGGTCATATTAACATTTAGGAGACTTGACATTTTATCTTGCAATAATGCAGGATAATAAGTGTTAAAGTACTCGTTTTAAATAAACAAATCTAATTATACAAATAGAATATAGAATAAGTATAAATTGACAAATATCATCATATCATGGATGATATTATAATCCACATATTAGTCCAAACAAATTTTAAAATTTTTACATTTCGATTCCAAAAATCTATCATCCTAGTTTAATTAGTGAATATATACAGAATAAGTCACTTCCGATTAAGTTTAGAAATCTAATGCTAAAACTATACTAAAGTATTTTAAAATAAGAACTTCATATAGTATATTAAATGGATGTAAACTTGTTATTTCGAAACTTTATACAAATACGCAACTAGATGTTTGGAACCTTGAATATAATTATTTATTCACATTAAGTGAACACCATCATTTCCACAGCCGATCAACAAAAGCAATACATTTCTCCTGTAGCTTATTTTCAGTCAGAATTCATCGACCTTCACGTATCAAGTCTGGGTTTACTTTGTATACGTGTTTTGTTTGCGTTTTTAGCAGCTAATTAATCAGGATGTTCCGGATCTTCAGCCAGTGACTTATTTTCATGGAACATCATCACCATCATCTTGTATATACTTTTTCTTTCAGCTCATTGCTTCTTTAAATAAGCCATGATATACTTTTCAATTTTAAAAGGATTCTTAATTAGGAAGAAATGAAGGGTGGATAGAAGAAGATGAAACAGCTAAGCCAAATTTCTGTCGGAGGACAGAATAGACGCAGGACATGTACGTGTAAGTAAGAATAACGAAGAAGCAAATCAAACATATAGGTAAATCGGTGGTAAACTAAGAAGCTACCGAGATATGGGCGTACCAGAAAAAAAAAGAAGAAGTAAACGGATATGTAATACACACCAGAGAAGGACTGAATAGTTACTGGTGGCATATACGTTACCATAAGGAAAAAAAGTGAACTAGAAAAGCAAATATGTTCAGGAAGCTAATGGTGGATTTAGAAGGAGAGGTTAATTTTAAGGGGAATAGAGCATGTAAGGATGGAATAAAGAGTTGTTTTATTGATTTATTTCCACGGAATCCCTACTTCCTAGGCAAGTAATTTTACCTACAGTGGTTAGATTTTATTTAATTCTAGTTTTAAGTAATGTAATACGTTTGTAATACAATTATTAAATAAATATAGGTTTATAAAAAGCTCCCTCGATTCCATAAATGGATAAATAAGAAATACGCCAACTGTATATTAATAATTCCTCTTTAATAATAATAAATAAATTACTGATAAATTAATATAAAGTCTATGACTGATAAAGGGCAAAATAGGCAAACAAAAAACTAATAAGAAAAAACTCAAAAAATAAAAAGACAAATGAAAAGCAAACGAACAGGGTCAGGAATATGAAAACAACATCTAAGTCGGAAAAACAAAAAACGACAATAAGGTTAGAAGATAATAAAATAGACCCAACAAAACGAATCTAAATAAGAATAGGCACGTGGAATATAAGAAGTTATGCAAAAAAAGAACAAATAGAAATATTGGGACTAACGGAAACAAAAAAAAGGAAAAGGAATACAAAGAATCAATGGAGGTTACTGGTTTATATGGTCGGGGATAGAAAACACTGAAAAAGCAAGGGGGGAGTAAAAATTATAATAGCACCAGAAAGAATACAAGAAGATGCAAAGAAAAAGGACAAGGATATATTCTCCGAGAACATACAAATAGAAATAGATCAGGGTACAGAAAATATAATGATTTTGGGAGATCTAAATGAAAAAGTGGGACACCAAAACAGCGGTATAGAAGACATTTTAGGGAAAAGAAGGAGAAGATACAAGAAACAATAATGTAGGAAGAATAATACAAATATGTTCTGAAAACAACATAATAATAACAAATATATCCATAAATTCATGAGAACACAGCAATTCAGAAACGATAGATCAGTGATAGACTATTATATAATTAGCAAAAATAATTGGAACAAGGTAAAGGACATAAGAGTAAAAAGACAAGTAACTCCCTATTTTTACTTACCACCTCTTACTAAGAATGGATATGAAATTGAGATAAACAAAAACCTAACAAAAGACGGAAAATAGTTAAAATGAAGAAAAGAGTGGATAAACTAAAAGAAGCACAAATATAAGAAAAAGAAAAAGAGTCACTTCAGAGGAAATTTAAAGAAAAAGAAAAACGAAATAGCATTGAGAGCAAATGGGAGACATTCAAAATAATTATACTAGAAGCAGCGAAGGGGTGCTGTGCAACAATAAAACTAGGAAACACCAAAAACTATATTAAAGACAAGTACGGAAACAAAATCACAAACGAAGACAAAATTCTTTAAAGATGGCGATAATACTTCGATGATCTGACCGAACAAGAAACAGATGATAATGGAGTACATGAGATAGAAGAAGAGATACAAAAAGAGACAAATATGGTAACGATAGAAAAGATAAAAGAGGAAGAAAGCAATTAAAAAATTAAAATAACGGAAAGGCGCCAAGAGTAGTTGAAATAACAGCAGAAATGATAAAATAGATGGGTGATAGAGGAATGACAGAAATAGTGGAATGAATGAACGAAATAGTAGAAAAATGAAAAATCCCAAAAGAATGGAACATGAGAATAATACTTCCAATATACAAGAAAGAAGATAAACTCAGTTGCAAAAATTACAGCGGAATCGCGCTAAGCATACCAAGCAAGATACAAACAAGAATATTTGAAAAAAGAATGAGGGACCAATTAGAAGAAACAATAGAGATTAATCAGTGTGTATTAAGAAAAGGAAGAAGTACTCAGGAACAGATATTTATAATAAGACAAATAAGCGAGAATCTAATAATAAAAGAACAGACAAATTCATATATGCTACGTAGATTTAGAAAAGGCATTTAACAGAATAAAAAGAGAGGACATATGGAAGGAATTAGAAAACAGAGAAAAGGAAAACCTGTTAAAAAGCATGTGTAGAGAGAACAAAAATATAGTGAGAATGAATAATAAAAAATCAAAAACATTCGAAACAAAGAAAGGGGTCAAACAGGGATGTGTGCTGAGTCCACTGCTATTTACAATAGTACTGGACAAGGCAATGAAATAATATAATGAATTATCCAAAATCAACATGAAAATAAACCTTGACAAAACAAAAACCATGAATAACACCGGAGGAGAAAAAGCAACAAGTTGAACACTACAGATACCTAAAATCAATCATTGAGAACAATGGGAAAATTGAAAAAGAAATAAATAATAAAATAAAATAGGCAAAACATCAAAACTATTTAACATGTTGAAAAATACGTTATTCAACAGAAAAGAAATTACCAAAAGCACGAAAACAGAAATAGTTGAGAAAGTTATAAGACCCACCTTGATATACAACAGCGAATCATAGACAATGACAAAAAAATTAAAAAAAGAATAAACGCGATTGAAATGAGGTTCCTTAGAAAAATAGAAAATAAAACCAGAAGAGACAGGATAAGGAACGAGATATACAGACAGAACCTACGGATAAGACCAATAAATAAAACAATAACGGAGGGAGAGATGAGATGGTACGGTCACATCTGCGGAATGAACGATGAAAGAAACACCAAGAAAATATATGTAGCACGAGCAACAGGAAAAAACCAAAAGGAAGACTAAAGAACGATTGGAACATCGCAATAAGAGAAAAGGTGCAAAGAAAAGGGAATACCTGGGAAGAACTAGAGAAATCAACAAAGTAGAGAAAGAAATGGAGGAAATTCTATTACACAAATTAAATTAATGCAAAGAAGAATAATAAATAGAAATGTAAATGTATCAAACGACTAGATAGATATGAAAGAAAAAGAAAGACGAATTTACAAATAATTGATAATTCATCACAGAATTCAACTTAGTAGAAAAAGATTTTAACTTACTTTGTGATATCTATCAATCAATAATATTTCGCTATTATATTGTTTCCTTAAAATAAATTTTCCTAATTTACACCTTTCAATGGTGCATATTCTTGATTGATATAAAAATAAAAAGCATTTACTTAACAATATAAACGAAAAACCCTGCCTAAAACGTTTTATCCTTACAATTTCGAATTAATTTGGTAAATGATAATCCTTCCTAATCATAATACATCATAAAACTCCTGCCTACCATTTATATTGAAAATTACTTTCGCCCACTAACAAAGGAACAAAGGAACGCACCGAACAATACTGAAAATGGAGTAATCAATTCGCCCAATACAACTGGTACAATCGGAAATAAACAACGCGATTCGTAAATACTAAGGGAATTTTATCGTAAATACGTGCAACCGCAGTAATTACATTTACACCGCGCACTCGGCACTTAATTCCGTGCCGTACAAAAAGACACCGAAATCGTTTACACCTTGAGTTATATTCATCCAGGCGCGACTGTACATTTTCAATATCTTGAGGAGATCTGTAGTTTATTACAAACCGCGGATCGTAAGTTTATTTTGATAACATTGAACTGAAAGTTCAACTCGCCCGGTGATTCACTGTTATGCATAACTAAATTAACAGCTGCAGCTGCAAGCGAAATCATTCTTCGATGATAAATAATTCCTGTGGCTGCGAGCTGAAATGGTATTGGCCAATAATAGGATTATAAATAATACACAAACATATCGCACTTGTAATGTAATCGAGAGTAGACGTTTAATCGAGACAGAAATGACGTATATGATTATCAGAAAGCTTGAGGTTGAGGATAGATATCTAAAAAACTGATATTTTAATTCTTGAATGTTAAGTGACGATTTGAGAAAACAGTTTAAAATTTATTTTTGATAATGAGCAATTTGTGGTCGAACAAATTTTCTTAATGTGTTTTCTCCAATTGTTTTTACTTTACATATATCTATGTTCTAGTAATCTAGGCACTTTTAGTATTCATTATTACTACTAATTAAGGCGTTATCTATAACACAAAGTAGTCATTTCATAATTGCCTTTAATTACTTTAATTATTTAAAGTAAGTACATTTTGTAAATAATAAAGAGAATGGTTGCCGCCGTTACTACGTGGTAATCAAATAAATTTGTGTTTAAAACATAGTGAATTTTTCAATTCAGTGTATTGTAAATAATATTAACATGAAGCGACAAAAATGAAATATCACTATTGTTAATAAATATTATGGATTGAATAATATTTTAGATAATTATTATAAAATTTTATAAAACGTAATATATATAATTCTGTGCAATTAAGGTATTTTTAACTTACATGAAATTGAGCTGGATTATCCTTAAGTATGAACACTTCAGCCACTCACTATGTAGAAACACTGAAAACAAAACAAACAATAATTAAAAATCTCACTAGCACGAATAATTGCAGTTTTATCGCAATTAACCCACATTGATAGTATTTAAACTAGGTTATGTTTTTGATATCGGTTCGTAAGGCAGACCGTGAGTTTCTGCGTTTACATTGGACAATATCCAAAAATAAATCCTTTTCGAGTCGAGTTATGCAAGGATCGCGGTAAAAGCAATACATTAAGTTATGACACGTGTCCCGCTATTTCCAAGTGGCAATGAAAGATGTATACGATGACCGATTAGGTCCCTATTGTACAAAGTCGTAATATGAAAATGCAAGTGTATTCCTATACAAAGATAAATTACTTGCTTGATTTGATTTTAATAATAAAATTGGCGTATTTCATTAAATATACAAATACTAGCCAATCCAAACAAACACTTTTGCACGCCATTGACCCAAATTAGTTATTTTTGCACAAAAATAATATTTATTTATCATTGTAACTTCTAAATTTTAATAGACAAATTAGAAAAAATGAAATAATCAAATTATTACACAATTTTAATTCTTACTGAAAATAATGACCTTAAAAAATATATCTCATTACTAATATTACCTTTATCCGCAAATAAAAACTGGTTGCCATAAGTATGAAATTTTTAGAAAACAATTTTATTCCTATTAAAAAGCGATGAAAATTTAGAAAGATACAATAAAGATTAATTAAATTATCACCAACAATGAAACACATAATCAACCAAAGCAAACCTAATCTTTCATCTTAGTGACTTAATTATTATTGTTGAGTAGAAACATTATAATTTACCGACTTTAAAGTTGAAAAATAATCGGTAGAAGGGAGGAAGTAGAGGAGAAGGAATCGAGTTGGTATATTAATTTATTCTTTATTCTTTATTCTTTATTGTCTTTACTTCTCCTGCTTACAAAATTACAAAATATATAATATGCATACATTCAATATAAAATAAACAAATAATTTAGAGCACAGGAGTCACGGGCGGAGTTCACTGTTTACCAATGTTCTTCCACTCAAACCCACGTACCTCCGTAGACAGGTGACACACTTTCGTCATTTCCGGAGTTCTTTTTAATTATTTTTAATTTGTGTTGATGCCACTTGCTTAGGAGCTGGTAGCGCAATATTTTATTCTATGTTGGCGTAGTTGGTCAGAAAATATTGAGAATATATATATAGGGTTGAGTCTTTTAATACACCAGACTATTGACTGTAAATATCTTGTTTCACTTGTAGTTTCGGATCTATATCATTAACAAAGGAAATTAAAATGGATTAACAGATCATCAACTTTGCTTACAATCGACGTATCAAAAACGTCAGTCATTTGGACTCAGATCTACTGCTTTTCCTTTGTTTAACTACATTGTAGTGCATAGCTGTAATGGTGCAATAAGAGGTTTCGTGAAAAATGTACAATGGAACAAATATTTAGTAAAGAATCTCGATTTTGTTCATATTACTATTCATCTGCTTCCATGGCCTCTTCGTTCGCCAGATACAAATCGAACATATGTTTTAGTTATCCAGATTCTAAATAATCTATAATCGGCTATATGGAATAATATACTTCAGTTTATTATAAATCCGCTTATTTCAAGTATGCCTAACCGATTAATTGTAACATAGAAGTCGCCTCATTACTTTCGTGCTTAAATTTTAATTATTTCTTAATAGCTTAATGACAGACAGTTACTAACAAAAAAAACTATGAAAACTATCTATATAAATTATCTAAGGATATCTAATATTTTTCACAGTTAACTAATATTAGTTCAGTCCCTTTAGCTATTATTATATCACGCTTTAAACCACTATTAAAGTTAGCAATCGAAATCTGAACACAATCATATTATAAAATACTGAATTTATTTAATCTAATTCCTAATTTTTGTTTTTATGCTCAAACCGAAAATGTAGTCATTTCATTAACAGTCACGTATTTCTCAACAAAAATGATTCAGTAAAACATTATTAATTCGTTCTGGAAAACCTAAAAATTAAATTAAAAAAAGATATATAATTTCTTAGTAAATTTATAAAAAATAACACATACATATAGTCTTGTATATTAATCAGTCCTTTCCATTTTTGGTTACTGGAAGTTAAATAACACCTCTAATGACGAGAAAAAAAGAGAAACTTCGTTGTAAAAATCCCAACCCTACTGGCATCAGCTTGCTTTGGGTGCCATTCTAACACCATTATTTTGACATCCTCCCACTTCTTCAAAAGATCTCTAATGGCAGATGTCGGCATTGGTCCTCTTTGGTCTTCCTCTTATTCAGAAGGAGACACATTTCGCTGGGTTTCTTGGTGTTCTTCATTCAAGATTTCTTGTCGTAGGTTCATATTAATATTCAATTATGAGCTCTTATATGTCATCCTCATTCAACTCAAATTTCAGATCTGTAGCAGTTGTCAAAATATTATCTATAATTTCAGGGTCTCCGTCTCCTTGAACGAAGGATAGGCACAGCTTTCGCCAAGCAGTTAACTGTCGCTGCGTGACTTCTGACCACGCCTTTTGAATGGTACGAAGAACTTTAAGAATGTCAAATTTTTCTTTCTTTGTCATTGTTGAGGAGAATTGGCATGCTTTAAAACACCGACCAAACGGCGCGCGAGTTTACAATTTCTTGAAACCCGCAATAACCTCCTGATCCATCTGCAGAATCAGCAGTTGTATTCGGCGGTAAAATCTAAACTGTCAGCCAGGGAAAGTCTGTCAGCAAATTATCTTTAAGGCCCTTTGGGTGTCCTAGTGTATTATCCAATAGAAGCAGTACTTTCAATAACAAGTCATTGGTATCAAGGTAGTCCTTGATGCTCGGGACAAAAACTTCAAACAGCCATTCTTTGAAAAGAGCCTCTGTGATCCATGCCCTTTGATTCGATATCCACATTACTGGCAGTCTTCTCTTGATTATGGATTTTTTTAATGCTCTAGGATTCTCAGAGTAGTAAACTAGATGTGGTTTAAGCTTCATACCACCACTAGCGATAGCTCCCAAAAGTAACGTCAATCGGGTTTTCAAGGGTTTATACCCAGGAACACTTTTCTCATCGTGATGTAAGTACGGTTCGTCATGCGCTTCTGAAACAAACCAGTTTTATCAAAATGAAATATTTGTTGTGGACGATACCCTTAGGTTTCAATGAATTCTTGAAATTTGGAACAGTATTTCTCAGCTTCTTCTTGTTCGTGTTCGTTGTCCGATTTGTTAGCAGTCCGAACTGTTCGTTAACCGATCACACATTGTATACTTATATCATAAATACCATCCGATTAAACGAGATGCATAAGTTATTATTCATTATTTGAAAAGTCTGAGAATCAACAAACTTTAAAATGCTGTGAAACAAATCAGACCACTTCAACTCTGGCTCAACTCCACATACAAATCAGCCACTAGATCGACTTCGACAATACGTAAGTATTATCTAATACAAAATACCTCTTTACACTTTAGTTTATTAATTATTTATGTGTTAACCTTGTTATTATTTGTATAATATATGTTGTATAATTGCCCTGTTACTGGACTTCAGTCCGTTGGGTTTGAAATAAATAAATAAACAAACACAATTATACGAGAAACAGCCACGATTTTAATCCACCATCAATATATGATATGATATGAAGAGATATGAATTACAACGCCTCCCAAAGTAGTGGAAATATATTTTAAACAGAATAAAACCTAAAATAATTACAAAAAATGTCAGAAAACAATATTGAAAATACAAATACGCTGCTAGAAGGAGCAACAATACTTCGACTAATCAAGCGCAGCCAAAAGGAGGAGGAACGTAAGAGTGGGAAACTCAGGGAATATAACACAAACCCGACCGTAACCCATCTCGGATCATTTCCCTAATCAAATCCTTCAACAATTCTGCATCCGACCCTGACGATATCCCCTACTGCATCTTAAAACACCTTCCGCCTAACCCCATTTCATCCTCTTCCTAATCTTCCGCCCTTGCATCGCTACTGGATATTTCCCTACCCTCTGGAGAGACGCTACAGTCATTATGATTCGCAAGAACCGTTCTCACACAGTCTCCTACTCCGCCGCGAGTTCTTTTCCATTCCATGTCTCGCAAGGATACATATTATCGCCCTCTCTTCATTCCCTCTTTTTACGATATCCCCCACACTAAAAGTTCACTGATTCAGACTTATGCTGATGACACTGATATATGAACCTCTCACAAATTCTCGCACTCAGCTGTTTCAAATCTTTAAAAATCGTGTGCTCCTTTGCGGAAAGAGCCCACTACAGGCATCTATCAATTAGCGCTTTCGTAATCCAATACACCATCTTCCACCATGCTCACCTCCATCAAAAACTTCTTCCTCATTTCTCCCCCGCAGTCAACAATCACCCCCTCTGCCCACAAAACAAAATGTCCTGTCTTGTGATCACCATCAAAGAAATCTGCAAAAAAGTCTTCGCTTCGTTAAAATCCAGTCTTTCTGACCATACCTCCTATATTCAACCCCGTACCTATAATGCATTTATCAGACCCATATATGAATACCCCCACATCTTCTTCACATCCTCAACTTTCTCCCGGCTTACCTCCTTCTTTCTCGAACGACGTCTCTTGAGGAAATACAAAATAAGCTTCAGCTTCGGAAATCACTTCTTCATTTGAGACAAATTTCTTTCCCGAAGCATCTTTTTCATATCCAGTAGTCTCTGAGGACCAAATCTTCAGAGTACGGTGGGTAGGGTAGGTAACAATTCAAAGTATAATTCATCCCATTTTTCTTGGTTAAACAGCACTTTTGCACGTGGGGTCGGTTTTTCTTGATTTCTGCACTCAATCGATCCAATTATGCTATGTAATATTCAATATTGATAGTTTTGCCTTTTTCAAGATAGTCGATGAACAAAATTCCATGCGCGTCTCAGAATACGAATGCCATAATCTTGCCAGCCTACTATTGAGTTTTTAGTCGTTTTGGAAGACTTTCACCGGCTGTTGCTTACTCAGCTGACGATCTTTTTGATCCAAGCGTATAGTGGTGGATCCATGTTTCATCCATTGTCACATATCGTGGCAAGAAATCCTTTTTATTTTGCTTGAACAGCCCAAACAGCGCCCTAAATCGTCGACCGTTTCTGGTCCGGTGTAAGGTAAAGATAAAAATGTAGTCTTAATAAGACTCATTTGTTGTAGATTTTACGAAATATTTTCGTGTATTTCTCTAAGTGGGTATTTTCCTTAATCCCGAACGTAATTATTTCCGTAGAATTCAGTAATCCATCTCAGGTATAAATTCAGACCTCCAGTCAATTATATTTCATTATTGTGTCAGTTGCCGTACATACCTGAGGAAGATATTTATATTTCATTATATTTATTTTAGTAAACGTTTTTATTCATATTTGAAATCAATTTTATAATAAAGCTGTACTGAAGAGATCGAGAGATCGAAACACGTGTATGCAGATGGTTATAAACTTGAGTATTGAATTATTTAATTGCTTTTGCTGATTTATTTTTATTTACATCAACCTAAATTCGTTTCTTGTTCCAAATTTATTATAATATAGTCACTCACAAACTATTTAACGTACATTCAATCATTTTTAGTTCATTTTACAGAAAGAAATACGTTCAAACTAATGTTGATTTGATAGCCTTGCTATTTTGTAACACGCAAGTTTGTTGCTTATTCGCGATTTTTATTCGAACAACTGACAGAAATTTTTTATGACAATGGCCATCACTTTTGGTGTTACTTGTCATATAATACCTCAACACCCGCATTACAGGAGAAACAGTTGTGATAGAAACTCGCCCGTATCTATGGATTGACTAAGGATTGTCTTCCAACGCCTTCCAAATTCGTGGAAACATATTTTAAACCGAATAAAACCTAAGCCAATTACAAGAAAAACAATACCAGAAAACAATATTGAAAATACAACTATACAAAATACCAATACGCAGCGGCAACCAATAAAAGAACGAACAACAACATACCGACCAATCACGCACAGTTAAAGCAGGAGGAACACCGGAATGGGAAACTCGTGGAATATAAATATGATACAATCCCGACCATAACTCATCTCACCTTACATTCCCCTAACAACGATGTCACTCCTGAATTGATCACTTCCTTAATCAAATCCTCCAACAATTCCGCATACCCTGACGGTATCCCCTATTGCATCTTAAAACACCTTTCAGCTAACCTTATCTCATTCCTCTCCTTAATCTTCCCACGCTTGCATTGCTACTAGATACTCCCCCCCGCTCTGGAGAGCCGCTAAAGTCATTATGATTCGCAAGAAGACCAACGATTCCCCTTTAACCCCCTCTTCATACGGTCTCATCTCCGTGCTCAACACCTTGAGCGCATCATCTTTTCCTAACTCCTCAACTCCTCCGAATACCACATCATCAATCAACAAAATGGCATCCACTACGGGCGCTCCGTACAAGATGCAATATTCGCTCCGCCAACAGCGGCCATTACACTGCTAGTGTATTTTGCAATATTCAAAGAGGCTTCGACACTCGTCTAAACTAACACTCCAACTCCACTAATCCGAATAAATAAATCGTTTCTCCAGAATCGTTCCTCACTTCTTCACGAATTAGTTTCCATTCACCCTCCTTGGTGGTGTCCCGCAAGGATACATGTTAACACCCTCCCTTTTCTCCCTCTTTAATTACTATATCCCCATCCTAAAAGTTCACTCATTCAGACATATGCTGATGACACTGCTCTATAGACCTCCCACAGATTCTCCAACTCAGCTGTTTCAAAACTACAAAAATCTCCTGTACGGCAAGAGTCCACTCCTGGCATCTATCCATCAACCCTTTCAACCACCACGCTCACCTCCGTTAAAAACTTCCTCCTTCTCCTTCTCCTTCCTCCCTCTCCCTTATAGTAAACAAACCCTCTTTCTAAAAAACCAAAATTCCTATCTTGGCATCACCATCAAAGATATCCGCAAAATTTTTCAGACTCATTCTTGAATACCCCTATATCTTCACTTCATCCACCTTCTCTCGGCTTGCCTCTTTCTACTCTCTCGAACAAAGCCTCCTGAGAAAATACTGTCGTCTTCTATCAGACACTCCCAGTAAAATTGTAAGGTTAATAATGCAAGAGTTTTCGGCAACTTGTTATATAATTTTATGGAGCTATAGTAAGGACTCTTTTCAAGCATAATGAATTTGTGAAGTTTACATATATTCTATCCCATGCCTAGTGTTGCTTATACTCTGTAGACTGTTATTATAAAATAAAGATTTGTGTTTCCAAATAAATTTGTTCCTAGTATGCAACCACTGCCCCTTTCTTGTGGCTGGGAGGTGGAAAATCTTTTATAGACTGAGTGTGGGACTCCCCAGAATTACAGGTATGCCCACTAAAAACCACCTCCCCAAGTCGCCCTGACACCACACGGAACCGCCGTCTGGCATTATTTCACGGGGTAGGGTATCGTCTGCGTCGGTGATGTGTGCGTGTGTATGATGAGTGTGTGTGTGTGTGCCACCCCGCGGAACCGCCGTCTGACATTACTTCACGGGGTGTCAGTGTCGTTGTGTGTATGTGTGTGTATGTGATGAGCGTGTGTGTGAGAGATGTGCGTGTGTGTGCAATGAACGGCTCGGGTACGTGGGGTCGCTACTCCCAAATGGCTGTGCACGCAAACCATCCCTGCGGGAGAGTGAACCTGCTCTGATAAAAACTAACCTCCCCAGATGCTAACCACTAACCACTGCCCCTTGAAGAGAGAATAATTCAACTTATCAGTAACTTCACCACTTAACCCCATAAATAAATTCCTCCGAAAACAGCTCCCTTACCATGCAATCACCACCCATCCCTGTTGAGGCCACTCTTGAGCTGACAACGCAAACCCCCGCCCCGAAGCTGACGCCCTCGTGCCCAATTGTTTAGTGAATCTTATCCCCATAACCTAATATTAAATAATACAAAAAAAGTTAAAAGAAGAGAAAAGAACATAACGCACGTCGAGCAAACAACACTACTCACATTAAACAGCCAGAAATGAACCTACTCCTCCTTCTACTATACTACCCATCCCATCTCTCCTGGCATCAGCACCGCTAACATATCACCATGCCTCCAAAACCAGGACCCACCGCCGGATCCACACAAGTCGTTTCCATCCATGCTAAGAAGCCAAATTTCACATCTTCTTGGGTTTAAGCCTACAACGGCCAAGAAATCAAGATGCCACGAAAGACCGTAACTCCTTAAATCACACAAGCAAAATCACTTGATGAAGATGGCAGAGATATCATTGAAACGTCGTGCTAATAACTTTCAACTGGACACGTGTTATAAACCCCTTAAGAAACTACTTTTACGAAACCAGTTTGTTGGGCCTACCTAAAGCCGCGCGGCATTTGATTTGTATTGTTCCGTTTTATTATGGCCGCATATCGTGAGATCTAAATTAACTGCAAAAAATCCGAAGAAATCTTTAAAGAACTAGTATAAATTTACACAATACAAACCTCAATAATAACAAATAGATTCTTTAAAATCGTAATGATACCACCATTATTATCTAAGGAAGAAAATTGATACACTGTATTCGTTGGTGAATAGTGAAACATACTCATTGCATATAATTGATTGCTAAGTAGACAGTAGTCGTTGGGCGTCGTTGCGTTTGTTGAGATTATCGGTTTGATTTTCTATCTCGATTGCCTTGAGGAGAATCCTCTTGGTAAAATGGTCTGATACTGCGATGGAAGTGGTATTGACAAAATGTATCTTTTCTTCTTGATACTTTTACTAAATATATAATACATTTTTTTTGCCTAATACTATTAACTGAAGAGCCTAAGAATACCATTGATGTTGCGAACAAAATATTGAAATTTCAAAATAAACCAAATGATTTTTATAAATATATACATCAAAAGAATATTATAATTAAATTATATAAGAAGATACTAAAATAAATCTAAAAATATTATTAATTGTAAAAGCTTTTGCTTGCATTCTATTTTAGAACCAAATATGTTACGTGGCATTAATAAAAAAAATGTTTCTATATAAACATATGTCTTCCTTGTTATTAAACGTTTGACATTAATATTTAAAAGCCTTTAATAACAAAATTAAATAGCAATACGTAGAAGGATTTCTCTGACAATCAAAAAATTCCTTACTTTAAATAGGGAGAAGTAATATACTTGTTGTGTTCCATGTTTATTCAGATAAAACTGACACTATCATCACGATAGAAACACTAAGATGCAGATGAAAATTAGTTCAAACTTTGATAATGATCTGTGAGGATCGAAACACGTACCGGTTTAATCTGATATAATAAACAAGGAATACAAGAAGTATATTACTTGTCCTTATTTAAACTTTTTGTTTAATCGAGAGAGTAGCCCAACAAGTGTCCTTACTAATTTTTAGAAGGGAGATTTCTCGACCACCTAATGAGTCCTTACCAGATATATTGACAATAACTATGAGAGTATTTCGTCCAAGTTTTGTTTCTTCTGATAATCCCAAAATATGCAATGTCATTGATTCAACAGATGATATATATGACTTTGAAATTTTCTGTATCTTTGTAGTGTTCTTTTCAAAAAAAAACTTTTCATCTTAATAACACACTTATTGTATTAATTGATACACATTATCATATATTTTAAGGACCTGTCAACAACAGCATCGGACCAGTTTCAACCTATTCGGGTCTCATGAGCGCAAGGCAGTTACGAAGAGGGAAACGCACTATGGAGATTAAATAAAACTCCAGTTCTTCGTTAAGGATAGGCACTATTAAGGTGACATCTATTGCCTAAACATTGCATTGATTTCCTAATATATGAATTTCAAAATAAAATTTAAAAGAAGAATCAATAATAACATTTACAAACTAACCCAACAATGGCAGATAGTTAAGAACTTTTTTAAAACTAGAATATCAACACAATCACCATCGAAGTTGATATTGATTCAATAGTTACCATTTAATCTATCATTCTATCTATCATCTCACACTATCAAAGAAATATAATACCTTTGCATAAGTATAAAGAACACAAGTCTACAGGTTCTTTGTATTTTGACAGTATATATACAACGGAAAAAATAATTTTCATAAAAAGTATTTAATAGAATGTAGAATGTGACCCCACTTTTACGACTTTTGTGCGTTATTAATATAGACAGATTAAAAGATGTCTTAGGGTCTACTCTGAATCTTTGGTAATTTTTCACAAATTTCAAAATCTTTTTAATGCAATAATAAATTAAATAACATTGTTATATTCAAGTGTAAACTTTAATAATTATGAGAAAATTAAAGACGTGCAAAATAAGAAGCTATATTTTTGAAGATGCAACTTGAGATGCTAATTTTATACGGAAGATCTTTTCTTCTTTAGGTAAAGCAATTTGTGTGCTCTTTTAGTCCTCATCGAATAGCCTGAAGTAATTCAGCTAAGCTAATTTAACTATTAATTTTGAATATAGCTGTAATTTACATAATACGTTTGTGTAGTTTATGACGATATGCTTATTCTTTCATTTTTGTTCTTCATAATTTTTTCAAAACTCCAGATATTAGATGGTAAATATTGTTAAATTTAGCATAAATAGGTGTGTATAATAATACCAGAAGTATATATCTAATTACTTAATATTTGGCGACTAATTCATTAATGTAATAAATGTACTTACAATACATATAATACTTTGTAAATTTGAACATATTTCTAATCTTGTAAAGCTAGATATTGAAGCTTTTTATAAGTATGTTAAATTGAGCTTCAAATAAAAATTATTTTAAATAATAATAAAATTTCACTACTAGTGTCCTATAGTTACCTACCATACAGTAATATAACATTTACACAATAGCGTCCTACCTATGCAGTCGTAATCAATTGATTTCATTAAACTTAATATGCAATGAATCCTTTAGAGAACACCGACTGACAGTTGAATCGCAGCTAAAGCTTTCAACGCCTCCATCCAAATAGCACTTCCACAGGCAGTGTTACGTTGCCCTACATGCCTAAAGCTCTCATTTAGTGCACGTTTCCGGTTTAAGTTAATCTAATATAGATGATAAATTATTCCGTGTATGTTAACACTCGGGTACGAATAATATTAACTGTTTGCATATTAATAAAGTCGTGAATATGGAATTAACGGTACCCGTAAAGCTCGTGGCTCTCGTCGTTTCAAAATGTAATTATTGTGCTTTAATCTTTGACCCCTGGCAAAAAGATATGATTCGTTGTAAAGCTGCGTAATATAAAACAATCTCGTGCCTGTGCTGCGGTATGAAGTATGTTATTTTTATATAAAATTTATATTGGGTTACTTGCAAATACCATATTGAATTTAAATATTTAACAAACACAATGTAGATTTATTATATATTTAATGTGCATTTAAATATATTATTTAAATTCCGTACCCAAACAAGCCAATTAATTACTATGTTATATATTTTGTTTTATTATGATAACACAGTCAACCATATTAATTTAGAATTATACATTACATCAAATTATTATTAAAATAAACCAATAAACAAAACAGGTGTTATCTGTAATCTTTAAGCTTTAAAACAATTTATTTCTTTTAATAAAATTTCGCGTTAATAGCATTAATTTTGCGTAAACATTCCTGTAATAAAAAACGCGTTACTCAGAAACTATAAAATTTAATTTCCAATCAATTACATTTCGTGAATTCATTTCACGTTAATTAAGTAAACATTATAATATTAACACATTTTATTGCACTATTTACATACGGAATTCACTCGATTTGCATGGAATTCCAGTTTCAATAAACAAATAAATCTCTCCGGGTTTTATTGCGCCACGTTATTTATTGAATATCTTGGACAATTTCCAAATTGAACCAATGCACGAAAGATAATTCAAATTGACATTAAGTGGCGATACTAGTCAACAGCCTGGAAAAAGTATGAAATACTTGCGATAAAAGTTAACTTTTGTTCGGCTAATGTTTATAGAGGTGAGGATGAAATAAATAGACATCTTTCTAGGTCTGCGATTAATTATTTAGATTTTTAGAATTGGCAATCCTTTCTAAACAAATTAGTAAAATGTACAATTTTCAAATTTTCACAACGATGGTTGTTATTAATAAGATTTTAAAATAAAATGGTAAAATAAATCCACTGCACTATTTTAATCAATTTGATATATAGATAACTAGGCAAGTATGATCGTTATCTTGGAATTTGTAAGTGAGAAGAACAAGAAAGAAAAATCTATTCCTCTCTTTCAAAAAAGTATGATTATTAAATTTGCTACAATTTTCTAGTTTCGCAGCAGTTAATTTTGAGATAGCTACTTTTTCAAACCCTATTTATCTTTCTTAATATTTCTATGTCCTTATATTATGCGATTTTATTTAAGCTTTAGTATAGAAAAATGTTTACAATATCATGCTAAAGCACCAAAAGACAGAAGGGTACAATGGGTATAATAGAATTTATATTTTCACATGCAAATACCTGTTTATCTGATATTGTGACATCAAGGTCAAGAATGTGACTCTCTGGGAGCACTCTAGATGAAAAATTTAAGACAAAAAAATATTAAGTTTCGATCTCTTATTCCTGACCTAAAAAAGTGTCACAAATCCCTCCAGTAAATAACAAAAATCTATTCTAATATCTCAATCAAGCCAATAGGGTTTAAAAGTAAAACTCGATTCCCTCTCTCCTACTGCGCTACGCTAATGAGATTTAAAATAGATCGAAACCGGTCCGTGGCTGTTAATGACAGGGAATAATTATTAAAAATATTGCACACTAAATTAGTTGGTAATGAATAATTTCGCCAATACTATGAATAAATTGTCTGTTAGAGTCTTATACTTGAAATCAAAATTATACAGTCAGTGATGCTTAACAGAAAGAAGGATTATTATTGGACGTCACTTATAGCGTGGACTGCTGCCTCCAGTTATTTCGGACGATTTTTTATGCCTTCTTCATTGAATTTATTATACCTTCTTCATTGAATTTATTATACCAGAATGTCCGAGGTCTACGTACTAAACTTGAAGAATTACGAATGTCTACATCTCTATCGGATAGTAACGTTATCGCACTATCCAAGACGTGGCTCAATGATGACATCTTCGATGGTGAACTAGGCATGGATGGCTTCAATATTTATCGCTCGATCGAAGTTTTGCGGTAACGAGCAAATAAAAAATTTGAATTCCTACGTAGTCGTCTTCATACGAAGAAATATATGTATCAATTTCTATTGGAACCAGTAAACTTCTCGTCGGTGCTATCTACATCCCACCCGGTTCCTCTGTGGCCGTCTATGAGCAGCACTGCTCAACCGTGGAAAATTTGTACGATTTGCTGCCCGACCATCGTTTATGTATTGTTGGTGACTATAATCTGCCGATATCCTTTGGGAAAACAGTGAATTCGGTGTTTTTACGAAGTCACCTAGCCAAATTGTTTTAGTCATTGCTGATACTTACGGGCTGATAAACGCAATGCAACTTAATACCATAGTAAACTGTAACTCTGTTATGCTTGACTTAATTTTTATGCATGCTTCTTTAAGTGACAAATGTACTATAGCTGCTTCCGAGTAACCACTCGTTGCTTGTGATCAACATCATCCAGCTTTGTTAATCACTATTTCCTTCAGCACTGTAGATCGAAGCCATAGTGACTGGTTTTCTGAATTTAAATATAATTTTAACATGGCAGATTTTAACAGCCTAAGTATTTAGCAATACACAGTGGGACAACTTATTTCAAATTAATGACGTCGATCACAACGTTGATTTATTTTATTATAGAGAATCGCATTAAATCTGATTCACAGTCCTTTTGGAAGTTCGTCAATGCGAATATGTCTAATACTTTGACGATCCCTGATTCGTTCAACGATAATGGTACAATAATTTCCGGTCGTGAAAATATAGTCGGCTTATTCGCTGATTTTTTCGGTTCTGTGTACAATCCCCAAGTCTCTCCGATTATAGCTCATACATACACTAGTGATACACATCTTAACTTAGATAATGGACCAGTCATCAAAATCTCCTCTATCTTACACGAGCTACTGAATCTAAAAATAACTAATTGCACGGGACCAGCGATAATCTTAAGAGAATGTGCATTTGAGTTTAGTAGACCTATTTGGCTGCTGTTCAATATGTCTCTAAAACAGGGGACATTTCCTTCTACCTGGAAGACTGCTCTAATAACACCGATTTTTAAAAACGGATGCAGAAATATTATTACAAACTACCGTCCAATATCTATTCTTTCGTACATTGTGAAAGTATTTGAGCGTTTTATAACTGAATACTTGTCGAGATCCTTAGGAATTTTACTTCATGAAAACCAACATGGTTTCCGAGCAGGGTACTCAACGACTACCAACTTATTGGTATATGGTCAATACGTCACTGATGCCTTGGAGAAAGGTGACATTGTCGATTCGATTTATACTAACTTCTCCAAGACGTTTGACACCATTGACCACGAAATTTTAATTTTGAAATTGACTCGTATGGGCGTTGGCGGTGTCCTATTGAGCTGGATCCGGTCTTACCTAACTTTTAGGTCTCAAACTGTACGCATTCGTAGCACAACATCTGAATTAATCCAGGTTACATCCGGTGTCCCTCAAGGCTCCCATTTAGGTCCATTATTATTCAACATATTTATTAACGATGTTGCAGATTGCTTTAAACATTGTCAGTTTCTTTTGTACGCCGATGATATCAAGATCTATTCGGTTATTAATAATGCAGTGACTCCTGGACATGTACACGACTGGTGTCGGCTTAACAAGATGCGGCTAAATATTGATAAGTGTCATGTACTTTCTCGAAAAGGGTTTCCAACCTTTGTAACAAATACCATCTGGACGGGGTGCAGTTGGAAAGGGTTAACCAAGTTAAAACCTATGTGTTATTCTGGACTGCAGCTGGAGTTTCTCAGCTCATATTGCTAAGATAACCTCCAAAGCAAATCAGTTGATGGGTTTCATTAGAAGGCATAGCAACCAATTTAAAGAAATTGATACCCTTATATGTCTTTACAAATCCTAGTTCGTCCTCACTTGAAGTACTGTGCAATTATTTGGTGCCCTCATAAATTGGTGTATTCTGAGAGTAGAAAGAGCAGCCAATTTTCTGAATTTAATAGTGACATTTAGTGTAATATTAGTGAAGTTGATGTGTAATAGGACAAGCAGCAATTGTGGACCCTAAGTGTCATAAAGTATGCGCGAATACTTAAGAGGTATTTGCTAATTATAGAGCAGTGTGGCCTAGTTAACCTCAAAATTCCCAACAATACCCGAAGATAAACAATCGCGCGTGTGATTTTCGTATTGGCGATTAGTAAAACTGTTACAGAGTTAATATTTTCGGTGCCGAGAACAGCGCAGTGGTTAACACGGGTTAGCTCGGGTTCGATACCTGAAAGCGAGGTACTATTTTTGCATCCAAATAAATTATTTTTTGCTCTTTTTTTTGTGAGAATCTCAATAACAAATTGCTATTATAAATATATAATATAATTTAAATAATGGCAAAAATAGCATATGAGAACAGAAGTGAGACATATGAACGCAGAGAGGAAAAGAGAAAAAATAGCGAAGAAAACAGGGAGCTGGACGACGTGTTTAGTAGAAGTAAGAAGATACTACGATCACCAGAACAGAGAAGAGCAGGGGAAGTAAACAAGGAGAAACAGAAACAAACTGTAGAGCAGAAACAGGGAATGGGTAAGGATATGGATGAATTAAAGAATATGATGAAAGAAATTATGGCGGAAATGAAAAGGAATACAAATGTAATAAAAAGAAGAGATGAGAGAAATGAAAATAGAAATGAAAAGAAGGGAAGAAGAATGGATGCAAGAAAAAAAGGAGCTAGTTGGAAGAATTGAAAAATTGAAGGAACGAGCCGAAAAAGACGAAAAGGAAAAAAGAAAAAATAACATTATAATAACTGGAATAAATGTGAATGAAACGCTGCTTAAGGAAGATGTGGAGACGTTCCTGGAGGAAAAGCTAAAAATAAAAACAACAATAGGAAAATCGTTCTTGTTAAATAGGGAGAAGAAAATGGTGCTTGCAGAAGTAGAGTCATGGAGTGCAAAGCAAAAGGTAATGAAAGAGAAAAGTTCTCTGAGAAATACAGGGATATATATAGACAATGATTTAACTATGGAGGAAAGAGCAATGCAAAGAGAAATAAGAAGCATAGCTAGGGAAGAAAAGGCGAAAGGAAGTAAAGTAAAAATTGGGTATGGACTAATCGTGTTAAATGAAGAGGTGTTTGTTTGGGATAAAAAGGAAAACGCCATGAGAAGAACAAATGTTTCAAAAAACGGTCAACAACATTAGACACAATACGTACAAATAAAATGGCAATGAATACGAATAATGGCAAATTGGAAAACAATCATTGTTCGGGTAATGAAGGGTTCATAATGCTAGGGTTTTGGAATATAGCTGGAATAAAGTCCAAATACAAGAACGGTATGTGGCAAAAAGATTCCGAGGATTGGTTAACAGGGAAGGACCTTGTGGGATTGGTGGAAAGCTGGGTGAGAAGGGAAGAGTGGGAGGAAATAAAAGGCTGGCTTCCGAGGGGCTTCAGGTGGACGATGAAAGGAACAACAAAATCGGCAGCGAAGGGGAGGGCGAAGGGTGGGATAATAGTGGGAATGTGAGAGATATGGTGGAGAAGCAGGTGGTAGCAGCTAGAGCAAAATATCTCAGGATATGTGAAAAGAAGAAAATACAGGTTTTGGAAGAAAAGAGTGAAGAATTAAAAAAGTGTAGAAATGAAGCAGAAATGTGGAATATTCTTCAAAGCTAGCTCTATAGATCTACATGGCCATCGTGCGACCAATGTTGGTGTATGCATCAGTAATATGGTGCCAAAGAACGACCATGAAAACATCCGCAAGAATCCTAGATCACGTCCAACAAGGCCATCTCTTGAACGCGGCAAGAGCTATAAGAACAATACAAACAGTGGCTATGGAAGCCCCTGCACTTGCTTCCCTTGGACAAATATATCAGAGAATAAGCTGCAGCAGCAGCTATAAATAAGGCTATGAAAGACAAAGGGATGCCTTGTAAGTAACGGTGGAGGTGAACATAAGAAAATCTTAGAGAATTCCAGGAAAAGAAATCTCGAGATTATGATGGCAGTGTACAACATCTCTCGAAAATATATATTCATTAGAAATCTTCAAAGAGACCTGAAATAAGTAAACTCAGATGTAGGAAAAAAAGTACTGCAACAGGTAAGACAATTAACACACCCACAATGATGGAACTCAGGGGTATCCTATATGCAGCAAAAGCCATCTCTGACAAAAAGAAGATTAACGCTGGAATGTTGAGAAGCCTTGGAAGAAGTGGCTGGGTGAAAGGACACAACAGCAGCCGAGGTAACCAAATAGCAGATGGTTTGACGAAGAAGGCATCCGCACGAACTATGTGCGGACCGAGGGGTCGATATGCCGCCCTCCCTGCAAGACTTGATTACTCTACTGAACAATGAATCAACCAGATGCCATAAAGAGTGATATGACAACACACCTGACTGTATGGTATCATAGCGATTAACACTAAAGCAGCTAGATACTGTATGCAACTGTTCAGAGAAAACCAGGACACTACAATTTAAGATTTCCCGACATTTGCGATGAAATTCCTTTTTTCTCCGAAATTTTGTTATGCAATGTGTATTTTTTTGTACCAATGAAAAATTTAGAGTTTTGGCTGTACAACGCCGTATTTTTTTAGGTGGGTGGGTGCCATTTGAAATTTTCGAAAAAAATGACAACATTCGAAAATCAATCAAAAAAATTTTTTTTTCCATAAATTACCCGAAAAAAAATTATGTGAAGGTGTTACCGGCGTTCAGTTTACCTGAACGTGGTAACAAATGCGTAATTATATTTTAATCCATTTTACGAGCTACCCATTGCTCCTAATAATAATTTGCATAAATTCCGCATTATTGAAATAATCCAAACGAGATAATTTTCCAAAATGTGCAGCTGCCAGTGTGGAACAATAAGACCGGCCCTTTTTTCGGCGAAGAGGATCATTACCTGTTCCCGGAATTGCGGGGCCTACGTGACCGAAACAAAGCCGCGTCACCGAAGACCACCATATAAAACCAGGCTCCGGCCATCGCTCTTTACCAGTCGTCTGCCATCAGCAGCGGTGGTCAGCCTGGTCGGCTTTACCGATTCAAGCCTCTTGCCTTACTTGTATATATTGTATATTTTCTATTTCTATTCTTTCTATCTTTTGTAATATATTTTCTTCTTCTCTGGCCCCATGTTTTAATTTACACACTTTCTCTTGTTCTTTACTCTGTTTCACAGCTAGCCGGTGCCCATACGTTGACGTGGCGTGGAAGCTCAAGCAAGTATCACCGACGGGAAACTATTTAATCGAAGCCTGCGGCTGCTAATCGATGGTGAGCCTCGCCAGGGACCCCTGGGCCGCCTCCAGTGCGTGTTGGTTCCAGAAAGTACCGCCGGTGCTACTTCCTTGCCAGTCCGCCACGAGGACGTCTTCTGCGTCCTCCGTTAACAAAGGTATACGAGGTCTTAACCTGTACCTCAATTCAAAATTTAGGCGCCGGCGTCAATTAGTTTCTCTACAAAAAAATCTCAAAAATGGGGCGCAATTTTGAAAGAAGGGGTTATAACAGCGAAACCGCTAAAGTTAAGGGTATAACATGTTAGATAAAAAAATAAGTACTCTCCGAGTCCTTTCCAAATCTGCAATAAAAAATAGGGCATTCCATTTAAAAAACATACTTTTGGTACGCCACTGGAGCACGGCACGCCACTGATGATTAGAAATATTTTTGAAACATAGCGACGGTAATTATGCACCACTTTGCTCTTAGATTTTTTTCGATAGCTTTTATCGTAAGGGAACTATGGTCGGTATACTATATAGGGAAAGTAACAAAAAATATCTAAATGCCTCCTCACATCGTCATCCCTCTCAGACTCGTTCTTTGGAAAAATACCAACTCGCGCCTTAACTAAATAATATATAAAATTATCAGAAACGCAAACATTACTACTACATTAGAGTAGCTAGGTCAACTAATGGACAATTAAATACAATAGAGAAAAACTGCCCATTTTCCACAATTTTATTTTACTACTGAAATGTTACGTTTGACTGAATTACTTATTTCCCAACAAATACATTAGAACTAAATTGGTTAAATTGGTTGGTCGTCAAATTACTTTAGACCTGTAATGCATTAGGTGGATGTCTCTGCTTTAGAAGGACTATCAAACTCATATATCTGCCCAAAAGCTTAATTTTACTTATTATTGATCCTAAAGACTGTTTTTCATCGTAAAGGATCAGTATCAAACACCAACTATGTATATCATAATATGCTTTTATGGCGCATCGTCTTTCAATTGCCTTTATTCAAATTAAAACAAAGGATCCAGTTTGAAAATTAACCAGTTACTAAAGTTCAATTAGATTGAGTCTCGTCTTTTATGTATCTACAATTTTATAATACAATATATTTATTTATTTATTTATTTATTTATTTATTTATTTATTTATTTAATATTGGTGTGTTAACAAGTACGTTTTACACAGGTCAAAATACAAACATAACATATTAGTTCTTAAAAATAAAGTAATGTCTAAACATATATTTACAATTAAGATTATGCATATAATTTAACAAACTTATTAGCTAAGGGAAAAGGAAAAATTAATTATAAATATGAATATGAATAAGGGTCTCTAAATCATTGTAGTTGTACGGAACAATTTGTATTAATAAATTTTTAATCGTTGTTTTGAATACATTTAAAGGCATGTTTTTCAAAGTTATGCTTAGTTTGTTAAAAAATTTGGGACCATAATAATTTTCACTTACACGTGACTTGGTAAGCCGTAATTGCGGAATATCTAATTCATTATTATTTCGCAATACATAATCAGTATTATTTCGTGTTTTATATTTATGTATGTTAGACTTAACATAACAAAGACACTGATAAATATATATATATATAGCAGGTAATGTCAGTATTTTAAGTTTGGAGTACGAATTTTTACAGTCATCCCTAAAACCTAAATTATCTATTATCCTTATTGCCTTTCTTTGTAAGGAAAATAGTCTGTGTTGCGATGCTGAATGACCCCAGATTAGGATACCATATGTTAGATGGCAATGACATAGTCCATAATATGCGCTAATTATTACGTCTGTGGATACTGATCTAGAAATATTACGCAGACAGTATATTCCCTTTGTCATCTTTTTGGCAACTTCATTACCGTGAATGTCCCATTTGAGAATGGAATCTAAATGGACTCCTAGAAATTTTGTATTATTTTCAAAGCTGGAGTTTGTTACCGGCGTTCAGTTTACCTGAACGTGGTAACAAATGCGTAATTATATTTTAATCCATTTTACGAGCTACCCATTGCTCCTAATAATAATTTGCATAAATTCCGCATTATTGAAATAATCCAAACGAGATAATTTTCCAAAATGTGCAGCTGCCAGTGCCGAACAATAAATCGGACCCTTTTTCGGCGAACGAGGATAATTACCTGTTCCAAGAATTACCGTGCCTACGTGACAAGAACAAAGCCGCGGTACCTGAGATCACCATATAAAACCAGGCCCGACCATCGCTCTTTACCAGTCGTCTGCCATCAGCAGCGGTGGTCAGCCTGGTCGGTTCGCCGATTCAAGCCTCTTGCCCTATTTGTATATATTGTATATTTTTCTATGTCTATTTTCTGTCTCTGTCTTTTGTAATATATTTTCTTTTTCTCTGGCCCCGTATTTAATTTACACATGTTTCTCTTGTTCTTGTCTTTACTCTGTTTCACAGCTAGCCGGTGCCCATTCGTTGACGTGGCGTGGAAGCCCAAGCAAGTATCACCAACGGGAAACTGTTTAATCGAAGCCTGCGGCTGCTAATCGATGGTGAGCCTCGCCAGGGACCCCTGGGCCGCCTCCAGTGCGTGTTGGTTCCAGAAAGTACCGCTGGTGCTACTTCCTTGCCAGTCCGTCACGAGGACGTCTTCCGCTCCGCCCGTTAACAAGTTATGCTCTCTGAGTGTGAATAATACTTCAACAGATTTAGAGTTATTTAAAAACAATGTGTTACTGGCAAACCAGTCAAAAGAGATTGATTTTGATTCACTGTGGAGTTTCAGAACATCTTCCAACCTCTCAGACATGTTAAAAAGTGTGGTATCGTCTGCAAATTGAATGCTTTTACAATTCATATTTAATGAAAAATCATTAATATAAATCAAAAATAATATGGGTCCTGAAATAGAACCTTGTGGCACACCGTTATTTATAGGTAGATATGTTGAATAATTATTACCAATACAAACTTGCTGTTGTCTGTTTTCTAAGTAGGATTTTATTAATTTAATAGCAATACTATCAAAATTATATTTGGCTAATTTGCGAAGCAATAAAGAATGAGACACACAATCAAACGCCTTACTCAAGTCTAAAAAGTTTGCCAATGCAAACTGACCTTTTTCAAAGCACTCAATTGTGTATCTAACGAAATTCTGAATTGCATCAACCGTTGATAAATTCGTTCTAAAACCAAACTGATAACGAGAAAGTAAATTGTTTTCATTAAGGAAAGTTGTTATTTGGTCTTTCATAATAATTTCTATTATTTTTGCAACTATTGGTAGAATTGATATGGGTCGATAGTTATCTTCGGAATTAGGGTCACCTTTTTTATATATAGGTATAACCTTAGCCACCTTTAAGTTGTCTGGAAAGATACCTGTTTCAAATATGTCGTTAATCAGTTTAGTTATAGGTAAAATGAGTATATTAATTGAACATTTAATTAAATCACTTGTTAAGCCATAAACATCTCGACATTTGCTATTTTTAAGTTTATTTATAGCATCTCTTACTTTTATCATAGATATTTTATGAAATGCAAATGTGTGTAAACAAGTAATGTTAAAATTTAAAGGATCCCTATTAGTGCGTTGTAAGGAAGATAGTAAATGATCGGCAATACTGACAAAATATGTGTTAAGTATATCACAAGGAATATTACATTTTATATTATTGGCATTTATATTTCTTTCTAAATTAATTAGATTCCAAATACTTTTTTGATAATTGCTAGATGATGTAATATACTTATCGTTGCAAGCAATTTTAGTCCGTTTAATTTGTTCTTTGCAGTACTTTCTAAATTGATTCCGCTGACGCTTAGTTTCAGGACATGGATGTTTTTTAAATATGTCATTTAATAAACACATATGCTCACGTAAATCAGATAAATATTTATTAAACCATTTGACATTATACGGTTTATGTGGCTTACTACTAATGTGTGGAAATGCTGCTTTGACATTGTGTATTAGTATTGAGTGAAGATAATTACTATTAATGTTTGTATCGGTAGATAAATTTAAATATTTCCAATCAACACTATCTAACATATTATAAAACTCAATTTTCCCTTTCATTGTGAATGGTTGATAAGTATTATTACAACAATTAGACGAAGAACTTTTAGGAGAGCAAACAGAAATACATAAGCCAATATGATCTGAAATGTCTGCATTGAAGGGACTAACATTAACATATCTCTACCTCTTGTATTGAACTGTACAATATTTATTAAATTAAAACAACGTAGTGAATCACGCAAATCAATTACTTTATTATCATCTGAATTATGAAAATTTACGTTAAAGTCGCCACCTAATATTATGCGATTATGAATAAGATCAAGTGAATCAAATAGTTTTGTTAAACAATCAATAAAGTCTGTCCAATTTCCTGATGGAGACCGATAAACACATACAATATAAAGACATAATTGTTTTATATGTATTGCCGACAGTTCACAATGTTTGTCGGATGATATTTGATTTGTTAGATCGTTAAGATTATTTGCTAATATAGAGGTATCAGTGTAAATTATGGATCCGCCGTAATTTCCCATTTTCCGAGCGTAATGTGCCTTACTTACTAGTGCGCCTATTCTAGATAATTGACATTCAATATCTGATAGCCAATGTTCAGTAAGTGAAATTATATTAAAATTAATTTTATTATCAAAAATTGCGCATTCGAGTTCATTTACTTTATTTCTTATTGATTGAGAGTTAAGAAAAAGTATTTTTAAGTTATTATTAACTTCTTCTTCGGCAGTTGAAAAAAATTGTTTATACAAACATTTTCTGGCCAAATTTCCGGGTTTTTTAACTCTTCGAACTGGGAAGAAGGCACCGTAATTTTAAAAGACGAATATTCACTTGGATGCTTCGATTGCAATTGTTCGCATTTAATGTTTATAAAGTTTTTACTTTTAAGATAATTTATTAATTGATCCGTTGTCAGTTGTGGGTCGAGGCGAAACACGTGCAAATAACTGTATCGTACAGCTCCTTTGATAACGTTGTCCTTTGCTGTCCCGCAAATTGCATTGAATTTCTTCGGCTTGTTTCTTCTAAGGACGGTAGTCCACTCCGATGAGATTTTTTTGTTCGGGGTCTCCACAGAATTAACTGGATGACTGTTTGAGTCGACGATAATTTTATTATCATCTTTTTGTGGCAACTCTATTCTTAATTCGCGATTTTTACGGGGTATGTTTTTTGTAGCACTATTTATCTCTCCACTAGCTGATGTTTGATTTCTACTTGATTTTGGATTTGAACTATTTGATGAAGTATTCTGTTGAGCACGAGGTAGTAAAGGCGATTTAATTGAGATGTCGCTGGATGTGTGTTTCCCATATTTTTCTTCGGATTTATTATTTGAATTTCTTTCCTCCAATAATTCAATAGTTTTATTCATTATTCTAATTTTGTCACGTAATTCTTCAATTAGAATGTCTTTATTTTTCAAAGTTTCTTTAAGATATGATAACTCGATATCCTTTACGATTAAAGCATTTGATGTACTCACATTTTCATCAACCACCAGAGAAGTTAGGTTAGGAGTGGTCTCTTCTTGTTTACAACAATTAATTGTATATTTATCAATCCATACGATGCCCTTCTTTCTCTCGACACATGATGGATGATACACTGTATCACATACGGTACACTTAGGACCCGACCGAGCTGCACTTTTACAACAACACAGGTTTTTACTTGAACACTCTTTAAACACGTCTTTATTCGACGCCATCTTACAATATATGTTTTGAATAAACAAAAGTTTACTTAAATTCATGATGGTTGTGACCGTTACTAGGTGGTAATCCATATTTAAACACATATTGAAACACTTACTATGTTTTTACCACAATTAATTTATTGTAATATGGTTTACATATATACAAAAATTACGACTTAAGTTTCGACCTGTTACAGTCATTATCAAGTTGATTTTTGTATATATGTAAATCATATTACAATAAATTAATTGTGGTAAAAACATAGTAAGTGTTTCAATATGTGCTTAAAAGTTTTCTTATGAAATCTGGAAATTAGAAAACAGCAGGAACGACCTTTTAAAGAAAATAATAGTAAACAAGATGTAGATTATCATCTCTTGTGGATTTTTTAAAGCATTTCCCTGCGATATCTAGAAAAATTAGTTTACTTATGCGTAATAAATTGAATGTTTGATTTCTACGAATGGTTAATAACATATAATAGTGAGCCTTAGACTTCAAATTTATGCATTTTGTTTTAACAACAGCTACTGATTCGTTTTAGGTTCTGGTGATCTACTATATTTTCACAATAACCTGACCAATAATGATTTAATGGTAGATAGATAGATGGTGGCACCAGCGCCTATTCCACCGCGACCTTTTCAGATCTATTGTGGATCCCAGTTACTTCAGATGACCAGCTCTAGCTTTACCTCTTTGATTAGTCCCTGCCAGAGGGGCTTGGGTATAGGTCTCCGCGCTTGGGTTTGTAGTGCCCAACTTTTGATATCTAATCCTTGCTAGACCCTCGCAGTGGCATAGGATGTGGAACGAGTCCTCTTTATTCCTCTAGGCAGAATCTGCATGGTGCCTATTTTGCTCATATGTTTGTTGAGCTTGCAGTGTCCTGTTATCAGACCTTACTATGGTTTTGACAATTTTTCTGTCTTGGTTCAGAAGTTAGGTCGTGAACTTTGGCGACTGTTTCTTAGGGAACTGTTTCGCCTGTCTCTGGCCTGGTGAGTTCGTCCACCAGGTAAGAGCCTGTGTCTCCGCCCATTTTTTTATGGATCGTTTGATTGCGGTTTTGGAGATTCCGCAGGAAGATTCCGGGCCAATTACTGTGGAGCTTAGTGCCTGACTGTCGGAAAATATAGCAATTGACCTACTTTTGGTGCCTCGTCTTGCTATTTCTCTTGTGATTTAATGGTAAATCTACAATCAATTATGTAGTATTCTATGACATAATTGGGCTATTGACAAAATTTAGAGTCTATGTGGTATTATTGAACATTACATTCTTTTGCCCAGCCTTTGCCCACTTTGCATAATTCACTCACAGTTTTCTAGAATCGATTTACGAAAGATATATTTTTTTATTAATTCAGTAGTGCAATCCACTTTTATGGTGTGTTGCGGAGATATTTTAAATGTTTACTGACCTGATTTATTGATTCTTGAACTTCGTCAAGATTTTAGTCTAGCAACGATAAACACGTTCATTATTTCCAACAAAACTTTCTTTATATGAATTATTTTTTGGCCTAAGAGAATGTCGCCGCTTAAACATTTTTGGCAGAAATAAATACATTCAACTATTGTTGCTTTGATAGTGATGCACGCATGCCTCTCATCGTTTATCACAATCCGGTCTCTCTTTCCTCATTTAGACGCAAAAAAAAACAGAAGTCGCGCGTTACTTTATGTGCTTCTGAGTTAGCATTCTTGAAACCCACAAGGCATAATTCTTTGCAAAGTGTCAGTTTGTGATAATAGAGAATTGACCAGAAAAATGTTGAAAATCTTTATGCCATTCAACAAACGTGTTGGTGATGCTTTATAACATTATTTACATTTAAAAATAGAATACCAAAACGAACTTCGCAGTAGGCAGGATTAGTAATGAAAATAGTTTATTTTTCTTCTTTAAGTGCCCTGCTTCCTAGGGAACGTTGGTGACTGCCATCTTAGTAATTGTTCTAAAGCTCTCTCGATCCTGGGTAGCAAAAAGCAGATCATCAGCATTCATACCAGTGTATTGCCGTAGATTCCGTGGCCACGACATTTTTTTGCCTGCTATCGATCTTTTCCTATAATTTTACCATTTAGAATGAGGCATAGCGAATCATTTTTAGGTCCTCGGCCCAGACATCTAAAACTGGAATACCCCTGACAGTCTGGAGTATTCCAGTTTTCGGGGTTAACTGTCTATAATATTAGTCGTAGCCTATTCTGCGAAGAACTTCTTCATAGCGGGTCTTGCTTGTCCAAATTATTTTATGCAGCCTTCGATAAACCTACATTTCAAACGCTTCAATTTTGTTAATGTTTCTTGTGGTGAGCGTCCAGGTTTCACAACCGTAGAGATGTAGAATATTGCAAACCGCTCCCTAATTGTTAGGCACAGTGAAGTATTTGTTAATAAGGGTTTAAGTTCTTGAAATGCTTGTTCAATTCAGCACCTTACATTGTCCGAGGGATTTAGCGATTCCGTAGTCCAGCATCCCAGATATTTAAATTTCTCAACTCTTCCTGTAAGATTCCCATTTAATTTCATTACATTAATAACCATATATTTGTTTCTTTAACATGAATGTTTAACAGGCGTTTAGTTGCACTAGATTTTTTCTTCTTCTAATAGCAACTTGAGGTATGTTGACCAATAACGGAGAATACGTTATGTGTGAAAAGAGGGCGGCAGTAAATTTAAAAACAACCCTCGCAGATAGTACGGAATGCGCTTTCTTTTATGTAGGGAGAAACAGCTGTTTGAAAGATTAGATACACACTAAACTCCAGAGCTTAAGGGAAAATTGAAAAAAGGACGAAGAGGAATTCCACTGCAACTGTGTACCATCTAATGAAAAACGTATGATTAAGTTATTATATATTTATCCACGGACAATGTACAATAACACACTCCTTTAGTAATGTTTAAATAAACGACTTAAGGTTTTATTTTTATACACGATCGCAATCATAGAAGTAACATCTAATTAAATCAATATCTGTAATGCAATACACCTAATCAACACAAAAGATGACAAGACAACCGACAACATTGATTTATCGACCCAAGCCTGCATTTTCGCCAACGCTGACCTCGATAGTTTTAAAGGTACACAGTGCAGCCGGTTAGTTCAGGAATATCATCTGATTAATTAATATCAGCATTTAGTTAATGAAACACGAGGAATGCTTTGGCGGGTTTAGAGGTACACAGTGCTGCATCTATATGTTACGCTGAACTGTGGTTTCGTGTAATATTAATATGCCTCTGATGTAACCGCATTATTGTCAAACAAATGGGCACAGTAATATAAATTCCCCTGTACATCACTGCATTTAATGGTACGACGTTAACTGATTAGTTGCTGGCGACGCGTTTATGTGTGCACGTTCATTACCTAAAATATAATTGAACTCTAATTATCAATAGATATAACACTGTTGTATCGTTACTTTGAACGTTATTTGCTATGCTTAGATTTCTAGTATTATTTATATTAACCAAACCCAAAAAACATTCTAATTATCAAGTTATTATCAGATTTATAATGTTCATGCTCCTAACAACTTGTAACTGTTCCGATGAGATCAAGGAGATCGAAACACGTGTCTGCATTTGTTCATAATTTTGATTATTGCACTATTTAATTATGTTTTTGCGCATAAATTCATTTTTTCATTATTTTTGAAATAAATACATTCAACTATTGCTGCGTTAATAGTTGTGCTATTTGTAACATGCAAATTACTTTTGTATAATTTAATACCTGTCGAGGTGTAAGCCAGGAAAGTAATTGTTTGAATAAGTAATTTGTTTTGTAGCCTTAATAAGACGCAATGTTTTCATATTTTAAAATTATTATTACATAAAAGTACATTCTGTTCAATTAAAATGTGAGGCTTCACTCGTTAACATTAACATAATTGCTTCAATTAAAAAATCACTCTAAACGGATTAACGCGATCTATTAAACCATGAACATAAATAAGCATTAACACACTCAATGATATTAAATTATTTTTTCACGTCTATTCAAGCCGGTAGTGCAAGTGCCTTGACCCCTTTATGTTCGTCATTTATCTTTCTTTAGATTCAATAGCGCGAATCGTCGACATTAAGTGCATCGTCTATCATTTCACACTTTTAAACTGTCAATAATCTGGCCGAACACATTTCACGGATAAGTCGGGAATGCCTTTATTAAAACGGCGCATTCACGAGGGGTTTACGGCGTCCGGAATTATCGGTTCGCGAACATGATGCATTGATGTTGGTGTGCGGAAAATAGAAGTTTCTTGTAACGTTTAATTTATTGTGGTCGTGCGGTTTCGATAGATTCGCGCCGACCTAAATTATTGGCAGTAATGCGTTTAGCTTTATGAGGTCTCTTTATTGGATTTGTAACAATCGTTCGATGGAAAGTGCTTGCTGGAGTATTTCAACTACAATACTGTCAAATTCGCTGGGTTGTACGTTTTATATAAATTCATGTAAAGCTACTTTAACTCATTCTCTGAGTAATTTATTACGGATTATTTTTAGTACGAAAGAAATGAAAATAAAAGGTGATTTATTCTTACTACTTCTATCTATAATTATGAGTTGGCAAACAATTATCGCCCTTAACTTAGTTTAATTCCCTCTTGATATCTTCATGCCAAGATACCTTAAGGTCTTTAGCTACTAACTAAAACAAATAATTCATAATTCACATTAAATATATTTTAAGATTCATATAATATATCTTTATTTCCCTTAAATCTTTTTCTTGCTCTTCTTCCCAAAAAGATTTGGTCTTACAAACATGCAAAAAAGGCTAATCAAAAATACCTTCATTAATGCCATTAGAAAACGACATGTTAAATTCGTTTGAAAAGATAGTTGATGGTTTTGCATCATACTTTAACTCTGTGAATTCAGTTTATTCTCAAGGTCAGCCTACAACCCGGAATAACGTTAGCTCTGACTTGTAGAAAATCAATTTCACATTTTATAAGATTACGGAATGTGCCATATATGAGTCGTCTAAGCGTCTGAAAAATAATTTAACTTCTGGTCCTTATGATATTCCCAGCTTCTAAGTCCGTAATTGTATTCAGTACCTTATGCCTGCTTTATGGTACTCTATATTTTTGATTAGGCTTTATCTTTTTTCACCTTTCCAGATTAATGAAAGATTGTCAGAATAACTTTTAGTTACAAAAATCTGTATGTCGAAAATAGGTTATTACAGACTTATTTCACTAATTATTAACTTCGTTAAACTTATAGAATTTTTACAATATGAATTTGTAAAAAAACGTTCACTCAACCCATATTATATCTGAAGCTCTCGATAATAAAGGTCAGGTGAACGTTATTTATACAGACTTGCAGAAAGCGTTTGCATTTATTGAGAAAAATTTATTCGTTACTAAATTATCAACTTTTGCGTCAAATGTCTCGAAATTTATTAAATCACATTTATATAATAGGAACCAATTTATAGAATATAAAGGTTACAAATATTACAGCTTCACTCCTACTAGCGAAATTCCTCAGATATTCAACCTCGGTCCTCTCCTTTTCATTATGTTTATTAATGACATTGAATCTAATTTATTTTCCAATATTTTGATTTACGCGGATGATGTAAACATTTTTCGCCGTATTAATAATATAAGAGATTGTAATACATTGCAAAGCTACCCTAATCGAATCGATGGATAGTGTCTCGAAAGCCTTTTGAGTATAAATATAGGTAAGTGTAATTTCATGTATTTTACTCGAAAATATCTCCAATTAGATCCGTTAGAGAAATGCTTTTGCGTGAAAAATCTAGACATTATGTTTGATCCGGAATTAACATTCACAACCCATAGAAAGAATATTTGTACGGAATCTTTATAAGATCTTATAGATGCTGGCGTTTATTTAATGCATATGCCGATTGTTCGAAAATATACGTGTCCTTAAACTTCTATATTTCGCATTTGTTCGCTCCAAATTGGAATATTGTTGCCCAATTTGGTCACCATCTCATCAATTGCATTTGTAGAAGAACACTTTGCAATACCTGTAATTTAGGACAATATTTCGTATGTATATCCTATCCCTATCCCTATTTTCATTTTTTCATTTTTTTTTAGGTCTCTGTCAATCCGCAGAGATATTTGTCGCATAGAAGATTTATTTAAATTAGTTAAGTCAAGTAGACTCTAATCTATTGGTTAGCATCAACTTCTATACTCCTAGGCATAACTACAAATATGTATCCTTCTTTTGTTATGCAGAATGACTTCACATTTTAACTTACCATTAATTTTAATAGAAAGGCTAGACAACTCTGCCCAGCACTCACTAGATATATTTGGTGGGAGCTTTCATGAGTTTTCAACTTCATTAAGTCAATTACTTTAATTGTGTTTAAGGATTCAATTTATTTAGCCTATTTACACATATCGTTGATTCTTGAGGCATCTACTTCGTTATACATTTTATAATATACAATGAAAACAACTTTATAACTTCTCTGTATAACTTGTCATTATCAAAACAAAAATGATTTAAAAAATACAATAATATTAATGATATGACATATGACCTTAGAATACTATGAAAAAATATGAACCCAAATATTACAAAAAAATTTACTATGCACACATTTACTTTAATCTAAAGTATGGCATTATGTTCTGGGGAAATAGCTTAAACGTTGATTCTGTGCTTAAGGTACAAAAGCGCGCATTACACATTATGTGCAAATTAAAATTTGATGCTAGCTGCAGAGGAATATTTAAAAGAGAAAATAACTACAATTTTTCTTTTAAATATTCCCCATGCACTAGTATTTATGTTCTGGAATGTATCAAACTTTTATGGAAACATCGATATATCTTTGATAAAAATGTATTACCAAATACTCATAACACAAGGTATGGTATTGAATAGAGTCTTCCAATTTATAGACTAACTCTATTTCAAAGAGGTCCATATTATGCATGTTTAAAACTATATACCAGTTTACCCATCTAAATTAAAAAAGCAAAATCGCACATAGCTATAAAAAACTCCAAAAAACTGAAATTGAACCTTACAATATAGAGGAATTTTACGTAAACATTATAAACATATTTTCAGTTCCTACTGTTATTATTAATATATTTTCTTTATTGACCTGTTTTCGTGTAATTACTGTACGTATGTCTTTTATTTTGTGAGAACATTGAAAATGAAACTATTATTATTATTGTATTTTTGAAATCACATGTTTTGATGAGGAAATTAAATACTGGAATGATGAGGCTGTTAAATGTTGAAACTCCATATCACTTAATAAAATACTGGCACAGTATATGGTTTCAAAAGTCAAAATACTGACAGTTAAATGAGAAAAATTTCAACGTTTTATACCCAATTTAATAATTAAAAATTGTTACATAAAACAATGAAAAGTGTCTCATTTTTTCATTTAAATGAACTAGCACTTAGTAACAGTCGTCAGCATCTTTATTGCCTTTCTACTTTTTGTGTCTTAGTTCAAATTTGTAGTTGTTACGTAGATAATTCTTGTAGCTATTGAATTATTTTTCAATCTATACGTTCTATGTTTATCTATGCCCAAAACTAATGGAATTTTGTGAAATATATTTTTTAATATTTTCTATATTCAATATTTTTTCAGCAAAAAAACCTTTATTGGCTTATAATATTATAATAAAAATACCATAATTTTATTCTTTCTTCTTTTTCCGATCCAAATTTCATCAGTTTTTACCCCTGCACCATATCATCCATTCAGCCACTTTTGTTTCTATCCACCCATTCTTCAAATATTGACAATCTCTCGTGCATTTATCATATTTTAAACATACCATTGTATCCTCTCGTTTCAATGTATCCCTGACTTTATGAATTTCCACTATAACCATTCTCATTCACCCAAACCTCTACGTTTACTCTATGCGCTAACCATGAGTATATTCTCCGAAATCCCCACTTTTCCATACATTGTCTTTCGCTCTAGTCTCCACTTAGATTTCCCTACACCTACGAATGCTTTCTTTATCTTTTTCATCAGTCTCTCCTCCTATAATCTACACAACTTCAATTCATTCTTCATTGCCTCACACTGCAGACTTACTCTATTTGTTTCCTGAAACACTATGTATCCTGAAGAAGACTCTTTACCCCCAGTATAATCTTTGGAAACCACAGTTGCTCTTTCTCTATCCACTCATACACTCTTGTTCCCAGTATTACATACGTATACACGGGTACCACGTACCCGCCTGTGCTTTTAAAAATTAATTAATCCTAAAAACTTTGATGCAATAATCTTTTCAATTACCTCACCCTTCTATTCTAATTCTTTGACTGTTCCCTCCCATCCTTTATTCCTAAATCTCGACCTTGTCTTCCTTACGTTCAAACATAGCTCTCCCTTATGCATATATCTTTTAACTCTCTTCGAAAAGTCTTTCATTCCTCCCTAATTTCCTCATTATTACCATATCATCCGCAAATTCATCCATACTTTGCTTTTTCCGATCACTATCCCATCCGCTTGCCCTTTCCTAAGCACTTAATTGAAACACAGTTATGTTTCTACACGTTTTATTTTTTTTTACATTTCGGGCACTATGTACCCATTATCAATGGCTAATAGTGCCTAAAATGTACATTTAGTAGTAAAATATAAAAAGTATTGATTTAATCTACCATTCCATCATTCACTCCTTTCTTACAGATTCTAGCAACCTCTCCCCGGACACTGTATCATACGCTGCTTTTAAGTCTAAGAAAATTGCATACACACAGCTTCTCTCTTCCATCAATCTCTCTACTATCCTTAACAAAGTAAAGATCTGGTCTCTATTAAAACTTCCTTGAGTTTCTGGTAACAATTAACTATTCTCGACGTTCTTCTCTAGCCGGGTTATTACCACGGTCATTACAATTTTATACCCGATATCTATTAGCGTTATTTCTCTGTTGTCTACATCAGCAATATCTCCTTCATTGTGCACCAGGTACATAATCCCCACTCTCCGTGATGGCGGTATTTTAGATTCCCCTCCCCACATCTGATTTAGCAGCTCCCTTAATCTTTCTCCTGCTTTTCCTTGTTTTACTACAATAAAAGCTTGTTTCACCTCTTCCTCTGTAAAATCTTCAATCACTTCCATCTCCTATGCCACGTCCACTACATTACTGTAATAGCATACATATTCGTCTATTTCTTTCTCTTTTTTAAATATTTCACATTTCTTCTTCACTTCTACACATTATTAATTCTTTACTCGTTCTTTCCAGAGCCTGTATATTTTGTAATATTAGGTAATTTGAAATTGAAACACTTGTTATGTTTTATATTATTGTATTTATTATACTGACATATGTTGATAAGCGACGATCACTTTCGAAAGAATTAAAAACATTAACTAGTTAAAAATGAGGATATAACAATATATATTTTAAATTACCTAATGTTATAATTCCATATTATCAAGTGAACAAAGTATCTACCGTGTATATTTTTTTCTTTCACATATACTATTATACTTATTTCTACTTATTCCTAGTAACCGTCACATGCTTCACTGCCAATCTGCTCCGCATGGATCCCCTCATTGCCATTCTTACTTATCTCTTTGCATGTCGAAATTCTTCATCTTACCAAGTTCACATTTCCTCATGTTTTCCCTTCACTTTTTCCCACTATGACATCCTCTATTCCTTCCATTTATCTAACTTCATCCCACTGAACCTTCTCTAACATGTTCTTCATATCCCTACTGGCATTTACACCACTCACCAATTTCTCATATACTTTTAGTAGTAAATAGTCCAGTCTCATTATTTCTTCCACATTGATTCTTCTCACTTCTTTCCTTGAAAAGCCTCCTGATGATATATTTGTATTTAATCAATCACTGTCGATCCCTGTGACAGTATCTATAAGCTAAATGTTTCTATTTTACTCTTATCCTTCCCTTGTGTATTCAGTATCTGTAATCTGTGGAAAAATATTGTTTGAACTGTTAATGCAATTTTAAGGGATTTGAGAAAATCAATGGTAGGATCTTTGACCAGAGATCATAGAGTTGAACAAACAAAGATCTTACCATTGATTTTCCTTTAAAACTGCATTTAAGTTGAGTACTTAGCTTTTAGTTAATTGCACTGTAATTCAAAAGATTGTAAAATTAAAATAAAAAAAATAAAACAAGCACATACAAGCATTATTAACAAATAGTCTTAACAGCATATATTGTCCTTTATACTTATTTATTTCATAAAAATACAGAACCGATAATTTTTCAACCAAAGATTTCACTATTTCCGAATTCAAATTTCCCGTAAGTTAATTACTAATGTTTGTATATTTGTATTTTGTCGTCTGCTGCTATTAAGGATATTTAAAAACATGGATACTAATGAACGACATTTTTCTACAGCTAGAACAGTGTGATGGGAATCATAAAAAAATAATTTCAACAATCTAGTGACCAACAACAAACATCAAGTAAAATCTGTGTTCTTAACAGCAATCTTTTCTTGTTCAGGCTATTTCGAAATAAACTAATATTAATTGACACCATCCCCTAAAATCTTGGCACTTGACGCATGCAATTTTGTTTCCTATGGAATTTTGTTAATTCCAAAGTCTTAGTAAAAAAACCTAATACAATTTTTGGACTAAAACTGGCATTTTAAAACACCAATCTAAAATTGATTAACATACTCCGCAAAATAATAAATTTTTTTATGAAAGTGTTTACGTAATATCAACGAAACATTGGATTTTTTAATAGATAAAAAGCCGAGTCTAAATAGTTTGTACTCCGTATACAGTCCAAATATAATAATAATAAATAATGTTTATTGATAAATAATAATTGTACAATATACACGAGGAGAATATAAAATATTTAATTTCAACAAACAATCAAAAGGAATCACTCCTAAAAGATAAATCTTGCGCGAAACCGTTACATAAAGAATAAAATATGAAATACAATATAAGAAAGTGATCAATTAAAATTGAAATTGAATTGCATATAAAAGAATTTAGCGAATATGCAAAACACACCTACACTCGTGCATACAAATTCATGGAGATCAACGTAAATAGAGTAGATTATTCAAATTTTAATTTTATTGTGAGACATAAAAATGGGAACATTTATATTCATAGACACATACATACACACTTACATATACATATACACATAAACAAATACATACTTATACACAGAATAGGCCAATTCAGTGTTTTAAGTTCATACAATCTGTCTGTCTTGCAATATTAAACATGAATGCTTTTGCTACTTTCTTAAAAACATTAAAATTTTTAGATTTTCTGATTTCTTGTGACAAAATATTAAAAAATTTTGGACTTAGATATGTGAAGCATCTTTGACCGACATATTTACATACTTGCGGTGTAATATACGTCTTGTGCTTATTTCGTGTATCATATATGTGTTCATTTGTCGCTAATAAGTGTTTATTTCTATATTGCCATTGGGTACATTGATAAAAGTATAGTTGTCTTGGGTCCATAATATGATTTTATCTATATAGTAAATCAAAAGGATAGACATTCGGCCGTTTAAAAATTATTTTTATTATTCGCTTTTGAGTGGTCATTAATTTGTTTAGGATTGTTTTACCTACGCCTCCCCAGGCTTGAATGCCATAGTTTATATGCGTCTATATGAGTGAGTGATATAAAGATTTAAGTAAGTTAGGTTGTAGTATATTTTAGTAGATGAAATTTATAAAGTAGTCGTCTGATTTTATTGTTTACGTAATTTATAAGATGATCCCATTTTAAATTACTATTATTAATTATTCCCAGATATTTTATTCTTTTCTCATTTTTATAGATGTGGTGTTGTCAATGGTAAGGGTTTCATAATTTGCAAAAGATCGTGAGTTGGAACATATTGGTTTTATTATCATTTATACTGAGTAGATTTTCAGAAAACCATTTGAATATATTTTTCAAGTCTTTTTCGACAATTTCTTTCAATTCAGTCCAGTTATTACCAGTATAACATATATTATTGCAGTATCATCTGCATATGATATAATATTTCCTGTTGTTTCTATATGAAAAAGATCATTCAGATAGATGTTAAAAAGAACTGGACCAAGAACGGTTCCTTGAGGAACACCACATTTAGTTGTCTTAAAATCACTTCTTATAGAGCTAAGTTGAACACATTGTATTCTTTCGTGACGGTAGCTACAAAACAGTTCGAGAGCAATTCCTCTAATGACTATTTTTTCAATGGATTTCAAGTATATGGAGTGACTGATTGTGTCGAATGCTTTAGATATGTCTAAAAATACACAACGGGATGGTTTACCTTTATCCAAGGCATACATACTCGCGGTTAGTTGGGACAACGCATCTGCTGTATTTTTATTCGATAGAAATCCATACTGTTTAACTATCCAATCTAATAGTTAATATTTTTTTCAAATATTTTCGTAAAAGCGTTTATTAGAGATATTGGTCTATAGTTTGTGAAGTTTTTTTGACTCCCTGCTTGTATATTGGTTATATGACACTTGTTTTAAATGCACTTTGGCATATGCCATTTAAAAAACATTGATTTATAATGAATGATAGAGTTAAATTATAGGTTTTATAGTTTTTAATGTTTCCGCCCTAATTCCATCTATTCCAGCAGCTTTATTATTTTTTAGAGATTTTATGATTCTAGAGACTTCATCTGGTGATGTTGGTTGAATAAAAAATGAATGCGAATAGTTAACTCTCTGTAGGTATACGTTACCTTGTATATTTTTTATTCTACTGGCTATTTGATCAGGAACATTAATATAGTGATCGTTGAATTTATTTACTAGTTGATTGATAGATTGGGTATTTGAATTATTAATGAAGTTACCAATTATAGTCTGAGTGTGTTTAACCACATATCCATAATACCACATGTTTCCTTTGTAATATTCCATACATGTTTGATATCATTAGACATTTCAATTTTGTGACGATAGTAGTTATGTTTTGTTACTCTAATCAAGTTTGTTAATGAATTCCTGTAAAGCTTATAGCTTTCCTTAAGAATTTGGTGTGGATTATTTAATATATCTTGATACATTTTATCTCTGTTTTGTATTGATTTCAATATTCCGTTGGTTATCCAAGATTTACGTTTATTTTGCTTGTAATATTTTAGGTAACTATATTTTATTAAGCTGTTAGTAATGATGTTTATAAATGTGTTTGTTGCAGTGTCTGTATTTTGTTGTTGGTATATACATTTCCATTCAATTTTATTCAATTCCTTGTATAGTTTATTATGATTAATAACGGTTATACATTTTTTTATTATTGGACACTTCTATTGTTTTTTTTATTGTAGACAATTTGTAAGAATATAGAGTAATGATCCGTAATATTTGTATTTATTATAATTGGTAGCATTAAATCTATATTGTGTTTTGTTTTGACAAATATATGATCAATGTAAGTTTTGCTGTTACTTTGTCATCTAGTATAATCATTTATTATATATATATATATATATATATATATATATATATATATATATATATATATATATATATATTATAATATATTCTTAGAAAATAATTCCATTAACTCAAGACTGCATGGAAGCCAAATTATATCACCTCTCCTGGAGATAAAATTACCAGGGAAAAATTTTACGAACTTGTGACTGAGACGTGTTCGATATGTGTGACGTTGCGCCATCCTGTTAGAACCAAGAGTTGTCTAACATCTCTGACTTGAAATATAAATTCTCTTTTGGAAGACATTATATTTTCATCCAAACACAATATCTAACACTTGTATGATTTTTTATTCCAGATTCCGTTTGCCATTCGGTGTCGGTTTTTAATTCTTTATATATACAATATTTACAAAATTATAGGATTCATATGGCATTTAAATAGGCGTCTTCCTCATTTCCTAATTTTTTCTAGCATTCTTTCCATTCTTTTTTATTTCTAGTTACTTTTTTCAATTCACCCCATTTAATTCCACCTTTCTGCTGATTTTCGTACTTCTTCTCTCCAAGATTTTCTGGGTCTACCTTGTTTTCTTGTTCCCTCGCTTCATATATTTTATTTACTGTTCTTTCTGGTCATATCCTTGTTATATGTCCTAACCATCTTAGTTCGCTCTGTTGTACTGTTATTATACTGGCTCTACTTCAAGTTCCTCCCTATATGTCTCTTATCCTATCTAGTTTTGCTGTTTTTTTTTTTATTTTCCTTATTAATCTGCTCAATTGTGCACTTGTTGTTGTCCATGACTCGCTTCTAACTAACTAACCTAAAACGATTTTTTTAAATTATTTATTAATATATTTAAATTAAATAACAGTTTTAAAGTATCGGTTTTTATAATTTATATCAAAAGCCTTATTGAACAATTTGGTAATAAAGTTACTTTTAATTAGATAATCAATTATATAAAAGTATTTTAGGTGTAAGTATTACTAATACCAATAAAGCTTATTTTAAGTAGAAAAAATTGAAAATCATTTTACTAATGATGTGCTTTTTACACAGTGGTAAATTGTGGTGCGATAAAATTGTTTGTCCTTTAGACCAGCGAAGCCCTAAGGGCACTCGTGTTTACTTCACAAGAGTTCTGTGTCTCCTTTAGGAAAATAAAATAAATGAATGAAAACAAAGCTTAAAAAACCATCTCCGTAATACGCGTACTGCATAGTATTAGCTTATACAAACAAAAGGGGCGCCTTTTTGTAACAGAAATTGATTCAAAATAATAATTTTATTTGCCAGACCATTTATTTGTATCTACAAAAAAATATTAATATCCGTTATTTGCAGTTCCATGAATATATAAAACATAATGTATTATTAAATTTTCTATTCAACTATAAAATTAAAATAAACGATATATATATATATATATATATATATATATATATATATATATATATATATATATATATATATAATTAGCATTAGGGTATAATAAATATATAAATAAATATATTATTATTAAATAAACTCTTTTAAAAGAATATTCTTAGTCATATCATAAATCTGATCAACATATTTTTTCAGACCATCATTTTCACAATATTAATATTTTTGTAACAGAGCCCTAAGAAGACTTTCCAATTATCTGAATAAATAATTTTCAAGGGCTTTATTTTAAATATATAGTAGTAAAAATTACATGAAGCCAAAAAAATAATTATGAAGAACATATTTATATCTCGTACTTTATCAGTAATGAATCAGAATGATGTCATTAAATTTCAAAGAATTACATCACAAACAGCTAACTTATTCACTGAAATGTTATCAATAGGTGATAAATTTCTTATGCGATGTAGTATTAATCATTACTATTTAATTCTAAGTATTGTAAATTCTTATTAGACCCAATATTCAAAAATTGTATTGATATATGAAAACAAGATTGAAATATAGCAAAAGGTGTTGTTTGACATTTCAAAAACTTACTAATAATTTAAAATGGAATTTATATGATGGCTTCAACTAATAAGTTATATCGTCATCACGTGTAGAATATGCATATAAATGCCCAAAAACCCAAAAGTAATCAAGACAATTGACTTTATTCTGTAAATTAACATATGAACATATGAAACAATGTTTCCAATTTCTCTTTAGTCTATCTTCTCCCACATTATTCTATGTATCTTCTTTTTTCTTAAATATTATTGAAGTTTTCTATTTTTAATTCTTTTACCTTTTTAAATCGACTGTCTTTTAAATATTTTTTAAATATATCACTTATAATTTATTATTATGTTTTTAAGACAAATATAAGCACTACACGTCGGGAAATTGACAGATGAGATAAAGTCCGCTATCAACTAAGACGGGCAGTGTCAATCTCACTAATAACTAATAATTATGTAGATTTATATCTACACTCTACAATCTAAACTTTTAAATAAAAAATTTTGTAAATATTTCCATCTTAAAACATAGACAACGTAGTAACCATAACGAGCTGAATACATTTAGTTTGGAGTATATATGGATTTGTTATAAAATAATCTGAATAAGTTACTTTAATTATTTATTGAATAATTGAAAACACTGTGAGTACATTATTTTCAATATTTATATATGTTGATATGTTATTGATACACTCCTGACAGATAACGTTCATTGATTTATAAACCATTTCCTCATGGAGAGCTGATAAGAAAACTATTTTATATTATTATGTCGCAACGCGCCACTTCATTTCAAGATTTATACTTCCGTATAATCAATTCAGAAAAAAGTACAAAGTACGCAATAAAGTTATTATTGAAGGTAATTAAAAGCCATATCATTGTCACAAATGTCATGCCATTCATCCATAAAGACAGGCACGTTTTGTGCTTATTTCACGGTTTATGTCCTATATAAAATTTTACTACTTAAGATAGTGACTGGGCAAAATGAGATCATTTTCATGGAAGCCGCTGTGCCGTATGTTCGACATAAGAGCGCACATAATCACAGCTGGAATTCTGCGAAGTTTGCACGTGGAAAAATTAAACTTTGCATAAAATGTTATGCGAGAGGCAATGGAGGAAAAATAAATATCACAGCTGTTTATTCAGGCATATAGTGGATTTAGATATGGCTCAACAGAGATAATATTTAAATAATATATGTACAAAACAATTTTTGTTTGACAACACGAATCACGAAACGAAAAAAAAGTCTACTGCTGTTAAATCCGGAGATCTGGCTGGCCATGCTAAATCGCCATCTCGCGAAATTAGTCTTCGTGGTAAAACGACATTCAATAATTGAATTGTTGAACGAGCTGTGTGTGCTATGGCCCCATCTTGCTGAAACCACATGTCCTCTAGTCCTTGCTCTTCCATTTCAGGCACAAGAAATTTTCGAATCATGTCTTGGTACCTTTCAGCATTAACAGTAACTCCAACATCTTGGTCATTTTCAAAAAATTAGGGACCAATGATGTTTCCAGCATGAATACCACACCATACAGTTGTTTTTAGTGGATTCAATGATATTTCATAAATTAATTGAGGATTGTGTGTTCCCCAAAACCGACTGTTCTGTTTATTGACGTGGCCACTGAGAAAATGGGCTTATCAATTTAGACGAAATATCTTCAATTTCACCACACAGCCTTAGGATTACATTACTGTATTCAACTCGTTGATCATGATCTCTCGGTAACAATTTTTGGGCTAATTGAATTTTGTACGAAAACATTTTCAAATCAGTTTTCAAAATTAGCCTTAAACTGCGTGCAGAAATGTGTAACTGGGAACCACGTCTCCGAATTGATGTTTCTGGAGACTCTGCAACACTATCGCACACCAGAGCCACATTTTCAGCGTTGCAAGACGTCCGTAGTCTTCCAGAACAAGGCCTGTTTGCTGTCGTACCGTACTGTTGAAAATTCGCATGTAAACGATAAATTGTGGTCGATTAGGATATTTTTGACGCTATTTCCGCTGAGTGGCAATAATGGAACGATTATTTTCAATAAATATGGTCACTATTTTGGCTCATTCTTGTGGCGTATATTTATCCATAATAAAATTTGGACGTCTACACAACACAATGGTTAAAGCGAAACTGAGCTAAACGTCACAGAACTAAGATGGCGCGCAATCAAAATGGTAGCGGGACTTTTGCCCCACCTTATAGTAACAAAGAAAATCAACACGATCAAGGTCATATTGCTCTTTTATTGAATTGATCTTTTTAAATCTCTCGTTCCGCTTGATAATCTAGAACCGCTTAATTTTCTCAAATCGCTTGAAAAGATAGGACAGCTCCCGCGATCGCAGTTCGGATGATACCTATTACAACGCTAAATCTTTACAAATCGCTTGATTTCCTTCGCCCAGTAAGTTTTGTTTCACTCAATATTTTAAATCCGCTAATGAAGATTAGGAAGATAATACGATGTACTGGATACATCTGCTCGATTAATCAACTACTTAATGGCAACTTGTCGATCCTTGAGTCACCAGATTTTTTTTTTCGTTACTGCTTTTTGATAAAAGAAAACATAAGGAAATATTACTTCAAATTATTCTTGCTTAACCAATGAATTGTTAAATATGATTATTAAAACTACAAAATATACTAAAGCATAATTTGAGAACAATTTAAAAATAATGTCTTGGACAAGAAAAAAAATGAAATTTTAAATATGTTTAGCATCAGAACCAATATGCAATATGCATTTTTCTTTTAATTTTACTTCTAATGATAAATCCAACAAACCAAGATTAGAAAATATATAGACAAAATCATTCCTAGTGATTCTCATAAATCTATACACGTAAACCACATATATACACCACTTAATCATTCTATTAAACAAAGAATATTGTAAGGATAATCTAAGCACAATACAAATATTATCTTTAAACAAAGACATCAAAAAATATAGTTTATAATAATGTAAAGAAAACAATTATTCATAATCTTTTAAAAATATATCTAGGAAGTTTTCTCAACTCTAAATAACATCCGTATGGTTTTTGGAATAATTTTACAACGTTTTAATGATCTATCTCCAATATTTGTATATTTGTCTTAGAGCTTTGAGAATACAGAAGACCAATAACTTGCTTATAATTGTGAAAGAGGAGGAATATCCATAATAGACAACCTTATAATTTTAAACCTTAGAGTTCGTCTTAGGTCGTGTTGTTGACATAACATATTACGCAATGGTATATCCATGTAAAAAGAGATTATCAAAAAAGGCGATTCCTGCTAAACTGTCTAGCTTATACACCAATTACAACTGCTCAAATTTCATATCTGCAAAATACGCTTCATAATTAAATCTACAGAAAAACACCAATTTACCCTAGAGATAAATAATCTATATTGCCAAATATATCTGCTCACAAAATATTAAGCAAAAGAAAATCAGCAATATCATATGTAAAAAATCTCAATATACGTGAGTGAATTGAATATAAACCGGAATTTAGTTTTAAAAAAAGTATGTATGTATATTGTAAAAAAAATAATGTACTTTATTTTTCTATATAGTTTCCTCTTTTATGTACACATTTTTCCCAACGAAACGGAAGTTCCTTGATACCATTATCGAAGAATGTTGTTGATCGTGTCTTCAGCCAATTGCTTAGAAACGTTTCCACATCTTGATCAATGTAAAACTGGCGTTCTTCCATTTTTCAAGTTACTTGTGTTGAGACGTGGGTACATCATTATACCACAGAATCTAAACAAGCAAGCATGGAATGAGACAATCTGGAGAAGTTAAACCTCGAAAAGTCGAAACTGGTCTGTCTTTGGGAAAAGTTCTTTTTTGGGATAAAAAAGGCATACTGCTTTTTGATTTCCTTCGTGAGCGACTTACACTCAATGCAATTAATTTTATTGCAAGCTCCTTGATCAAGCCAAACTGGCGTATCGACAGAAAAGCCAAGACATGCCCATCGGAAGTGTGATTCTCCTTCAAGACAACGCTCGGCCACCCCACAGCTGCTTTGACTAGAGGAAATTCATTGGAAAATATTGGAACATATTTGATCCACTCAAAGACGAATTGGAAAGACGTCGTTTTCACAGTGACCAAGATGTGGAATCATTTGTGAGCAATTAACTGAAGACACGAGCGACTAAACTCTTCAAAAATGTGATCAAGAAATTTCCGCTTTTCTGGAAAAAAAATGTGTACATAAAAGCGGAAACTATATATATATATAACTATAGAAAATAAAACATATTATTTTTTTACAATAAGACATAATTTTTTACTAAATTCCGGTTTATATTTGGTTCACCCACGTATATTTTATATATGAAAACTTCCAAGATATACCGGGTGTCTCAGACCACCCGTACCAGCCTTTTATTTCGACAATGCTTGGTCGAATGTGACTAGGACAAAAAAATTTATTACCAAAGTGAACCCAAGGAATCCACTGATTTTTTATCGGAATAATCCGGAAGTACCCGGAACCGGAAGTAACTTTAAAATTTCAAATGGCAACATAGGTCGAGTAGGGTATTAATTAATAGGTCTTTTTAAAAGAAACCACTTTTATTAAAATGTTTTTTTTAATATTTTGCGTAAATATGCAAAAATAAACGAAAAAAACTAAATTGAAAATCAAGTAGGCTTTGCTTTTTTGTTAGAATAACAATTTGTATATGTGTTAATATTGCAAATATTCTTACATGATTCTTCGTATTGTTCCTCAATACTTTCCTTGGGTAATATGTTATTTTCTACACTCAGGTGAGAAGAGTTCCTCTTATTCAAAACTAATTTATTATTTTATTATTATTTTGAGATGGATGGCTTCTATAGTACGGGTGTCTCAGACCACCCGTACCAGCCTTTTATTTCGACAAACAAAAAATATTGTTTGAAAGTATTTTATTTAATAATTTAAATAAGAGTGTGAAAGTAAAGAAAATGATAATTAAAACAACTATTCATTTATTTATGGTGTGTTCAAATTGCCTTCCTTCTTGATCAATGCATCTTTGTAGCCGATTTCGAACGTGACGGCCCATAGTATCTCATCTTCACTATGTGAATGGCAGATATTCCGTATCCTCTTCTTCATATTATCCCTCGTGGTTGGAAGCTCTTTATAGACTAGGTCTTTGATAGGTCCCCACAAGAAGAAGTCAAGAGGCGTTATGTCAGGAGAACGAAGTGGCCATGGAAATTGTTCTAGCCTTCCAATCCATCGGCCAGGGAAAAGGCGATCAACGGTTTAACGAGAAACTCTTGCGTAATGAGCTGGGCAACCATCTTGTTGCAAATACATTGTTAAACGTGTTGCATATGGAACGTCATCTAGAAGGTCAAAAAGATTATTTTCTAAAAAATCAGCGTATTTAGCTCCGTTTAATGAACCATCGAAAAAATGCGGACCAATTATTTGGTTTCCTAAAATACCACACCAAACATTAAGGGTCCACATGTGTTGATTATTAACTTTTCTTAACCAATGAGGGTTTTTATTACTCCAGTAGTGAGCATTATGTAAATTAACAACTTCGTTGCTTTCGAATGTCACCTCATCTGTACATAAAATTTTGTGATAGAAATTATAATTTTTATGAGAACCATTCAGAAAAATTCAACCTATCTTGAAAATCCCGCTCTTCAATTTTCTGGTGTAGAGAGATATGATATGGATGGAATTTGTATGTTTTTAAAACTCTCCAAGCTGTGGAGCGACTTATTCCAGCATCGATTTCAATTCTTCTAGTAGAGATGTTCGGGTCCAGAGCAATTGCTGCAAGAATATCTGATGTTCTTTCACCTGGTACAGGTTTTCTGATACTTCGACCTTTGTTGTGGCTGGGCTGCAGCTTACCAGTTGTCGTTCTGAAAGGCACCGAAAAACAATTTTTGACTGATTGGCTCGTTGAGGGTATCGTTCAGCATAAATTCGCTCATCAGCAAGATAGTTTTGGGAGCATTCATCTAATATCATCAGCACATCAAAACCTTAGAGGTTTGTAAAAACCATGTTGACACATTCAGTACTTCAAATAAATTATCAACAACAAATTTTACTTCAAATATTCACGAACGTCAATTATTTTGACATAACAAAAAAAGCAAAGCCTACTTGAGGAAATTTAGTGTTGAATGGATAACTAATTTTCAATTTAGTTTTTTTCGTTTATTTTTGTAAATATGCAAAATATTTAAAAAAAACATTTTAATAGAAGTTTTTACTTTTAAAAAGACCTATCAATTAATACCATACTCGACCTATGTTGCCATTTGAAATTTTAAAGTTACTTCCGGTTCCGGGTAATTCCGGATTATTCCGGAAAAAAATAAATTCATCGGTGGATTCCTTGGGTTCACTTTGGTAATAAAAAATTTTGTCCCAGTCACATTCAACCAAGCGTTGTCGAAATAATAGGCTGGTACGGGTGGTCTGAGACACCCGGTATATGGCTAATTTCCAATATCAAACCAAGAGTATGATTACGATATATAAATGAGAGCTTTGGAATTTTATAACACGGAAGATAACTCCATGAATATTTCTTCGAATATCTAGACCATGGATGCACAGACCGCGGCCCGCGGGCCGCATGCGGCCCGCCGGTCGAATACCGGTGGCCCGCCGACAGCAAAAATAATACTCTCGTACATTCTAAAAATATTGAATTCTATTCCAGAATAAAACCAAAAAAAATATGTTCGAAAAGTAATTTGAATCTCGCGCGCGCGCTATTACGGTGCGCCGTACGTGCGTCGTCGGTAACAGCGGTCGGTAATGTTCGTGCTGATCTCGGTTAAATTCGTTTGCTTGAAGAAGCGCGGCGGCCGGCGGCGCGATGACGATCGCTCGCGTAGATAGTACACGACTCGAAGCTTCCAGAGTCGGTTTCGAGATTTCTCCAGACAGTTTTCGACTCTATACGCGCGGTATAAAAGCCACGTTTAATCGCCGCTAGGTGTATTAGTGTTCTGTGAGTTTAATAGAGGTTTTGGAAGGCAATAGTTGTACTCCACTAGCCGGTGTCATATATTTTGATCCACATTCAACGTAGATTTCCTGTTGCAGTGTTAACCGTCAAGTGCCGTGTATAATTGTGTTGTGAAATCGTAAGTAAAACTCTATTATTAATAAGTGTTTCCCTACCTATTTAATCAATTATTTTTGATAATTTAAAAAGGATGGGTAATTTAAGTAGGTACTGTAATTGTTTTTAGGTGCTGTGTTAATCCTAGCCAGGATTAGAACGCAACATGGACAAGCCAGGACCTAGTAAAAAACGTAAGGTTAAAGATGAAAATCGGCAATTTCAAGAAATTTGGACTGAGAAATACTTTTTTGTATGGTCGCATAACAAAGTCGTTTGTTTAATTTGCAAGAATTCTATTGCAATTGCAAAGGAATATAATGTAAAAAGGCACTATGAAACGCAGCATCCTTCTTTTACCAAGTTTACAGGCGAATTAAGAAAGCAAAAAATGTTGTCTTTAAAACGGGAGCTTACGGGTCAGCAAGCTATGTTTAGAAAACCCATTGAAGATTCAGAAACAGCTACAGAAGTTAGTTATGAAATTTCTCGAATGATAGCAAAGCGAAGTCGCCCCTTCAATGATGGGGATTTTGTAAAAGAATGCATAGAAATTGCCGCTAAGAAAATGTGTCCAGAAGCAGCAAAAAAGTTTGAGAAAATTCAACTGAATCGTATGACCATCCAAAGACGAATTATGTCTTTGTCAGGTAATATTGCGGAACAATTAACTGAAAAAACTAAGATCATTGAATTTTTTTCATTAGCACTCGACGAATCCACTTATATTAGTTCCACAGCTCAACTTCTAATATTCATACGAGGTGTTACTCAAGATTTTGAAGTCGTAGAAGAGTTATTAGGAATGTGTTCATTGAAAGGTCAAACCAAAGGAGTTGATATACTCAATGTACTTTTGGATGAGCGTTCAAAAACTGATTTGGACTTATCAAAATTATCGGGAGTTGCGACTGACGGTGCTCCTTCGATGATTGGTGTCAATTCCGGGCTAGTTACTTTGCTGAAAAAGCATCTGCAAGAAAAAAACATAAAGGCTGAAGATCTCATGCAGTTTCACTGCATTATACACCAAGAAGCCCTCTGTGCTAAACAAATTGAATTTCAAAATGTCATGAAAGTGGTAGTTTCGACTGTAAATTTCATAAAATCACGAGGACTCAATCACAGGCAATTCAAACAATTCCTTGATGACATCGAAAGCGAATATGGAGATTTACTGTATTATACAGAAGTAAGGTGGCTAAGTCGTGGATTGACACTGGAACGATTTCTAAATTTAATAGAAGAAATTGGAATATTTCTGGCGGAAAAGCAAAGGGATGTCCCGGAACTTAAAAATCCTGATTGGTTGTGTGATTTGGCTTTTTTAGTTGACATTACAAATCATTTGAATGTCTTGAACACACGGCTTCAAGGCAAAAATCAACTGATATCCCAGCTCTACGCTCATGTATCATCCTTTCAATGCAAGCTGACACTTTTCAGATCGCAATTGAATTCTGGAAATTACAATCATTTTCCGAATTATAAGAAAATGGCTGAAAAATTCAACAAAACTGCGATTAATTTCAGTTATGTAGAAAAGCTAGATATTTTGATTCAATCTTTTCAAGACAGATTTTCGGAGTTTAAAAAAGTGAAACCTCTGTTGGACATATTCAGCAATCCTTTCACGATTTCAGTTGAAAATGCGCCAGAGTCAATGCAGTTAGAAATTATCGACATTCAAAACGACGAAGATTTACGCAACAAATTCAACGAAGGAGACTTGCTGAACTTTTACCGCTGCATTGATAAAAATATGTACAAAGAGTTGCGCATAAACGCTCTGAAATGTGCCAGCTTATTTGGTTCTACCTATATATGTGAACAAACTTTTTCAATACTTAATAATAATAAAACCAAAAATAGAAACCGCCTTGCAAATGAAAGTTTGGAAGCAGTTTTACGTGTTGCTACAAGTAAATTTGAGCCAAATATAAAAAAGATTGTAAGCACTATGCAGTGCCACGCTTCAAATTAATAAATTCCTTTTTAATTTTAATACATTATTATCAATTATTTATTGTCTTTAATTACCTACACTTCTGGCGGCCCGCCATCAGTTCATGATTTGCCCGAGTGGCCCCTAGTCTTAATAAGTCTGTGCATCTCTGATCTAGACAATATATATCCAAAAAATAGGACATTCCATGGAAATAGACGAAATAATAACCAAATTTCTATCAGCTGAGACCCTTATAATAAAAAAAAAGCGGATAAATATCTAAAATCTTACGTTAAAAATATATATTTGTGAGTTATGTGAAATTCAGTAACTAAATAACAAGCCACAACTATATTCCTTAAGCCAACTACTTCACTTTATTATTTTCACCACTATATTTACATTTGGAACACTACAATCCTTTGAATATATATTATCGACCAAATTGTAAACGCAATCAGTTAATTATTGATAATGAACAATTGTACTCGAAATGTTCATACATTATTAGATCTATTATAAAATTAATGCGCATTTTTTGAAAAAAAAAATTACTTACCTCTTACCTACCAGTACAAATACTTTCCCCGGTATCAACATACTTGCGGAAACGTGTCTGTCATGCCTGAACGTCTTTTGGAAAAGTTGTAACATGCTCTTGAATGTTATCCGCGGGCTCTCAATGCTTTCCTTTCAACTCTTTCTTTAAGTAGGGAAACCAAAAAAGCCACTCGAAGCCAAGTCGGGACTTGTTGATCCGGGCCAGGAAATTGGTTACCATGAAGGCCGTATGCCTGAGGACATTATCCTGTTGGAACCTAAACGTGTCTTTGATGACAGCCCGCACACGTGTGACCCGCCGTTTCTATCTCTTGAGCACCTGCAGGCAAGAGGCCTTATTGACAGTTTTTCCCTGCGGTACAAATGTAAATTCCTCAAATGACAAAAAAAAACAATGAGCATGATTTTGATGCGAACATTGCTCATCAGTAATTTCTTGGAACGAAGGGATGATTTTGTGTACCACTCGCTGCTCTGCCTTTTCGATTCTGAGTTCGTGCAGACCTTTCGCATTTGCAGATCCTCGGTCACTATCCCATGTACGGCAAATGTGGAAAATTTTAGAGCATCAGCGATTTATTGGATGCAAAACCTTGTGCACATCATTCACGTTTTAGTCGGTTCTGGCCGTTGATTGGCGGAGCTTTTTGAACGCATTGTACTAACACCTGGACTGTAACCATAAAATGCAGCCATAATTAAAGGCCTGCTTGCTTTCTTTTACACACTGAACTTGATTGCGTTCAAGCGAACCCTCCATCGTGCCATACTACAAAGTCAAAAACAGTTCACGCGGAGGCACGTCTTTCCACTAAGATTACTTGGAGCAAACTGGCGACCGGCTACATTGGAAGAACAGACACTTCATCATATTTCCCGACTTGTTTCACTCCACTGCGATGGATAGTCGCGTCACAATAAAAAGCGTATTACTTTCATACTAGACCCTGTATAGTGCTAATTTCAACAAAGAGTGAAGTAAGGAATATAACTCTGCTTAATTATTTATCTTACGCAATATCAAAACCATAAATAAATAGCCTACTACAGAATCCAGTTAATCTACCTACATTTCGTAAACTCTTATCACTTGATCAAAATGTCAAAAAATAAACATATGAACATTAATACAATGAGCGTGATTAAAGCGGATTTTTACCATACTACATTGACAAAGTTTTTCCATTCAAAACACTCAAATCAATAGAAAAACCTATAACTTCTACAAAAATTTAAAACAAAAATAAATAACAAACACTATTTAAAAAGCTAGGAGTCTACACAATCATGACCAATAACTACGATCAAATATATAGAAGTATAGTCTCGTCATGGATAACCTTCTGCTGATACTCGAGAACTAGGTATGCAGATGATCTGATCATTCTAGTAAACAGGAAGTTTAGGACCAATGTATCAAACTTGATGCAGAGGGCACTAAATACCGTAGAAAGATGGTTGAGGAATGAAGGGTTAACTGTAATCCCGGTCAAAACTGCGATCGTTCTTTTCATTAGAAGACGAAAAACCGATGACATAAAATCCCAATCAAAAATGAAGTAAAATATACTTCATACTAGATACCAGATTGAACTTCAACTTCCATCTGGAAAGCATCAGAAAAAGGAGCCATGAGAGGATTTTTTGCGACAAAAAATGGTAGGACGCACACGGGGAGACTCAGTTTGACCAAATGGCTATACACTGTGGTCATTAAACCTATAGTGATATACGCGGCGCTCATTTGGTGAGAAAAGACCAAAACCAAAAGCACAGCAGTAAAACTTCAAAGAGTTAATACTGGGGCAATGAGGACAAAGCCTACAGCAACCATGGATCACATATTATCGCTACCATCACTACATCTATATGTTATGATGGAAGCTAGACAGGCAGCCTACAAGGTGCACATAAATGAATACACTTTAAATCTGGGGTCATCAAGACCACCAACATTTAAAGTACTACAAGAAGAAGAGATTCTAAAAATGAAGTCCGACTTCACTAAAATCATATCCCGTAGATTCAAAAGAATCATACCACAGCGGAGTGAATGGAAAAATACATACCTGGTATTGCTCGTTAAAGAAACCATCTGCTTCACAGATGGGGTAAAAAAACTAAAGGAACCGAGGCTGGTATCTATGGAGAGTGCAACCAGAGTGCAAACTAAAAGGAAATGAGGCATACGAGACTCTACCTAGATGGTCCGGTACTTGACAGCATGCTGATGTTGTCAAGACTGAGCAGATTGAAACTAAGAAAAATCACAAGACTAGTCACTGAGCACTGTGATCTAAATAAGCACAGACATAGGATGGGAATTATGCCGTGGGTGTCTAGAAGAAGAGAAAACTCCTCAACACCTACTGTGCACATGTGTAGCATATAAACGAGAACGCACGGTGAAATTCGGGAGACCTGTGCTTCCTGTAGAACAGCTAAAGAGCATCCCATGACAGAAACTTCTGGACTTCGTAGAAGGCACAGGAGTATACAGGGAGTAAAACATCCAGAGGCGCGCATAAGGACCACGGAGACCGCAGTGCAGGGACGCTAAGCGACATTCTCTAACATAATACCACTTACAAAACAGACTATTAGGAACAACAAAACACCTTGAAACAAAATATCTTAACACCTGTATCATACAAAACGCTATTGAAATCAGCTCATGCTCTATGAACGAAAGAGATATTTTACACATGGTGTTTGTGGAGAAGGCGAGAAGGCAACTCTTATAAGAGTTGGATAAATCCTGTCAGTCGTTTAATAAATTTTCTATTTTATTTTATAAATTTCCAGATTTTCCAATAGTATAAGTTTTGTTTTTTTTTCGCTTCGTGCAGTATGTTGAAATTAAAATTAGTAGCGTAGTTATGTTCTATTAGATGGAACATAACCACACTCCAAAGTTTTCAAAATACTACACCATGGATTTTAAAATGCCTCGTCAATTAGTTTATTATTGTAAAGTTCGCCCAAAAAAATATTTGTAGGAAATATTTTTCTGATTGCTGAATATATAAGATTTATTCTTTTCGACAAGATATACTGTTGTATTATTTTAATCATATTTTGAAAAATCTGTGTTGGATATTAATATTTAATTACTCACAGTTTCATTTACTTGGCTTCTAGCAGAATATATAATCAACTATGGAAAATTACCTGAAACAAAAAAATAACAACGTAAGACATTAAAGAACATTGAACACAAGTATGAGTATTATTATAAAATTAGATACGAGGTTGAATAATTATTCATCAATAATTATGTTCACGGCAAATTGTGTTTTCAGTCTACTTAAAAGTAAAATTAAGGATGGGAAACAAATCATAAATCTTCGTAACTATAGGTGCTCTGTTTCTGGATCTCATTTCGGGCTTTCATTATTAAGATAGAATATATTTTGATTTTTGTGTTTATTTTATTTATTTATTTATTTATTGGGATAAGATTTTAGTCTAAGTGACTTAATTGAATAATGGATTGTATTGTTAAGGTTTATGATAATTTGATGATTTTTTGTTCGTAGGATAGATTTCATTTTCGTTTTCTATTCATCGATCTTTTTATTGTTTAGATTAGGAAAAAGTTGAAATAAATAATAAAGCATTTGTGTGAGTATTTTCCTGAGTTTCTTTTAATATTGAAACTAAGTATTTGATCTTCATTATTTGTTTTATATTGGGGTCTATGATAACGGTTAATTCTCAACGTATTGTTTTATTTGTGTCATATGCCTATTTAATTTTACATCATTTTGGAGTTAGTAATGATTAGTCCATATTTTTTTAATTTTTCTTCTCCTACTTGTCTTCTCTTCATCAATTTTTAATTTATTATGTATTTCATCTTAAAAATCATATTATTATATAATGTTAGTTGTTATATATTGTTGTTTAGTATTAACTTAAATTATATATTTAAATAAAAACTTTAGAGTAAACGTTTTATCTTCAGTATTTCCTTGATAATGGACATTCGTTTCTTTATATGCTATAAGCAAGCATCATTAATTATATTAACACAAATGTGTGTTCAGTATAAAAAAATATATGTATAACAATTAATCTTGTTTAAAAGTACATAACTACACGATACTTATATAAAACGGCTGTGACATACAAGGCAATTAAAACAAAAACGTAAACGCGGTCACCGTAAAAATGCACGTTTTCTAAACAATTTGGCGCTAGTGTTGTCATCGCAAAACAATGGCCGTGCCCTCCGGCGAATTATACTGCCGGCATTGCAAAACAACGAAGTCGTATAATAAATTATATGTGAGACTTTTTACACATGCAATGACGTAATCTGCACGGCGAACTTGAACCTTTTGCTGCTATATATATACGAACAATTACCATTGATGCAATTCCTTATTATTTATTGCAATCATTTTTAATTAGTATTACATAATCATTGACATGGAAATCGCAACACTAAGAAGTCGTAGGAATTTTTAGACCAAACTTAGATAAAACGATTAACCATTAAAAGATAGGAATTGATTAAAATTTGAAAGAAAAAGAACAAAAATAAACATATATTACTAATAATGGGTTGATCCGCCCCTATTAGTTACACTACACTACTCTTCGTAGCATCGACTCTAGCAAGTGAGCGATAATCTTTTTGGATATTGTTTTCCAAGCAACGTCCAATTTGTGCTGAATGGAGGAAAAATCGGGAGATCGGAGAGACCTTGGCAAGATATTAACATTATCTTCCGCAAATTGGTCCATAAAAACTCCTGAAATATGGAGACGGGTACTGACTTCCTGAAAAAAGTGGGTCTTTCATCTGCTGAAGTAACAGAAGAATTTGGGGTTCTATCATCTCATTTACATATAGCTTGGTGCTTATATTGCTTAGGATGAATACCAAACGAGACCTATTTCCATAAGTTATAGCACCCCATACCTTGAATCAATCCCTACAGTTTGATGCACAGGACTTTCAGTAGAAAGTTTCATGTTGACATATTCTCCACGTCTGCATACGGCCATCACGTATCTCCAAACAGAATCGAGATTTATAATACCACCGTATGGTAATATAGGTTTCATTGCCATCACAACCTGCATTACTGTAAATGTAGAGCCCTTAGCAGTAACATAAAATGTGGCCGATAGGATTGAAAGCCCGAAGTTCTGAAAGCGCGGTAAACCATTCCAATTAATCTGTTACTGAAGAATTGATCTCTTGTTACCATAAGTTGTAGATGGCGCTTTTAAACCTCATTTGTTCTTCCTTATCCCTCAGTTCCTCTTCTGCGATCATTTCTGATAGCAGCGCATGGCGGTGGATTGATTTTGGTTAAGAGTATTAGCAATTTCTCTAATCGAAAAACCATTTCGTAAACTAACGATAAGACCTTTGTCGAATTTCTTCATTGGCGGTAATTTTACGTTGGCGCACTTTAGGCATAATTAAACTTTCAAAATAAAGGAAAAACTCAGTTAAAAACGGAACACAATTCCGTAGAAAAATAGAAAATAGAAACGTTTTGTAGTGATATATCGTAAACCATCGTATCATTTAAGCAACAATGATTGGGAATGTGATATCCAGGTTATGCAGGAAAAAAATGATTTCTTCAAGTAAAGCAAAAAACGATTTAGATTTTGTCGCGGTTAGGCTAGTAAACGTTATTATGATTATTATTATAAAATAGGACTCCATTTCAGTTATTTATTTTATATATTTCAATTTAATTGATATACTCTTGATGCCCAATGAATTTATTAAGTTGCGTAACAAAACCAATGATTTTGCCAACCATATTTAAAGCTTAATCTGCAGTTACAGAAACGATTTACAATTAATCAATTCCCTTTTTTAAAACTTCTGCTTTAACAGTTCTCATGATGTTTGCTCCTTTATTTGCTTTGTCAAATTGCACCAATTGACAAAAAACATTACAACAAACATTATCTAGCAATGTTATATTAGTACATTAAACCAAATAAATGAAAAACCCACCTGCATTACTTGAGAAGAAGTATTCTTGTCTAAATCTAAAATACTGTCTTCTACAGTAATACGAGAAGCCAGTAATTCATAATTAGTTTGATATTTTCCTTTCCAATGTAGAAAAATGTTTTCCATGTTTTGCATTGCAATACGTTAATGTAAACTAGCATAAGTGATATGTTTTCGAACAAATGGTACATAGGACTATCCGTAAATCCAGCAAGAACGAAACTGGTACTGTTAACACGAAGGAGAAAAATCAAGGATTTCAAGCCATCAAACTTTCGCGGTGAATAAAAGACTGGTATATTTCATAGTCATGGGAGACAAAACAACTGCACAGTAAAAATGACGGCCAAGAATATATGCATTAAAGAGGCTTATTATAGTTAGCGACGATATAAATGGCCTGCTGTTCCTGATTATAAAACCAAGCAGGCGATAACATTCACTTACAAGAAAAGTTAAGTTTTGTATCAAAAATTATTCCTAGGCCCTTGTAAATAAATTATCACTGCCAATTATGTAATTATGATGGATGGTGTTAGTCTTTCTAGAGTAAGATATTACACAGCACTTTTTAATATTTAATACAAGCCCATTATCCAGATAGTGCATTTAAATCCTCCTGTAGGATCTCACAGTCAGCAGTACTCGCATTTTTTGGTAAAGTTTGAAGTGGTCAGCATAGGCGAGTAGATTGTATTGTAGACTACAGCAGGCGTCGGGCGTCGTTTATAAATAAAAGGAATCATAATGGTCTCAGATTCAAGCCTTGCGGGATCCCAGGAGAGGGACTGAAAGCAAAATATCGACTTCCTTCGTACTCAACCACCAGCTCGCGATCAGTAAAATAAGACTGTATGAAAGCAGTTATTAGGAGAAGTAAAACTCTTGTTATGTTCCATTTCTTTATTTTCAGATAACTGACACGTGTTCCTGTCCTTGCAGATCATTATCAAAGTTAAAACAAAATTTAGTTTTAACTTTGATAATGATCCGCAAGGACCGAAACACGTGTCAGTTATCTGAAAATAAATAAATGGAACATAATAAGAGTTTTACTTCTCCTAATTTGAAAATTTGGTTCTATCAAGAGAGTAGCAGAACAAGTATCGATTATATTAAGAAAGCAGTTATGTTATTATTAATATTAAAATTATTCCTTAGCTTCCTAATTAAGATGTTATGGTTCATTTTACCGAAAGCATTACTTCGCACGCAATTATTGCATAATCGTAGTTGTAATAGAGGTTTTCAATAATTTCATATACATGGTTGTAGGCATTGCTGTTGGACTTGGGTGGAATGTACACATATATAATTAAAATATTAGTAGTACGCAGAGATATGGTAGAGTTTCAAAATAATTTTCAGTGATGCTAATATTAAATTTTTCAGAACGGATATTGTTACTAATAGCAGTTATGAATCCTCCTTCTCGAGGAGGATACAGCGATATACGTTGTAGTGTTAGGAAAAGAGTTCCGAATTTTGGAAATCTTCTTCGATCCATGATTCCGAAATGTAAATAATGTCATGGTTGGTTGAAGTTTCAGCGTTGTAAAAAGAAATGGTTTTGGTATTTAAACCTCTGACGTTAGTAGAAAAGATTTAGATGGTTTACCCATTGCTTCCTATATGCAGAGGTTTGCGCATTATGATGGCATATCTGTTGGGTAACATTTAGTTTTCCGACGACGTGACATTTATGTTTTACACTAATGGGTCGTTCAGGAAAACAGGTGAAGGTGTATGAATTTATTGCAAAATTCTGTCCCTGACAAAAATCACTGCACTAGGTAAGAGCACATGAACACACCAACAAAGGTGGAACTCGTGGTTATACGAAACGCAGCAACGGTAATCTCAGACAAGCTGTAAAATTACATCAGCATTAACGCTGGAAGAAGCGGCTCGTGACAATAAGGTGACACTATACGATTAATTAACTGCTCACTTAACCCGTGGTAAAACATTTTTATGCTAATAAAAGGATTAATTAATTGGTTATGTTTCACTATTTTTATATTTCTCCGACTAGTTCTCAAAGAGTTGAGAATGACCAACGATTGAAACTAGTCGTAGAAATATCAAAATAGTGAAACATAAACAAGTGCTTAATTAATCCTTTTATTAAGGTGACACTATGCTGGGTGAAAGAACACAACAACATCTTGATGCGATGGACAGCAAAACGGCCAGATACTGTATGCAACTGTCCAGAAAAAACCTACGAAAGGTTATAGGGCTCCTAGCAGAACACTGCAATCTGAGATCGCACCTGAACAGACTGAGACTATACTCTAGTTCAACTTGCAGAGGGTGCACAGACGAAGAGGAAAACGCTGAGCATATGCCCGGTTCTATCCAATTTACGTGAATCCATAATGGGAGAGGGATGAGAAAATATGATGTGAGCTGCGAGGCGCCTTAAATGAGAAAGTTGCAGAACCTTTGTTCGACATACGGAGTATGTTAAATCGAATTGATTCAATGATGTTAGAATCATCTGTCATGTTGCGCATTAGTATATAAGTAGAGAGATTCATTACGGGGTATGTTGATTCCCCGCATAGTCATCAGACATCCTAAGAGTCTCTCTTGCTGCGATCGTTGCGTTTGCCTTTGTCTTGGCTTAACCGTAGCAAGGAATGATGACTCAGATAGGAGGGCGGACAAAGGGCCTACTGGGGCCTACGTGCAGCGGACCTCTCTGTCCTCCCATCGCACAAATTCAGATCCAGATCCATTGCAATGCGCTAATTGATAACTAGCATAAGTAATATTTTTTTCGATGCAACAATGCTTTTCAATTTTATTGAATTTCATTTTTTCTTTCGTAAAAAGTATTGTTCTTACTACAGAAGATAAACTCATTTTTTTTTATTTGGTCGAATCCTTTATTTTATTCACAAATAATGCATATCGTCTTCTTCTCGTTTTCGATTGCTCCATATTTATTAAAACATGCGTTATTGTTCAACATTTTTATTCTCACTCAATATCATTTTTTTTTGGTTATAGAAATGATTCTGTAAAGAAATTGTTATCGTCTTCAATCAACTCGAATATTGAATAAAAATAATGGAATAGAAGGAAGGTAAATTAAAAACAAAGGCGAACATCTCACTGTTCAGTCCATACAGAGCTGTCAGCCACAAGAATTAGAGTGCGTATAAATATGGTTAAATTGTCAAATCGTGACTTTATTTAACATCAGATAATTACAAATTTATTATATAAATTGATAATATGTGAGTATTAGTTATTATAAGAGCAATTCAACCAATAAATGATTTTCAAAAAAAAATTAGAGATCTTGCGATGAACAGCGTCGAAAAATTGCGAAGCTTATACACATAATTGCAACTAACCTTTTATCATTGAATTATAGTAATAGTGGAATGCAATGCTTTCCTAGTGTAAGCAAAAAACGAGCCTGTGGCAGATATTTGTAGAAGGGCTGCCCCTTTTTGTCAATCATTAGAGCGCCTGCGCCAAGCGTATGGGTTACCATCGAAATAGCATGTCATTTCCAAAATATTGATTTGTTTATCACTATAACAGTTGTGTAGCCAAATTTTTAATAAAAGTATAGTGACAAGTCTCTAATAAAATTAAGTTATGTCATATTCTGCATGGCTAGTTTTCAATCAATCGTAGGTCAGCAGTGGATCATCTTAACATTTTATTTTCTTTTTAAACGGACTATACGACAATGACTTTTTAATGTAAGCTTGCGTTCCAATATTACTAGTAGTAGTAGTAGGGTTTTAGCTATCGACCATGTGGTCCTTCCACCATGTGTCATTTGTGTATTTTTGTGTGGGTGTAAATGAGCTTGTTACTTTAAAGGATCACCCAGTCACTCTAAAGCACCATTAATTGTATTCCAATGGTGAATGGTACGGGTCACCAATTCAACTGCTGAACTGAACTAACGCAATATTACTATATGTCAGTGCATTTTGTAGTATACCAATAGCTAATAGTGCTAATAGCAATATTTTAGCAGAAATGTCTTTAATTGATACTCAAACTTGATATTTGGAAATTTTTCAGGGCATTAAAACAAGAGGATAGTTTACCTAATACAATGACATATGGGAAGGAAGTGGCTACGGATGGCCGACGTATCGCCGACCTGTTTGCAAATTATTTCCAATCGGTTTATGAGATTGATAATGAAAATACAAATTTGCCAGTATCTAGTTTTGATAATAATATCAACTTTCCAATTTAATTAGTAATCTTAAAGATAACCCTGTACTCGGACTTGATGGACTTGCAAGTACAGTTTTAAAACATTGCAAATATTCATTATATAATCTTATATACCTTATTTTTAAAATATCTTTGGCCTATGGAATTGTTCCTACTGTTTGGAAAAAGAGTTCTATACGTCCGATTTTTAAACCGGCTCTCGAAATAAAATTAAGAATTATCGAGGAGTATGTCACCAATCAGTTCTTCTTAAATTGCTTCATCAATTGATTGGGAAACATCTGACACATACTTATTCTAGCAAGCTGTCAACTGATTAGCACGGTATTATGTCGGGTCAGTCGACCGTGACAAATCTTTTAGAATATACCGCATTTCTGTCAGATCAGGTTGATGTAGTGCATACCGACTTCTCCAAAGCGTTTGATAAAGTAAATCATAATATATTGATTTCCAAGTAGAGGGAGTTTGGTATAAACAAAAATTTAATAACATGGATTGCTGCTTTTATAAATAATAGACAACAAGTGGCAAAGTTAGATAATTTTGAATCGAGGTCATTTATGGTTACTTCTGTGGTTCCCCAAGGATCTCATATCGGGCCAATATTATTTTCTATCTTTATCAGTGATATTAATGATTCAATACTTAAAAACGTTTATTATTTGCGGATGATATGAAAATATTTAAACGTGTCTCTTGTCCAGAAGACTCACTAGAAATCTAAGAAGATCTTAATAGGATATATATTTGGTATGAAAAATTATATATAAATAAATAAAAATATTATTTTTAAATGTTTGTGGGTTACTATGTTTTCGTGGGTCACTTATAACCCGCAGGTCATATGTTTGTCGAGCTTATAGCACAGCCAAGTTATATTAGGCAAATTAGTAAAACATCGTAGGGTTAAAATAGCCAAATATAAAAGTAAATGATCACCAATAATATTCAAGTAAATACGTCAATAATCAATCAATTTTATTTCATGAATGATTTTCTTATTTACCTCATGGTGAAACATTCTAGAATAATAGGTGATTAATTGAAAACACTTGGTTTGTTTCACTAAATTTATATTTTTAATTATTAACCTATCAATCAATTTTGTTATAGATAGTTATAGTACTGCTACTAATGCCATCATATGTTGGTTGTTGGTTGTTTGTTTCTTTTTAATTTGTAGTAACTTGAATCAAATGTTAAGTATAATAATTAAAGCATAAAACGAAGCCATAAAACAAAATTTATTCTATTTTTTTTTAATTAAAATTATAATCATAACACACATAACACATTTATCAGAAATTTGAAGAAAAATCCATAAATCCAACACCCCATATTAAGCGCAGCACTCCTAATGCAACACACACTATGATGAAACGTGCAGATTTTAACATCTGATAAAAGGCTTAATGCGTTCATATTAGAAATGCCGCTTATTGATTCAATCTTGATAAGCTATACTTAAGTAACATGACGGCCTCAAATTGCTCTTATGTTATTATAAAAACTGATTCACTTTAATACAATGAATGGAAAACTGTCCTCTATTGCATTCGCGATTTTTACTACTAAAGACTAAGATAAATGTACAGATAATGTTAATAATACGTTTAGGATTAACATATTTTAAAAATGTATATGACAATGTTGTTCAATCGAAATTATATCTATATAAAAAAATACAGGGTGTCTTAAAAGAAAGTTTATATTCAGTAGACTAATTAAAGAAAACGTAATTAATATACTTGAAAAACACGCCGGTGTACATTTGATCCTTATCCTTATGCATTAAAATTACATATTGTAAATACAAAAATTAATTCTTAAATTGGAAAAAAGATTACCCTTTGGCTAAATGTATAACTACGAAACATTATCTATTGATTAATTAAACAATGCAAGTTTATCATGGCACAAAATCCCGTTAAACAACTACATCATTTTTATCCGACAGTAACAACTGATAATAATATGAAGTTAGTTTATAATGATGTTATCGCTATTAATAGATAATAAAAAATATTTCCTTATGTATTTTTTAAGTTCTAATTGATTATCAAAACAAGGTTAGTAACAAGATTAACAAGAAGTTAATTTTGTTAACAGGTAATTAACAGAAAGCAATAAATTCGTAATCGACGGTTAGTGTAATTGGATGTTACTCACGACAGGTAGGTTCATGTGGGTGGGACCGAACATGTTCAACTCGGCGGCCGTGAATATTTAATATTTTTTACGTTTACATAACGTTAATATACAACCACAATATTGATATACAGTAATATTGCATGAGTAATTGAAACAGGCCTATTAATATGCAGTCTATTTTATGCAGAACTTTGGACTGATTTACTTTTAAAATTCTACGTTATTCTGAGTTTAAGGTGCTTTAAATGGATATATAGCATGTTTTAATATTACGAATGAATTAATTCCATAAATCCCACAGCTTTGTTACTAGAATTAATTATTATGTAAACGTTGATGGAGATTATATACTAAGATAAGAGGGAAAGCAATTAGTGTGAGTGAATTTATGCAAATTTTTAATGAGTTTTTATAACAATTATTCAATTTATTCATCATTATTAGCATCAATCGAAGTGTGGTAATCGTAATTACAGAAACTAACGCGCCCATTTACCGTTACGTATAAATAATTGATTTAATATATCATGAAGTTGAATAGCCGTATATTCACAGAAATACAGAAAATACTCCTAGTATACTTTTGAGATAATTTTTACTTATTATATGAATATATATAATCTCCTAATATTAATGGGTTTTGAAATAAGAGGTTTCATTTTTATTTAAAAAAACTAGTATATTTTAAGAGATATCAATAGTTATGTAAAGAGAAACGTATGCCATTAACGATGGAAAACGATATCAGCCAAATGGCTGCCACAATTACGGTTGCAGCACCATATCCTTTTCCTGAAATTTTCCATGACTAATTCGCATATTTGCTGCTGTATGTCCTCGATAACTTCACGAATTCCACCTTTAAGGTCTTGAATCGATTGTGGATCATTGGCAGAGACCTCATCTTTCACGTGGTCCGAAAGAAAAAAGTCTAAAGGTGTTTAGTGTCAAGATCTCGAGGGCCAATTGTGATCACATCTTTGCGAAATAACACGACCAGGAAACTTTTCTTGCAAAATTGCGATTGTTTCGTTGATTGTGTGCACGTAGCGCCGTCTTGTTGAAAATAAACGTCGCCCACATCAATATCTTCCAATTCCGGCCATAAAAAATCATTCATCATAGCTCGATAGAGCAATCCATTCACCGTAATAGTTGCACTAGTCTCATTTTCGAATAAGTAAGGTCCAATCACATCGCCAGTCCAAAAACCGCACCAAACAGTGACATGTTGAGGATGGAGAGGCATTTCAATAAGCATTCCGATTTCCGAGCCCCAAATGCGGTAATTCTGCTTATTCACGTAGCCTCCGAGGTGAAGATGATTTTTCGATGAAAATTGGGATCATTTTGATGTATTTCAAGGATCCAAACAGCAAAGATACAACGTTGTTGGTGATCGACCGGCTTAAGTTCTTGTGTTAACTGAACTTTAAAAGCCTTCAAACCTAAGTCTTTATGCAAAATACGGTGTAATGTCGTTTTTGGAATGTCTAATTCCGAATATCGACGAGGAATCGACAAACTTGAGGTTTCGTTAACACTATTGACTACAGCAGCAATATTCTCAATGGTTCTTGAGCGAAGCACACGGTTTCGATTCTTCACGTCACTAAGTTGTCCCAACAGCTCAAATTTTTTAACCAGTTTTACTATTGCTGGCCAAGAAGGTGCTTCACGACGACTATTTGGCGAACTGTGACTGCAAAATTTTCACCATTTCTGTAGTGTATCGGTGCATTTTTACTAATGGCGTAGTTTTTACTTGTCAAATGTCAAAAGATGACAGCTGCAAAAGTGACAGCTGCCCAGATAGCGGGCTATTCAAAATGAAACCTCTTGGAAAACCCTTTAGTACTTAATAAAATGTATTAAAATCCTACAAAAGACTACAAAACAACTTACTTATTGAATAGGTATGATCCACTAATTGTGAAGCATATTAAGCTGTCTGTAGTGTAAACTAAATGAAACCAACCAATTAGAAGTTATATGATCAAGGATTTACGTTGTATGCTAATACCGTACTTCAAATAGATTTTCATAAAAATTATTGCAACTTTTGTAATATCTGATGCCATTTTTGAAATATAAATTATTATATTTTTATCCACCTTTCCCAGAAATATATAATATTACTGCTTTACTTATAACACAGTAATGTTACTTGACTGAACAAATAGTCTAATTTCGCCAAAATTCTGAGATTCTGAGACTACCAAAAATATTATGACGCTAGGATACCTTGTAAAGCATTAGCGTTAAAACAATGAAAATACCACAAATTTTCATATTTAATAATATTTAACAATAAACGTTTCAAATCTTCTGTACCATAAGGAAACTACTGAATGGCTTCTTCTTGCTAGGTCTCATCAATCATACGAAAAGTCTTTATCGCGGTTTTCTTTAGTTACACACAAAACATTACAGAATAATGCTGCTCCAAATGATGCTTTATTTTCCACTCAATCATTTTACGGGTGTCAATGATGGATACTCAATTCCAATGTCTTAGAGGTAACTGACTCAAGTGAGTTCCATTAACTGACACACCCCCTATTTCACCCTACTGTTTGAAATGGCAGCACTTCTCAGAAAAAAACCCGTTAATAACATTAGATTACTGTTAGAAGCTCTATGAAAGTGCTTTGAGGGTTATGTGGCATGCTATCGATGTAATCAATTTGTGATTGGTAATTACAACTCACAAGGGGTTGTTAGACGAATGTTAAACAGTTTTTCAAATAACTTATGTAACACAGATAATAATGATTTGCGACTATAATTTTCGACATGTTTTTGGTTGCTGTATTTAAAGTTGAGCGTAATTAATTGAGGTAAAGTACTGAAACGTTTATTGCAACTTCTTGCTTTTAAAAATTTTAGACTATCATCCAGAAAATATTATTCTAATATCTTAATTAGCTACTTTAGTCTTTACTTTATCGGTAACGACGAAGTTTTAAGTTAATTAGACGCAAATAGCAATTTGACATACTGAATAAAGATTTTCGTTTATTTCTGAAAATATTTTAGCCAAAAATAATTCTGGATCATTTGTTAATTAAAAAAAATATTAAAAAATTGGTAGTGGCAAATGACCCTGAAGTCGACGCCAAAAAAGTGTTAATTTTTTAAAAGGTTCAAGGTAATTTAATTGGAAGGTCAATGTAACATTATGTTTCGGTACACTGTTGCATGTTTAGACCAATTATATTAAAATAGAAATTTATTAAACTCTTTAAGCGTGGTGATTTTGAAAATTTGACTAATTGCTCAGTAAATTGCATGTTTTTGTTAATTTCTAGTTTTTAAAATAATATTTATTTCTATAATGTATTAGAGTCGGTCTTTTAAAATTAGGGTACTACTATACTAGTTTTCTTTTAATATTTTTGAATTACATTTTGTTTAGGCTACCTATAATTTTGAGCAGCTATTACAAATTAATAAATAAATATACTCTACTGTGATGATCTTTTAGTATTTTATCTTTCATTATATATTTTGAGAAAACCTAGAATATTTTTGAATAATTAAAAAAGAGATTTTCTTCCAAACAAAAATTCATAAAAATAAATATTATAGTTCTCATTTTAAATACCTAACAGTAGTAGTCTGACCACAAAAGGACAAGGACGTGACCAATAGTATAAATGCCGAAATAAAAAGAATCTCTAACTGCGAAATAATAACTTTTCTTAAAAATGATGAATTAGCAAAAATGAACAAGTCAATTGAACACGAAACTATATAAGTTATACGATGAAAAGGTTGACCTAAAATGTTAAATAAACTGTTTAAAACATGATGTAAGCGAATTAAAACAACTGAATGATGAAGAAAACTCAAAATCAAAAAACGCGTCGAAAAAATGGTAGATCAAAAACATACGGAAATACTATTAGAAATAAAAACTGAAAACAAAATCGAAACCACACTACAAGGCATACGTGATGTAAACATAAAACACATAAATGAGTAAATAGATGACATAACAGAGTGCGCAAAATATCTATATTACCATGCATGAAAAACGCATCCTGAATAAAAATGGAAAAATTATTTTCTGTTAGGTACTCTATGACATCATACCTAACAAAAACTTTGGCAACATGAAATGTCAAAAGATGAATTCAAAACACCCATCGAAACACTCGTCATTTAGAATCTCTATAGAATAGGAACAAAACGATACTTCCAAAAACCTAACTTATGGCTTAGAAAAACATTTGTTGATTCTTTTTTATCATATCTGCGATGGCATCCATTAATTCCAATAAATCTAACCGCCAATAATCAAAACACACAGTATTTAAGAAACTACAGTGATTCATTATACGGAGACATAAATATCAACAAATACGCCTTATATCTGAATGTGGTAGCATAATAAAAATCAAAAGCAATGTAAGTAATTTTAATATGGTTGTTGTAATGCTTTCATTCGCGATTTTTTGATATTATTTAAAAAAAAGATAATTGTCCATAATGATAATAAATCTACTTTAATAACTGGAGACTTCGATATCAATAGTCTGATTAACACTCAAATTAGTTGAAATTTCATTCAACTATTAAAGGGATGTGGTTTTCCAGTCTATTCGACGAACCAACAAGAATAACTAGTCAATGAAAAGCGTGCATTGATAACATTTTTATCAACCACATCAGCGTTAGCAATTAACAGATAACACAGGACTACATTTTTTTTTCACGAAAAAGTGTTTCAAGTTTAATAGGTGTCCTATAGTAAATGGGTGTGCTGATCACGAATCTATGCTTAGTTTTTTTCTAGCACGTCAAGTTTTCAGGAAAAGTGTGTTTGAAATGTTTCATAGAAACTGCCAAAAATATTAAGAAAATATGTATTTAACTTTATTTAATAGAAAATTACTCTGCAAAGTTGAGTTCTTCATTAAAAAAACAATGCAATATAATCCACGTTAGACAATCGTTGGTTTTTTTGAATAAAATCGTTCTCTTTTTCCCTCAAAACTGCGTTTTGTAGTTTTCTTTTTGTCGATGTTTGTGAGCGAGTCCCTCTTCAAGGTCCAGCAGTAATCAGCCATCATTCTAATATCCCATCTTCCTTGGTAACGTCTCTCCATCTCCTTTATATCGTAATGGAACCTCTCTCCCTGTTCCTCGATGACAGCTCCAAGATTTTTGGGAAAAGAGTCAACGTGGGAATTCAGAAAATGAAGTTTGAAGCTCATATTGTATCCCAGTTTTTTGATAATTTTTGACCATGTTGGCTACAATTTCTTTGTAGTTTGGAGACTTGTTGTTTCCAAGGAAACCGTCTATGACTTCTACGAAAGAACTCCATGCTTCAGATTCATCCTGGGTCATTGTATTCTGGAACAATCTGTCCGATTTTAAGGTTCGAATTTCAGGGCCTACAAAAATTCCTTCTTTAATTTTATCTTCAGAAAGTGCAGGAAATTTGTCGCACAGGTTTTTTAAGCAGTCACCTTGTTTATTTAAAGCTTTGACAAACTGCTTTATCAATCCTAACCTTATGTGAAGGGCAGGCAAAAGAACTAATTTTGGGGCAACTAATGCATCACGCAGCACATTTTTTTTCCCGGTACAAGTCTTATTCGGAATGGCCATTATTTTTTAAAGTAATGTAAATTTCGTGTTCGACTGTCCCACTCGCACAAACAACATGGATACTTTGTGAATACAGACTGCTGACCTAAAAGCATAGATATTATTTTGAGTATAATTGATACTTGTTGCGCTACTCTCTTGATGGAACCAGATATGCAAATTTGGTGAAGTAAGACACTTGTTATATTCCATAGATTTATTATCAGTTAACTGACAATAATAATAATAAATCTATGGAACATAACAAGTGTCTTACTTCACCAAATTATTATTTTGAGGTCTCCACAGAGTTGAGTTCAATATTGTATTGAAACAGTGTGGTCATTGAAATGAAATAAACATAATATTATACTAAAATATTTTCTATCGATGTATCAAGTATTTTAAAGATATAATTTTAATTCAATTTAGGAAATATCATAAAGGTACTTATTTGCTCTAGTACAAAATATCTCACAAGGTTTTTTTTAATTTTGTGAAAAATTTTGACGTGAGGGGCTCAAACAAAATTCACATTTAGATTCGACATACCCTTATTAGCTAAGGACACTTATCAAATTCAAAACATCAAAAATCATGTCAGCTTGTGTAATTAATTTTGTTGTTGATTATAAGATTTCGTTTGATAAATTACGTCGCTTTGGTATTGATGATTCCCTCTCAGACTGGCTAAAATAATATTTGACCTACAGGATTCAATATGTTAGAATTGGCAACTCTGTGTCTCGTCCAAAACCACACCTCTTTAATATATTCATTAATGATGTAGTAAGCTGTTTTATGAACGCATAATGCTTAATGTTTGTCGACGACATTAATATTCGCACAATAGAAAATGCTGAGTTACTCCAGACTGAATTACACTCATTCAATGAATAATGGAATGAAAATAAGTTTTAACTTAATATTAATAAATATAGGGTGATCACTTTTTTGAAACGTGTATCTACCGTGTGTTAAGCCTACTTCTTTTTCAGCGAACCTATATCACGAGTAATAATAATAATAATAATAATTTATCTTTATTCCATACAAATAGAAAACAGTTTTTATAGTGTACAAGTAGCGTCCGAATAACATATAAACTTATATTCTAATACGAGGTTCAATAAATACACGTTCGAGCGCTGTAGCACGAATGTTAGTTCTGGTAAAACTGCAGAAAGTTACATAAGACGTCCGCCGGTAATGTAGGTCTCTACTGTGGCAGTTTACTTTTAATATTTGTAGAAAGCCCAGTCACTGTGCGCGTTTCAGTAAGGCAGGTTGTATCGTTGGAGCGTCCAAAAAGGATCAACGAGCAGTAATACAGTTTTTAAACTCCTATTCAAATTTATCGGATAATGCAAGGTGTTTATGATGAACAGTGCCTTTCAAAAACCACAGTCGTGGAATGGTGTCGGAAGTTCAGTTATGGACGACAATCGACTGCGGATTTGCCAAGGCCGGGCACACCTTGCCATGCAATTTAGCTGCTCTGTGAGCAGCCATTATACAGAATAGGCGGGTTCGTGTTAGAGAGTTGGCAGATCGTTTTGATATCAGTGTTAGAACAACCCATGCTGTAATTTATGAGGCTGGATACCGAACAGTGTGTGCACAATGGGTATATCGTCAAATGAATGAAAAAAAACAAAGCCAACCGCATGGGTCTTTCACTACAGCATCTTCAACAGTATCGCGACGAAGGAAATTAGGAAATTCCGTCTTGCACCGCATTGTTACCAGTGACGAAAGTTGGTGTCACCATTATGAGTCTGAGTCAAAACGTGACAGTATGCAATGAAAACTTCCATCGTCTCTAAAGCACCGAAATTCAAAATTCAAAAATCAACCTTCCGCTTGCAAGGTTATGCTTATCTGCTGTTTCGATTACCGTGGACCATTACTTTTTGAATTTAAAAGCCCTTATCTTAACATCATTGCTGACCGATACAGAGAAACTTTGACTCGTTTACAAACAAACGTCCTGGGATGCTTACGGAAGGCGTGATTCTCCTTCACGATAACGCCAGTCCGCATATCGCTAAAATCATCACGTCACAGATAGCGCGGATGAGGTGGGAGGTATTACAGCACCTCCCTTACATCTCGGATCTGTCACCCTGTGACTTCCATGTCTTTGGACCATTGAAGAAGGTACTCAAGAGACAGCGATTCCAGTCGGACGCTGAAGTCCAACAGGTAGTTTTGATATGGTTCCGTCAACAGCCATAGGAATGGTACGCCACCAGTATACAGCGTTTTGTGAAGCAATACCTTCCTGTGTAGTAATGGCAATTTTTTTTAGTTTAAATAAACTGCTCATGTGTACTACCCCTCGAACGCGTATTTATTGAACCATGTAATAGTTACTAAGGAAACTAAAATATTCTTCTATTGAGTAGATTGTATTTAAGACCTTGGCGTCACCTTTAATTCGAACTTATCGTTTTCTACTCATATTTCAATCATTGTGGTCAAATCCTATTGGCGTCTAGGTTTTATTAAACGAAATAATAATTTCGCGACTATCATACCTTAATTTTTCTTTACAACGCCCTTGTTCGCCGAAATCTTGAGTATTGTTCCAGTGTCTGGTCTCCATATACTAGGTTTGATAAAGAAAAGATCGAGCAGGTTCAGATCAAATTTGTGAGCTATTTATAACACAAGTTTAACGTATTCTAAAGTCACTGAATTGAAAAATTCACTATGTTTTAACCACAAATAATTATTGTAAAATATTATATAACGTGTAGGCACAACTATATAAATCTAAACAACACAGCACGGCTCGAGTTTCGACGTTTTATCGTCATTATTTATAAAATAGTCATCAAATTTTCCATTTTAGCATTTACATTCTGACGCCTTAAATTAACCGAGACGCATTAATCGTAATTTTTCATTGAATGTAAATTTAAACGTTTTAGATCTAATTATAATTTTAAATTAAATCGATATAAAAGTGGCTACAATGTCGTCGTAATAAGGCATTTTATGGATTGGAAAAAAGCGTCTCTACAGGAGTGGAGATTCCATTCATCAATCGATAGTAGATAATTTGAGGGGTGAAAGACCGTTAGAACGTCTATAGATGGATAACAATGATTAATAGTGGTGATAGAGGCTTTGTTGGATAAATGGTTTACGGGGGATGTACGTTAGTATTTAGCAGAGGTTTTAAATCACTTGGATCTACAGGGTATTATGTTTATAGGTGTAACAAAATAATTTCATTTAAAAACATTTCTATTAATAAAAAAATATTAATAAAAAAATACGAGTTTTGAAAATTGTATCATTTAATTTAAATTGTTTTATATTTTATAATACAATTAAAGGTTTTAACTGTAAAGATACTCAAGTATGAATAATTTATTTCATTCAATACTTTAATGCTGTCAATAAGAATTATGAGTAAATTAATATAAATATATAAATATTTTTTTTCTATAATTTTGTCACTTATCCCTTGGTAAAACATTATGGAATAATAGGTAAAGAATTGATAAGCACAGTGTTTATCAATTATAAATAAATTTAAGAATGTATGTTATAATAGTTAATAGTTTTAGCATAGTACTGAATAGACATATTTCAATAAGCTGTGTCAAACTTTAAACATACAATTATTAACAAACGGGAAATTTAATCATAGTAATCGAATCCCGTAACTCAATTATCTCCATATAACTATAGATTAAATGTAATAGACACTTTGTATAATGTGCACATTTCACACATAAATTTTCTAAACACAAACCGTATTTGCTAATATCTGAAGCGTACGTTGTATACCAGAGAAAATCTTTAATAACTATGTAGTAAACCCAAATCAGTTCTGACCCAATTATTTCGTTATTACTAGCTGACCCCTTGTCGGCCATAAAATAATTTCCCCCACAGGCCCCAATAAAGCAGCATTATAACATATGAAATATAGACTCCGATATCCCTTCCATTCCTGCTTATTATATAATAACCCTAATTAAACGTCTCCAGATTAAGGAAGCCGCGGGAAATAAATACCGTCATAGGTAATGTCGTACATTCCATCCTCACATAAATTAAATAGTTTTCGCGTTGGGTGCTATAACCCATAGACAGAGTTTAGTCTTAGCAGTTGCGAGGGTGGAAACTAATTAACTAATCAAGTAAATGATATTCTTCCTATTATAAAGCAATAATTATTACGATTAACCAAACATATCATCAACAAGGCAATAATTATTTAATAATAAAATGTATTAAAGTCCTTTACGTCGTTAAATAATGATTTGATTGCTGATTAGCTCTTTGTTGAATCGCAATGGATAATTGTCTTAAATATATACAGAAATCCTTCTTAGTTTCTCTAAATATATAAATGTACTATATTAACGTCAAGATGTGTGGCCCTAGTGGTCATTAGTCACTGACTTTTTAGAATAAGCTTACACGCTAATGACACTGCGGCATCCGCTTCTTGTGTTGTTGTTCTTAAAGTGCTACAAATAAGTTCCTATTTGCTTCTACTGAGAAGGGGAGACTTTAATACAATCAGTATTTTATTACATTATCGAACCATGTAATTTCGAGTGCCTCGTACAAACTTTGCTCGTTCAAAACATGTTTACTACATTAATACGGTAATATATGTAATTGTGTAATATATTTAAGAAATGCGGAGTTATTATTTACATTTACAATTATAATATTGAGATTCGTGATTATTGATGAATCTATATTTTTGCAAATAAAAATATAATAATAATAATAATAATAATAAACGTCTTTATTTCCTTAAAGAAATGGGCGAAGTTTAGCCATTAAGGCTACTCTAACCCATTTGATAGATTTATTCTTTTTATTTAAGTTTTGACAGAATAATTATTGATTACTGAAACGTACTAATTATAAATATTTTTAAAATCATATTTATCTTTGTATAGCTTACATAACATTTGAGTGGTAGCAGTATTTTTATGCTTGAATATTTTAATACTGCCAACTATGGTGAGTATCCAAAATAAATATGTAAATACTATTTCCAAAGTTTATGAATTCGAACACTTATTTTGTTAGATTCAGAAACAACAGCAGAACAACTGGTTAATTATTTCGATGAAATAAAATTTTTGACTCACCTTTTAAAATCCACAAATAATCTGAAACAGAAATAGATTATTAGTATTTTAATCACAAATACTTAGCATCTATTGAACAAAAACTATAGTTTTGCATTAGAAGCAAAAGGTGGTCTATTTATTGGATTAACTACTGTTACTGAATTTGTTTAAGTTCAAAATTAGTTACTATCACTTGGATACGTTGCTTAGTTGTCTACAATGTTCGCCAAACCAAAGCTATCAGGCTACAAATGGGAAGGAAGGCAAACAACAAACATGAAACAAGCACGACTACCAAACGCCATGTGATAAAATGGCACCAAATTAAAATTCGTCCTTACTTTCTGAACACCCTATACTTTAAGATAGGAGAGTATTCGTGGAATCTGTGCAAAAGCACTCACAAACATTTTTGCAAAATCATTTCAAATATCTGTCGGTGTATCGTACTCTTCCTCTTCTCATAGAGTCTACCAGAAATGCGTATAACACCTTGCTCTGCTTGATAAATACGTTCAAAACGAATTGGAATTGTGAATTATTGATTCATCAATGCCGGATAAGTATTGTTGATAAGAATTCTCTATGAGAAATTTCAAATAATCTCAATGAGATTTCAACTCATAAACTGTCTTGTAGAACCAGTTAAGTGCAAGGTTCAAATTCTAATACTCAATTACATTCGCCTAATCCGCACTGCTTAACTTTTTGTACAGTTTAATTAAGTTCGCTTTGCGAAAGTTAAACCTGAAGATTTTATTTGATTCAAAGTTTGAAGATCTCTTTTTTCCTTTGATTGTTAGTGTTAAGGGGTGATACTAATCCTCAATGCGAGTGGACGTTTGACACGTTCCAAAATGACATAATTATCGATATTAGATAATACTAGATCCAGAAGTTTACCATTAGAAAAATGACTGGAGTTGAACTGCTTGATAATCAGAATATTTCAAAAACACTTGAACCAATAACTTTTGGGCAAATTAGGCAAATTAAAACCTCCAACAGTAATATTGCATTGTGTTTAGAATAACCAGTATTTATGTAATGCCTATAAATATAGTGGTAATCCTGCATGTAGGTGCATATACGCAGAAATGGTTAAGGACAACTGCATACTTCGATCTCTATTAAATTTTTCAGAATTTTGGAGAAACCTGGATTCAATGTTCATTTTTAGTTAGCATTAAAATAACAATTTCAAGTGTTTTCAAACATAATTATTTAATTATGGAAAGAAAAACAAATTAACGTTACACATATTATTAACGACGGCACAGAAGCTCCCAAAGTCTTATTGCACCATCCGTATAGTCCAGACCTGACACAAACCGATTATCGCCTTTTCTTGTATATATATTTGCAAAGGATCCTTAATGATATAAAAAAAGGACTTGTAAACATCAGCTGATCGAGTGTAGAAATATTTAATACTCGAAAAATAAATTTAACTTAGTTCTTGAAGCTTTTAGATGAAACATCAACATTTAATACACCCAAATATACACACATGTTTGACACCCCAATGTAGAGTTCTGATAGTTCCGATTAGATGTCTTAAATAATATTGAAGTACCTAGAAGTACTACTAAAAAGAAGTTATGTTAAATTGAGATATTTGATTCAAAAAACTAACTTGACACCGCACCAACATTATAATTCTTGATATAGTTCCTGACACTTTTGAGTTCCATTGAATTTACAAAGATAAAAATATTTGAAGTTGAAAATTTTAATATTAGTCAAAATATTTCATACAAATTATAGACAGTGCAATAATTACATTCTAATTACATCACCAATAATTTATATAAGAATATTAACACTGGTAGTTAATGGATACTAATATGCCATAATTTTAGTTTTAGAAGACTAAAGAAGAATAACAGTACTGAAAGGTAAATAAATTTGGGAATTTTTCTCAGATGCGCGAATATTTTCTTCCCCTGGTAAATCCAAGGTAAAACATAATTATTCCCTTTTTCCTTGGTTCAACATTTTCTAACAAGTAAAAATCAAATTAAGTTATATGGAATTTAAAAGGAGGCATTTATAAATTAGTCAAATTTGCTTAAACACCCTAAAAAGCATTTTATGGCAGATTTTAGTCGATTAAGTTTGCATATTGGCAATCTTAGATAGGTTTAAAGTTAAGGTAAATTACATTTACCTATCCTTAAGTTATGTTTTACCAAGTGATGGATGAGCAAAACTTTAGATAAGTTTCATTAATTATTTAATAGTCTTATAAGGGATTTGAAGATGGGAGGATGGGAGCAAGAAACCAGTATTTATCATGAGGGTAGCTTATTAAGGATATTCTTGTGGTTCGTCACTACCTATTATTGCATAATGTTTTAACATGAGATAAGTTCGAAGTTATTGAAGAAATGTAATCTTGGGGGTGTTGTGGTAGTCTGAAGAGAAATTTTTACCAGAGCATATCAAATAATAATTTATTAAATCGTTACTTGAAGTTACTAATGCAGATTTTTTAAATAAATAGTAACAATAACTAAAGTATGTTATCAACAAAGTACACGTTTTTGTTTAATTTTTCCAAGATGTATCACGAAGTTAACGCCTCAACCATTAATCAATTAATAATTAACTAAATTTAAAAGGCCTTCATAGTATATTATGATTATTTAAATTTACTCTTTAACTGTCCTGCAAAAGCTTCAGCCAGATAATATTAAACCACCAGTTAGATTTTTAATATTTTTTATGCAATTAGATTTTTAGTATTTTATGTACCGTATTTTTCGGACTTTACATCGAAAAATGGACTTAAATTTTGGGTGCGTACTATGGTTCGTAGATTAGGCCTCACTGCTATCAAAGACTCACACGATGACATTCAACGCCACATGTCAGATTCACAAGTGGACAATAGGAAATCTCAGGCAGTCCGCAATGAAAAACTGGAGGAGAGGTGGTCTGCCGTCCAAGTCGGCGACATCATAAGGATGGATAATAACCAATTCGTTGCTACTGATATACGACTACCAACGTCCAGCAAATCCAACGGCCTCTACTACATAGAAACTGCTGGATTAGATGGAGAAACGAATTTAAAATGTCGTCAGTGTTTACTTGAGACGGATGATAAGCACATTTGACGGCGAGAACATCTGCGAGACCCCGAACAACCTCCTCGACGAATTCGAGCTAACGTGGAAGAACAAACAGTACCCCTTGGACAATGATAAAATTATACTTAGAGGCTGTGCCCTGTGCAATACACAATGGTGCTACGGGGTCGTCATCTTTACTGACAAAGATACCAAACTCATGCAAAATAGTGGACCAAACTCAAACGCACTAGTATAGTTAGACAAATTTTTTAATTATAGAGATAGTGTTTTTTTTATTATCTATGTGCCTTTTTTGTATGGTGGCATGCAGCATTTGGGAATCTCTCATCGGCCGTTACTTTCAAACGTACCTATCGTGGGACTCTTTGGTGCCTCTGGAACCATACTGTCGTGCCGATATCGCTCTATATGTCAGTGAAGGTCATTAGGTTTGTACAATCGTTCCTCATAAACTGGGACGATCAGATGTACCACGACAAGATAAAAACGCACTCCAAATTAAATGAGGAATTACAAATGTTACTGAAATCAAATTCAGAATTTCACTGTTGTATATGTAGTATAGTGTTGGAAACAGAGCAGAACCCTGTGGAACACCTACACAAATCTTCCGCTCACTAGATAAGCTCTTATAAAAAGATCGTGCCTGATAATAATCAAACATTAGCATATATGTTTCAGTAAAAATATGGTACGCCACTGAAGGTATGTATAACGCAGGATATCCAAAGAAAACCGGGGGAATCATCGATTTAGCTACACTCTTTATCTATGATCGTTGTCCTTTAATCGTGTGCGCTTTTTTGTGATTCATTTAAATTACTTTTATAAATCTTTATAGTTTTTACTCTAAAATTAGAAAAAACTGAGCGTAAAACAAAAAAGACTTTCATATAACGTGAGGTATAAACTATATGTCATTAATTATGCAAAACAGATCAGCAAAAAGACATTTTGGTTCCTCATCAACAGAGAAAATGGCTTGCGAATGGAGAAAACAAAATTAGGTACAAATGAAGGATGAAAATATCTGTTTCTATGAAAATTATAATTTTTGAATCGAAAAGATGGGCAACTGCTAATGGAATTTTAGATTTTACGGGATCACCTTCTTGGCGCCTTAGATTTAAAAATTACACGAGTTACAAAAACCACACTAGCCCAAAAATGCTGGCTGAATACGACTCTAAAATTATTGAATATCATAGATACGTAATACCAGCGAGATGGAGATTAATCAAATTGAGTATATGGATGAGGTGCCTCTAACTTATGATGTCCCTTCAAATCGGACTGTATATTTAAAAGGCACCAAATCAATGATGGTGTAGTTTTAGCTTGCTGCATTGGTGGGAGAAAACTAGCGGCCACTGTAATCTTCAAGAAAAACATTACCAAAAGATGAAATTCCTAGTGGTAATATAGGGTCCGCCAATAAGGACGCGTGAACTTTAAAATTGAATAAAACAAGTTGTGTGTGATGTAGAAACGAAATTTATTTTTCATTCGAAAGGGTATTCGACCCCATTAAGTATGGAAGATAACATCGTTCAAATGACCACCGCGGCTCCGTTTGGTAGCCCGGATCCGGGAGGTCCAATTTTCGATGACTCTGGAGCACATATCTGCCTCAATTTGAGCGATGGCGTTGCGTATGTTGAGTTTGAGGACATCGGTGTTTAGAGGCTTGTTGGCGTAGACCAGCGACTTGAGATAGCCCCAGAGAAAAAAGTCTAAAGGCGTTAAATCGCACGATCTCCGTGGCCAGTTGATATCGCCTCCGCGCGAAATGACCATGTACGGAAATCGCTCGTGCAGAATGTCCATTGTGGCATGGGCTGTGTGGCACGTGGCGCCGTCCTGCTGGAACCACATGTCGTCCGTGTCCATATCATCCAGTTTAGGCCAAAAGAAGTTGGTTATCATCGACCTGTAGCGCTCCCCATTGACGGTTATGGCCGCCCCAGCTTCGTTCTCGAAAAAGTACGGACCGATGATGCCGCCGGCCCAAAATCCACACCAAACAGTGACTTTCTGGGGATGCATTGCCACTTGGTGGACCTTGTGTGGGTTGTTCTCACTCCAAATGCGGCAATTTTGCTTGTTCACATACCCGTTCATCCAGAAATGAGCCTCGTCGCTGAAGATGATTTTTCGGCCAAAATGGGGGTCTGCTTCCAACTGCTCCAGAGCCCAGTCAGCGAACGCCCGACGCTGTCTGTGGTCGTTTATCTTGAGCTCCTGGGTCAATTGGATTTTGTACGGATGCAGACCCAAATCCAGATGCAAAATTCTGCGAGTTGATGTCTCCGAAAGGCCAAGTTCCTGTGCACGACAAAAAATGGACTGCCTCGGGTTCTCGCGCACACTCTCACGGACAGCAGCGATATTTTCATTCGATCGGGCGTTTCGTCGACGTGTCAGTGTTGGCTGGTTGTTTACTGAACCAGTCGACTCGAATTTGCCCACCAATCGACGGATAGTCGACTCTACAGGCCGATCATCGCGACCGTAAAATGGGCGAAGTGCGCGGAACGTTGCTCGAACTGATGACCCATTTTCGTAAAACAATTTAATAATTTGCACGTGCTGCTCGACACTCAAACTTGCCATGGTGATTTGGGGTTATATACTGAACAAATGACAGCAACTTTGACAGCTCTACCTCGAACAACATGGCCGCACCCTTCCGGCAAACTTCGCGCGTCCCTATTGGCGGACCCTTTATTATTCACGTAATAATCAGCCTCCATTCTTCTGTCAGATGTTTAGCCCTGCGATGGCTCTTTTGATGACAATTCATAAAATGGCTAATCATTTATTTATTATGAATTGTTATTGTTTTGTCCTAAAAGAAGGGTTTATTATTTGACTCTATGTATCATTATATTCGGCAATAAATAGGCTGGATGGATGAGACAGGGTTGAAATTATGGATAGAAAAGATCTGGGCAAAACATCCAAGTGCATTTTTTAAACAGCCTACGATATAGGAGTGTGGGATCAATTCAGAGCGCATACAGCATAATTAACCAAGAAGAAAAATGAACGAATACGAAATAGCAATATTTCCTGGAGGCCTTACAAGTCAATTACAACTCTTAGATGTATTTATTAATAAAACAAAACAAAATATTATGATGTGAAACGACCAACAATTTCAGAAGTTTGTTTCTGGCTGAAAAAGGAAGCTGTGAAAAAAGAGACAATTATAAAGTCATTTAAACAATTCGGAATTAGTAATTCTATAGATGGTACTGAGGTACCTTAGTTCAGTACGCCTTTTATTAAATTTTGTGATCTTTATTCGGACAATTACATTTTTACATTTATATATACATAACAAAGGCAATTAATGTGGTGTTAGTCCGTCTGGGCTATAGACCCGTGGTCTTTCTGCCCTGTCTGAATTTAATTTAATATAACAAAAAAAGTTCTTTGCTAGCTAGCTTAACTGTCAGGGTGATTCGTACAAATGAGTTGATGAATTGTGAGGGGAGGATGTTGATACTTAGAAGGGATATTTGGGTTTCTGGGAATACAAAACTTGGTTAGAAGGGATCGATTAGATGGATTATTCGCAAATTTACTGGCAAGACTGGATATACGCTGGGATATTGGAGTGATTTGGGTAATTTCATACAATAGGTCGTTGGAGGGGTTATGGAGTGGGTTATTTGGGGGTCGGAGTTTGGTAAGGGTTCTTAGGGATGATCTCTCTGCAACTTCTATGTGGTGTAGGACGGATGGACGGAGTTGGGTGAAGAGGATTGAACCGTAATCTAACAAGGGCCGGCATATCGATGTGTATATATGTGTGGCTGTTTTAGTTGATATGATTTCTTTTTTGAATGTTAGTGATCGGAATTGTCAGGCCCTGTTTTTGATTTGAGTTTTTAAGGATTGGGCATGGGGTTTGAAGGAAAATTTCGTGTCGAATAGGATGCCTAGGTATTTGCAGGTATATGTGGGATGAATGGCGATGTGGTTTATTGTGATTGAAGGGGACTGTGGAGTTATTCTATGAAAAGGGATAAATAGTTGGGATTTACTGGGATTTATTTTTATTCTCCACTTGGAACACCAAGCTTGGATGGAGTCAAATTAGGATTGGATGGATTGTTGAGCAATTTGAAGGGTAGGAGCGTGGGCTATAAGGGCAGTGTCATCGGCGAGGATATTGTGATGGGTTAAAGTATGTGGGATCTGGATTATATATGTCATGACAATATATGTTATACAGGAGGGGAGATAAGGGGGAGCCCTGAGGAACGTCTTGTAAAATTGGGAAGGAATGATAAAGTGATTGTCGGATTCTTACTTGGCTGGATCTATTGGAGAGGAAGTTGTGTATTAGGATAATTAGATGACAAGGAATTTTTAATAGGTAACATTTGTATAGGAGTCCAATATGCCAAACGGTGTCAAACGCTTTTTGTATGTCCAGAAATAGTTTATCTGATTTTTGACCTTCGAGAAGTTTTGTTTGAATATTGGAGGTAAGAATGGAGAGTGGAAGTAGGGTTGATTTTTTAGGAAGGAAGCCAAATTGGTAATCTGGGATGGAGTTAATAGATGTATGTAGGAGTTTTTGTTTTATGAGGGATTCATAGAGTTTGCCTATAACGGGAAGAAGTGTAATGGGACGATAGCTTGAAACGAGGGAGGGGTTATTATCTGGTTTAGGAATACAAACAATAATACCTTGTTTCCATTCGGGAGGAAAATATTGGTGGGAGTAGCAAAAGTTGAATATTTTTAAAATGAAGAGGTGAACATCGTGGGGAAGTTTTTTAAGAATTAATCTGGGAATTTTATCGTAACCTGGAGATGAATTTTTACCAGAGTGTAATAAAGAATAATAGTCTGTCTCGTCTATTGAATCGTCAATTGGAGGAGGTAAAGGAGTTTTGTCAAATGAAGCGTACCAGTCATTAATCAATTTAAAAAAGTTTCCGTCGTAGTCATTATTTTATGTAGGTTTGAATGTGGACTCTAAATGTCTGGCAAGAGCTTCTGCAATCGAAAAATCGTCCGTCAAAATGGAAAAGTCAGCTGGGTCTTTAATATTGTTTGTATAGTCGGAGTGTTTGTATTTTGATAATTTTTTAATTTCTGTCCAATATGTCTTTTCGTGCGTTTCGTTAATTTTATTACATGTTTCAGTCCAATTGTGTTTTTTATATTCGAGAATAAGTGTTTTAATTTCTTTGTTTAATTTATTGAATCTTTGTCTGAGTGAACTGTCATCGTAGAATTTAATGTCTCTGTAAAGTTGTCTCTTGTATTTTGGGTATTTATAGAATTGTTTTTTATTTTAGGAGTATGCATTAAAATTGATTTTGATAAGGATTGAAATAATAGTAGGATTTATGTCTTGTTCATTTTGAAAAATTGTCATAATGTCTTTGGCTACTTTTTCAATATTACAGCTCTGGTAATGGAAAATATATTGAGGTGGAGGGGGAGCGGGAAGTGCTTGGGTATTTAGGTCGAACTGGATGGACAAGTGGTCGGAGCATAGATCGGGAATAAGTGAAACGGAATGAATAAGAGAGCGGATGTTGGAAGTGCATAGGATAATATCAGGAGTGGATGATTGGGATTCATTCATTATGAATGTTGGGGGAGTATGGACTTGAACAAAATTGGAATTAGAACAAAAATTGTGGATCTGACGGGATTTCCTACTATTGACGTTCAAATCTCCAATAATCAATGCATAATCAAACAATGAAGCCTTTATAAAAATAGTATCGTCAATAGAGGAATTGGGATGGATATAAACAAGGAATATGTGAAGGATTATATTGTTGATAGGGAGTGTAAAATGGAGGCATTCGTTTAAGGGATTATTGATACGGGGGGATTGGCTTTACCGAAGGGGATTGACGGATGAAAGGCTGCGATGGAACCTCCTCGTTGATATGAGTTGCTAATTGTGGACGGAATTTGCAAACTCCGCCAGTTATTAAAATTGAATGGGTTTTTAGTTTTTGTTTCAACGAGGAGGTTTACTTGGATAGGATTATTTGACAAAGAATGGAATAGGAGATGGGATTTGTTTTGGAGGGAATTAATGTTTGAGAAGAGGAAACGTAAATTAGCCATTGCTTACCAGTACATTTGCGGTAGTTACTCCTGCTGTTGGGACAACGATTGGGGGAATTTCAGGTCAAACATGACGATGAACATTCTGTTACCTGAAAATGATACATGAGTATCGATGCTATATGATTCTATGAATCTGCGTTTCAGTATTTTTAATAATTCAACTCTGTCCGTAGCTGAAGGCTTGTTTATTTCCGTGTCTAAAATAAATTCATGTAATGTAAATGATTTGTGAACGCGGCTTTTTTTAACGACTTGTCAATGTCCGCGGATTTCTTGTTAGTAAGCTGTATTCTCACGTTGGGAATTCCTTCGATTGGTTTCACCGGGCGTTGTTTACATTTCATGGACCATGCAGCATGGCCCTCTTCTTTACAGGATGTGCATTTCTCGGGGAGCGATGTTTTACATGATGCTGTAGTGTGTGCGCCGTAACATTTTGTGCATTGTACTTCGCTTGTGCATTCATTTGTAGTGTGTGTAAATAAATTACATTTGTTGCACGGCACAGGGTTTGGTGCGGGGGCGATGCTTTCCACGACTGGATAAACCTTTCACATGTAAGGGAATTGTCTTTTTAACAGGCTACTGTAAGCCTCGTGTGATGCTGTTATGATTCTAATCATTCTTGTTTTTTCGTTAGTTGCACGTGAAATTATACGCTTACAGTAGCGGTGGACAATTCCCATTTTCGTTAATTCATCGCTAATTGCCTGTTCGTTGATTTCCAGTTCAACCGATTTAATTATACAGCTGTACGATGTGGATGGTTAGTGTGGGTGTTGGTGGTAATACCACTATTAATACAGTAGCACTTTGCGAAACACAAAGAAGATATCACGGTAAATACGAACTGGTATAGAAAACTCTGGAGCATACGTCAGCGCAGTATGGCGACTAGCAAGCGAGTCAGCCTCATCAATTTTGATTTAATAAAATTTCTCTAGTTATTAAATTTATTTTTGTGTCAATGAGGAAGTTTATATGGCTAATCATTTAATGGTGGTAAAGAAGGTTAGATTTATTGATAAATGAGTTGATGTTATAATTAAAAGAAAAGTATATTAACCATCTATAACATGTACACTTATACTGTTTTGTAAGAATTAAGATAATATCAGTGGATTTAAGATTGAACATAACTAACCATGCGTTTTTCTTGAAAATGGTGACTCTATCATTCTGCAGCGTACTTTCTTTCTTCAATTATTCATTTATGTCAATTGCTATGAGCTTATCAACTTTTATAGCGTATCTATCTAAACTAAAGTCACGTAATGTAAATTATTTGTGAACTTGGGAATCTTTTCTTAATGACTTGTCAATCTCAAGGAATTTGTTGTTGGTATGTTGAATTGCTTTGTTTGGTTTCATGGGGAGATTTTTGTACTTCATGAATCACCCGGCGTTGCCCTTCTCCTTACACGATACACATTTTTGTCGAAGTGTAGACTTGCATGTTGATGTAACGTGGGAACCGGAACGTGTTGCACATTCAATTTCGGTTTAGCAGTCATCCGTGCTGTGTAAAAATATGCAATTGTTAAAGGGCATCGGTTAATGTAATAAATCTTACAAAAGTAAAGTAATTTATTGTTAAGTAGGCGGCTATTCCTTCATATGAATAATATATAAGAAGGATTTTTTATGCAAATTAAAAATATCTTTTGAATTGCAAAGATACTTGTATTTTGTTATATCTTTGATTAATGCCTGTTTTGTTTAATTCGTCGCTTATTGCCAGTTTATCAATTTCCATTTATTAATACAGTTAATAAGGAGGGTTAACGTTTTCTGGTGTTATTAGAGATTTTCCCGCTTGTAGTGAATTTAGGCAGTAAAAATGAATTTTTGGATTAAGTGAGTTACGTGAAGATGATTATAACCTGATTTCTCAGTATAGTGAAGAAAGGAATATTAATTAACTAATAACATATTGAGATCTAAACTGCACTCTGTCTTAAGACGAACGCTTCATAATTATTTGAGTAGAGTAATTTCAAGTTTAAATCAATTACGTAATATTACCAGAGTGGTTAACATATTAACGTATTTATCGAAATGTAATTTTCAAGGTAATATTAATGCAAAAATACAAACATTAAATAACGAATTCCAGACATCTTCAAAAATGTAGGTATTATGTAAGTTATTATTATTATTTTTGGACAAAAATATACATATGATAAAGTGGCAAATAAAATTATGTAAATATGAATGATACAATAAAACGTATTCGAATATACCTTGTTGAAGAGGAAATGATTAATAGCTCCAAATAGAGAAGCTTGAAATGGCCGGTATGTAATATAGCGCCTACCACAACACATGTTACAAGGAAACGTGCTCGGCAGGAGCAGACTTGGCAGAAATTAATTCAAGGCTCCAAACATCGGAACACGATGACCTTCAGAGAAATTAAAAACCCGATTATCCGTTATTTAAATTAAATTAGATATAGTATGGAGCGTTCATAGTGACTATTAAAATTGATTTTATTATAAACTTATTAACACATAACAATAAAATTCATTCTGTTAAACACGTGTAAGCAACTAACCAAATTTAAATAAATGTAATAATAAAATACTATAACACTATAAATTTGGTATTAAAAATTGTTCAAAATAACTATTCGATAAGTTTAAATCCAGTTTATATTTATATATGTGTGGCTCATTTCCATTTGAGCAGGCCGATAGGGACAGATTATTATAATAAATCATTTTGATTCAGACTTTAGCTGTGGGCGTTAGATCAGGAGATTAGGGATAATCCATCACGCTTGCAGAAAAAATAAATCATGCGATTCCAAAATTCCGAGAGTGCAAAGCACACAAAACAACGTGATCTAACATGCTTAGAGTCATAAAATTATTTATCAGAACCGTGGTAACTTTACCAGGTATATTTCCCATAATTGCATTCCTTGCTTAATAACTGTAAAATAACTGATAAATGTAAGTGTTTATCATAATTGCAATTCCGTTAGTAGCGCTTATTTATGCCACGCATTATTTGAGAGGAAATATTATTGATTCGAATATTACGAGTGAAATTTGTATTAATTATATACTAACTTTAATTTGAAATGTACATAAATAAACAAATTTATTATTAATTACGAAATATGAAGAGTAAAATGTTTCTAGTTATAGATAAAAAATACAATAAACTTGCTATTTGAATAAAACACTTAAAACTTTTCTTCAATATATTAAAAAAAAGTTCTGAGTATTTTAATCAAAGTTATTATTACCTTCGAGTAACTCAATCAACCAAATTAAACTTGCTATTATTACAACCAAAAAATGTGCTGTAATATTACTTCTATATTTATATATATATAAAAATGCAAAACGGAATGAAAGCCTCAACAATCAATTATTTTTATCTGGTTATGTTACTCATAAATTAAATAAGATTTCATTAAATGATCTGAACTGTTTTCAATAAACATTATTATTACGTTTAAGATTGAACGATCAAACTAAAATACCTGTCACACAATCTGCAATGACAATATGCTGTACAAATATAGTGTCCTGATACAATCTAAAGCTGAGGCTTGACCATATTGAACGAGGATTCTTGATAGGCAGACCACTAGGAATCCTAAGTCAACAAAACGTGTCGAAACAATTGTGTAATATTGTGATAAGAACAATATGAGGGTAGACAGCTACGTATCTCCATGCACATTCTAAAGATAACTTCGGGCACGTTTCCTTTGCTGCACGATATGTTTATTGGGGACGTCTTATTTGTTTTGTAAATGTTCCCTATTTTAAATTTAAAAACAATCCAATTAATTATTGACATAGTGGAAACACATATAACAAGTATTTTTCGTTATATACAATACAAATACATGATTTCTGATTTGATTTCTGCTAATAAAATAAATAACCAATATTAAATGCATTCAATTGGGAGACATACTTACGTTTTTATTAAATCACACTGTTTTGAATGTATTTGTTTAAAAATATCACGCATAATGACTTTTTACTTACACAGAAGTTCGACATTTGAATACTACCTATTAATAATAAATATTCTACATAGGAAAACTAATTGAATTTATTTATTTTTAGTTTTTTATTCCTTCTATAGTTCTAAATACTTTCTTATGAGTTCCAGGAAGCCTTCTCTCTATGTTTCTCCAAATTATCTAAATTCCCTTCGTATTTTTCTTTCTAAACATTTTTTACGGGATAAGAAGTTATGCTCATTCCAAAACTGTTAATATTTTTTATGAATAAATATAATATATAAAATGGAAAGGTTGAATATAATAGAGATATAATAAAAAGGCACTACAGAGGAATCTGGAAATATGGAACAAGTTATTAAAAGAGTACTCTATAAGAATAAATAAAGAAAAAAGATAGAAATAGAAATAGATATAGAGAGAAGAACAAACAGCAGAGCAGGAAGATGTATTTAAAGCACACAAGAAAAGTATAGAGAAGCAGGAAAGATATAGAAATAACAGGTTTTAAAAAAATACGATTAATGGATAAGAAAATGATTAGAAAAGAAAGTTTCGAGAGAAAGAAAGTAATTGTTGACATATATTAAACAATTAAAAATATATCTTACACATATATATTAACATATATATATATATATATATATATATATATATATATATATATATATATATATATATGTATAATATATATATATGTTGTAGCTGGTTTTCGGGTTATACTCCGCGTGGTTTGTAAATTATATTCACGACGTTTCGATGGTCTCTCTGCCATCTTTTTCAAGTGTTTACTCTTGTTTGGTCAAGGTAATAATCCAAAACGGCTTTACTTCACAACACATCAATAAAGTTATGAGAAGCAGAACACGTAATAAAAAAGAGGAACAACCCCTGGCAAGGGCCTCGCTTCCATACATAAAAGGCACAACAGACAAAATTGCACGAATTCTGAAAAAACACAAAATAACAACAGCCTTTACAACAACAACTAAAATCAAAAACCTCACAGACAAACATAAAGAGCAAATTCCACACGAAAACCAAGGAGTTTATGAGATACCTTGTAAAGATTGTGACCAAACATACATAGGACAAACAAACAGGCGAATTTCGGCAAGAATTGATGAACATAAAAACTCTGTAAAACAAAAACAAACTACTTCATCATTGGCACAACATCACCTACAAACGGGCCATAAAATAGATTTTAAAAACACCAAAACTCTTGCAAGAATAGGCCATCTAAATGAACGAATTATTCGGGAGGCAATTGAGATCGAGATACGACCAAGGTCAATGAACCGCAGAGATGACTCACAGCGCCTGCCGATTACGTGAAAACCGGTTCTTCGAACGGAAAATCACCGGACACGTACTAACACAGACACCACAAATACATATACACAACACGCACGCGCACAAACAACTACAAACCGGCCAATGACGCGCAGCCAAACAAGAAGAAATGCAGGTGGAGGGGAGGGACTACATATATAAATAATCCGCTAACTAGACAGCAGACCAGTATTACCTTGACCAAACAAGAGTAAACACTTGAAAAAGATGGCAGAGAGACCATCGAAACGTCGTGAATATAATTTACAAACCACGCGGAGTATAACCCGAAAACCAGCTACAACATACCATACCCGCGAAAACATCAAACTAAATAATATATATATATATATATATATATATATATATATATATATATATATATATAAACGGATCTGAGGCAAGTTTTTGAAATTGATGAGGTTTTGCAAAGTTTATCAATGAATGAATTTCAATATGAACCACCCTATTGATTGAATGATAAGGTTAAGTAATTGTTCTGCGTCATAATGTAAATGTTGATTTATTTGACCTATCGTCTGCTATCTTCAAAAACCGCTTGCGTCATATAGTAAATATCAGGATAGCAGATAAAATACCATCTAAAAAAATTTAGACTGCGTGAAGATTAAAAGTAACAAAGAAATAACTGAAAACAAACAAGGTCAGTCAATAAAAAATTGAGGCGGTCACTTTGTAGTACATCTTGAATATGATGGTGAAGGAGGCACGATGATTTTATTTTACCACTAATCCGGGAATTTCCCTATCTGTCCAGTTGACGAAATGATAGGGTAATATTTTTTATTATTTAATATGTATAATGAAATAGATTATTCTTACAATAGAAGAAAGATGGCAAAGAGTAAGTAAGAATGAGAAAGAGAATTAAGAAGGCAATGTGGTATATATTTATAAATCCTAAAATACGTAAAGATGTAGATTATAAAGGGTGTCCGAAAAGTAAGGAAGAATTTCAATTTAATTATGACATTGGGCAGTCGTGCTTGTTTCATGTTTGTTATTTGCCATCCTTCCCATTAGCAGCCTAGTGCTTTTTTATAGTGAGCATTGTAGTTTGATGTTTACTTTCGTCATGGAGCTGGTGGCAACTAAACAACGTATCCAAATGATAAAAAGTTATTACAAAAACAGTAAAAGTCCCACGGCAACGGTTCGTGAACTGGGTGCGATACTCGAACGTAATGCCACTTCAACCTAATCTTTGGTTCGGAAGTTGATCCGAAAGTTCGGGACCATCGTTTCTGCACAACCTCGTTCTATTCGAACAAAAGAAAACATTGCTACCGTGCGAGATAATGTAACCGTAAGCCCCAGGAAATCTGTTCGGCGACGAACAACTGAATGTATCAACAAGATCAATGCAAAAAATCCTTTGAAAAAATCTAAAAATACATGAGTAGAAAGAAGATTCAACATACACTAGAGTTGAAGCCTACAGACCATGGAAAGAGACATCGATTTGCTCATTGAGTCTTGGCTCGACTAGCGGAGAACAATAACTTCACAAAAAGAATAATTTTCTCAGATGAGGCGCACTACCATTTCAGTAGGTGCGTCAATAAACAGAACCGCAGAATTGGTGCACCGAAAATCCGCGAGTGACTGTGGCATATGCATCCACAACGCTTGATTGTGTGTGTGGGTTCTGAGCAGGAGGAGTGATCGGCCCGTATTTTTTTGAAAATCATGAGGGAGCTGCCAGTACTATGAATGGCGACTGTTGCAGAAACATGATTTTTGGTTTCAACAAGATGGTGCGACGTGTCACACATCCCATTAAAAGATTGCTCTACAAAATGAAAAGTTTCCTCAAAAATTATCTCTTTGCGTGGCAACCAGGAATGGCCTGCCAGATTATGCGATCTCACGCCTTATGACTTTTTTGTGAGGATTTCTGAAATCAAAAGTGTACTTGAATAAACCACAAACAATACACTAATACACATATAGAGGATATAATTGTTCATACATAAATGGGAGATGTTACTTGAAATTTTGTATGTTCTATAGAACTTTAATATTCGACCCTACTCCCCGAACACCCTTTAGGAAAATGCGAAGATTTGAGGTGAAGGAGTTAGTGATGGAGAAGAGGTAGGAAAACGCATGTATAGAGGAGGATTAGAAAAATATATATTCAGCCAAGGGAATTGGTGATTGATTATCTGGTCAAAGATGGGTTAGCAGGAAAAGAAGTAATAATTAAGGAAGTGAAAGTTCCGGAATTGAATTAACTACCACTAAAAATAAGATAAGGGTATAATTGGATCTATCATTAAGGGAAAATACAGTTGGGCAAATATAATCAAAATAGGCGAAAATAAGTTAAAGAAGCTAAAAGTGAGTAAATGCAACTAGAGATATGAAGAAAACGTAAAAGATTATTTAATAGAATAATAGATAAATAGAGTAGTTAACGGATATTAAAATAGGATAGAGAAGAAAGTGAAGGTAACAAAATGAAAATGTAAGTATATGTCCCATTAGTGTGGGAAAGTTGCCTCACATTGTAGGGACACAGCATCTAAAAAAACTGTTTTTGAAGGAAAAATGTATTCGAGGAAATTTAAGCGAATTAATAGGCCTAACCGTGAAAGAGAGATCGAATATAAACCCGAAAGGAAATAATATACCATAAAATCGTATACGAAAAGCCGCAGTAAATGACGAGGCATTGAAAAGGAGATACAAATAAAACAAAAGCAACATCGAAACCAATATAAACAGAAAGAACGATAATAGCAATGAAATAGAAAACTTTATAACTTTTTGGAATAAAACTGGAATAAGTCTTAATATAAGAGTATATTTACAACATAAGGACTGATTGAGTTATTGGAAATAACGATAAGTCAGATTAGTGAAAATGTGGATGATAATAGAAACTGTAAATAGTAAAATCAGTAAATAATATGTATTTGTGAGGTATGAGAAGTTAAGTAATTAAATAATCAAGTACGGCTGTATTTGAACTGATTAAGGAAGCACATAGTTAAAAATCCACATTATATCTAATTAATGATAACTGGTTGATTTTCTAATTTTTATTTAAGGCGAAATAATTGTAAAGGGTGGGCCATCCCAAGGAATCTTTTTAAAATCTTAATAAAATACAAACGGCTAGATGGAATTTCATGATCTTGCATTTATTTTCTAGCCAAGAGTATCCGGTTATACATGGAATATGACATCAGTCAAATGGCTGCCACGGCTGGCCTTGCAATAGTTCAATCTCTCGACCCAATTTTTCAAAACATTTTCCAACGTCTGCGGTTTTATCTCAGCAATGCCATTTTGGATATTGACTTTAAGATCGTCAATCGTTGCTGGATCGTTGGCATAACAACGTTCTTTAACGGCACCCCAGAGATAAAAGTCCATGGGCTTCAAATCGCAGCTCCTTGTTGGTCAATTTACATCTCCACGACGGCTGATTACACGATTTCATGTCGCCCTATCTTGTTGGAACCAGATGTTGCTCACATCCAAACCAGCAATTTGCTCCCAAAAAATGTTTGCTATCATGATCCCATAGCGGTTTCCGTTAACCGTTTCGCCAGATTCAAAGAAAAATGGGCTGATGATGCCGCTGGCCTATATTCCGTACCATACAGTCACTCGTTCGGGATGCATTGGCTGCTCAACGATCACATGTGGGTTTTCCGCCCAAATCCTGCAGTTTTGCTTGTTTACATAGCCCCCGACGTGAAAGTGCGCTTCATTGGAAAAGATATTTTTTCGCCAAAATTCACCATCGGTTTCCAGCTGCTCTAGGGCCCAATTAGCGAAGTTGTATTGAAGTGTATGGTCAACTCTCTTCAACTGCTGGTTTTGGATCTTATAGGCGAATAAACCGATGTCTTTATGCAAAATACGCCTCATGGTAGTGCGACTAATGTTCAATTGCTGAAAGCGATGACGAGTCGATGTTCTCAGGTTAGCTTGCACACTACGGCCTACAGCAGCAATATTCTCGGGTATACGAACCGGACGAGCATGTGGAGCTTTAGTAAGGACCACCAGCATACCAGTTTCACGAACTTTGTGCACAAATTTCTTCAGAACACTTACATTTGGTGCATATTCGCGACGCAATTTTCGCACTGATTCTGCAATACACGAATTACATTCAAAGTAATTTTTAACATTTCCCAACGTTCATCAAGCGTATAGCGTGCCATTTTGTTAACCGGGTGTTGTATACTGAAGAACTGTCATACATCATGACAGTAAAAATAAAGTGGTAGTTCAAAAAGATTCCAAGAGATGGCCCACCCTTTAGTAAGTTAAATAAAATTTTGAAAATCAACCTCTTATTATTAATTAGAAACTGTTGCATTTCTTATTTCTTCGCTCTTATGTGTTAATTGTAAATAGTTTATTGATTGCTTCTACAACCTATTATATAAATCAGAAAATTTTAATTGTTTTTTATGATGTAGGCACATACATACAGTTTTGTTTCAGATAGGTGATGTCCACCATTCTCCATCTACCGAGCATACCAATTTCTGGCATTGATTCTTGCCAGTAAAGCAGGGATTATGTTGGCAATTTCTTCTTGGATATTGGTCTTTAAATCTTGTAGGGTTTACATAAACACGGGATATCAAAAAAAAACCATAGAAAAAAACACAAGGAGACCGGCTCGGGTGTTCCAAATCGCCCCTAATTAGGCGCTCTGAGAAGTGTTCCCTCAAAACAGCCATCGATGCTCTTGAAGTATGAGCCATTGCACCATCTTGTTGGAACCAAATGACCCCTAAGTTTAACTCATTTAGCCGTAGAAGATACAATTCCCGTAACATGTTTACATACCGGTCCTAATTCACTGTCACTGCAAATTAATTTTCCTCAAAGAACCAAGGACCAATAATTCCTGCTGAGAAAATTGCACACCACACTGTGAGTTTAGGTGAATGCAAAGGCCTTCGATGCAATTCCCCAAAATGGGCTTCATCACTAAAAAAATAATACTGTAATAAGGAACGACTTCGAAGTCACGTTTAAAAAGATCCTGCACAATTGCCAACTTGTAAGGATGGTAATAAAGATCATCATAAATAATTCTCCTCATAAAACGACCGGAAAGTCCAAGGTCACTGCCGTAATGTTCTCAGGTGATCTACGTAACAATTGATCTGATCTGGAACAGGGGCCAAATTAAGAAAATACGAAAAACGCACCCTCCTCACTATTCCAACGTAGGATGGCGACTGAACTTTGTCGGAACAAAACTTTATAGTCGAGGCCACTAGCACTCCACTACAACATCAACTGACTGAATGGAACAAATTTTTAAAAAGGGGGTTATGTTGCCCCATCCTGAATCTACAAAGACGAAAAACGGAAGTAAGTAAATATATTAAAATAGTACCTGAATACTTAAAAACTAGCCAGGAATTACTAAATAGAATGAAGTAAAGAATATAACCGTGCTTAATTAATTAAAATCAGCAATGAAGGGAAGAGTAAATAGTAGTATAATGGTAGAAATGAATGAGAAAAAGACAAGGAGGAGATTATGGAAGAAAAGAAAGACCATTATGAATGTATTATTTACTAATACAGATTTATAGTTAAATGGGTAGAAGCACTGTAAAAAATGAATTAATAAGAAAACTGTGTTAAAATACATTATATGTTAGAACTGGCGAAGGCAGAAGTATATGGTTATAGATTATTTAATTGTAAGATTTGAAGAATTAGAAGGAAAAATTAAATAAAACAATTACAGTAAAGGGTGATGTAAGAAATTGGTATAAAGATAAACGAGAAAAGACAAGAATATAAAATTAATACAAGTAGTTTTTTTAAGAAATCGTAACGCGGGAAAGATTAATGTAAATAATAATGGCCAAAAGGTGGTAGTATTCCCAGAGGATTATGGTTGAAATATGCATTTCCGTTTCCATCAAGAGTATAGCGTAACAAGCATCAATATATTTGTTATTTGTTTATAGAGTTCTATCTGATAAATTCTAAACGAAACGAATTTTGTCCTTGTACACTAAAATTGTGGTCGATTTCCTAATGTTCATCTTTCCATTTAGGCAAAATAAGTGATCAAAATAATAAATCTATTAATGTTTTTCTATATTGGATTGATGCGGCTGTTACTTGTCGAAACTCCATAATAACACTTAAAGAAATACTGACACAGTATAGGGTTTCCGAATGTTTTTAATATTTGAGTGGACTCTATGTGATGGATATCACAGTGAGACGTAACAATGTACCCCACCAAAATGAGAGTTTTGAAGAAGAAAACTTCCCTGGGTATGTAACGGAGGAGATGTTAAAGCAATGATTTGAAAAGCCTACAGCTATCGAAGCACAAGGATGGCAAACTGCTTTATCATCAGTAATCAGTGATAGCGGATCATTCCATTCACACTTCAATTTTCTTAATTGAAAAATTCATAAAAAAGGTACATAGGAACTAAACAAAAATATTCATAATGCATGCATAAGAAATGAAATAATATATTACAATAAATACGAGAATATGAGAATTATAATCAAATATGTCAATATCAGGATGTTATTTAACAATATTGTTATATATAGTGCACTTGAATAGAGAGGGGATCTTAACATAACATTTGTTTTCGGTACAGGTAATTGAAACAACGTTTCTCCTCTAGTATTGCTAGGGACATGTAAACTTATTTGTTGTAGCAAATCAGGACAGTCAATTTAATTATTTAGTATCTTAAACAATAATGTTACCAGCAGAGCCTTTTTTCTAAAGATTACATGTCGAAAAGTTTTAATAAATTATTGTAGTTATAGTTGAAGTGTGAATACTGCCCAAATTGCTTAAAATATACATATTTCATAAACCGTTTCTGTATAGATTCTAACATCGCAGAATATTGATATAGTATGGGTTCCAGATACAACAAGCATATTCTAGTTTTGACCGTATAAGTGCAAAATATTAAAAACATTATATCAAGCATCAATGTTCTTGAATAGCTTACAATTGCGTATTACAAAACCCAGTAAGCGATTTTCAGCTGATGCTATTTATTCAATATGTTTATGAAATGACAACTTACTATCAAATACCACAGCTAAGCCTTTGAAAGTTTCAACATTGGCCAAAGTGATGCCGTCAATTTTAGTTTTATTTCTAGTAAACTATATGGTCTTACATTTTGACACGTTCAATGAGATGTTATTATTCTTACACCATTCAACCACCATATCAAAAGAATGCTGTAACAATCACGCATTGTATATACAGCGCAAATCTCTTTGAGTCGTCCGCGAATATTAAAATATTTTCATGAATGTCATTTATAAAACTATTAAAAAGTATCGGTCCAAGATTTGAACCTTGTGGAACCCCCGATGGAGCAAAAACTGACGAGACTGGTATCCTTTATACTAAGTAAGATAACTATAAAATAAACTACAAAGACCAGGCGAAAAACCAAAAAACTTAATTTTATTTACAAGTATACCATGATCAATCTTATCGAATGCTTTTGATATATCAGTGTAAATAACATCGACCTGAGTTCGTTTGTCTTCATTATTACACAATAACTGTGTTTAGATTAGATTATGTTAATTTTTTTGTTCTAAAACTATGTTGTTTTGAAGAAAGTTTACTATTAACAAAAGGATTTATGAATGTGCAAATCCTTATTTCAAAACATTGTTACCGGCATTCTATCGTGAATGTCGGATAACATACTTATTTTATCAAAACCAATTAATTTTCATTTTGCTTCATAAGTTTATTTTCAAAATGAGTAATGTTCGTAATGCATACATTGATATAACATGATTTAGACATGTATAGTTAGGATGCATGTTAATCATAATATTAGGGTAGGTCATCACATATCCTCACACGTAACTTACGTTGGTTATTTTTGCCCGCATTGGGAATTCTAAAACAATGTACCGTGTGTAAACGACCGTTTTGTGTACGTGACAATCACAAAACCCTTAAGATTATAAACGGAAAACTAAAGGCATTGCTGCAATAAATTAAGGGCATTATAATCATAAATATTTCAAATTCGCCAAATAACTTTATTGCACATCATAAATACATTTGCAAATAATCTCTTTTCCGTTTCCAAGAATCTAATAATCTCGGCAATAAACGAAGCGGCGCGTACCGTCATGACCATGGATGGACTAATCCGGGGTAAACCAGGATTTCCGTTTACTTATTCGCGAATCTTGTGGATATGTGTAGTCGTATCATTAAACCACATTCGCGATGGTCTTCCATGTGTCATGACAAATAAAACGATACCAAACACGAGGTACGCACCGTTCAAGACAACAATATTATCACCCACCGTTACACATGGTACTTGTTATCAAATACACATCCACATACGTTACGTATGAGCAAAGTTCACATACTAATTAGTTATAAATAGTGTAAATATAATGTTAGGTCTAAATAGAGTTAGGTAATGTACATATTAATTCAACAGTGTAAAACTTGGACTCTCGAAAAAATAAGGGTAGGGGTGTATATATATCACGTCGTCGCTTACCCAAGTAATCAGTTATCAGTCACGAGTTAACAGTCACGAGTTTGAGTTACAAGTTATCAGTTAGCAGTTGCACCCGAGCAGTTACAAGTTATTCACCAGTCACAAGTTATCAGTCACGAATTCAATTTACCATTTGCATTAGTATATCGTAAGTTGATGTACATAGTCACTTTGTATTTTCATATATTCTTATATTTTTCATCATTGTTCTGTTGCTTTTGTTGTTGTGTAAATATATTTTCCATTATATTTATTTCACATCTGAGTACTATTATTCTTAATAACACCATACAACAACAAATAGTGCAAAAGGCGAAGCAAGAGCGGTTCCTGAAGTTGCTGTCCTCCAGGTAAGCGAGTTACAATTTATTTCATCTATTTACTTTGTGTGATATTCCTTCTCTACCTACGAGCTAGAGGTAATCACGGGGATCCGATTTTGAACAACAGGCCTACAATCAATTCTTAATCGGGGCAGTTGACTCCAAGTAGTCAACTCCTTAAATTTTCCCCGTTGATAAATGGCGCCCAACGTGGGGCGCCAAATGTTAACGGGGGGCGCGGAAGACGTCCTGGTGACGGACTGGCAAGGAAGTAGCACCGGCGGTACTTTCTGGAACCAACACGCACTGGAGGCGGCCCAGGGGTCCCTGGCGAGGCTCACCATCGATTAGCAGCCGCAGGCTTCGATTAAACAGTTTCCCGTCGGTGATACTTGCTTGAGCTTCCACGCCACATCAACGTATGGGCACCGGCTAGCTATGAAAACAAAGAGTAAGAACAAGAGAGACATGTGTAAATTAAAACATGGGGCCGGAGAAGAAGAAAATATATTACAAAAGAAAAAGACATAGAAAAGACAGAGAAAATATACAATATATACAAGGACAAGAGACTTGAATCGGCGGAGCGACCAGGCTGACCAGTCGTCTGCCATCAGCAGCGGTGGTCAGCCTGGTCGCTCCGCCGATTCAAGTCTCTTGTCCTTGTATATATTGTATATTTTCTCTGTCTTTTCTATGTCTTTTTCTTTTGTAATATATTTTCTTCTTCTCCGGCCCCATGTTTTAATTTACACATGTCTCTCTTGTTCTTACTCTTTGTTTTCATAGCTAGCCGGTGCCCATACGTTGATGTGGCGTGGAAGCTCAAGCAAGTATCACCGACGGGAAACTGTTTAATCGAAGCCTGCGGCTGCTAATCGATGGTGAGCCTCGCCAGGGACCCCTGGGCCGCCTCCAGTGCGTGTTGGTTCCAGAAAGTACCGCCGGTGCTACTTCCTTGCCAGTCCGTCACCAGGACGTCTTCCGCGCCCCCCGTTAACAACATTTAGCGATGTTTGGAATAATAGCAACGGGTCGATAATTAGGAAAAATATTCTTATCACCTGACTTGTAAATAGGAACCACACGTGCGGTCTTCCTCTCTGTCAGGCACAAGCTAAAGATATGTGTTATAGGAGAAGCTAAACTATTCTACAGTCTTTAAGAATGAGTGCCGGTACTCCATCGGGACTAGCACTTAATTTATTGCTTAGTTTATTAAGAGCGTTAATGACGGTATCTTCTTTAAATTAAGATATGTTAAGGTAATGTTTAGAATTATTAAAACTTTCATCCACTATCTCGAAATTCGGTTTCATTGACTCTGAGTATGATTTTAAAAAATTAGTTGCAAAAGCATTTACCACATCAACTGGTAAAGATAGAATATTTTCCTCATATATCATACAGGAAGGAATTAACGATTCGTTACGTCAAGTGTTAACAAAATCCCAAAATTTCCTGGGTTCTTTCTTTAACTGTTCTTCACTATTTTTTGTATAAGTATTAAAATCATCTTCAGATAATAATTTTACCTCATGGCGGATATTTGTATATTTTGTTTTAAAAAACTGAGAGTTATTGTTTATTTTTCAGCTTAGGGTATTTAGTCTTCTTTGTTATTGTTACGTGCTCATCGTTTTAGTTCGAATCTACCACTTCAAAGCAAATCTTCACTTGATCACGAACCTGTATCAGGTCAATTAATGAGTCTGCTCCTGTTATTAGGTAATCAACGTATATATGTAGTAAACGAAACGCTCCGGTTGAGAATTTACACAGTTTTTAAGGTCGGAACACTGCGACAATTGTTTCGCCACACAGTGAAGCCACTCTTTTATTTACTACATATATAATGTAATATCACCAAATAACAGCCACCTCAATCCAATATCAACTAATATGTCCGATAAGCATCCGTCACGTCCAATTGGAAACCTGATGGCTTCACGTCCAGCAAGTTCTTGAACTGTGTGATTTGCAGATAATACGTGACAGTCCTCTTCTTCAGGATGGTTTCTGACCAGATTCATTGGTATTTTCTGTCTTCAGGTCTAACCAACACTTGCCGGTAGTTCTTCGCAATATCAGCAGTAATCACTTAATTCCAACATCTCATTTTCAGGAAAATGGAGAATGACGTCTTGATGGTCGCACTGCCCATTAAAAATGACCTATGCTTCATTTTGCTCATTAAATGACTTGGTACAGGTACCTGATATCAGAATCGTGTGTAAACCGCCTTGGCCTTGACCGAAAAAATATGAACATACCGATGTCAGTAGTAGGGCAGACAACACGTGTCACTAGTGAAGTAATTTCTGCACAAATCAATTCTCGATATTTTGATTTGTGTAGAAATTACTTCATTACTATCAAGTGTTGTTTCATCTACTACAAAGATCGGTATATATATATATATTCTGCCAATACTATACAAGTTGTGGTTAGTTTAGTTATCTATTTATATTGGAAGAAGTAATTCGGTCCTCCGAACATTTGTCAGTTGTCTGAATAAATAACAACATAGCAATTGCCCCAAGAAGGTGAAGAATTACCGGCTAAAGACCTTACAAAGATATTATAACCACAGGCCATTAAAATACGGTTATGCTCTTGGTATAGCATTTCATCAGTTCTTTTCAAAAAAGAATTGACGTTGATGCCAAACATCTAAATATTTTGTTACGGAAGTCACTGTGCTGATGTGAAATAATTAATAACCTATGAATAAAGATTTGTACAAGTTTTACCAATAAATTTAAATTGGAAATAAGTGATTACTGAATATTTTTGAGAAAAGTGTGTTTATTACGTAGAATTATAAATAAAACTTAATGTGTGAATTAATTACGAGTATAAAATTTATATAGGCTAACTTCTACGATCACGGAAAATGCATAATTATATACAAATTGTAGACGCAAACCTTTTGCATACTAAGTGCGGAAACTAATCTGTTCGAGGTGGAAATTTGCAAAATTAGACGTGGCAATAATTTCATCACGGAAAACGCTTTCTCAATTTCTCACGGAAATGGGAGCATAAATTCCCTTCATTCATTATCAATATTATCATAAACTGTGAAATTTATAGTTTGATCATTGCTGTGCAACGTACATAGTATGCAAATACAACAACATGTTAAGATATATCTAAAACTTATGGAAATTAATTGACACGCGCATTCCTGTTAATATTTAATAAAAACTTAAATAAGCTTAGTTAGATAGATATAAGTTATTACTATATGACAATAATTCTCTATATTTTACTTTTGCATGAGTTGATAATATTACAATAAAAGACCATCAAAGTAGGACTGAGATATGAAAATTTATAGGATGTAATAACATAGATCAATAATTTTTTGAAGGTCATTAACCCTAGAAATTAAATGGCAAAGAGTTAATTGTGCTTTTATAATATATGTATATGTCAAATATGTTACATCTTTTTCTTTCAGGTGTTTATTCGAAGTAACACTTGGAAAAGATTACTCTCGTCCTTCAAAAATATTATTTATTATTATTTAAGATTTTCCGTTTTAAAGAAACTGACTAAATATTATTAATACATGCAATATTACATAAGTGTTAGAGATACCATGAAATATTACATTTGGGCGTTAATTACGTCCATAAAGCAAATATAGTTACAAATATGTTCTCAAATCACATTGATCAATTTGTTTTAACTCATTTGTTTACTTGACAAAGCAACAGATATTAATCAGTACAATAAACACAATAAAGCATTGATGATAAAATAATTACAATATTTTACGGATAGCACGTAAGAGAAAAGGTCTCTAAAAAAGGTCAATTACGCCTTATTACCAACAGAACGAATCTTTACATTATGTTTACACGGTGAGTCCCTTCATTACAAGTCTTAATGACAATATAATTTACTTCCAGGGATTTACTACTTACGTTTACAAGGGTATTACGAGCAATGCCGTATTGTGTGTATGAAGACAAATTATTATTCCCCCCAAACGTTAGAGGGTTGCCAGTGACCCGAACAGCCTGGAAATGTCAGGGGAAATTAAACAGTGTGGATTTAGCGTTTCTGAAAAATATCAGAAACCTGTCTGAATATCATCGTGAAAAATCAATAACGCTAACCGTCGGAACTTTAAAACTTTTTCTCTCCATATTTATTTGTACAGGGTTTTTCAATAAGGATAAAACCTGAATTTTAACTTTTCGACGTTATTATTATGTTAAAATTGAATATAAGTTATGGTAAATTATTTATCTAAATTGTCTTATTTGACTCGAGAAATGCATTTGTCTATTATTATTATGTGAGCTACTTGAGTAAATAATTATTTAATTGATGTTTTATTTCTGGCATTATTAATTCATTGATTTATTGGCATATATGTGCATGTATCTCGTAAATTTATGTACATTTTCTATTTTAAAATGTGTGAATATTAAAATTTAATGTCAGCATAAAGTGTAGACACAGCGTCGGTGCGCATGCATGATAATGCAGGGCTTTTTTACGAGAATTGTAAAATGTGGAATATTTTCAAGGAATTATGGTCAGCGAGATAAAATTTTGTTACCCTCTCTGAAAGGCTGGTTGAAGCCAGACCGTCGTAAATCCTCTGAATGTACCTGGAGGAGCTCGTGACATTCCTGTCTCCATTTGTTCCATTTACGTGTACAACGCGTTCCATATATGCTTTAATTACTTTTTGTTGAGTGAAGTCTTGATAGTAATTACTTTCGTTACTTATGTAAATATAGCATGACTTATAAATAAACATTATATGGCCAAATAAAGAAACATCATCTGACATGTCTAAAAGCGTGGACTTTTAGACAACTGAATAAAATGTTTAGACACAAACAATAGCTTTTCTTTATGGTATTATAAAATTAATAACAACAATTAATTCATTCAACTTGTATAAGAGAAAAATTTAACTAAAATATATTTTTATCTGGTTATTTATTATTTAATCATGTAAAAGATGATATTGCATATCTTTGCACTAGCTAAATGCACAGGATATAATATAATTTGTATGCCTGAACAACTGATATACAGGGTGTTCCTAAACGAATATAGGGGTTGTAGGGCATCAAGATAGAAAGTACCATTTACAGTTACTTTCCCAAATAAAAAGGCCCATAAATTTTCTGCCGAGATGTGACAGGAAAAACATTCAATTTGGAGGAGTCTCTTTGCAATTGTACCATCACGTAAAGATTATCTGAGGATATCAAAGGATAAATCATGAAAACATAATCTGAAACAATTAGATCAGCCAATTCTTTTTTAGAATTAATTGATGACCAATTTATATGAAGGCAAATAAAAAATAAGATGCACATAAGGAGGATTATGTTCACAAATCATCAACAAACTGAGAAGGACCATATTTTATTTATTATCTATTTATTTAAACTTTACCATGCTCGGTTTGTACTATACATATAACCATAACATAACTATACAAAGTGACCTCTATGTGTTCTTCCACTCAGACCCAATAATTTTAGATGACGGAAATTGAAATCCAATATAACACATCACTCAATATATCCAGTCTAACTAAGAAAAACCAATTATTTTTTTGGAAATTCTACCTTATTCATCAACATACTCTCCTTCAAGAGTAATACATTCACTCCAACCCTTCTTTAACTTTTCGATGCCCTTTATGTGAAACGATTTGTCTTTGCTCTCAAAATAAGCCTCAGTTTCGGCAATCACTTCTTCATTTGAGCCAAATTTCTTTCCCTAGTGCATCTTTTTCATGTCTGCAAAAAGCCAGTAGTCGCTAGGGGCCAAATCTAAAGAGTACGGTGGGTGGGAAAGCAATTCAAAGCGTAATTCAACCAATTTAACCATTGTTTTCATTGACTTGTGACACGGGGTATTGTCCTGGTGAAACGGCACTTTTTTCTTTTGCGTCTGAGGCCGTTTTTCTTGATTTTTGCACTCAATCGATCCAATAATACCATGTAATATTCACTATCGATATCAAGACAAAAAACCATGCGCTTCCCAAAATACGATGCCATAATCTTGCCAGCCGACTTTTGAGTTTCTGGTCACTTTGGATGACTTTTACCGGCTGTTGTCCACTCATCTAACCAAATCTTTGATTCAGGCGTGCAGGAATTAATCCATACTTCATCTATTGTCACATACTGATGCAAGAAATCTTTTTTATTTTGCTTGAAAAGCTTCAAACAGCGCTCTAAATCTTCTACGAGTTTTTGTTTCTGGTTCGGTATGAGCAAACGCGGCACCCACTTCGAAAGCAACTTCGTCATGCCTAAATTTTCATCTAAAATTGCAATGACACTACCTTCTGATATCTACAAGGTGTCGGCTATCTCACAGAACCTCATGTTCCGGTCTTTTAAAACACCTTTGTTATCATTTTTCATGTTTTCTGGAACAACTGCCGATTTTGGGCGACTAAAGCATTCAACATCATCAGTGCTTGTACAACCGGATTTAAATTCAGCATACCAGTTAATAATAGTTGATTTCCCTGGTGCAGAGTCCCAAATATGCTTATCAAGTAACTGTTTAGCTCCAACAGTATTTTCCCCATTAAAAAACAGTGTCTAATCAGCACATGAAATTTCGTTCTATCCATTGTCTTAAAAATTACAAAACCGTGGTAACTAAAATGACTATAACTTCTAAACTAACGGTCAAAATCCCATGAAATGTTGGCACGTACTGTTTGAAGATTACTACTACCCTGAAATTACACGGGTCTGTCAACAATGTTTCCATATATGTGTCAGACCGGGGACTTATTCAGTGACATATTACATATTTGCCATTCAGACAATATTTTAGTGGCGCATTTATTCCCAATTCAGATGGGACTCTTTCTTGACATGTTATTGTCAATAACGTCAATCAATCGTTGTCCAAACCTCCTCCATATACTTCAAAAGTATTTTTCTGCATTTTACTCATTTTTCTGCCAAAGAGCGACAACTTACTTTTTTATAATACTTTTGTACTGTGTTAATAACTTCTTCAGAATATTAACTCAACTGCTTGACTAGGTGTCCATTATAGATCGTGTATGAACTAAAAATGGATTTTGCCTTGGAGCAATATACAAGGTGGGGCAAAAATCCCGCTACCATTTTGATTGCCTATAACTTTGCTCAAAGAAAAGATAAGTAAGTTTGGTTTCATAAAACGTTTATTTGGTCTTTACATCTTTTTTTCGTTATGATTGGAAAATTATATCAGCTAAATGGTGACCGCGATTCGCTATGCAACTTTCGGCTCTCTTGAGGGCATTTTTCATGACATCCTTCAACATATCGGGCTGAATTTCTTCAATTTTGTGACAGATATTGTCTTTTAGATGTTGAATCGTTTGGGACTTATTCACATAAACTTTTGATTTTAAAAAATCTGGCCATGTTAAATCGCCACCTCGCGAAATTAGTCTTCGTGAAAAAACGTCATTCAATAAATTAAGTGTTGAACGAGCTGTGTGTGCTGTGGCCCCATCTTGCTGAAACCACATGTCCTCTAGTCCTTGCTCTTCCATTTCAGACACAAGAAAATTTCGAAACATGTCTTGGTACCGTTCAGCATTAACAGTAACTCCAACACCTTGGTCATTCTCAAAAAAATAGGGACCAATGATGTTTCCAGTATGAATACCACACCAGACAGTTGTTTTTAGTGAATGCAATGATGTTTCATGAATTAATTGAGGATTGTGTGTTCCCCAACAACGACTGTTCTGTTTATTGACGTGGCCACTGAGAAGAAACTGGGATTAGGATATTTTTGACACAATTTCCGCTGAGAGGCAATAATGGAACGATTATTTTCAATAAATATTGTCACTATTTCTGCTCGTTCTTGTGTCGTGTATTTATCCATAATAAAATTTGGACGTCTACACAACACAATGGTTAAAGCGAAACTGAGCTAAACGTCACAGAACCAAGATGGCGCGCAATCAAAATAGTAGCGGGACTTTTGCCCCACCTTGTAGATGATAATAATCTTAGTATCGTGGTTAATAGAAATACGATACACCAAAATGGATCCACTCATAGATAAAACTGCAGAATTATAATTTTGTCTCTTTTGAAGTCTATTCTAAATTAATAACCTTTATTAAGACTACTACTTGATGAACTTAACCATTCAATTCAAGTCATTTTTTGAAGGAAAAAGTTAACTGACTTGCCTCGACTATGAAATGATTATCTAATCGCCATTGTTAGTGTGACTATCTACAAGAATCAACGTTTTTTATCAAAAAAACGCAAATGAAAATAATTTTGACGTTTTTATACCACTATTTATTGTATAATATTCACAAAGTTTACAATATTTTATCAATTTCTGACACAACTATAGTTTCGACCTTCAGAGATCATTATCAAGTGTTGTATAAAGACGTCAAAATTATTTTCATTTTTCCTTTTAAAATGAACTATCACATAGTAACGATCGCTACCATCATTTTCGTCTTTTAACAAAACGAATTGAAATCTACTACTACTTATTGGATGCTAAGGAGAGTTGATACAATATATCCTGAGATGTAAATATATATTTCTGTATCTTTTATTGAAAGGAAAACATTTTTTAATAAAAAATGCTGAAATGAATATAATTAAATAATAGATGAAAGGACGCACACGCCCCATGTGTACTACTTCTTGGTGTGCTGTTAACATTACGTTAAATATATACCATACTCTTTCCAGTATGTCTAATTTTATGATTAAAAAAATTATCCAAAATCTTTTGGACTTTTTTTTATTCTATTTAGTAAGTACATAAGCTCCAAAAAAATTAAACCCGTTTAACTTCTACTTGTATATATTTGTTTGAGCTATGTTGCTAATATAGGTTGTCTTATATTCAGGTAACAAGATTTTATGTTTTACCTACATTTACAGAACGTGTGCATCTATACAGTTTATCGAACTTAGGCACAGCTCATTTTAATTGAAAGGTCGATCAAGAAACGTTATGGCTTTTTCCTTCAAGAAGTAATCATCATAAAGTTTGAGACAGTGAGAAGAAGTCGGGTTATGTTTAAGTAGTATTCACTAGCCCATTGTCTGTTAATCCAGTGTGCTTACAGATACTATCACTTTTAATTCAGCCTTGGCGGCCATTTGCTCGCTCTGATAATTTTGTAAATTCACACACAACCTTGATGTAAAGGTTTGTCTTCATCCTATTGCTTACAATTACAAGTTTATCATTCATCATAGAAGAATTCTTTTTTGCATACTAAACTTTCATATGTACCTCAGGTAACTTTTCACATAACTTGATAAAATAAGTTTAACTCCTGTAATTATGATCTCCATATTAAGAAATTTAAGATTTTACGTTTTATCTATTATCCAACTTTAAGTACTATCGATCCAAGACCTCTAGATGTATAGATTTAGGTCACGAAACAAATGAGATAAGAAGGGTTATTTGCATTTGTGTATTTTGTTTGGCGTCGCTTGCAAGGTCATGTGCCAGCAACCATTTATCTATATTTTCTACTAACTTTCTTAGTAGATAGAGTTAGCCAATACGAAGCCAGGAAGTATTTCCAAGGTCATCCTGACAAGATAAGACGTTTTTCGATGATAAGATAAGGCATTTCCGGTTTATATAAAATTCCAGAAAAATGTCCAGCAAGTTTAGACAAATTCCAGGAATTATCCCGTATGTTGATAAGATAAGGATTTCCTGATTTCATACCCCAGAAACGGTTGACTCTATCTACTAAGAAAGTATACATAAATGCAAATAACCCTTCTGTCACACCTTACTGATCTACCTGTGCTTAAAACGTAAATCCACAAAATTTTCACGTAAGAAGTCCACCATCAAAAATTAATAATTGGCAAGACAAATACTATCTGAAAGACCAAAGGTTCTTAGCTTTTGGCATTATATACAAGTTGGCCCATTATCAACTGCTTTATTTAACATAGTCCTCGAAAGCATAATGAAAGAAGCAGCCTTCCAAACAAAAGGGTTAATCTATCAAAATAAACACGAGAGCTAGCATATGCAGATGACATTGTTCTACTAACACGATCGAGAATGGAGTTAGAAATAACATTTAAAGAATTAGAAAGAAGAGTGAAGATATGTGGACTCACAATAAATGAAGACAATACAAAATACATGGTCATGGGAGTAGCGGAAACAAAAACCTGCTCACATTTACACCTGACAGGAAGTAACGACAAAAAGTTCGTTTTTGAAAGGGTGGAAACTTTTGAATGGGGGTAACATTAATAGATAAAGGCCAAGAGGACACCGAAATAGAGTAGAGATTAATGAAAGGAAGGAAGATTACGAAAAACCCTTATGACAAAAGAGATCAGAAGGAAAACGAAAAAACAGTAATTCGAGCTGCAGTATTATATGGCTGAAAAGTATGGGTGCGGAACAAAACAAACGCAGAAAAACTTGAAAGATGGGAAAGGAAACTTTTAAGGAAGATTTACGGGGGAGTAAAAGACGAAGATGAAATCTGGAGAAGACCAAATCGTGGAATTAACTAAGAATATCAATGCCCATCACAAACATTATTAGAACACAGAGATTAAGATGACTCGGCCATGTCTACAGGATGCCAAATCAAAGGTGCACAAAAAAAGTAATCTCGGAAGGACAGAGCACAAAGAAAAAAATGGGAGCCCCAGACGCCAGTGTATCGATGGTATAAAAGAAGATTTAAATAGACTAGGAATAAACAACTGGGAAGAGATAGCTCGCGATAGGAAGAAATGGAGAAACAACAACAAACCGAAGCCATGAGCCTTCAAGGCTTGCAGAGCTGACATATAATACACAATTAATAAATCGTTACAAGGCTTGAGATAAATCAATTATTTATAATATGAGGTTTACCAATTAAATATTTTTATGTTAAAATTATAAAGGATATGAGGTATACCAACTATATGTGTCTACTAATTATAATTATTAATCGGATTTTTATAAAAATAATAAGAAAAACGCGATAAGTTTAGTATATAAGTCGTCTCATGAAATATGCAAATTCATTTAACAAGAATACTTGGTTTGATATATGTAATAACTCCTATGACAATTTTAAGTCTAAATTACATCGTCATGTGTCGTATTAGTTTTCCTTATTATATTAAATTTATTATTATGTTTATAGTTATGTTATATTGTTAGGTTAAGTTTATTATGTATCTATGTGTGTGTATATATATATTGTAAAAGGGGCTTCCCGTTTATAAATAAATATATAAATGAAACAAATGTAAATCATTTCAATAGTTACATTTCAGTGAAAACAGTGACTACTTTGTTAATATTGCCGCAATTTGAAAAACGGATCTCTAATGTAAGTAATTAATTTTAGTAAATATGTTTAAAGTAAAGCTAGTCGTACAACTATTAAGGTGCAATAAACTTACGTAAAATAATTCAATTCATGTTTACTCGAAACGCAAAAGTTTTATCAGCATGAACATTGAAGGAAATTAAAAAAAAACGCAAGGCTATAAGATACAAAACAATTCTTATGTATTTAAAATCTTTTATTATAAAACATTTATAATATATTTATTTGATTTCTGGAATGTCTTCCTCAATCTCTTCCACAAATGATAATTTACAATCTTCGTCCATTCACATACACGGTTAAAAATAACTTGATAGTTTAGAGGTCCTTGGTATTCCTTCGGTTCATTCTCCTTAAAAACTTTTATATAACAGAAATTGTTTGTTACTAATCCTCTCGCAATTGTTTCTTCAAGTTCTTCACTGACATCTACGTAAATTTTTTCTGTGATCTAATGTTTTGCATTCCGTATGAAATTTTGTATTTTGATTTCACAGTTTTTTTTTTATTGACTTAGGTGTTAACCATTCAGTCACGACTATATTTCTATTTTCTTCTAGTTGGATTTCATAGTTTTATATGAGTTTAACCCATCCACAGAGTTAAAGTTTTAATCTAATATTTTCTTCTTCATTATCGCTTTACAGAGTGATGCACTAAATTGATCCATATATCTTTCTACTAAAAACACTTAAAAGCATCAGAGTTCATGACTGGAATCCACAAATAATAAGGTATATTATCCACTACAAGACTAAACTGAATTTTAAATGCCTCCCTTTGTAGGTAATTATCTTCTTCTTTGTTTCCTACTACTGTTTTGATATCATGTTCGCTGACTATTTTTGAAGATGTCTAGATAAATTAACCATTGTTTTAAAAATCTTCCCACAGTTGTTACACAAAAGAACCATAATTTGAGGTTATGTAAGTGAGAAGTGAGAGAGCATGTGTGCTGGTACTTCAGCACATTTATATAAAAATAGTTTCTTCAAACATATATATCTTCATATAAGTTCGAATAGCTATGTTTCGACGGTGTAATTCAGCTTCGATAATCTCAGTTTCTCATATTGTAGCTGCAGATCTAGGTGTGGTTTGATCAAAAAGCTGGTTTATATCGACATATTTATATGAAGAAAAATGTTTAGGTTACTGGCTAATTTCAACCAATTCGATATCTTGTTCTACTTCATCATAGTCAGTACTTTTCTTATTATTCATTTCATCAGAATACCTACATTCGTCTATTCAAAGCAGCTCTTTCTTAAAATCTGTGATCTCTTCATTAACCTTATTGATTTCAGACACGATAAAATTCTTATATTTTGCAATTTCATTATTGACTTCTAAGCAGAGTTTTGCAGTACTGCATCAGTTTTACACGTTTCAATAGTATCAAGGAGCCTGTATTCAGTTATTGTGTCTTCGTTTTCATCTACAGAACGTTTTCGCTTGAAATCTACCGATTTGTTTCTAATGTGTGTTCTAGTCTAGCCCTCCATAATTTTCTATTGTAAATCTATCAGTGATAGGATTACATTGATGCAGCGTGTCTATCATTTGTTCAATTATGTTCCTTTTATCGTCGTCATCGTGGGGTATTATTTGATATTAATCGTATCGAGGAGTAATTAATCACTGATTTATCAAAATCGTACCCCTCATTTCTAAGGTGACTTTTTCATGCCACTTAAGCCCGTCTGAACGTGGTAGATACTTATTGCAAACCAAACACCTGTACATGATGTTATCTCTTAAAGAAATTAAATTGAACTAAATAGATCAGTGCGGCCTACCCTTAATTTTATAACTCCAACATCACCACCACCACTACCACCAAGACCTTTTGGTTATTGCTGCAATATGAATCTTCACAAGGTACATTTTTCTCAATAAAAGAAGGCATTGATTTATCTTGGCAAAACCACCACCCCCAACGCCTACAAAATCTAGTACAAGATCTGTTTATAGGCAGATCTTGTACTGGATACACAAATAGTTCACACATTTCCAAAATTATATCAGGGAGCATCAAAATGAAAATATTCGTTAAATATTTCGGTTTCGAAAATTACTACAAATGTATTCCCGTAGATCATTAAGTAAATGTAAAACAGTACTTTAGCGACCGTTATCTTTGGGTTGGAAGTATTGCACTCAGAACCTTCTCGATGCCCCTTCTAGTTTATTCCTTCTCAAACAAGAACATCTAAACCAGAAAAGGACAACAAAAAACAGACCCGAGTAAACACCACATCCTCTGTAAATTCCATGAAAGAATAGAAACTTAAATTTAAAGTTCTAGTTAATAACCTCTCTCGGTATTTAAGGCACAGCGTCAATAAGCAGATATACACATATTTCTAAAATCGTCTTAGGGGAGTATTGCGCTGATGGCCTTAAAACTTTTCTAAATCCCCTTTCTTTATATTCATCCTCAAATATGTACATCTACAATTATGGCTCATACTGTTATAGTCTAATGACCATATTTTTCTACCTAAAGACGTTTTTGAATTAAGAAATAAGAAATAATCATTCAATTTTATACTATCTTTAAAAATTATATTGGCTTAATGACGTATTAATAATATTAAGCAAATCGTCCAAACACTTACCATATCCTGAACATCAACTCTTCTGGTATGATATTGGCGGAAAAATAATTAAAATTTTGAAAAATTTCTTACCACCTGCAACAAATAAAATTAATTAGAAGATGTTGTATTTTAGTGTACATAAAGGAATGGGAAAACAATTAAACACTAAAATATAAAATGTATTACCTAATAATAATAACAGCTGTCTATATCAATATCAAAGAAGGATTATTTTTTATTATCCCATAATATTCTTTTACCAGATATTTTTATACACAGGAATATCGAGTAGTAGTAGTGTTTGGCTGGTTGTCGACCACGTGGTCCTTCGGCCGTGTTATTTGTGTGTAAATGAGAATAGACATTTTTATACATTTAGTTTAATTAATTTCACAGTTATATTTGAAAGGCTTCTATGTTGCATTCGATTAAATTTGTGATCCAGAATCCTCAATTTAATATCCATATAAATAACACAAATTCCAACAAGCTTGCATTAAATTCATTATCCATAAATTGCATTAAGTAGAGAACGGATATTTGATTGTGGGAAGCGATCCTGGTCAGGAAAAATAAAAGGCATCTTACTTTTCCGTCGTGCTCGAATAAATTGCGAGCCACTTTCAAATACTCCCTCGATGTAATTTTAACGGAATCAACTTTACTGATCTAACTCAACACGAACATCATTCGGAATTAAACCGTCCATCAGTTTTAATCCCGAACGCAATTTCCTCGTGATATTTTAAAATGTAGGTTAGCTCTCATCGCATTAAACACATCAAAGACAGAATTTTGAATATTCAGACGTTATTTATTAATAATACGAACTGACAATTTGTACGTGTTAAATTTAGATGTTCGAGCTAACGCCGGAGGCCACTACTTCATTGCAGATGCCGGATAATAATATATTAAACCCCTTTGCAGTTGTTTGTACACAACAAATGTTTATTTATTAATTGCAGTTCCCGCGACTAAACTTGCCGAAAACGATGTTGATAAATAAACAAGTTTGTTGTACAAATAAGTTTCAAAGCGCATGATCGGAATTGTACATAAAGGGTAAATAAATAAGGGAAATACGCTGACAAGATGACGTAATTGCCGAAAAGCAAAGATAACGAATTTCGTGTTAATTGACTTGAAAGGGAAACTGTTATTTCCGTTCGTGCCAATCAATACGTCTGATGGTGACTGAAAGATGAAAATAACAAGGAATGTTTATAAATAGCGGTGTTGTTTGATTAATGGTATTTACAGTTTGAAGTAGATTGCATACAAAAATATTTGTTTGTTAAGTGCATTGTACTTTACTTTATCTAATCTCAGCAAAATTTATATTTCGGAAGCGTTATGCTAATAATTTTATCTGAAACTGGCACATATTCATCACAAGGATTGGAATTTCTAAAGAAAAATAAAATAAAACTAAACCAGTAAAAATAATTAAGCCACTCTCAGTTTGTCACTGTCAAATATCTTATATTAAATTTTGAGTGACCTATCGATAAACAATGTGCATTGTCAATACGTGAAATAAAATGTGTCTTTAAATACACAGTAAACAACGACTTATTTAATTTCAAGGACATTGATAACACTTCGGTTTTAGCATTTTGCTCTGATATAATAACTTTTAGTGGTAAATATGACGAAATATTAATTCTTTATTGTTATAATTACTTTGTTTACATTCCCTAAATTAATTTTTTACTTTCGATCAAATTTTTCATAAAATAAAACTTGTTGCCTTCTATTCTATATTTATTTTGTACAATAATGTGAAGTTATTAGACAAGTTGAAAATTAGATGAGATATAATGAAGTTATGATTCTGAAAGGAGTCGAAAGGAAAGAATGTTAAATATAATGAGAAGCCTAAATAGAATATTCGAAAATGAACAAAAATAATATATGATGAAACTGAAATAGTAAAAAATAGATAATGACTAAAATTGTAATTAATATTCACCTGAAAAAGTAGTACATATAATTATAATAAATAATGGTATACCTTCATTATTTATTATAATACCTTTTTTGACTACTATGTACTACTTTTCCAGGTGAATATTAATTGAAATTTGAGTCAGCAAATACGTCTATTACATATTTGAAATAAAGGGAACAGACAAATTAATGAATAAATACATTGCGAGTATTTAAAATAAACTACTAAGAAGAAATATTAGGTTTAGGCTAATAATAAATAAAGAAATGATTAATTGTTGAGGCGTTAACTTCGTGATACATTTTGGAAAATTAAACAAAAACGTTTACTTTGTTAATATCACACTTTAAAAGATAAAGTGTGATATTAACAAAGTAAACGTTTTTGTTTAATAAAAAAATGATTCAAAAAACAAAATGACCAAATGCTATTTTCTTAATGATCGAAAATAGCTCAAAGAAATAGCCAATACATCTATGTAGAATAACTTTTACATACTGAATTATGAAGAAACGAGTATGAAAAAAGTACTATAATTAAACATAAGAGCAGAGAAGGAAAATTATATTAATAATAAGAGTAATAATATTATCTAGCTAAACACAAGGAAACATAAGAAGTGAAAATTATGGAATAAGTAATTGAAAAGACAATGGTTATTTTCTAATTACTTCTAGGAAAGGAAATAATATGCAAATCCAGTGAAAACAAAGCATAACAAGTCTATGTATTAAGAAACTTTAACACAGAAGTTTGAAATGATACAATTATAATTATAAATTATAACGAGATTAATTTACATCAAGGATCTGACTACAGAAAATAATGTTAAAATAACAAAAGAATAGATATCAGATGTTATAAAAGCTGACTTTGTGAAGAAAAAGTAGACGTAAAAAGTGCAAAAACGTAGACAAGTTTATTGACCATAGGAAAAAAAAATGATGACTTGAATGGACTATACTGCCCCATCCACCATATTCTTGAAATGACACCTTCTGGTTATTATTTGTCTCGGTATCTACCTTAAGTCTACTTTAAATTATAATCTCAAAAATCACTTGGATCAGTTTTTATGCCAGCAAAAAATACAATAATTTTAGGAGCGTGAAATCATGATACTGACAGAAAAATGACAAAAGGTATTGAACTAGAATTATATATTGTATTATTTATTATAAGGCCTTCACATTCTTATTAAAAACTAAAATTATATTCCGGAGAACAGAATATTTTTCTGAGAAAAAACGATTATTAATTAAGTGGAACACAATAATTTGATATTTCTTAAATCCTCAACAAAAAGAATGAGAAAGCAAATACAAATATGTATATAATTATTGCAATGTATATGATGGAAAAAGATAATAACAAAAGGAAGTGTTATATTTATGAATAGAGTGATAGAACAGTTAAAGACAAAGGCAGACGTTCAACTTCAAAATGGTTATGAAATAAATATGGAGTATAAATATATAATCAGTCATAACACTTATAGGCTGTTGGAAAATATCAATATGGAAGAGTCATTGACTATTAAAAAGACTTAGGAAATATAAAAACTGACCGAAAGAATTTTTGGTCCGAAAATTGACTAAAAACTACAAAATCCAGAAAAAAAGTAGCAAAAATGAAACAGGTAAAAACGAAGGATACTATAACTTCAGGTAGTAAGACAACTCAAAACAGAAGTATTTTAGAAATTGTATACATATGTGGATCTTTGGTTTGAAACATGTTAATATCGTTGTAAAGAACAAAGCTGAGAGAAACAATTTTTGGTCCGAAAAATTGATTAAAACTTACAAAATCCAGAAAAAATAAATAGCACGAAGAATGAAACAGGTAAAAACGAAAGATACTATTATACAAACAGCACATAATTATAGGTTCAGGTAGTAAGACAACTCAAAACAGAAGTTGTTTAGAAATTGTATACACATGTGGAAGATCTTTGGTTTAAGTTAAAAAAATGTTAATATGATTGTAAAGTACATATTATAATAATATTAGAGTATAACTTAACATACGACTAAGTTGAAAGTATAAGAGTATAGATATGGAAGAGGCATGGATGACCAATATAAAGATTAATCGTAAAAATGTTCTGTACATATCAGAAGAATTAGAGAGGCCAGGAAAAATATCCTTGTACAATTGAGTCAAAAAAGTAGTAAGTAAAGAGGTAAATTGAAAACAAAAATTTATTAGGAATATAGGCAGAGAAGAAATAAATATGTAGTCTCAAAATAATACATCACATTATAAAATAATTAGACAGTAAATATTAAAGTTTAGTAAGAATAGTATGAGGCCTTAATCTTGAAGGTAAACATTTGTGAAGAGAATTGTTAAGTTAAATTTATTATGTTTTAACCACAATTAATTATATATTGTAAAAATATTATTGTCTATAACATGTAGTCACACTTGATAATGACGATAAAACAATGAAACTCGAGTCGTATTGAATTGCTTAGATTTATATAATTGTATCTACAAGTTATATAATATTTTTACAATAATTATTTGTGGTTTAAATACAGCAAATTTTTCAATTCAGTGTAGCAATATATTTATGAGTCACTAACTTGAAGAAATACCCCAACACCTAGAATACGGGCACATCAAAAACATACAGTTTAAATGCTTGAACTGAATATGACTAAATGTAGGAAACTATTGAATCGCCGGTGATAGTGCAGCACCGTTAGTCCGGGTTAAAAATTGGATGGATGATTGGTGCATAAATTGATTAATAGCCTTAGATAGATGTGTTTTGTTTATATTCTAGGTCCGAGTCCGTAAAGCGCTCCGAAATTTCCAGAGCACATTTATCCAAAATGCCTTTTGATCGGCAGTTAATTATTAAAATTAATAAATACAGTTCTAAATAAAACGAAAAATCAGCTACAACAATAATAGGTAATTATAAGTATGAATTCTATAAATTAAACAGATCTAATTGGAAAGACTCAGGCTGTTTATAACTTAAAAACGTTGTCTACAAATAAGTAAAGGGAAAGGAGAAATATTGTAACGTGCACATTTCGCTACGTTTGATTTCCGTGAGAAAGTGGTGAAAATTGTATTTAATGATACCGAGAAAAGCGGGAATAAAAATAATACAATATCTGAATGGACATTTAACATAGACCACCCAACTATCATAATTGCAATCAATTAAAATTAACACTTACAAAATACCATTTAATATAAAATTAAACTTCCTTATGCCAACGGTTATCGAGTTTCTTCTTAGTCTTTCATTAGTACTTGTAAAATCAGTTTTACTTGTTTATTGTCGACCGGAGATTATTTATTGTCGATATATCGAAATGACCGACGTGATGGACATGAGAGGAGGGGGAAAATTTCGTTAATTCGCGGACGAAGAGATTAATGACGATTCTGTGTGGAGCTGTGTGCTCGGAAAGAAAACGAAAAAATCGTGCTGTGTGCGTTTTCGAGTTTTAGCGGAGGAAATCTTGGCGATCCTCGCGCTGTTCTTCTCCTCGGAGATTATTCCAATTGAGGCCGCATTACACCACAAGGTAAATTGAAAATTTTTGTCATTGGAAACCATTTTCCATTTTTTTAGAATTCCGACTAAAGTCAGGCCCGATTTTATTTTCTTTTAGGCCTCTTTCTTAAGGGTACAATATCCCAAAAGATTGGTTCGAAATTATTTGGCTGTGTGCGAAGAATATTTTCGAGTGAGGGTCCTCTCCTTGTATTCGGATTTCTTCTGCGGGAGAACGGTCCACGTGGGAAGTCGGAGCAGTAGATATTCCGTCCGGATCAGAGAATCACGGGGAAGCAGACAGAAAACTCCTGCTCAGCGGAAAACCGATGAGATAAGTTCCCACATTATATAATAAGATTTTTCTGCTAATTAAGAGTCGCAATTTAAATGAATTTTGATCAAGTTGAGTTGAACGCTTTTATTTAAAATTGAATCAAACTGAAAGTTTGGCGTAGATTTATTATTACTCATAATATATTGTTTCTAGTTAATTTTATTTAAAACCTGAAGGGTAATAGTGTAAAATATCGAGATTAATTTAATTTTTTGTTATCCATTACTAATAGTTATACGCATAATAAATAATATTGTTGATTTTAGGATTATTTTGAATATAGTGCATTTATTTGATTTGTATTTATTAATTGATGTAAAGGGGGTTGACGTCATCCTTGCTACAAAAGAAAAACGTTAATTGTGTACATAGTTTTGAATATGAATTTAATTAATTATTTTAATTTGAATTATTAGTAATAGGAGTTTGCAGGTAAATTAGTGATTGTATTTGTTAATGAATAGTCATTGGTATCAATTTATATTTGGTTGTTGTATCTATATATTTTATTTTTTTTTATTTTAATTAATTATTCAGAATTTAATTACCAACTTTAGAAATTGGAAAGTTAATTAATAATTTTGATTGTGACTATAGCTGCATTTGTGTCTATCAATATTTTTTTTTATACTTAATTATTATTGAGAACTATAATTGTTTTTTTATTATTTAATTATTATTAGTTGTTGTTAAGTATTTGTATATTTAGTCATAGTGCTCTATTTATTCCGTCTAAAAGATTAGTTTATAATTATATCCATTATTTTGATTATTATATATATTTTTTTTCTTGATATGAATTAGAATTAAACTTTGTGTATTATATTAAAATTCAGTTAATTTTTTTAATATATAGTTTAAATCGACAATTATTTTCTTCTTTTTCAACTAATTTTTAAATTTCCCTATTTTTCTTGATTTTCTTAAGGGTTTTACTACTATTAAAATTTTATAAAATCAAGTGGCGCCCATTTAAAGATTGTTAAATTTTTAATTTTTTTGTTTTTATATTTAACCACGACTGCCTACCGAGCTAGAGCTGCCGTCAGCGGCCATATAAATTTGGCGCCCAACGTGGGGCTCGAAAAAATAGAGCACTAAAAAAAAAAAAAAAAAAAAATATTGAGACACAAAAAAAATGAATAAATAAAAGCGTTTGACGCAGTGGCGTTTTTTTATTCAGAGAACGGGTAGATATAATTTGAAATATTAGTTACGATAGAGTTGCATAGAATTAGACAAAATACTTATATATAAAATCGGCTAACAGAAAATTAAATAACATAGACCAATATAATCATGGATCCAAATTTCCTATTAAAACATGAATTAATCTATGAATTAATCATTAGGGGATTTTACAGTGAGGGCGCTAAAGTTGATGATTTACGTTTCATATTACGCAAGTTTTTATCACAAGGGGTACCCCCACTCGAAAATACAAGTAAATTTGTTGTTGGTGTTGACGATAAGGAAATATCTGATTCTCTTGATTCTGTTCGTCAATTGATAGACACGTATCCGGGTAAAGACGGTAAAGCGACTGAAAAACGGTCAAAAGTAAGATTGGCACATTTGAATAATAGAATAAGTAGGTTGGAGGAGTCGAGTGAGGATATAAAACGCTTTAAAACTGATTATTTAAATAAGTTACTATTAATAGAGGCTCAACTTTCTCGTAAAGTTCTAAATATTTCTAAGGCTATGGCATCAACGTTTGTAGAAGGGCATGTAGAAATGTCAGCTGCTGCTGATGGCGCGAGTTTTTGCGATGATCGTGAGAATGAAGGGAATGATAGTTTTATTATGAGTCCTCCATCTAATCCTGCAGATAGTCGAGTGCGTGTTGGACATGTTCCAGTGTATAAATGGGGAGTAACTTTTAGTGGCGAATCGTCTCTCTTAGATTTCTTAGAAAGGGTCGAAGAGCTACGGGAAGCTAGAGGCGTATCCAAGGAGGAGTTATACCGTGCGGCGGTTGATTTATTTTCAGGCGATGCTTTACAATGGTTTAGAGCAAAACGAAAAACACTTCCGAATTGGGATTCCTTAGTGTCAGTACTCAAAGCAGACTTCCTTCCACCAAATATAGATGACAGCACTCTAGAAGAAATCATGAACAAGAAGCAGGGGCGAAACGAAAAGGTTGCTATTTATATTGCAGCTATGCAGCATAAATTTTCTCTATTGTCCAATCCACCTGATGAAGCTTCTCAAGTCTGGAGGATTCAACAGAATCTTCTGCCTTCTTATCGATCTCGTCTCAGTCTACAAGATATTACCAGCATTCGTCAATTAGCAGACTTGTGCCGCCGATTAGAAGCGAATGATCCGTATTCTGCAAGCAGATCGTGTAATACCAGAAATAGTCCAGGTCTGACAGCAGTGGCTACCACCCGCGATAGGTCCACTCTTATCTGTTACAGGTGTCGTAAGAAGGGCCACATAGCCAGGTATTGCAAGGAGAATGTTGTAGAGAGGCCAGTAATGTCAAAAAACTAGGTTTTAGGCTGCGTAAGGGTCGCCGCAGTCCAACTCGGAAGGAGACCCACAGGAATGAGTGGAGCGAGTGGTTAAGCGTAGTGCAAGCGTTTTGTTCAACCAATTGGGTAAATTCTATTTTTGTTAGGAAACCCGAGGACAATAGGTTGTACTTAGATGTATCTTTGTTTGGACAAAATGTGACAGCGTTGATAGATTCAGGGGCAAGCCGTTCAATTGTTGGACGAGACGGAGTTAATATGTGCGAGTGCAACTTAAAAATTTTCTCTACTCAGGTCAAATCAATTGCTACTGCTAGCGGAGAAAATGTTGAGGTTCTTGGTGAGGTAATATTACCGGTTGTTTTTAAGGAAAAGGTTTACAAATGTAAGGCTTTGGTGGTACCAAGTGTTAAGTACGCATTAATACTAGGTATAGATGCCATGCACAATTTAGGATTGCGTATTAGGTTGGCTAACAATTCGATCGACACTGTAGGGGTGGATTATTCAAATGTGGATGCTAAAAATGAAGGTGTCATGGGGTTTTCTGACTTTAACGAGGCCGAGAGAGAAGAGTTAGAATCGGTAATTGCGATCTTTAAGAATCTAGCTGGAACGAACTTAGGGAAAACAAACAAGATAAAACATGTAATAGATACTGGGAGTGCCAGCCCAATCAAACAGAGACATTATAGCTTATCACCTTATATGCAGAAGATTATGAATGAAGCTTTAGACGAAATGCTGAAACTCGGAGTAATTCGACCTTCCACGGGTCCATGGACTTCACCTGTCGTTATGACGAAGAAGGCCAACGGTGAATTCAGATTCTGTTTTGACGGTCGGAAGTTGAACTCAGTTACCAAGAGGGATGCTTATCCACTTCCTAAGGTAGATAGTATTTTAAGTAAACTGAGGGAGGCCCGAATAATCTCGACAATCGACCTCAAGCACGCGTTTTGGCAGATCCCTTTGGACCAGGCTTCATGCGAAAAGACAGCATTCGCTGTTCCAGGTCGAGGTTTGTACGAGTTTACGGTTATGCCTTTCGGATTACATAATTCAGCTCAAACGCAACAACGGTTAATGGACCAGATTTTTGGACCAGAGCTGGAGCCGAATATATTTGTGTATTTGGATGATATAATTGTTTGCAGTAGGACGCTTGAGGAGCACCTAGTTGTCTTAAACGAAGTTTACAGCAGACTAAAAGACGCCAACCTCACTATTAACTTCGAGAAATGTAAGTTCGCCAGGCATCAACTGAAGTATTTAGGTTTCATCATTGACAGAGGAGGACTAGGCACGGATCCTGAAAAAGTAGCTGCCATGGTGGGATATCCCATACCAACTAACGTGACAGAAACAAAGAGATTTCTAGGGTTGTGCTCTTGGTATAGACGTTTCATTCCGCAATTCTCCACACTGGTCGCTCCCATAAATGCTCTGTTGGCGGGTAAAAAGAAGAGGCAGACAGTAAAATGGGATGACAAAGCAAACCAAGCGTTCCAACATATAAAAACAGCATTAACAACAGCACCAGTTCTAGCGAGCCCTAACTTTACAAAAACATTTTACGTCCAATGCGACGCCTCGGATGTGGGGTTGGGGGCCGTTTTGACACAGTTTGGTGAGGACGAAGAGGAACACGTCATCTCATATGCGAGTAGATCCTTATCCAGGGCGGAGAGGAACTATAGCGCCACAGAAAGGGAATGCTTAGCACTTATTTTTGCTGTCGAAAAGTTTCGACCATATATAGAGGGAGTCCGTTTCATAGCAATTACAGATCATTATTCGTTACTATGGTTACAAAGGTTGAAAGACCCGGTGGGAAGATTAGCGAGGTGGGCTTTGAAATTAAGTCACTATGATATGGAGTTGCGTCACCGTAAGGGGAAATTTCATATCGTCCCTGATGCCCTTTCACGAATTCCTGCCTGTCAAGATAATGAAAATATTGCAGTGGTCGATACGGATGTGGAGGGAACCATGACTGAATTGGTTGATTGCAGTAAACTGGATCCCTGGTATCAAGAAATGATAAAGAAAATAACAAGTTTCCCGGAAAAATATCCATCCTGGAGGGTCGACGGAAATAGAGTTTTTAAACATGACCCGAGTAGGTCACCGATTTCAACGAATTTACCCAAATGGAAGCTTTTGGTACCGTCGGCACAGCGATTAAAGGTACTAAAATGGGCTCATGACGAACCAACGTCGGGACACTTTGGTTTTTTTAAAACTTTTAGGAAAGTTAGCGATATATTTTATTGGCCTAAAATGAGAAATTATATTAGTAAATACGTGAGTAAATGTTCTGTATGTGGGGAACAAAAGGCTCCTAACGTAGCAAGAGCAGGGTTGATGGGAAGCAGGAAAAACGTACAATTTCCTTTCCAGATTATATCTACAGATATAATAGGTCCACTGCCCAGATCTAAAAAGGGGTTTAGTTATTTATTAGTTGTAACAGATTGGTTTACCAAATTTGTCTTAGTATGTCCGTTGAGAAAAGCGACCACGGCGGAGGTCTGCAATTTTATTGAAAATCAGGTGTTTCTTCTGTTTGGCGTTCCACAAATAATAATGGCAGACAACGGAAAGCAATTTATTTCTTTTAAATTCAAAGCATTAGCAGAAAAATATAAAGTCAAAAATGTATGGTATAACGCGAAGTACCACCCTCAAGTAAATTTTACGGAGAGGTACAACAGGGTTATAGGAACAGCCATCAGATCTTACCTAAGTGAGAATAACCATAATGAATGGGATAAGCACATTTATGAAATTGCTCACGCTATAAGGTCTTCAACACATGAAGTCACGCGATTAAGCCCTAACTTCCTTAACTTTGGCAGGTGTGTGCCAGCGAGAGGAGATTTTTATGGTGGTGGTAAGGAGCTTAAAGTAGAAAATGCAGATCCCAAGACATTTGTTTTGGAATTAGATAAACTACCCAAACTCTATAGCGATGTTAGTAGAAGATTGGAAAAAGCTTATAAAAAAATTGCCAAACGTATAATTTGAGAAAGCGATCTATTAAATTTGAGGTAGGAAATTTAGTGTGGAAACGCAATTATGTTCTTTCGAAAGCCTCCGAGAAATTCGCAGCTAAATTGGCGGCAAGGTATGTGCTCTGCGAAGTAGTGAGAGTACTGTCTCCGTTAGTATATGAATTAATGGATATGAATGGAAAAAACTTGGGTAAATGGCATGTAAAAGACCTGAAACCGTATTTAGGCGATAAAATCGTAGTTGAAGACTAAAATATACTTGATTTGTCCTTATTTCGTGATTTACAATCTTTTTATTACCTGCTTTATTCTATCAGCTTAATCTCGGCCCTAGAATTGTTTAGACGTAGGTTAGTAAGTAAGTTATAGGTTAAAAAAAAAAAAAAAATAGAATTAGGGTTAGTTATAGGTAGGTTAAGATTCCAATTCTGGGCGTATATTTCTGAATGTTTAGTTTGTGATGGCCACACATTCTAGATATAAGTTCGAAACAAAAAATAGTTGCGAGTTCTCACTATTTTTTTCATGGGGAGATGGGGTAGTGTAACGTGCACATTTCGCTACGTTTGATTTCCGTGAGAAAGTGGTGAAAATTGTATTTAATGATACCGAGAAAAGCGGGAATAAAAATAATACAATATCTGAATGGACATTTAACATAGACCACCCAACTATCATAATTGCAATCAATTAAAATTAACACTTACAAAATACCATTTAATATAAAATTAAACTTCCTTATGCCAACGGTTATCGAGTTTCTTCTTAGTCTTTCATTAGTACTTGTAAAATCAGTTTTACTTGTTTATTGTCGACCGGAGATTATTTATTGTCGATATATCGAAATGACCGACGTGATGGACATGAGAGGAGGGGGAAAATTTCGTTAATTCGCGGACGAAGAGATTAATGACGATTCTGTGTGGAGCTGTGTGCTCGGAAAGAAAACGAAAAAATCGTGCTGTGTGCGTTTTCGAGTTTTAGCGGAGGAAATCTTGGCGATCCTCGCGCTGTTCTTCTCCTCGGAGATTATTCCAATTGAGGCCGCATTACACCACAAGGTAAATTGAAAATTTTTGTCATTGGAAACCATTTTCCATTTTTTTAGAATTCCGACTAAAGTCAGGCCCGATTTTATTTTCTTTTAGGCCTCTTTCTTAAGGGTACAATATCCCAAAAGATTGGTTCGAAATTATTTGGCTGTGTGCGAAGAATATTTTCGAGTGAGGGTCCTCTCCTTGTATTCGGATTTCTTCTGCGGGAGAACGGTCCACGTGGGAAGTCGGAGCAGTAGATATTCCGTCCGGATCAGAGAATCACGGGGAAGCAGACAGAAAACTCCTGCTCAGCGGAAAACCGATGAGATAAGTTCCCACATTATATAATAAGATTTTTCTGCTAATTAAGAGTCGCAATTTAAATGAATTTTGATCAAGTTGAGTTGAACGCTTTTATTTAAAATTGAATCAAACTGAAAGTTTGGCGTAGATTTATTATTACTCATAATATATTGTTTCTAGTTAATTTTATTTAAAACCTGAAGGGTAATAGTGTAAAATATCGAGATCAATTTAATTTTTTGTTATCCATTACTAATAGTTATACGCATAATAAATAATATTGTTGATTTTAGGATTATTTTGAATATAGTGCATTTATTTGATTTGTATTTATTAATTGATGTAAAGGGGGTTGACGTCATCCTTGCTACAAAAGAAAAACGTTAATTGTGTACATAGTTTTGAATATGAATTTAATTAATTATTTTAATTTGAATTATTAGTAATAGGAGTTTGCAGGTAAATTAGTGATTGTATTTGTTAATGAATAGTCATTGGTATCAATTTATATTTGGTTGTTGTATCTATATATTTTATTTTTTTTATTTTAATTAATTATTCAGAATTTAATTACCAACTTTAGAAATTGGAAAGTTAATTAATAATTTTGATTGTGACTATAGCTGCATTTGTGTCTATCAATATTTTTTTTTATACTTAATTATTATTGAGAACTATAATTGTTTTTTTATTATTTAATTATTATTAGTTGTTGTTAAGTATTTGTATATTTAGTCATAGTGCTCTATTTATTCCGTCTAAAAGATTAGTTTATAATTATATCCATTATTTTGATTATTATATATATTTTTTTTCTTGATATGAATTAGAATTAAACTTTGTGTATTATATTAAAATTCAGTTAATTTTTTTAATATATAGTTTAAATCGACAATTATTTTCTTCTTTTTCAACTAATTTTTAAATTTCCCTATTTTTCTTGATTTTCTTAAGGGTTTTACTACTATTAAAATTTTATAAAATCAAGTGGCGCCCATTTAAAGATTGTTAAATTTTTAATTTTTTTGTTTTTATATTTAACCACGACTGCCTACCGAGCTAGAGCTGCCGTCAGCGGCCATAATATATTCTAATATTGACATCTAACTATAAAATTGGATTAGATCAGAAGGGGTTGTTTGGCGACTACGAGTAGTATGTTCCCAGGAATTCAATTTCTTCTGTAAGGTCAATTAATTTCCAAGGAGGCCATGATCCGTTCTGGTGTTATCTCCATTTCCCCGTTTTGGCCAGTCTGGCGGTAGTCAATGCTATACACACGCAAAGGATATGGAATTCGAGATTCAGTTTCCACGATTTGCGAAAAAGCCTGTCACATATCCATAGTGCTGCTGTAGCTTTGCAAATTGTTTTATCTAGGTGCGCGTTCCAATTAAGTTGAACCACTATTAGACCTAGATATTTCAACTGATCAGACAGCGAAATTATTGTCCTTTCACTTTGAGAGTTATTCAGCTTTCTTACGATTAGTAAAAGGTACCACCACAGTTTTGTCGGAATTGACACTGAATCCTTCCCTCAGACATTTTACTATGGTATTGAGGGCATCTTGGGCTAGAGAAGAAATTATGTTGCCATATTTACCCCTTATGGCAATTGCTATCATCGGCGTAACCTTGCGTACAATAACCCTTGTCGGCCAAGTTTGCCAGAACGTCATCCACCATGATAAACCATTTATTTATTTATTTATTTATTTATTACCATAGCAGTAAAATTCTTGTGCTATGGTGACCGTTTCTGATTCACTCTTCACTCTTATGGTGTGTATGTCGATACCCTTCCTAATGGCCCATTTTTGAACGGTTTTGAAGGTTATGTTGTCAAAGGCTTCTTCAATAACCACAAACATACCTCATGCAATCTCCTTGTACTGTAGTGAAGATTCTATGCCTATTGTGAGGGGTAGAAAGTGCATCCTCGGAAAATTTGCCATGGTGATAGGCAAACTGTTGGCTATGGAGCAAATTTATATTGTTGCCTATAATTTTCTTCATAATTTTTAGAGGAATAAGGTAAGGCTAATTGGGCAGTAAGATTTGGCCTAAGCGGGTGGCCTTCAGCCTGCTTTGGGATATATATCACACTAGTGTCTTTCCATTGCATTGGAATATAGAGTAGAGTAAAGCTAGCTTTGTATACTGCCTGGTGCTTTGAAGAGTTTAAATCTATTAAGTACCCATTCAATTTTTCTTTGGTAATGAGTTGACCAGCTTTGCTTTTGCTATCTCTAGTAGGTAGTAATATACTTCCGTCTGTAGATTGAGCAGAGACCTCGAATGTTGAGCATGGGAAGTGCGTCTGCACACTGAGACTTTCCTTGGGCCCCTCTACATAATTCCCATCAGGTTTTTTTATTAGCCCGATGCTGCTGGAGTGGTCTTTGGACAGGACTTTGTGGAGCCTGCCTGTTTAGATTATATCAGAAACTTTCTCAAAGAACGTTTTCGTGTTTTACACAGTAATTAATAAGCTGATTATATAGCTAAACAGAAAGCCAGTTATCTTATGATAAATTCAAAAAAAAGTACTGTAAAATAATAAAAACATACCTGAAGTAGTTCTAATGTGAAGAAAAACAAATTTGTTTTGTTTGTTTTGTCCAAAAAGAAGCTAAATATCTCTTCGTAAATATGAAAAAAGATATAGTGCTACTCGCCAGTATTTGGAAACGAAACTGGCTAAAAAATATTACATTCGATAATACATTTATATTATCTGGCAAAGCGTATAAAACGCCTCAACATATATTATGAAAGCATGCAGCATTAACAGCCATTAAGCATAAAATACTTATAGAATAACAGTAAAGTCTGTCAGACAAGTACTGCCTGACAGAAAACTATTTACTCACTAAATACCACACACAAGTTTAGTGACTCGCCAAAAGTTGCTAGAGCTTGGATGGGATTTGATTTACCATCCACCATTCTCAAGCAGCATGTCGGGTCGTATTGCGCGGTGTATACATGTTTTTAGATGACATCAAACTTGGGGCGCCAATATTATAATTTAAAATATTGTATAAATAAACCATCATTGATATATTACAGAGTTAGCAAGTAAGGGTATATCAAAAAAGGTTCAGTACGTCTTGATAGCTCATCGAGTAATCATACATACATTCTCTTATAATACAAAAACCTAATGTATCTTATTTGAACCCTTTCGAGAAGATTTGAATGATTAGTAAATGCCGGAGACCAAATCACTGCTCTGATAGTCTAGTTTAGAGCGAATATAAGCATAATAGAGTTGTTTGATTATATTAATGCTATTGAAGCTGTGACTTGTTCTTCTTATAAAACCAAATATTTTAAGGCTATAATTATTATTATTATTTATTATTTATTAAGATGCTTTAGATTGCATGTTAACAAAATACATTAAAATACATATACATAAAAAATACACTAAATTAGGAGCACAGTAATCACAGGCGGATTTCATTCTTCAGAAAGTTCTTCCAGGCAAACCCTGATTATAATGAATGTTCCCTTTTATTCGAGAATTTCTTGGACTCAAATGTAAGCCAAGTATCCAATATATTTCAAAGGTATTTAATAGTTTCACAGAATTCCAATGATATGCCATCGTATTATAAGAATATAGTTCCGGTTTAGATTTTCTATGGAAGGTGAAGCACTTGCATTTGTTTATGTTAAGCGAAAGATTATTGGTCTGGCACCATTCTTTTATGTGATTAATATAGTTTATGAATAGGACGAATAAGAATGGTCCTAGAATAGACCTCTGTGGTACCCCACTAGAGGGAAGTATTGAATGGGAAACGTGGCCTTTATGTTCGACTTATTGAGATCTTCTTGCAAGATAAGATTGAATTAATTGCACTGTCTGAGGTCCTGTTCCAGAGCTGCTCAACTTTTGAACTATCAGGTCTTGATTTATAGTGTCAAATGCTTTCCGGAAATCGGTATATACAACGCCCATTTGATTTCTAATAACCAACTCTTTTGAAATATATTCAGTAAGTGTTATAAGATTTGATACTACAGAGCGTCTCTGGATAAAGTCATGCTACCTGGTCGATTTAGAATTTTTGACATGATTATATATTTGAATTCATAGATTTATAACAACAAGCCGGCGATTTTAACCTTCACTACTGCAAGGTTAAAATCATTAGTAAAAGTTTTAATAACCCCATCTAAAATGATTTTTTTTTGGCCTCTGAAACAAGTTCATATGACCAGCTTATGGTTGAAAATAATTGAAAACTAATAACGGAAGTATAAACGTGTAAAAATAAATTGTAAAATCAAGTGATTATACGTTCATTTACTTTATCGTTAAGTTATATTTCAAGTATTGGATGGGCAAAAAGTTCGTAGCTTACTCAAAGATCAGGCTGGATAAAAAGGGATAATGAGCAAACGTCTAAATCGTGCAAAATTTAAAAAAAGTACGTAAAAGACGCGAAAATGAAAGTACGCAAGGGAAATATTGTTTGGAGCACAAAAAAGAATTTTTGCAGGTAATTGAGATAAGTCTTAGCTACAAAGGAATATTGAATTGATGAGGCGGAAAAATGATAAGACTTCATAATACATTGAAATAAAACAGCACAGTTGAAAGGGTTTCACTTTTCTTGTTGAAACCACACTTCATCACTATTCATCTGCCTGGTGATGCCATTGTGTAGTGAAACATGTTGCAGTGTTTAATAATAAAAGTGAAACCCTCTCAACTGTGTTGCTTTATTTCAATACAAAGGAAAAGTATAAAAGGTCCAATCAGCGCAACAAAATTCACTGTATAGTTTCTATATAAAATTTTCAAAATGTTAAATTTTACTAGAATTTCCTTGAACTGTTTTTACTGTTTTACAACAATTTGTCACCAAACAGTGGCTTCATCATGTAGATAAAAAAAATAATAATTTTCAATATTGTAATATAATAAAAACCTTATATTGTGTCAGTATTTGTTGATTTATTGATTTTACTTTACTTTATGTTCACTTAAAAAAATATTCTAACCATTAACTACTTAACAATTCAGAGCAGGGAACATGCGGGCGGAGTTCATGTAGTGTTTTTCAACTCAGTCCCATATTACTGGATGATGGTATACTCACCAGCAGTATATTTTGGCCATGAGTGATAATATGGAGTTTCAAATGGTACTAGAGAAGTAAGCTGACAGGGATACTTTATATGCAAAATATTAGGGCGGATTTATTATAAATATAAGCAAGAGAGAAAATATTGACGAAGGTATGTAACTATCAAAAAAACAGGTAAATGTAATACATGAATCATATCATGAATATAATGTATATGAAAGACAAGTAAGAGTAGAAAGAAGTAGTATTAACACATATCTTAATAAGTCTGAATTACTAAAAAGAACAAAAACGGTATAGTGTTACTGTAATAGGCAATTATAGATAAAAGTAGAGCACGTAAATTAAGGATTTTGGCCCAGAACAAGATTAGAATAAATTGCATTCCATTTGGTGGAGAAAAACACTTCTTATATTGCATGATATTTTTTATTTTCGCTCGCCTGACACATCATTTTCAAGTTTATACTTTGAAAATGATCCGTAATGATCGAAACACGTGTCAGGTGACTGAAAACAAAAATATCATGGAACATAACAAGTGTTTTTCTTCACCAAATTTTGTTGCTCAACAAGTATCAATTAAATTGTATTTCATTCAAATGAGACGGATGACAAGAAATATAAAAATTCTGGATTGGATATGTATTGTCTAAAAATTAAGCTTTCTTCTACGAAAGATCGTAAAAGAAAAAAGAAAAGATTTTTCTATATACAATATTTTTTTTTAACTATCAGCTGTTAGTTCTTGCATAATTGTTCTAAGATAACATTTCAGTAATACTCGGAGAAATTAATTTATCTCATTTCTAATTCTAACAATACTGCATCGGTAATTTTTTTATTTAATTTTTCTAATTATCGTTGGTTTAAAAAAATGATTATAGAAAGGCAAATATACTAACCCTTTCTATAATCATTTTTTTAAACTAAATCTACCTTTACAATTTATCTGCCGTTCCTTAATCGGAAGGAAGGTTTCCCTTCTATATTTGGTTTTATAATTATTAAAACTACTAGTAAGTTATTTTTATATACTCAGTTGCCTTAAAAGATCTATTCAAATAAATATTTTTAAAGCAAGTTTAAAACACTTATAAAACTACTCATAAATATTCAAAAATAAAGACGGAAGGTGTGCCTCTAAAAACAAGACAATTAGCATACATTTTTAACTGATTTCATTTTATTCTCTTGATGGTAGAGGAGTTTACTTTGAGGTACATTTGATTAAATTGTAAGTAAAACACGGTTACTTTGTTTTACCACTATATTTTATAATATATTCAGTGACTATAGTTTCGTCTATAAACTAGTCTTAACTACTAGTTTCATAACTAGCTTATAGTCGAAACTATAGTCACTATGAAAAATTATAAAACATAGTGGTAACACAAAGTCAATAAGTTTTAATTCCGATTTCATTTGGCTATCTACGATTCACTAGATCATAATTTATTTGATATGTTCTTCTTGTTTTGCTTCGCTAAATCTAGGCTCAAAAGTTCTATATCTTTCTTAGTAATGTTTAAAAGGATTGTTTGTCTTTGGCACATATTATTGCCTATATATTTCTCAGTGTATTATAGTTAATATCACTTTATTTTTTTTTAATTTCTTTTTTGTGTTTCGTAAAATTTTTTTAGATTACTTGCAATAATTTTTTCTATAGTTGGTCCAAAATCATTCGTATTATTCTTAGGTTATTTTCGTTTTCTTTTTTAAAATATTTAATACTTTTATATACAGGGTGTCAATACTAAGTCGTTACATCCGAAAATGGCACCTAGAACTCGTTAAAACAAACAACTTTTCTTAGTTCCAATTTGTGATTTGGTGCTCCAGTTCGGAGTTATTGGAGCCCTTTTGTTATTTTTTTAAAGTCGCATTAACTCCCTTATTTGAAAGACTATTTTAAAAAAATTTTAAAAGTAGCTTTCAGCTCTCTAAAACATTTACAATTATTTTTTATTGTTTCAAATAACAAAATGGCAACCGATCAAAAAATTCAAAGCAAAAAATTTTGATAACCACTTCATCGATTTAAAAGTAAAACATTTATAAAATCCTTACATATAAAAAAAATTCCTAAACATTTTTTTCAATCTATCTAAAAAAAGTTTTTATTCGGTTACTTGAATTACATATGAGTATTATTGGGAGGAGAGGTCCTGTTACGTGGCCAGCCCGGATTCCCGACCTAACTCCACTAGACTTCTTTTTCTGGAGTCAGATGAATACCTCTGTATACGAATCACCGGTGAATACAGAGGAAGAGCTAGTGGCTAGAATCGTTACTGCAGCAGAAGATATAAAAAGGAAGCTGGCAGTTCTTGGGAAGGTCTCCACCAACATTAAAACACGATGCCGTGCTTGCGTTGCTACGAATGGCGGCCATTTGAAAATGTATTATAAATAAATACGTAGTGTAATTGTCAAATCTTATCTTCTTTTGTTTTATTGTTCAATGATTGAAGCTACTTCGTTTAAATGTTTTTTTTTAGTTTGTTGATACTTATCTGTAATTCAAGTAACCGAATAAAGACTTTTTTGAATAGATTGAAAATAAAGTTTACAACAAATCTTGTAGTAGATAGCATAAGGATTTTATAAATGTTTTTCTTTCAAAAATCGATGGAGTGGTTATCAAAATATTTTGTTTTTGATCTGTCGCTATTTTGTTATTTGAAACAATAAAAAATAATTATAAATACAAATGTTTTAGGGAGCCGAACGCTACTTTTGAAACTTTTCGTTTTGTTTTTTAAAATCCTTCAAATAAGGGAGTTACCATATAGCGATTTTTAGAAAAACAAAAGAACTTCAATAACTCCGAACTGGAACACCAAATCACAAATTAGAACTAAAAAAAGTTGTTTGTATTAAACTGCCATTATCAAAATAGAAATTAATTTGAAACAATATTAAAAAGACTATTCGTTCTTTTTATGTTTCGATGTTTTTTACAAATACTTTGTTGATTTGTAATTGCCCCCAGACAATCTCCTTCGCAGCTTAAATTACAGTAGTCAAATAACTTCGTTATTGTTACCTATTCCAGCTCTAATTTCATCAGATTAACTTCTCTTGAATGTGGATTTCTCGAAAAACATGTTTGGTTTTTTAAATAAGAGTTACCAATTTGTCATTAGATATTTTAACAGCCACTCTTCGGGGTATTTTCTCTAAAGATTTGCATGTTCATAATTATAAAGTCCAATAGACTAAAACTTCTACTAATAATCCCAACTCAATACAGCGAGGGTTTACCAATTGGATCCTTAAGCAACAAGAAGTAAATAGCAGTTTTACCTCAATGGCTTCGTTAATTGCAGGGTCCGGAAAATCCAGTTTCTCATAAGGTAATACATCTATAAAGTGTCACTATTAGAGTGTATTGTAGTAAATATAAAGAAATTATTGGAGAGCGTTTTTTTAGAAGATGAAAAAGATAATATCGAATATTATTGTTCTTTGAAAACACAGTTTTCTGTCCAAATTTTAAGATATTACTCTAGTCGCTTTGTATTTTCAGCAGGACGGTTTTACATGTCATAACAATTTCGAAACATTGCCAATTTTGCACTGATCGTAAAAATTCCCGATTTGGTAAGCGGAAGTGATTACAATTACAATCTTGTAAATTAACATTCATACAATTCCATGTACATAATTTTTAAAATCACAGGTATTAACAAGCCGGTAACCAGTAAATTATTGAAGGTCGAAATCAAATGTTTCATCAAATAATTACCATCACATCTATAAAATAATATTTGGCCACATGCCACAGTAGTTGCATGGGTGACAGGTACCATTCACCATTGGAATACAATTAATGGTGCTTTGGAGTGAAGGAGGCGATCCTTTAAAGGTAACAAGCTCATTTACATAAACAAATACACAAAACACACGGCAGAAGAACCACGTGGTCGATAGCCAAACACTACTACTACTAATATTATTGCAAATTTTGCTAAATCGAGTACACATGTGCAAGCAAAACCATAAAATATTTTGTATTATGTATAATTTTTAAATGGAAATATTATAAATAAAAGTATTTTTTGTTTAACCTTAAAATCTCATTGAAACAACGTTTATATTTAACCTCGCAATAAAATAATATATTACGTACTACTTCATTATTTTCAGCAGATTCAATTACTGTAACACCATGAGAAATAAACACTGATTATTGCGAAAATTCGAACAAGAAACTCAATTATTAATTTAGACGACAAGCATTTCCTTTGCTAATACAAAAATATTACACGCAGAAAAAAAAGAGTCCAAGGTAAAAAATGGATTCCGATTCATTCTCAAAATATGTGAAATAATTTTAGAGTGTTATATATTTTTAAGCATTAACTAGAACATGTGCTCGATTTATCAAAATGTTAATCTAACATATTTTATAGGAAAGATCGAGGAGGAGAGTTTACGTCGACATTTTTCACATTTATTAGGGAAATTGAATCATCAATAATCCGTGTAACAATGACGACGGCGACGCAATTAATCATTTAGTTTCAATATAGTCGCTTTGAGTAATGGACTATTAAATTAAAATCTTCACACCAATTCGTAACCATTTATCAAGGGAAAAAATCGTCACGGATAAATCACTTTACTTGAACCGGCTGAAAAATATGAAGAATATTAATTTATAATACAAATAATTTATGATATATAATTAATAAAAAGCGAAAATACCATAAGTGAGTGGCTCAGGCAGACTAACGTTTATTTATGTATTAATTCATGAATATAATTAATCAATACCTCAGTTTATGTCTTAACATAGATTATAAAAAATTATAGATTATAGCGTCGTCTGTCACGAATACAAAAAAAATTCACATAAAACTTTCTTATTTTTTCCCGGAGTATTCAAATCCGTCCAAAAAAATGGGGGTTCCTATTTAACTTTTCTATTTCTCACCCCCTACCCCCTAGGGCAGGGATGGCGAACCAATGGCACGCGTGCCACAAGTGGCACGTTTGAAAATTTTGATGGCACGCACAAAAACAAAACAAAAATTCTATAAGTTATCTTTTTTCATGGAAATAAATTAAAAATTATTAATCTACACTTCATTTATAATTTATGATATAAATTTGTACTGAGTGTTAACTAGAACCGTCAAATTATACATTTTCTTATTAAAATATCGCATGAATTTTCTCAAAGTATATAAAGATGCGCATTAGATAAAAAAATTTGCATATCCAGTTTCGCCTTCTAATATTATTGCATGTTGTTGACTGCATTAGTCATTTTTAGTAAACCGTCGTCTTTGAAACTTCAGTGACTTATTTTAAATTTTATATTCTGCATTCGTTTGAAAGAACATACTGCGTCACGACTGAAGTTTTAATCTGTAACAATCTTAAGGTATTAAAAGTTACTAAAATTATAATTTATTTTGCTTATTTTAGAACAATAAAATATTTTATTATTATGTGTTGGAGCGCTGTCCCACCCCCCGGACAACCATCGGTCGCTTTCGGGTACGCCCGCACCACCATCTTTATTTTGTAAATAGAAAATAGTTGTAAATTAGTCTAAAACTACCACCAGTGGAATAAACACCTTGAAATAGAACTGCAGTATTATTAACGACGAAACCATCCGATAAGCAAACTGGCATCACATCCAGTCCACAGCTTTCTGCACGCTAGTGACTTCCAAAAGAGTCCAATCAAAGTTTTCTGCTTGAACAAGAAGAGTTTTTGCCTTATCCGGATTATTGTTACGAATATTTGGTTCATTTGATAATTTGACTAGTAAACACAGTAAGCAGTGATGGATTCTGCTTCTTATCTGGATATTAGTATTTTCTGACAAGCTGAACTTCCATAAATACATGTCCAAGGAACGTATGGCATTCTGGTAGATATTGTTCTGATACCTTAATCATTAATTCAAGATCATTTAATGTTGGCCAGAACTTCAGCCAAGGCAGTGATATAAATGAATGATGTATTACATTAAGCACATGGTCCTCAACAGTGATGTGTGCAAAATCCATAACATACCATTGCCAAACAAAGCTAAGTATTATATTAGATGCAGGCAAAGTTTGAATTATAAACAAAATACACTCATAGAACATTTGAACCACTTTTTGTGCAAAAGGAGCATTTGCTGGTATCCACGGCAAAAGGACGGATCTATCATCTGTCAGTTGTTGAATCCAGTTAGCCATGTTCTTTTTCAGGTTATTAGTCAGGTAAGGCACAATCCAGGGCGCAAACATATCACGTAAGTAAGGCCACACTATTTCACATAATTTATTACCTAAAATTCCTTGATGTGTATTCATAGCACTAATGATTAAACTATGTTCCCAGAAATAGAGTAATAACATCAATGTAACTTCTAGTTTTTGGATAAAGTCCATACAGCCCATACTGTAGTCTTTCAGTTGTATAATGTCTTAATAATAAGGCAGCAGTATCTAATAATTCTTGGTTGGTTGGTTTTGGGCATAGATTCGAAGGTGGTCTCTTAGTTGGTCATTTAATTCAAATTTAATTGGCATTGCTAAGTAGTTTAATATATCCATCCACACACTTAGAGAAATGCAATCTAAATCAGCTCCACTACTAGACTTCAGTATATGAATGAAGATTTCTCCATAATGCTCTGGAAATTGGAACTGGAATACGCAGATTAAATGTTTTCGATATATTTCATGCAGCATTAGAGATTCCTGTAAAGGTTGCTGTCCTAAACATATTAAAGCCTTCATGACCAATACTATAAATTGAGATCTTTGGCTTAGTTTTGGAATACATTAAAATATAATTAGCAGTACCAGCTGTTGCTGGTGAAAAGTGTGGAGCTAAATACATCCCATGGGCTGGACCTTCAAGAATTTTATTTAGAAGTCTTGGTGTTTCAAATTCGATTACATGAATGTGTGTTTGACCTAACCTCTCCAGACAATCAGTAAATAATTGTTTGGTGGGTAAATAATTTGAAGTTTCTTCATTGATCAAAGAAAGAATGTAATAAAATAACTCTACTCTCAACTCAGCAGATTGTGGTTGTAACAGCTTTTGTTTTTGTAATATAATAATAACCTGTTGTAATGTTACTGAAGCATAACATAATGATTGTGGAGGATCTTGTAATATCTTTGATAAAAATGCCTCATAATCTCTTTGGTTCATTTGAATTTGATGATCCCTATGTTCATTAATTCTCCCTTCTTGAATTTCTAAGATAATTGTTGCAGCTCCTGTACAATATGTACCTTTTAAACTACCAGAACATGGTACAACTTTTTTTACTTTATTAATGACTGACCGATACAGTTGTGGAATTAATTCTTGATAACTGCAGTCAATTGCTTTGTGTTGGTGCACATTCAAGGTATAATTATGAGCAAATTGCTGCAAAGTTTTAAAGAATCCTTCCAGAGAGACAAACATTGTGTTTTTATCTCCAATGTTCAGAGGAGGTATTATTGATTTGGTTACTTTTATATTGGGTGCTTTTTTGGTGCATCATAGGAAGCTAACCTACGAACAATTCGCTCCCAAGGATCTGAACTCTCAATTCCACCACCAGGATTTGACAGGTGTTGGTTAATATTCTTTTTTTCTCTATAATTAGCTGATCTCCACGTTTTTATAGACTTAGCTTGCTGCTCCTTGATCATGTTATAGTCAACATATTCCAACCATGGAATACTGCTACATTGTAGAACCAAATTCAGAAGTTGTGGTATGATACGGTATGATTGAAAAGGACAGTAAAGCAATTTGTATTTTATGTTCTAAAACTGTAGTCGATAGAACATCTTCAGTAAAGCGGCATTATGAAACCAACCATAAATTTCTTCTCGATCGAAGTGTAGAAGAGCAAAAGGAGTATATATCACGTGCCTTAAAGAATAAAAATGCTCAAACTACTACTTTAATGAAATATATTGGAACTCAATCAAACACCACTGCTACTAGCTATCAAGTTTCAGAAAATATTGCTCAATATGCGAAACCTTTTAATGAAGGCGATTTTTTAAAGGATGCTTGGCTGCCATGTGCACCATACTTATTCGATGATGACATGCCGATAGCTAGGAATACAGTGAAAGAGAGAATTTTGGGTATGGCGGAAAATGTAAATTTTCAACAAAAGATTCATATAAAGTTTGGCGATTTTATATCTATTTGCCTTGACGAGTCTACCGACCTAAAAGGCTCAGTTCGCTTAGCAATTTTTGTACGTTATTTTGTTCAAAACAATATTAAAGAAGAGTTAATAAGTTTATCAACATTAACAACAACGATAAAAGGATTAAACATTTGTGCATGCAGTTATAGATGCATTAGAAAAAAAGTGAAATATGTCCTTCTAAAATTGTGTCAGTTACAACTGACGGTGCCCGCATCTTAACTGGGCAGGAAAATGGATTTATAAATTTATTTACAAAACGTATTGGACACACAATTCTTGATTTTCATTGAAATATTCACCAACAAGGGTTATGTTCTAAAACAGGTTTAAAAATGTTTGACGATATTTTGAGTCAATTTTATTTCAGCACGAGCACTAAATAAAAGAAAATTAAAAGAATTGTTAAACGAAGTAAACTCGTCGTACAATAGCTTACTTTGCAAAGATTTGTAGATTTTTTTGGAGGAAATAAGATTATTTCTAAATAATGAGAACATTATTGGCCAATACAATCAATTTTTGGATATAGAATGGCTAGCAAAGTTATATTTTTTCACTGATTTATGCTCTCACTTAACGGAATTAAATATAAAACTACAAGGTGTTAATAAAACAGTCATTATAATGTTTGACTTAATCAAAGCGTTCAAAGTCAAATTAAAGATTTTTAATCGTGATATTCTTTCAAATTCATGTAAATATTTTCCGAATACAAAAAAAAATCTGAAAGTGAATATCACGAAAAGCCAAATAAAGAGTCATCAACGAAAGAGCTTTCAATGGTAAAATCCCTGATTCACGAATTTTCTGCAAGATTTACGCAGTTTAAAGAATTTGAAGAAACTTAAAAATTTATTTTATATCCTGATACAATACCATTTGAAAAATTAAATTTAAAAGTCCTTGAGTGGTTAAATTTTAATGAATTAGAAATGAAATCAGTTGAATTTCAATCAAGTACCATATGGAACCAAAAATTTGTTGATTTAAGAAGTGATTTAAAAATTGGATGAAATTCTAACTACATGGAATTCAATTCCTGACACTTTTAATTGTTTGAAAATATTAGCAAAGGCAATTTTATCAATATTTTTATCGACATGGGCATATGAATCTCTATTTTCAGAATTAAATTTTATAAAACATAAATATAGGAATAGAATGATGGATGAGTCGAGCTCTGCATGCGTACTGTTGAAATTAACTAAATATGAACCAGATATTAAATCTTTATCATCTTGTGTACAGCAACAAAAATCACATTAAAAACAATTGTTTTTAACGTGAATTTTGTTTCTAGCATATTGGTTTTTGTAAAACATTGATTAATATAACATTGTTTAAAGAAGAATTGCTTTATTTGTTTATTTAATTATACTTACATATAGTTTTACCACGCTAACATTTCGAATGAAATTTTATTGTGGCACGTTACCTATTTAAAAAAGAATTTTAATGACTTTGTGGCACGGACATCAAAAAAGGTTCGCCATCCCTGCCCTAGGGGGTTGAGAGTAGTGAGTCGAGTTAGACATTAGATGTCCTCCTCCGAGGCGAACAAATTTTAATTATATATTTTTTTATTCTATGTGTAGTTTTCGAGATATTTCAATGTCTTCACTTGATTGAATTGAACACCCTGTATATAAATCAGTTAATATAAAATTTATATTATATATACTATATAAAACACTATTTGTGAAACAAAGTGGAACAAAACCAATTGTTTAATTAACCTTCTAAGTAACATAAAAATGGGCAAATTTAATTCATCGTATAAAATTTACAGATATGTATAGAAATATTGTTTTATTTGTAGTATAAATTCCTCATCAATATTACTTTATTTATTTTATTTTTATTCATATGCAAGATTCGGGCAATATAATTTAGATATGTAAGGATTTTGTAATTATTTAGTACGGTATCAGGAATTAATTATTTTCACTATGCTCAGACGGCCTAAAATAGATCGAAACTGGTCTATGACTGCTGTTGACAGGGAAACAATAATTACATGTTACCTAAATAAATGTTTCTGAAGGACAATCAAGATAAAAAAACAATAGTATAATCATGGAAGAGTAAATATACGCTTATAGTAATTTAAAAGTACGGTAACATGTTAGGTATCAGAACTAAATCCCAAAATAATCAGTTATAATAATTAAGTAGAAGCATTAATTTTAAATGGTGAGGAAAATGAATATTAGATTTCGTTAGCATTAAGGGAAAATATTTTCCCGAGGTAGGAAATACAAAATGTAATTCTTACTTTACAATTTCAACTTGGAGTCACTTTATCTGCAAACATAATTGCGAAAACTTAATCCCCGCAAGGGACGACTAACCGGAACCTTTTGTTTTGCGACGCGAATTGCAGAACTTTTAACGTGGCGATCCCATCGCCGAGAATTTGCATTTTAGCGGTAACTTACATTATTAGTCCATTTGCATGAATTAAAAGTACGTGTCTAATTCGTGCGGGTAGAATTTTATAGCAGCAATTTCCTGTTGCGAATACTTATTGGCGCGAGGTGACCAATCACCGCCTGATAGAATTTTCGCGGACGACGAGAACAACAAAAAGAGCTTTTATTTTCCGCCCCGATTCCATTTAAGCGGACTCTGGAGGTATTATACGTAAGAGATTTCATCGGCAATTCTGTTCGGTTTAAGTGTGTCCATTCAACCTACAATTTGACCTTTGTAAAGCAGCTCCTCGGTGCCGGACGAGGGTCTATAAGCGGATTTCTCTGTGATGTGTAAAACCATGTGGCTATTCGACCGAAATGTGTCATAGGAAAGTTAAAAATATTTTTTAATATACAAAGGGGAGGCATATTGTTAAAACAATTTATTATAACAGAACAAATCAGCTAATTTTAATATTCTAACAATTAATACAAGTAGTGAATAAATAATTTGAATTAATAAGATGTATTGTATCTAACCATTGGCCGTGTTGATTATTAAATTCATAAATAACCACCTTGTTTTTGCTACAACCACGATTTATAATCAACAATGTTTAACTACTTCAATTACAGTTGATATTTCATTTTAAAGCAGTAGACTGCGTTTATTTATAAGATACACCTCGTAGAATGTAAATTCCTCATCTTCTCATAGGAGTGTAATGATGAAATACGATGATTTATATTAGGCAAACAAAGAATTTAAAAAATATTTATAACAATATTGTTATCGTAAATTAATGACAAACAATTGTAGATATAGTATACTTAAAACACAGTACGTTTAATAATACCATTATAAAAGCTAAAATTAATTTATCTGGTAAGGTAAAAGTGATAATTGCTTGACGTTAATAATCTGTATCAGATAATGATTCAGTCATACACACCCCTGTAACTCGTTGTTGATGGCATTGTATTTTGTATAGTTTCCCATGAATGTACCGTATGTACAAGCTCGTTATTACAAAGGAAATTGGTTGTAACTCATAAGCCTGCCTTATCACGGCAATAATAATTACACCTCAGGAAATACATTCCCTCTGAAATGAATTCACGTTTTCTAATTAACACAAAACAATAACGAATATTTATAAATCGCCGGGAATAATTCACATCCAAGGTGAATTAATACGTCCGTCTAGATGGATAACACCTAACACACGATCAGCCGAATTAAAAGAAATAAACATTCATCACATTATCCGATGCTTATCGAGGTGTTGTGCATATACAATTGGGAGTCGACAGCTTGACCAAAGCCCTCATTAGCATTTTTAGTGCGGCCGTTTCCTGACTTTTCGAAATTAATTAATAACGATGCAAATGGTATTGTTTTATTATGCAATTTGCGGTCTTCGGAAATGTTCGTGATGCCGCTTGAATAAATATAAACGTTAGTTACATGAAAGTTATGGCTATTGCTGCTTCTAAGGTTATTTACGTTTATTTGAAAAGACCTTCTGGCAAAGGAAAAGACTGTTAGTATTAAATTAAATAAAGTGTAGTGATTAATCGGTACTACAATTAATACACAGTGTGAAATCATAGATGTATATCTAAACTCGAGTTGATGACAAAAAACAATGTTCAAGTTAAATGAGGTTTGGCAAACCAGATATAATATCATCAAAGGATGATTGAACAGCATTAAAATCTAAAGATCAAAAAAAACTTTTATTTATAAATTCTACATGTGAATAAAATTTACCATTCATTCAGTAGTAGTATACATCTTTATCGACACATGTACATGCTAACATTTAAATAGTTTATAATGAATGAGGCGTTTGTGTGTTAATGCCATATGACCGAAGGTAGGAACATATCATCCTGGCCCGAGCGGCATAATATAAAGATGTTGTTTTAGTTGTTTACGAATCATTAAGTAGACAAACCGCCAAATTTATGATCGAGCGTATCAAGTTACTGTTTCGAAATATATACGCACGGGGAATTACTTCATGTGAAATGCGACATAAACAATAATATCCATTTATATTGGATTTAATATACTAATTGTATTATATCTACTGGAATGTTTAAATTGCTGCCTTAATAAATTAAAAATAATGGAAATTATATATAATTAAAATTATATTTCCTACTGTTTCTTCCTTATTTTAATGAATTACAATATAATATTATTAAAAAATTTAATGCAAATACGTGAACTTACATTTTTTAGTTTGTATACATTCATTTAATGTTGAATTTTGATTATATTTCATAAAGTATATTAAATGTATATGTGAATAATAATTATAATAAGAATAATAATATCTTTATTTTTAGATTAGGTCAGGTTAGGTTAGGTTTAGGTGAGGTTAGGTTAGGTTAGGGTTAAGTTAAGGTGCATTTTTGTAGCAAGCGAAATAAGTTGTTTCGCCAACTACACGATTTTTCAAATAAATGAAATTTTCATAAACATAATAACTTTTACAAGAATCTTTTATAACATCCATGTTTAAACAACGAATATTACAAAATAAGATCAGCATATATGAGTATTAATAATAATAATTAATATAATTAAAATTTATTTGTTAATTAATATTTCTAGATGAACTTGCAACAGAATGACTTAATTAAAATGTATACAAAATAATTAACATTTATTATTAAGAAAGAATGGTTGAAATAGAAAAAAATAAGTCTTACTTTATGATCTGAATGTTCTTGGTCGATTTTTTATAAATTAAAATAAAATAATTATTTTTAATGATTTGATCATGAAAATTTAGTTTTCATGTTAATCAATTGGTAGTTAAAATTTAAATAAATATCCGTTAACGCTTCCTAATTATCACTTATTTGTACACGTATGCTAGAAAAATTTTGTTCATATTCTCACGATGATGAGTTTCGCCATATCCTGCGCGCGTGCACAATTGAGCAGTGTTTATAGACGCCGATAAAAGACGCTCGTTAATTTCGCGGCATCCCATTAATAACGATTTATTGATGTTAAAATAACTTCTTTATATTATGCCGCTCGGGCCAGGATGATATGGTCGCCCGAAGGTCTTTATTTCTTCATTCATTTACTTTATAGCAAAACATATTTTCCTGTATGATGGATCAATAAATAACACAGGGGAACATTAATTCCATGACTTTGGTAATGCTGATTTACTAAATGTGAAAATATCTATTTGTTCCTTCCACTTTCTGTGATAAAGGCATCCATTCTTGAAATAATATTCAAAGAACAGTACAAAGTATTTTAAACTTGTGATTTTGAAAACTTTAAATAAAAATATCGCTGTAAATTATATCATAAACAATGAATAAAAAAATTAAAAATAAAATGTAAAATTCCTTTAAAAGTTTCAAATATATTACAACCCCGGCCCAGCTTTGATTTATTTCCTCCATCACCTTGATGCCTTATTTGTATAACTCTCATGTACTGTAATCATCCAAATGACCAGAAATGGCTATGCAAATAATTCGATTTTATACTTATACCACTATTTAAAACTTTGAAGCTATTTCGAACAAGGTTCAAATTTTTTGATTCTCCAAAAATATTTTGATACTTTTGATATTTTTGTAATAACAAATAATCTTTTGGACATTATCAAATGGATGTTAAAATTTCTTACAACAATATTTATGCACAAAAGCCTCCTATACATATCAAAGAAAACCGGTATAATTAGTCCCCACTTGGTACTGATGCTGAACAAATTTTTCCTATAATGATATTTTGATGTTCTTCCTGAAATTTATTTATTCATTAAATTTTTGAAAACATTGATTGAAAAAGGTCAAAGTTATTTAATTTGAAAAGAACAGATATATTATAACCATGTACAATAATTTATCTTAAGAAATAGGCTCTCCAGGCTTTAAAGGCAAACCTTTGTCTTTATATCTTGATGAGACAAGCTCATATTACTTCAATAAATTAAAATCTCTAATTAAGTACTTCAACTTATGCTGACAAAATCCTTCAAAATCGTTGAATTGAATGTTTCACCTTGAGCCTCCAATATTTTTTTAGGGTTACTGTAAGCCAGCAACTGGGATGCTTATAGATAGGCAATGTCGGAATATAACAAGGAATTGAGGAAATCATGGAGAACGTACTGATACGTTCCAACTGCTAGGCTCCACAAAGTCCAGTCCAAAGATCTCTCCAACAACATTGGTCTAATTAAAAACCGGATGGGAGTTATACAGAGGGCCTTAAAGAAAATCTCAGTGTTCTGCTGAAGACGCACTTCCTAGTCTCAACGTCTGCGGACTTCCAGGAAAATACTGCTCAATCTACTGAAGAAAGTATATTCCTACCTCCTAGAGAAAGTAAAAGCAAAGCTATTAAACTCATTACCAAAGAAAAAAATGAATAGGCAGTTAGTACCTTTAAACCCTTCAAAGTATCAGGCCAAAATGGAATATTCCCTGCGCTGCTGCAGAAAGGGCTAGATATATATAATAGTCCCCTATCTGCAGGCAATTTACAAAGCTAGTTTAACGCTATGTTATATTCCAATGGAATAGAAAGAGGCTAAGATGTAATGAAACCAAATTCTACCGCCCAATTAGACACAAACATATTTTGGTATCCTTTGATGTCAACATCTTGTTCGCATGCATTCCGAGAAAAGTTGAAGAAACTAATAGAAACGAATATGACAACTACCGACCATGACTTTAAACAAGAAATATTACAACTCTTATTTTTTGCAACGACTCTAATTATTTCCAATTCAACCGTAAATTTTTAAACAAAAAGGTCTGGCTATGGGATCACCACTATCATCATTGATAGCAAAATTATTCATGGTATTCACTATCACTATCCAAGACAAATTCACATCTAATCAATAATGTTAAATTTTGGTGTCGCTACGTAGATGATGTATTCTGTGTTTGGGCAAGTACAGATCGATAATTGGATAATTTCCCAAAATTCCTCAACATCAATAGCAATATACAATTTAGCATGAAAAAAAAGGAAAACCACAGCCGGACAATTATTGCAATAAATCAAAAACTAACATTCAAAATATACAGCAAACTAACTACTACAGACACCATAATTCCGGCAGATTCAAATCAATCAATCTCTAATAAAAATTCGGCGATTAATGCTTACCTACACAGACTTGGAAATATATAACAATCAAAAAAATTGGCAACCGTAACACAAATTGCTACAAACAATTGTAAGAAAAATACTTAAACAAAAATTAAGAAATAACGTAAAACTACTGTATAACGGCAGCAATATTAATTAAGATTAATCCCTATACTGCACCATTAAATACATACAACCTACGAGTCCAAAAAACGACAGAAACCTAAAACGACACAATATAAAGGCAATACAAATTAATAGAAATAATATAGAGTGTCAAGACTGCGATGCTATTTATGTACGACAGTCGGAAAGAAATTTTAAAATTAGAATAAATGAACATAAAAGAGATATGAAACAATAGAAAACCATAACCAACCTGGCGGATCATGCGACGAAAAATAAACATGTTATTGGCGGCATTAAACCGGTGCATAAATTCCCAAAGGAATTACGACTTAATATTTTAGAAGGATTAGAGATTAAGCGGGTAATTAAGGAGGGAAAATGTTGTAAACAACCTGCAGGAGGTCATTTCAAACCAAAACATCATTTTAGAGGATTTACTTATTTAACATAATTGCATAATTACCCAAGAATATATATAACAATAGACAAAAATCCACCCCTCAGTAATCATATTTTAAAAATGTCAAGCAACAAGTGCATTTACAAATCCACCCCTGTTACCTCATTTCTCATAAAGTCGTGGAGAAAATTATAGAAAACAATATAAGTAGCAGTTCCCTAGAGTCGCTTCAACGGCAGCAGTTTGCTTATCAATCTGGAAGATCCACTGTGGATGCACTTCATAGCCTCACAACAGACACAGACGCTTCATTAAATCACAAGAAGATTGAATTAGGTATTTTCATGGATATTGAAGGTTTGTTTGACAACACAATCTTTAAAACCGTGAAAGAAGAGGCCATCAAGAAGAGTATCAACATACTCACAATAAGCTTTACTAGAACTACTTCCCCTGCATGAACAAATCAGAAAAGAAGTTATAATGATGAAGTTATAATGAGACTGGACTTAAACATTTCTCAAATGACCGTGGAAAGACATTTCTAGAAGCTGGGATATGATCCATTTCCCAAACGTATTGTCACTGGCGGTGAAAAATAGATAGTTTAAGAAGATGTCTGTTGAAAACGATTCTGGTGCAGGCCTGATGAACAAAATAAGGTTATGCTCTCAATTTGGTAGGATTACAAAGGCATCGTGTATTTTTATCTGCTACCACAGAACCAAACCATCAATACGGCTATGTACTGTCACCAATTGGACAAATTAAACGAATGCATCAAAGAAAAGTATCTAGAATTGGTAAATCGTAAGGGTGTTTTGTTCTACCATAACAACAGGAGACCGCCAGAAGTTGCTGGAGCTTCGATGGCATGGACCACCCACCATACTCACCAGACCTTGCGCCGTCCGACTACTATTTCCTTCGATCTTTGCAAAAATTTTTGAATGGTAAATAATTCAATTCATACAAACACTTGGTTCATTTTTTGGTGAGAAAGACCAGAAGTTCTTTGAGCTTGATTTCATGATGTTACCCAAAAGATGGCAAAACTTCAACGAAAATGTGGTCAATACACAACTGAATAAAATTATTTTTTTCTATAAAACATTATTATAGTAAAAAATGTTGTATCATGATTTACACAACAAACAGATTAATTTTATATTATATGTATATAATTATAGCATTTTTTTAATTTCTTTGGTCATTTAAAATAGGTCTTCCATTATTATCACCGTTAAAGTTGGAATATCTGTCGATAGGAAAAAAAATATTTACATCCATAATATCCTTCTATAAAGTTATGCACAATTTGTATGTTGCCACAGTTGCTCTGCTTCAATATTGAAACAAGTAACTTTTATTTCACATCGAACATAATTTATGCAAAATCCTGTTATATGTATAAGTCGGTCTGTAAACTAGATTCCCATTTCCCATGCAGATAAAATTAAACTATCTTTCTATATAATCAATTGAATTTTATTATACATCATAAATAATATTTATCTACGATCGTGCAGAAAGTAGAAGCTTTTTGCATCATTTTTCATTATAAAAGTGTCCTTTTAAAGCACTAGTGCTTTTTTGCGTTTTTATTGCACGCTAATGTCAAACTGTTTTTATTGCACAGAAATGTCAAATTTGACAGATGAGTATATTTCGACGTAAAACTTAATTTTTTATTGATTGATACAAATAACTAATAAAGTATAAATAAAATATATAATACAAACGAAATGGCAGATTTAAGAACTGTGAAGATTTCATTTAATGCAAGTCGAAGCGTTTACAATAAATCGAACATTTTTTCCATAAATAATAATGACGGCCGACATTTGTGCAACTTGTTTACTGGTTGCTAAGTAACGCTTTCATTAGTGCACTGCGGGTAAAATATGTTTTCATTAATTGAATTATTGAAATTACATTAAAATATTACTCATAAGAATATATTCTTTGAAATCCTTTACGATCGAAGATAAAATTTTGTAAGGCACACGTGTAAAAAGTTTCTTTATTGCACTCCTGGCTTTAAAAAAACTCGCTTTTTTTTAAGTTAAAGCATAACTTTTTACACTTGTACCTTAAATAACTATTACTTAATAGAAAAGAGTTTTATGCCCACTTGCACCGCAGCTACTTAACCATTGATTAAAAGTCAATCAATGATTATCGGAAAATCGGTTTTCACAGCAACTTAACCAAGGCGTAAGTCCCCCCAAAACGTCAAATATTTAACCAGTCGATTTTGGCCATTTAACGTACCAAGTACGTAGCGACTAACTTCAGGACGTTTATAATCGTGAAGTTATTTATGTACATTTGTCAGACATTTTTTACATATAGGTTAATTGTACGGCATAAAAATACCAAAAATAAAAATGAAAACCCTATAAAAACGTGTGCTCTCTACATTATTACTCTGTGATAGGTGGTTACCTAATCAACGGACGCTGCAAGAGAAATACTCTGGTTAAAGTTAATCAGGATTAGTTAATCGAAAAATTTAATCAGAGCTGATGCAAGCGGCCTCTAAATATTTCCACATCGATTATAATTAATTATTGGAAATGGCGAAATATTATTATTAGAACTTTTTTCTTTGCATAATTAAAAATTCTTCTATTTTACTTTATTTATTTATTAAAATCTTTCGAATATCTCCTGTTCGCAAAATTGTAATGTTTGATTCCAATTTTGAGAATTTTGTCAATTTCTTTTTTTGGCATTTAGTTTTCTATAATTTTATTACACACTTAAAATATAATGCATGATTTTAAATTCGCTTTTCTTTAAAGATTTCTAACAATTTAACTTTTCATTCATATTCTGCATTATCATGTTTCCTGATGTATAAGGCCATGGTTTAAAAACGATCTTAAGAATGTATAGCAATATCAAGTAACAATTTTAGGAATATACAAACCAAACATAGCTTAAGGTTGAGGCCCAGTTATTGTTTAACAACTGTACTAAAAGATGTATAAATTTTAGAATAATTAACCATTTTTAATATTACGAAACATTTGTCTTGATGATGATAAAACGACGAACAGCATCTTTTAAAATTCAAGGTATTATTATTTGTCGGGAAAAAAGAAGATGGAAGTTTAAAGTAAATAGAGAAAAACCAAGTGTAATTTAAATTTAACCTTTATCAGTAATAGTTTAATGTTTCAAGTGATCAATGAGAAAGTGATTTAAGGAAAAAAACGGACGAGTTTTCGTAAAACGTCTTTCTCTGAAATATACAATTTCTTCAATTTCATGACGGATATTGTCTTTAAGATGTTGAATTGGGGCTTATTCATAAAAACTTTTGATTTTAAAAAACCCCATAAGAAAAGGTCTGCTGCTGTTAAATCCGGAGATCTGGCTGGACATGCTAAATCGCCACCTCGCGATATTAGTCTTCGTGGAAAAACGTCATTCAATCATTGAATTGTTGAACGAGCTGTGTGTACTGTGGCTCCATCTTGCTGGAGCTCTAGCCCTTGCACTTTCATTTCAAGCACAAGAAAATTTCGAATCATGCCTTGGTACCGTTCAGCATTAACAGTAACTCCAACACCTTGGTAATTTAAAAAAAAAATAGGCACCAATGATGTTTCCAGCATGAATACCACACCATACAGTTGTTTTTAGTGGATGCAATGATGTTTCATGACTTAATTGAGGATTATGTGTTCCCCAAAACCGACTGTTCTGTTTATTGACGTGGCCACTGAGAAGAAAATGGGCTTCATCGCACATTATCAATTTAAATTGAAATAAAACAACACATTTGGGAGGGTTTCACATTTATTGTTAAACACTGCAACATGTTTCGCCACACAGTGGCTTCATCAGGCAGGTGAATAATATTATTACTTAATTTCAATTTGTTATGGATTTTCATCATGTATCCGCCTCATCAATTCAATATTATCAATTTAGACGAAAAATTATTGCATTACTGTACTCAACTCGTTGATCGTGATCTCTCGGTAGCAATTTTTGGGCTAATTGAAATTTGTACGGGAACATTTTCAAATCAGTTTTCAACATTCGCCTTAAACTGCCTGCAGAAATGTGTAACTGGGAACCACATCTCCGAATTGATGTTTCTGGAGACTCTGCAACACTATCGCGCACCAGAGCCACATTTTCAGCGAGACATTTTTTGCGAGACGTCCGTTGTCTTTCAGAACGAGGCCTGTCTGCTGTCGTACCGTACTGTCGAAAATTCGCATGTAAACGATAAATTGTGGTTTTGTGAAGCACTGAACGATTAGGATATTTTTGACGCAATTTCCACTGAGTGGCAATAATGGAACAATTATTTTCAATAAATATTGTCACTATTTCTGCTCGTTCTTGTGGCGTATATTTATCCATAATAAAATTTGGACGTCTACACAACACAATGGTTAAAGCAAAACTGAGCTAAACGTCACAGAACCAAGATGGCGCGCAATCAAAATGGTAGCGGGACTTTTAGCCCATCTGTTACAAGAAATATTTCACATGGACATTTTTTTAATTCTAACACGAAATGTTCCTATGAACTATGGTTTAAATGATGTAATAATTTTACACTTTAAATAACACAAGTAAACCTTAATTATAACACAAACTTTATTCTTTTCTTTGTGACTATAGTTTTAACACAATTTTGCTAAGACACAAATTTAATCTTCTTATTGTTAAACACAACGTGCTTATAATGTTTAGTTCCAGATAAAAACTGCTTTAATTCATATTATTTGAATATGCCTTAAATTTGGACTGGCTGGCGTCGATAGCTTTCGTAAGTCTTTCGTTTCTGACTTGCAGCATGATGATCTCATTCTGAATGTGATTGAGTTCCCGATTGTCACATATCGTCAGTAGCAGGATGAAAATTTTAATGAAATTATGAAAAAGTTAAAAACATTAAAGAATCAGTTCAAAGCATAGTTCGAGTTAAAAATTAATTATACACGGGTTATATTTATGTTAGAACTAGTTAGTTAATTCAAGCAACATTATTATATTTTTCCTTTCTATAACGAGTACTGCCAAAGAGGCGTAATGATTATTGCTCGCCACCTGTAGCGTAATTGCTTGCTGTCATTAGTTCTGGAGGTAGAGTGGATAGGAAATAATTTAAACCGCAGGGGCCTCAATAGTGCTCTTTTTATTTGAACGACAAGAAAACTATTATTAACTTTCCATTACAGAACGATACGAAAATGTCAAAGAGGCAATAAGGTAATTATAAAGTAGTGTTCAATAATAAAACAATAACTTTGATTTACAAAGGGTTCTGTAAATTAACTTTATTTATTAATTAATAATTAAAACATTAATAAAAACTTAATAAGTAATAAAATGGTATATAACTAAAAAATTTCTTCATATTCAGAAAATAAACTAGTGATTATTAAAAAATTATAATCCATAAATAAAAACATTCGTTTACTAATGTTTCTGTAAATTAATTTATCAGCATCAAAACATAAGTAAAAAACTTAATATTAAAAGTAACTCAAGGGTTTTTTCATAATAACAAAATAAATTTGTGATTAAATAGTACATAAATAACATAGAAATAAAGATTCTTTGAATAAATTTTAAATTATTGAAAACATTCTACTATATTTTTGATCTAATGTACAACACAAATAATGTTGACTAAATATAAAGTTATTGTTACAAATTTAATTTCAAAAATAAATTAAAATAATATTTATAATCTGAAACATTATCATCAATTAGAATAACGACCTAAAAAAGATTATTATCAATAATCAAGGTTCTTGTATTTGCGGAACACCTAATTACATGTACTTTGCAATATCAAAATGAAATGACCTCTTTGGTCAAATATTTCATTCTAAAAGGTACATAACCAGCAATTTATATAGCCATGACATGCATTAAATAAACAAAATGAAATTTGAGTATAATTAACCAGCTGGATTATACATTATTTCGTGCCGTTTCCTGTCATTACAGAATCATTAAGCAATCAATATACATTACTACAACCTGTTATCCAGGGAAACATCAAAGATGCCATAAACAATATAATAGGTAGATTACACAAGGTAAATGCCTTCTACAGGTACACCCATATTACTGAAGTTATATTGAAATGCATGATAGCGGATATTTTAACATCAAATATGAAAATTTCTCTTAATTTTTATAAATGAAAAGAGCTACAGATGAATATACTTGTTATACACTTTATCTCGTCAACAATAAAAATACGACTTTAGTTGAGATTGAGTTATGGCGACGACTAAAATACTAAAGTGTTTAGTTTGGTTTCTGTTCTAACACAAACACGTTATTTGTGATATCTAAAAAGTATTAAAATGCAACTTAATAACTTCATCTTCCCTTCCATAACTTCAGAAGGGAAATATATAAAGTTCTTCGAATTTGCCCAGAAAGTGCATCAAAACTATGTCATTTAAAGAAATAATCTTTGTTAATACTTACATTCCTAGAAACTCAGTATTATTTCTTACCACTTATAATTTAAAATCAAATTATTCATCAAATTATTCAATTTCCAAATTGAGAGAAGTAATTCTCTGGCATAGTTTTGGTCCTTACGGATAATTAGTTCGAAGTTCAAACTAATTTGGACATGAAAATGTCAAGTGACAGTTCTTAGGATATACGGCTTGAGGATGTATATAACGAAATTAAGATGTTTAAAAATTTCATTCAGTCAACTTAATAGAATTTTGAACACGAAATATTATTGTCTAGACAATATACCACATTCATAGTTTATACACCTTATGAAAGACAGATGAAAAATATCATGATTTCATCAGATCTCGTTATTCTTGGTTCAATTTTATCTGTTAATAAACCAAATCGAGGGCCACAAAATTTATTTAATCAATCTATAAAGCAAAAAGGCAAAGCTTTTTTGATTGAAAAGCAGTTGACAAAAGGTTTCATTTGGACCTATTTGCAAACTTTTTCTCTTACTAATTCACCATATATTGGAGTAACAAAGGATGCATTCTAGAAAGTCCCAGCCCAGCAACTCAAGGATATCCGGCTTGTGGGTGTATATGCCGAAATTAACGTCAACAAACCGCACCCTCCACCTTCGAGATCAATATACTATACAAAATTTCGTTGGTAATTATGTTGATTATTTCATGTTAGACATTCAGTAGATATTCCCTCCTGCACTCTAATAAGTTAAGCTTAAAAGACGGTTTCTGGAAGACACCATATGGGAGAGATCACATCAAATAGTTTTTTCAGAAAAAGTTTCAGAAAAAGTTTAAGACTTTTTCTAATGATCCGTAAAGACTAAAACACGTATAAATTATAAATGGGAGATAAGAGTGCATTAATTCTCCTAATTAAAACATTTTTTTCTATCAAGAGATTGATCATTTACATTTTCCAAAAATTAGCTGCTACCCCCAAACCAATATCATTTAGTCAACTGAATTAAATTTTGGACGTGGATTATCTAGACAATATACCATATTCGTCGATTATAGACGTTATGAAAGTCATGGGTGATTTCATCAAGTCTGGTTGCTCTTGATGCAATATTATCTGTTCATAAAATAAATCGAGGGATACAAACATATGGTTATAAGGTATAATCATTTAATCAACATATAAAAAAAGGCAAAGCTTTTCGATTAAAGAGCATTTGAAAAAGGTTTCATTTGAACCTTTTTGTAAACTGATTCTCTTACTAATTCTCCATCTATTGGAGTTACAAATAGTACATTCTAGAGAGCCCAAACCCCCATGAGTGGGGAAATACAGGTGAGGGGAGGGGCAAGACTACGTACCACGACGTCGGACAGCACCGGGAGAGGGATTGTGTGGATTAGGATGGAAGTCACAACCTACATCTCGTGCTATGCACAAAGGGGGGAAGTGGGAAGCTGGAAACAACATCATCGTAGGCGGAGACTTCAACGCAAAGGCTCATCTCTGGGGTGAGACCAGGGCGAACGTGCGTTGGACTTCCTTGCAACAACTGAACTTGAGGTCGCAAATGTGGGTAAGGCCCCAACACTAGTTAGGAGAAATGCAGAATCCATAATTGACCACACCTTGTCCTTGCCTGCCATGCTTGACAAGATAGTTAGGTAGAGGGTAGAGGATCTGTCCTCATAACGACCACCAACACATCTCATTCGTGGTAAATGAAACAGCGCACCCAGCTCCAGAGCCTGGTGTCAGATGGGACATTATCGCCAAGAAACTGGTTGGGGGTGCCACTACCCAACGTGGGTTCACGGGCGGTTGTAGGCCTGTGCAGGAAGGACGTAGGATGAAAGAATTATTACTCGTGCTTATCCTCAAGAAGGGAAGCCGGAGGACTCGCCTCAAGCTTATATGCCTATCTGCCTATTGGACGGCGAAAGTAAGGTTCTGCAGCGGTTACTGATAGAGAACGTCGCAATCGAAAAGGCAGGCTCCTGGCCGATAATCAATTTAGCTTCAGACGGGGGAGATTGACCACGGACGATATACTCCGGGTGAGGGGAATAATGGATCGAGCAAACAGCAGGCCGCGCAGAGGTAGGAAGCACTGCGTTGAAATTGCATTTGATATCAAGAATGCGTTCAAAACACTACCACGGCATGTACTATTAAAGGCCCTGCGGGAGGAAGGCATCCCGCCATATCTCCTGAGGATGTTTGGCAGTTACCTGAGCGATAGAAAGCTGGTGTTCACGGGGGATCTAGGCGTAAAACAAAGCATAGAAACCAGAAGATTCATAATGGGGGTGGGGTCGGCCAAGCTATTGTACTTCGCGTCAGCATGGGCAGAGTGCCTAGGCTCCAAACGAAATATCACCATATTGGGCAGCACCATGAGACCAGCGGCGCTTAGAGTTACTAGGGGGTACAGAACCGTCTCTATCGCGGCGACCTAGGTCCTCCTATCATCGATACCGTCACTCGACCTCTGTCTAAAGGGGAAGGTAAACCAGCATAAGCTCCTGGCGAGCGAATGGAGCACTGTATGCACGGAGGCCTAGACGAAGAGACTAATTCCAGAGGTGGGACCATGGACCGGAAAGAAGCATGGAACTGACTTATCATCTCACCCAGTTCCTCACCGGCCACGGTTGTTTTTGGTCCTATATAAAGAGGAAGCGCAAATCGAACATTCCGACGAAAGGAAGTGGGAGCTGGTGGCCGAAACGGCGAAAAAGATCATTCTGGCCAAGGAGGCCCTCTTCAAAGAAACGGGCAACACGAGACGACTATCCGACCTGGCCAGATAAAGTCGATAGGGATTCCGGGAGAAGAATTACTTGCGATTCTATCGGTTCCCCCAGAGAAACGAGGGAAAGTTTAGTGGCGTAGGGCCTGTTCAGAAAGAATAGGAAGAGTCCCGCACACCTCTGTTGAAGAGAAGGTACTTAAAGCATTCCTCCTAGCGATAAAAAAAACAATGCATTTCAGGGAATGAAGTCCCCGATATCCCGATAGAACTTCATAAAAGCCCCAGCACTAGACATTATGAGATCTGGATCTCTTCAAATTATTTTAGGGAGAAAATATGATATGAAATTGCCCAATACCTCAAAATCTACGACAAATGCCAACGATACCAACCTAGTAAATTGAAATCCACATAAACATCCCCTTTGAATCAATCTCATTCTTTATAATGACTTGATAATTACGACAAATTCCCTCATGTGTCAAATTCAAGGTTAGAAGCAATATGGTGGCACTTCAAATTTGTTTATCTCGATAAAACAAAAACGAAGAAGTGATAAAAAATAGTGATAAAATCCCTGTAGGGTGATAAAATCCCAGTAGGGTAATTGTAGGTGTCGTTGGTTCGCATTTGTCAAAAGTGACAGTACAATCGATTCTCCGACGTGCATTCATTTCTTTCGAATAATGAAACGTTTCGGCAGTTTAAAATCAAAGGAAATTGAAGCAATTATTAGAAGCAATATACCAACTAATACTCGGAATAATTCGGTATGTTATTTTTTTGTATTAGTAACATTAACGATTCAATATTGAATTGTATTTTTTTAGTAACATTAAATAAATCTCATATAACAATCCATTATTCTGGAATTTGTCTTACCAAAAATAACTCGACCTCTCGTTTTTAATCGGAAAATGGCATGCACTCAAAATGTGTTTCTTTTAAGCAAAACATTTTTCGTGCATATGATTTTCCGATAAAAACGGGAGTTCTTGTTATTTTAATTGTGATTAAACGTCAAAACTCGAGTCGTTACACGATATATAATATTTTTACAATAAATATTTTTGGCTGAAATATGAAAAACATAACTGCAATCCCATTCGACTTCCCCTTTATCAGAAGGATACACAATCATCCTGATAGTATAATATTTGGCCAGTCAATAGGTCCTGAAATGCGCCAATATTCTTATTTACGAGATATACTTTAGGTATGAAAACCTCATCGCTGCCCAACCCAGTCGAGAGGTAAAATAGGGATTCCGTTCACCGGAGACACAGAAGATCTGTAGCCACTAAAGTCGATTAATGACTAATCTTCTGTTACATCGGCTGGACGAATCAGAACCAAAAGCAGTGTATTAAATATTCACTTGAGATACCACCGTCGCATCTCGGCGTCTCACCATCGTTACCCATACTACGAATGACCGCTTTCTAGGTCCCTACCCAACTACTGGAAGCTCGGGACGCAACCCTTTAAAGCCCAATAGGCATCTTCATAAAGGGAGTATATGGCACCCATTGACTGGGTCTATTAGCTGCGACAGTATGCATGACCACACTCCCCAGAAACCCTTGTCAGCTCCGCCAGAACTTCAACATCCCCAGCCTCTGAGCCCAAATCATCACAATGACCTTTCCTACGAATAGGACATGTTCTTTGAACATTAGGACACAAACTAATTACAAATGTGGATGACTGGCAATACATACCATTAGGATAAATCACTTCCTCTTCTAAAACTATCATCCTATATAGTCTAGGGCTCTGGGATTGTATGAAATACATTTCCTAAATTTAATTGCCTTAACTTCCTCCACACTTGCTGCATCTAAAATTCAGTTAAAGGTTTTGCGATAGCCAAGAAGGGTCAGCTATTCATAAAAAAGTATCGTTGACATATTGGGAGATATATCAATAGTAATTGCATCCAGTGATAATGTTTTGGTCAAAGCTTGTTAATTTAGAAGCAACCAGTATTTGTGATCATTTGGGTCGTTTTCTAAACGTGTATTTGACTGTACATTTGAAGATATGTCTGTGTTTTATGCGATTTATTGTCAATGAAATTTTATTAAATGGTGGAATATAAAATCGTGTAAAGGTATTGAAGATATATTACATTTCAAAGACAATCTATTTTTATTAAACATTAACCCCATTTGATATTTGACGCTATTAATTTTATATCCTCTAAGTTAATTATGTTCCCACCGAATTCCCCCATAATTTCAATGCAGCGAATAATTAACACTGCATTGGTAATTCCTATGAAACATCGTTCGCCTGAGCAATAAACGTAGTAACATGGTGCTTAACAAATAATTAAATGTGTTGTGTCAGGATTGTATTTCAAATGACAAATTGCAACGAACAAAACGCTTCACTGCAGCTAATAGAATAATGACATGTTTACTACTTGTATCTTAAATAAATAATTAGTCATCCATTTCAATCACGAATACACAACAGATCATTTTAGAATTTGTTAACTATGTTTCAAACTATTCTAACATCTACAATTACAAGTATGCATTAACTTTACATATATTATATTCATATACTTCCCCTTCTAGAAGTAATAAACAAGCATCTTGAATGACCCCAAAATGATATTAATGGAGGTAGCTAATATCATAGAACGTCAAAGGGACGAGTTTTTCATACAATTTATGAATATTTATATATAAAAAAGCGTTGTAAGCATTGAATGACGTATTTTCTGGCAATTGACCGAATTTTCAAATCAAAATCTGGCCCTGTTTAACCGCAATAAGAAAAAGTTTTTGGATCATTTTATGACAATGGATGAAACATGGATCCATCACTACACTTCGAGGTTCAATGATAAGCAGAGTGGTTATTGTCTGGTGAAAGTCATCTGAAGGGCTCGAAGACACGATAATCAGCGCTAAGGTTTTGGCCAGTTTTTTTTGACATAATATTTATTAATTATCTTGAACATGATAAAATGGATCGATTGGACCACGAGGTAAGGATCAAACGATCACATTTGGCACAGAACAAAATTTCACCAAGACAATGTTCCAGATCACTCAGCGATACGACCGATAAATTTCCTGCCCCCTAGCGACTATTTATATAGCAGTATAAGATTTTACTCGAATGAGGAGGTAAATTTGGAAACAAATACCTATTTTGAGGGCCTTGATACTGAGCAATGTAAGGCCGACATTTAAATATTAGTGAATCGTTACACTAAATACATTACTCTAAATGGAGATCGAGAAATAAAACACTTTTGCTTTTAAAAAAATCGTTTATAATTGTCGAGCCAAAAACTTCTCAGCCATTTAATACAGTTGTAATGCTAAATATAATATTTAAAAAGCAAATATACTTTACTAATTTAAACGACACATCTTAAGCGAGTAGTTTCATTTAGAAAACTCGATAAATCCATTGCATATAATAGAAATTAAATGCATTCAGTAAATAGTTTCACATTTTATAACGTCGTTAAATAATAATTCCAAGAGCACTTTCGCCATTTCCAAGTCCCTTAGGACTGTTACATCAAGTTTTTCACACACAGGTACATAGCTTTCTATTAAAGGAAAATAAATAAGTGCCAATTATTCACATTCCGAATCACGATCATTTATTCGCTCTCGAGTCCGAGTGTGGGAATAATTCCGCGAATAATGGCAGAATTAACAATCGCCTAATAAATTTTCTTATCTCGTTAAAAATGGCAGGACGCCAACTAATTGACATTTCAATATAAAACGTGATATTTTAATTTTCACGAGCTCACAATTAATGTCAATTGGCCCCAGTTGGTATTTTCGCTCCTTCTGTTCCATATTAAATTGGCTCTAATTGGGTTGCATTACCAATAGCAACGCCCAGATATGGCTTTCGCAATTAAGTCCTTATTGTATACATTAATTTATATTTTATCTTGATAGTATATCATTGGCGCGACGAAGTCAATGTAAATAAATTAAATAGAGTAGTTGATGTGCCATAGATAAGCGGTCGATATGAAGCGGCCACCATTTTGAGGTTTATTGTCGTTATTATGTTACCCCCTCATTGTTCCAAGCCACTACGGGCCAGTTAAGCTTCATCAGGGTAGTTATATCAGATTTTACAGGCAATAAATTACTATTTTCAAATTAGAAGCTACTGTAGTCAGCAGGATGAGGGTTTATTTTAGTTTTTTTTTTTTTAATTTTGGATCTAATTTTTACTTTTGTTGTATAATCCAATCATATAATTTTCTTCTATTTTGAACACTAATTATTCCCCATCTATATACCGGTTTGGAGAAATAGCTTTCATAGATGTAATGTTAGCAATAATTCAGAGAGGAACCTAAAAAATAAGAATACGTTTTGTTTTTATTCATATAAATAAATATACACCATAATTTCATTGAGTAAATTTAGTCGTTTACTTATAAAATCCTAAACAGCTCAGTAGAAAGATTGGCAGATCCTAGTGGCCAAAATTGGAATCATAAAATTAAGGGTCACTATCTCGCCTATTCGATCGCCATACTAAACCTGATTAGCTTATCCTAATTCGATTATAGCTTTCATCTGCACCACTGCAATCTGTTACAACGGTGGTCAGAATAAGAACTATCAGAAGATCGAATGGGCGCAAAACATGTGGCGATAAATAGTGTTTGTGTTTTATGATATGTGCTACTTGATATTAGGTAGGTTTCAAAATTATACCAGACAATAATCATAGTTTTAATAATGTTATTCACGTTAATGGAAATTTTTTAAATAATAATATGCTTATTTTAGATCTGCTACTGTTTTACTTTCAATAGAAATAGCAAATAACTTGTACTTTGCAATTATAATGCCAAGATGTTGAACGCAACTTTTATTATTTATTTAGGTTAAAGATCTTGAAATCACGTTGAACGTGGATAATAAATACATTATTTAATCTGGCTAAAGATATAGGAAGGTTTTCTGGATGGATATTTAAAATATATTTCTTCAAATGCGATTATTATTTCCTACAACAACATATACATATCATAAAGAAACTTTATGAGAGTTTATATTAAAGTGAAGTGCATAGAATACACTCATATTTTTAGGCGGAACATCATTAATTGTCTTAAGATGGTGATAAAATAAGTTACATTATTTAAATAGTCAATAGCCAGAATTGTCAAAAAAATATTTGTTAAAGCGCATGTACCACCCGTGGCGCCCACTGATTGTAGGGCGGCTGAGGGGGTGTACCACGGGTGTACCACGAGCATCGTCACTAGCTCCTCGACTACCATATTGTAAAGATCGACTATATATATAAGTGTAAATAAACGAGTTATTGTTTACTCTTCTGGACTTCTTCCCGTACTTCGTTCAGGAAAAATAAAAGAACCTTATTTAATAATTGTATTGTCACTTGACAGTACGTACCTAAACCTACTTCGCTACAAAAAATGTCATTAACATTAACCCTGAAAACCGGCTTTCGCCATTCCCTTAGAAGTCAATTCCTGGAAATGTTTGTCGTGGAGGTGAAGGTGACCTTATAGAACACTGAATAAAACACTTACTATGTTTTTAACCACTATAATTTATTATAATTATAATTATTTATTATAATAAATTATAGTGGTTAAAAACATAGTAAGTGTTTTATTCAGTGTTCATTATGAATTACCACATAGTAACGGTTGCAACCATCATTATGTGACCTTATAGATTATATAGGTTATAGGTTAAATAGGGTACTTGTGAGGTGTATTAGCCTCTCAAGAACTGCGACCTAACAGATCTATTGTTCTACCCTTAACCAAACACTTCCCAAGCAGTCCCACGTCCTTCGTGAACCTGGTAACTTTCTTGGAGGCGATATCACTCACTTCGTGGGATAATCGATCCTTGCCGAAGTGTGAAAAATTCTTATGAACAATCGCGACACAAGTGCATAGTATATGCTCGGTCATTTCATCTGCCGAATCACATAGTCTGCAGTTATCATTTTCCCCTCTTCCCATTTTCCAGAAATGGTATCGAAAGGCACAATGCCCTGTCATGAGTCCGGTACAAGTTTTAAGCTCGTCCCTTGTGAGTTCAAGCACCTTATGACTGTGATCGAGTTTGACGAGTCGTTTTGATTGACGTAGGCATATATACTGGCGCACATATCAATTGCAATTGCTTCCGCTTGCAGAATCGTGGGTTTTGATTAGAGCCATAAATGCCTATTCCAGTACCTCTGTTATTCTTGGCACCGTTCGTGTATTCCTCGAAAAAACTCCTTGACTCTCGTGAAAGCCGTTTTGGGGTCCTCAATCGACACCTTAAACGGTAAATCGAATTCGAGTTTCCTAGTGGAGAAAAAGGTGAACGCTACACGGAAGGAAAGTGATCAAGAAGTTCTCAACCAAATGTTCATGAGAAATCATGAGTTTGATATGCTACGTGTGAATAGCGAGTTTCAATTTTATAGAAATTATTTTTCAATACTGGAGAAAACGCATTTGTTACATTTTCTTTCTGCTGACTCAATCTATACAGGGTGTCCCGTTAATGCGGGGAAATGGCTGGACCATAGATTCCTGGGGTCAAAATATGATGATTTAACGCAACTTATCTATATCCAAAAATTTACGGTTAAGCCGGAAGTTGGCTTTAAAGTTTCAAAAATTTTTATTTCTTTTGTTTATAACAATTGAACGCTTTATTTGATTTGAATGAAATTTATTATTAATAAGTACCATAATATTATACATCATTTCAGTTATTGTGAACATTAGTGATTGACAGGAAGTATAAAAAACAGTAGTACCACCACTTAAAAACTAAAATATTTTTTTATTGGTGCATCCAATTTAAAAAGATTTTAAAACTTTTTTAACTCTTACTAGATTTTGATATCTTGTACGGTTTTTCTACAAAAAATAAAATATGAATATAGTATACTCATTATGCACTCACTAATAAGTAAATAAACTTACTCAATTGAATAAAGATTAAATAATATCAATTAATAAAATAAATTAAAACAACATCTAACACTTTTCAAACAATTTTCTTTGCAAAATCCTAATACAAACAAGATAGCTGTTTGTTCCAAATATGAATATTTATGAACTATAATAAAGTTAAAAATTAATTGTTAAAAGACACTAAATAATTATTATTATACATAATTTACATTTTTTAAAGAAAGACGGCCACGAAAAACATTTATTTTCGATTCGATGAAAACCTAGATTTTGTTTTTACTAGATAAAAAATATATATTTTATTTTTTTGTGAGAAAACCCTAAAAGATATCAAATATTATTAAGAGATTAAAAAGTGTTTAAATTAAACAGTCTTTCAAGCAGTATTTTTTTAATTTTTATTAGATCGACTAATAAAAAAATATTTTAGTTTTTAAGTGGTGGTACTACTGTTTCTTATACTTCTTGTTAACCAATAATAATCATAATAACTGAAATGGTGTATTATATTATGGTAGTTAATAAAAATAAATTTCATTCAAATCAAATAAAGCGTTCAATTGTTATAAACAAAAGAAATTAAAAAAAGTTAAACTTTGAAGCCAAATTCCGGTTTAACCGTAAATTTTTGGATATAGATAAGTTGCGTTAAATCGTCATATTTTGACCCCAGGAATCTATGGTCCAGCCATTTCCCCGCATTAACGGGACACCCTGTATAACTTTCATACATAAGCTGTAACTATTCCTTACTTTAAAAGCTTCGACCCAATCCTTGCTTTCATCAAAAGCTGATCTCACGATAAATTTTAGCCCTTTGTCTTTAGTTTTTAGCGGCATTCTCGATCAATGAAGCCATCTTCAATGCTCAAAATGCTTTGTAATGGTACCTGAGGTATTATTCAGGAAAGTTTAGATATCAATCGCAATGCTGCATCGGCAGTTATTTTTGTATAATTCTAAGAAATAACTCTTAGACTACAAATATTGAATTGTGAATAGTAGAGATTTTTGATTTCTGAATTCGGCACAAATAAATTGTAAGATCAGTGGAATTTGCTTGACCAGCCGAATAATTTAGCTTGATAAACGGTACAAGATCAATCAATCATTTCGATTCCGTTGTTATTTTGTATTTTTCATGAGAATTGTTGGATTGTCAGCAAAAAACTCAGTGAAGTGAGTTGGTAAGTCAAGTGATTTAATATATGTGTAAGTAGCTTATAATTCTTACCAGTGTTTACATTCCATATTTGCATAATTCTTGATCTTTAAAGTCTCACAAATGGTGCTACTTGATAGAACTGATTAATTGCATTGTAAAGAGACTTACAAAGTGAGATCTATTATAAAGGTGCCATCTATTCTCTAAAGCGCGGCATTAGATTTTCCAGAAAAATAACAGATAACTACTCAGCTAGGTAAACTAGGCACTAATAGTCTCCTTGGCTTACAGATACCACAGATTATAAAAATATAGTAAAACTCCGTTCCCTGTATTTAAATGCAGAAATGAGATCCAACATAGATCGAAACTGCTAGATGTCTACTATTGACAAGGAAACAATAATTCAATATTAGTAAAGTGAGTTGGTGAGACAAGTGATTTCGTATAACATACAACTTAAGATTACTTCATATTATTGGGTGGTTCAATATATTCGTTCGGTTTTTATTAATTCCAAATGTTTTAATAACAACTGCGGTTCTGGTTGCCTAATCGGGCAATTCAAATATGTATTAAAAAGAGGAAGTTCGCTGTTTTCATCTGTTTTCTTTACTTTTCATTGGCATTAGATTTGTTTGTGTTAGAGGCTTGTGATCATGTCGGAGAATAAGGTGTATTTCGGCCTATTTTGCATTATTATATCAAGAAAGGCAAGCGAGTAGTGGAGGGTCTCCGAAAGGTAGCCAGCGTATACGGGACGTTTTCTTAACAGAACTTACCAAAATGGTTTGCCAAATTTCGTTCCGAAGATTCGAGTCTTGAAGATGGACCCCGCAGCGATCAGTCCATCGAGGTTGATTTGACTGATATCAAGGCACTGGTTGAGCAAGAGCAAGCTAAAGGTGTGAGAGATTTCGGAGATACTTAAATAGGGAAAAGAACCTTTTAAAGGCATATGCAACATCTTGGCTACGTGTCTCGCCTCTATGTTTGGGTACAACACAATTTGACCGAGGAAAACTTGGCTAACCGCATGTCCATCTGCAATTCACTTCTCAAGCGGCACGAAAGCGAACCGTTTTTAAAACGAATAGTTACTGGCGACGAAAAGTGCATCCAAAGAAGATTTTGCTATACATATGGTGGTATCATCGTGGTATGGTGTTTTACGAGCTGCTTCCTTAGGGAAAATCAATTTATTTGGAGGTCTACTGCACGAAGCTAAAGAAAATGGAACCAAGCATTGCGACAGAAACGTCCAGAACTGGTCAATCGCAAAGGTGTTATATTTCACCATGACAATGACAGACACCACAAAACAATAATCACTCAGCGAAAATCAGTGCAACTTGGTTGGGATGATTTGCCCCCCACCCACCGTATTCTCCGGACCTTCCACCATCCGACTACCACTTGTTCCAGTCCCTGCAAAACTCCAACAACGTGAAATCGTTCGCTAATCAGATAGCTGTAAAAACGTACTTCGACAGGTTTTACGCTTCTAGGGCCCAGACCTTCTATGAGAGCGGAATAATGAAAATGTTGTAAAGATGGCAAGAAGTCATCAACAAAAACAGAGAATATATCATTGATTAAAGTTCATTTTTTGCATAAGAAAAACTTTTTTCATTTCAGCCTTCAAATACAAACGTAATAAAATGATACATCTAGGAGGCTGGGAGAATTTCTCTTTTATTTTTGATAGGTGTGTTAAGAAACTACATATACTTCTGAGCAAATAGTTAATATATATATATCTATATTTGTTGAATAGTTTGAACTTTCTCTAAACCACGAATAAGTATTCTAAATTTCTCAATAGTAAAACCACACGAGCTTCACAAATCTTAGCACCTAAAGCACACATGTTCTTAGTTAATATTATAAAAACTATTTCATATTTCAAGTTAATATAAACTATAAAAGCTTCCTAATTGATTTGGCTCTTTTGTCAGCAGATCCCACAACGGTATTACCTTCACCAATATTTAGGAGCAGATTATCTCCATAGTTAAAATGCAATGACAAAATATTCTGAACTAAATTTTTCATCTATTCGATAAATTTTTCTAGAAAATATAATTACAAAATTCTTAAAATATCTTAGACTTCTCTAGAAACTGTTTTGCTTCATTTCATCAGAATACTAAAAGTTGCATGACTCGATTTGTCGAAACATTCGAGCAATACCTTACTTTTCTACAAAACATTACATAAACACATCGGATCCTACATACATCCTAAATGTATAGGCTACAGATACTTTACATTTATATTTTATTTAAAGATTTTAAATATAGGGTCCGCCAATAAGGGCGCGTGAACTTTAAAATTGAATAAAACAAGTTGTGTGTGAGGTAGAAACGAAATTTATTTTTCATTCGAAAGGGTATTCGACCCCATTAAGTATGGAAGATAACAAATGACCACCGCGGCTCCGTTTGGTAGCCCGGATCCGGGAGGTCCAATTTTCGATGACTCTGGAGCACATATCGGCCTCAATTTGAGCGATGGCGTTGCGTCTGTTGACTTTGAGGTCATCGGTGTTTAGAGGCTTGTTGGTGTAGACCAGCGACTTGAGATAGCCCCAGAGAAAAAAGTCTAAAGGCGTTAAATCGCACGATTTCGGTGGCCAGTTGATATCGCCTCCGCGCGAGATGACCATGTCCGGAAATCGCTCGTGCAGAATGTCCATTGTGGCATGGGCTGTGTGGCACGTGGCGCCGTCCTGCTGGAACCACATGTCGTCCGTGTCCATATCATCCAGTTTAGGCCAAAAGAAGTTGGTTATCATCTACCTGTAGCGCTCCCCATTGACGGTTATGGCCGCCCAAGCTTCGTTCTCGAAAAAGTACGGACCGATGATGCCGCCGGCCCAAAATCCACACCAAACAGTGACTTTCTGGGGATACATTGCCACTTAGTGGACCTCGTGTAGGTTGTTCTCACTCCAAATGCGGCAATTTTGCTTGTTCACATACCCGTTTATCCAGAAATGAGCCTCGTCGCTGAAGATGACTTTTCGGCCAAAATGGGGGTCTGCTTCCAACTGCTCCAGAGCCCAGTCAGCGAACGCCCGACGCTGTCTGTGGTCGTTTATCTTGAGCTCCTGGATCAATTGGATTTTGTACGGGTGCAGACCCAAATCCAGATGCAAAATTCTGCGAGTTGATGTCTCCGAAAGGCCAAGTTCCTGTGCACGACAAAAAATGGACTGCCTCGGGTTCTCGCGCACACTCTCACGGACAGCAGCGATATTTTTGTTCGATCGGGCGTTTCGTCGACGTGTCAGTGTTAGCTGGTTGTTCACTGAACCAGTCGACTCGAATTTGCCCACCAATCGACGGATAGTCGACATTACAGGCCGATCATCGCGACCGTAAAATGGGCGAAGTGCGCGGAACGTTGCTCGAACTGATGACCCATTTTCGTAAAACAATTTAACAATTTGCACGTGCTGCTCGACACTCAAACTTGCCATGGTGATTTGGGGTTATATACTGAACAAATGACAGTAACTTTGACAGCTCTACCTCGAACAACATGGCCGCACCCTTCCGGCAAACTTCGCGCGTCCCTATTGGCGGACCCTTTACATCACAGCATCTAGCTAAGTTCCCCATCAGTTTTCTTCAATTCTTTTGAATATATCAAAATTCTGTTGGTAGGGGTGCCTTCATGCAAAACTCCTATTATTAAATTAAATAAGCGTATAACATATAATTATTGTTAATTATATCTGTAATTTTTTGTATGCGCATTTTACAAAAATTTTCCAAGAAAGATTAAATGCTTTATTTTGTAATTTTCCTAAGGGATATATACTCATGCGTCAGTCGTCCATTCGTATTTTTACCCAGAGTAAAAAAAATATACGGTTGTAATCTCCTGATTATTGGCTATCACTTAAATTTGTTTACATTTAATACTTATTGCGACCCCCATTTGGGTCTAGTCTAAAGTCGTTTACATCCTGAATATCATAATTTTAATAGAGACGGATTGTTAAATCTACTTATTTATAAACGTATAAACGAATTAATTGTTATTGTATTTGTTAGCGTGTCTAATTTCATGGACATATTTTGTATATATTTTATTGACTCTTTTGAAAATTATTCGCCTTTCTTTCGTTTAGATTTATTGCTACAAATAGTTTAGTTAAAATCTATTATTTCCGTCCTTGAATGCTACGGACCCATTTTTATAACAAAGGGAAGCGACTGTTGCTGGATAAAGTTTCCAAGACAAAGAAGGTAGAAAACACACCCAATTGGTGGTGTATTTGGAACCTACTAATCAAACGCCTATTATCCCCAATTTCATGACGGTCGCAAAATTTGCATTTTTACGTCGTAACACTCAGTTCGGAAAATTAGAATTCAATTCGAAACAAGAATTCGTTCGACTCACAAATTTCGCATAAAATCATAATGTTTTATTGTAAACTTGTAACATTTTTGTAAATAGTGTAAATAAATCGTGTTGTTGTTTTACTAGAAAAACAACGTATTTATTTAATATCAACCGAACCAGTATCTCGGGCACGCGAAGAGAATTTAAATAGTAAAAAGTTCAACGCGTCCCACCAATTTGGTCCTTCGAACCGGATTTGTCGCCGAGGAAGTCGATCAACATATCGTAGAAGAAATAACCGACAAGCCGCTAACGAGCTTTACACACCATACAGTCCACAAATCGTCAAAGAAGCCACTGCAGTCGACAACACCGAAGTCGTTCGTTTTTTGCGTAAGTGCATTCCTTTTATTTCAAATCCTCTTATTAGTACAGCTTCAAAATGCCGCGAATAAATCAAGATCAATTAATCCAATAACGAAATTTAATTGTAGTGCAACTTACTTCTCTTGAACAGCTCATTGATGAACTTTCCCAACGAACGTTAAGTCAGGCTGACGTTGAAACCTTATCGCGACGCGTAAAACGAATTCAAGATGCTTCAGACAAATTTGAATCTATTCAATCGTCTATTGAACTTCAGACGGATGCATTTGATAGTGAATTAAAAATTTGTATCACAATCGAAGCTCTTTTTGATGAGTTACTAGGTAGTGCACTCATAAAATCAGTAAATGATCCGAAACATGTAAATGTAAATAATTCGAAGTCTTATCTAAACTATCAATTGCCATCCATCGATTTATCTTCATTTGACTCGCTTGAACAACACATTCGAAGTTTAGAATCTTTAGGCATATCGACTAAGAATTTTGAAGTATTTCTTGTTCCTTATATTATTTCAAAAATGGATAAACAGGTTAATAACGATTGGGATATACATGTAAACAATATATTCAAATCAAATGAAGTCCCTACTTGTCAAGATTTAATAAAACATTTTCTAGAAAAATCGTATATTTTTGAGAAAATTAAACCATTGCAAAACCAAAAGGCTCAAGTAAAGGAGTCACTACGACCGTAGTAAATTCGAATTTGTGTCCTAAATGCAACAGAGGTCATTACATCAATTAATGTAATGATTTTCTCGACAAATCAGTAAATGAACGCTACAATATCGGAAAATCGTTAAAGTTAATCGTTTAATGTTTAAATTGTTTAAGAAAAGGGCATAATCTAAAAACTTGTAAATCATCCCTATGTTGAAAGTGTAATTTGCCGCATTACACATTACTTCATTTTGAAAAAGAGAATTTGAATCAAGTAAATCATGACAAGCCAGGACCTTCAGCAGTTGTGAATTGTTCCACTCTAAAAACAAATTTATCACTATTGTGTATTGCTAAAGTAAACGTAGTTGATAAGTTCGGCAATAAACATTTAACTCGGGCTTTGTTAGACTCAGGATCACAGTCCAATTTTATAACAATAACACTCAATAAAAAATTGAAATTAAATAAACATCCGATCAATAATAGCATAACAGGAATTAGTCAAAATAGCTCTCAGATAAATCATTGTACAAAGATCACGATGGCATCACTTAAGTCATCGTTTTCCACCGAATTATCTTGTTTAATTCTCGAAAAAATTACAGATAATTTACCACAAATTTCGTTTGATAATGTTTCTGTTGATATGCTTATTGGTTCCACTCTATTTTGGAACATAATTATTGATGGTCAAGTTACAATTAATAATTCAAATATAAAATTGCAAAACACTCAATTAGGCTGGATTGTGTCTGGTGCAATGCCAATTTTCGCTGATAAACCAAAAGTAGTTTCGTATTTATCTCTCGATTCACAACTTGAAAAATTTCGGAAAGTGGAGAATTTCGAAAATAACCCTGTTTATTTAACTCCAGATGAGAAATGTTGCGAAACACACTTCATAAATAATACATGCCGTGATCAGTCAGGTCGATTTGTCGTATCAATACCCTTGAAAAATAATATAGTTGAATTAGGCAATTCAACTCAAGCTCTTAACAGGTATTTCTTGCTTGAAAGTCGTTTAAGCAAACAACAGTATTGTAAAATGGTAATTTATACTAATACTCAGTTGGTAAATTTTTTATAATTTTTAAAAAATAATAATTATTGTGTCATATAATAAACAGCTACCAATTTTAAACAATTATAAAAGGTTAAAATAAGCATAAAATGTCAAAATAAGCAAAAAAATCTCAACGCCAAGTAATCACATTTATTTTTAAAATTCGTATACATATTTAGAAATTTTTTTGATGTTATAAATATTAAGGATAAGCATAATGGCTAGAAATACGCTCTCTATTAATAACTTTTTTATTTATTTCATTAATTTATACAATACGTATTGTATAACGCACGGATGTAAAATAATTTTATATATCGAATAGTCAAAGTTCTAAATTAATGATGTAAATAAAATAAAGTATTATTAAAAAAATAATTTCTTTGAGTATTGCTGCACCGTTATCTTACAATATTTATGTTTACTTTCCACGTACAAAATACGAGAAAGTATTGTTCACGTGATTTTTGATGAATTCGTCCACCGGGAGTGGAAATTTTTTTTGGAAATATTAGAAATCCAACAAAATAAGTATTATTTCGCGAGTATACTCTGGTATGGGATTTTTCATCTCCCGTGTTTACTTATGAATTGTCTCGACGTTTAGGAGACATCGCATTTGCCATCTTCAGGAGCTATAGTAGTTTTATACTGGTGATTTTTCCGTGGAGTGTTTGCTTTTATGTGTTATCCCGTCTCGATCTATTTCTTGTGATTAGTCCAGTGGTTTTAGGCATGGTGTAAGGCATGTTTGCAGCATCGTTAAGGTAGGGTCTGTGGTGTGGTGTACGGGCTAATCCACTGCAACGGTTATCGAGTTCGGTGCAATTAGACCTGATTGTCATTTTTCATTTTCCACGTATGTTTTAGGCGGGTTCTGTTACCTATATTAAGCAGATCCTTTCATTGTCAATTGCTTGTCTGATTATATATATATATATATATATATATATATATATATATATATATATTTATATAATTGGGAAAAGTACCGAAGGAAGCTGTTTGTTACCTGATCTGAGGGGCTGCTGTACATATATCAATTTCTTTTCTAATAAGGGAGGGTAACTGTTGTTTTGCGAGGTTCGTTGGTAAAAGTGATGGATGGCAGATGGATTTAACCCTATTTTTCATGGCAATGACAATGTTCCTCTTCTACCAATGACGTTAGTTTTTGATACAAGTCCAGAAAAATAACACCATCATTGCGTCTCATTTCTATAGTATCCAAGAACGGCACGCTATTTTCAGTTTCTTCCTCTATAGTGAATTGAATGTGGTGATTAAATTCATTAAAAACTTTTAACAAAGTGGATTTTTGGTTTGCAGGAATCGCACATCATCGACAATTTGTAAGGTTATATTAATATTTTTAATTACCGGTAATAGATTTGTCCTCCAATTATCACTTTGTCCACACAGTGTTAACGGTGGACGCGGAAGACGTCCTGGTGACGGACTGGCAAGGAAGTAGCACGGCGGTACTTTCTGGAACCAACATGCACTGGAGGCGGCACAGGGGTCCCTGGCGAGGCTCACCATCGATTAACAGCCGCAGGCTTCGATTAAACATCCCATCGGTGATACTTGCTTGAGCTTCCACGCCACGTCAACGTAGGGGCACCGGCTAGCTGCGAAACAGAGTAAAAGAACAAGAGAAACATGTGTAAATCAAATACGGGGCCAGAGAAGAAGAAAATATATTACAACAGAAGAAAGAAAGGGGCTGCTGATGGCAGACGACTGGTAAAGAGCGATGGCCGGAGTCTGGTTTTATATGGTGGTCTTCGGTGACGCGGCTTTGTTTCGGTCACGTAGGCCCCGCAATTCCGGGAACAGGTAATGATTCTCCTTGCCGAAAAAGGGCCCGTCTTATTGTTCCACACTGGCAGCTGCACATTTTGGAAAATTATCTCGTTTGGATTATTTCAATAATGCGGAATTTATGCAAATTATTATTAGGAGCAATGGGTAGCTCGTAAAATGGATTAAAATATAATTACGCATTTGTTACCACGTTCAGGTAAACTGAACGCCGGTAACAACAGTTGTCCCTAATTTCACTGATTAACACAATTGTATTTAATTTGTCCTGGTTTCGCAATAAACCGGTTAATGTGTAACTACAACTATCTGCCGGAAGCGGAGTTGATAATTTTTGCCCTTTAAGAGTGATATATGTGGTAGACAAGCAGTATTTTGTAAGGTCCGCCGAGGGTTTGTATTTTTCAAGAATGATGTTGATTGCTTCATCACTAGGAATTTGACTGAATAAAGACTTACATTCAATTTACCATGTAATCCAATTCACCATGAAAACGGAAATTGAAAATATATTACCTTTCTTCGGCATCTTAATAACATAACGACCGGATGGAATCCTTGGGCACATCATTTACAGAAAAAACACTCACAAAAACAGATATTTAAATGCCAAATCGCACCACCGTCAGCACAGATACATTCAGTTGCAAAGACCCTAATAACACGTTCAATCAAATTAACAGACAAAACAGCAGGAAAAAATGCCTTCAGCCAGAACAATTTCAAACCAGACACTACCTCACAAATAATTACCATACAAGGCCACTCGACTAACATCATAAAATACATCGGACAAACAAATCGGCGTGTGAGCGTGTCAAGATGACCATAATAACCAAAATGATGTATTATATTATAGCAGTTCAAACAAAAGAAATAAAAAATTTCGAAACTTTGAAGACAAATTCCGGCTTAACCGTAAATTTTTGGATATAGATAAGTTACGTTAAATCATCATACTATGACCTTGGAAATCTATGGTGCAGTCATTTCCCCCACAATAAGGAGACACCCTGTATATACAGTGTGTCCCGTTAATGTGGGGAAATGGATGGACCATATATTTCTGGGGTCAAAATATGATGATATAACACAACTTATCTATATCCAAAAATTTATGGTTAAGCCGGAATTTGTCTTCAAAGTTTCAAAGATTTTTATTTCTTTATTCGATTTGAATGAAATTTATTATTAATAACTATCATAATATTATACATCATTTCAGTTATTATGGTCATTAGTGATTGACAGGAAGTATAAAAAACAGTAGTACCACCACTTAAAAACTAAAATATTTTTTTATTGGTGCATCCACTAAAAGCTAAAAAAATATTTCTTGAAAGACCAATTAATTTTAAAGCTTTTTTGTATCTTAATAATATTTGATATCTTTTACGGTTTTTGCACAAAAAAATAAAATATGAATATAGTATGCAGATTTGCACTCATTAATAAGTAAATAAACTTATTCAATTGAATAAAAATTGAATAATATTAATTGATACAATCAATCAAAACAACATCTAACACTTTTTAAACAATTTGCCTCGCAAAATCCTAATACAATCACATGCCTCATTTTCATTGGCTACATGCAATAGGAGTGGAATAGTCATAAGAATATATTCTTTGAAATCCTTTACGAACGAAGATAAAATTTTGTAAGGCACACGTGTAAAAAGTTTCTTTATTGCACTCCTGGCTTTAAAAAAACTCGCTCGTTCCTCGCTCGTGTTTTTAAACGCCAGTTCGTGCAATAAAGCATCACTTTTTACACTTAATAAATTGTTGAATGTTCCTATGTATTGTGCATCATGAGGCATTATGTGGTCTTTCACTAAAACTAAAAGACGTAATGGACAAGGTTTGCAAAATAATAAATTTGATTCATGGCGGAAATCGTTCTGTTACACATCGAAAATTTAAAACTTTTTTAGACGAACTGCAAGCTAAGTATGGTGATTTGCTATTACATAGTAATATTTGCTGTTGAAGTGCGAGAAAATGCCTGAAGAGATTTTATAGACGAAAAGAAATTCATCTTTTTTTAAGTTGGATCGATGAAGATTTGAAATAAAATTTAGGTGATAAAAATTTTCTTTGTTCACTTGCTTTCCTAACAGATATTACAAATTATTTAAATATTTTCACTAAATTCTTCGAATGAAAAGATCAAGATGTGCGTTGTCTTTGTAAACATGTAACAGTATTCAGAAGTTAAATTTGCCGGAAAATAATTTATTTCATTTTGAATGTTACAAAGAATTTTGACATTTTTTACTTAATTAGATATGCTTATTGAAGATTTTAATAGAATTTATTCTCAATTTGATGGTTTAAAGATGAGTATTAATTTATTCAGTGATCCATTCAATATCGATATTACCTCTGTTGAACCTAAATATCAAATAGAATTATGCGACCTTCAGGCTGACCCATCCATTGCATCTTGTGGGGCAACTGGAATACAAGTATTCAAACATTTGGATAGAGAAAAATATCAAAAAATTAGACTTCAAATCATTTCTATGTTCCGAAGTACATATATCTGTGAGCGTGCATTCTCTTTGACCAATTTTTTTTAATATTAAAATATCCCTTCCGTTAAAATTTTGATAATTACAAAATTACTTTATGCTGTTGTTTCACTTAGGTTTATCTCTGTAAAACTAATAATTACAGTATTGCTATTATTATAAACAACTGCAACTATTTTACTATCATCCTTTTCATGGTTACCCACTTTTTTATTTATAATAAAACTTAACTCACATATTTTTAGAAATAACTATGTCATATGGGATATGGATTAAAGAGTAAAAAATTAACTTTTAAATGAGGCGATAGCCAACTATGGTTTCCTTTTAAAAAATGTAAGGTTGCGTCATATTTCGAAAAATAATCGCGATAAAAATTTTCTGATTATTTTTTATTAATCTGCATAATCTTTATATTATTCGATTTTGACTTTTTTCTTTTTTCTCCATTTACCGGTTTCTCTATCTCTTATAGTTTCCAAGATCTCCATAGAGAACATTTAAAAATACTCACGCTGTATAGTAACAAATCATTAAAATACTTGTATTATAAAACCAGTCCTATCAAAAAACTTTTATTTTCAATTACTCCTCAGCTTAAGATAAGTAGTGAAGAGTTTTTGTGTTTTGTTTTTGCAATAAAAAGGCAGATTTATTGTTAGGAGGTGGTGAATCTCTGATTGTCATACTTTAAGTTTAGTGATTTTTTTCAAATTATTATTCACAAGTAACTGTTTACATTTTGACTTTATGTCATTTTTATTGCATATTTTATTTCCTTATTTGCTTCTTATGTATATATATATATATATATATATATATATATATATATATATATATATATATATATATATATATATGAACTAAAACAAGAGAATTTCTCTGTCATAGAGAATCAGACCACAGGACTTTGTAGTGTACTAATTGATCACACACCAAGCTTTCGGATTTATTTTATTCCTTCATCAGGGACAAACAAGAATTCTATTATATAGATGTTGTTACGAGTTACAAATATTAACAATATGGTAAAATTAATTATTCCTATTAATATTCAATTAACACCGTTAAAATATATTATTTTAACGTTGAAATTCACAATACACGTCTTATCGCAATTATTGTTATTTAGGTGATGGTTAAGAATTTTCAAGGTGAGCGGTAATACAGTAACAGAAAATATCCTAATGATTATAATTAGATGGTGGCTACAGTGCCCTAATCATTTTAGTATTGGTTCCACGCTTCCAAGTTTAAATAAAAGTATTATAAAAACTGTGTGCGGTAACTTTGTGCCTATATAATTTACATGGTAAAGTTAATTTAAATTAAATTTTTCTATGCGTTTATATACGAAAATTCTAAATTGTTGAAACCAGCCACCGAACTTCCCCGTGTTTTCAAGCAAAGCCGTTTATGAATTTAATTTTACAAAAGTTTTGAACGATTTCGCCAGGCCCAGTTTTGTAATGCATTATACGTCCAAAAATTTCATCCTTCTTTTAATTATATAAAAATTAGAGCGGTATAATGTACTTTACAAGTCCATAAACTCAGAAATTTTTTTAACGAGGTTTACGAAATAATCTAAACAATAAAAAATCTTTAATAAATTCAAATTATGCTTCTTGGATTATTGAATTTCTAAATTCAAATTAATCAGTCTTTATTTCTTTTAATTTAAATTAAATTTAAATTTTAGTCTCAATAGAATCAAAGGTGCGAAGCATACAAAATAGATAAAGTTAAAATTAGTCGAACAAATATGTCGACATTTAAATTACGAATTTTTTTCGTATTTTTAAATTATTATATAATTTAGTTTCCAGGTGTTAAATAATATACGCGAAAAAACAAAGATAATAATGCTCAACCATTTACTAGTTTACTATGATATTCAAATGAAAAACAAAAATTACATATAACAATAAAATTATATGGCATAAGCATGTGTTAAAATATATTTATTAAATAAGTATATATATAATAAAACAATGTATTTAAATAAAAATAAGTATGTTGAAATAATAAATTCTAGCAAAAATTATACAAACTGTTCAGAGACACTGAATGCTATATATTTTCTTAGGTATAAAAAAATTATAGATTAAAATTGGGTAAATTTGCGTGTTAATGTGTAGTGATTGTTTAAAATAACATATAGGCAAGAAGGCAACATCAAATTTCTCTATCCATCTAATAGAATATAACCGCATTCCAAATTTTGATTTCAAAATAGTAC